>JASERS010000003.1:36926887-37551887 GCA_036711965.1 Onthophagus sagittarius | reverse complement strand
GGCTTTCGTTAATTTTTATTTTATCCTTTACTATGTTTATATTGTTTTCTACATTATCTTCATATTAATTTCTTAATTCGTTTTCTGTATTTCCACGTTTTTCTTCATTTTCTTCTTCCCTATTATATACTAATATTTAATTTTTTTATTTTTAAAGATGGCATCTCTAGCTATTATATTTTTTTCTTTTTTCTCATCAAAAAATCTATATCTATTACTAGTAAATCCTACATATATCATCCTTTCACTTCTTGCATCTAACTTTTTAAGGTAACCAAGTTCTTTTACGTACGCATAAGTTTTATGTTTGGTTTATGTATAGTCGATCGTATAGTCCATTATTGTTCCTCTATTTTTACACCACTTTTGTAGTTCATTATTGGTATACTCCTTTCCTTTGTCGCATCTTGTTTTTTTAACTTTTTTTCTAATTTTATTTCTGCTTTTTTAACATATTCCTTTACAACTTACGACACTTTGCTTTTTATTTTAATTAAATGTACCTCAACAATATATAATCGTCCATTATTGTTATAAAATATTTCATTCCATCCCACGTTTCCACTTCTTGGTCCACACACATCAGTATGAATTATTTCAAATAGTTTTTCTGCACATTTCCTATTATTTTCGAAGGTATTTCTAGCTTGCTTTGCTCTTGCGCAAATTTCACAATTTACATTTTTCATCTCTTTCATTAATTTTTTAGTTATTTTACAGCCTATTGTACTTTCCGGTATCAGTTTTACTATAACATAATTTGGATGACCTTGTTTTCTGTGTAATTGTATAGTTTCTTCTTGTTGAGTAATCATAGCATAAAAAGAGTTTTATTTTGTTTTAATTTTACTATTTATAAGCCATTTTTATTTTTATTGTTATTATTATGTCATTATTATTTTTCCACCATCTTTCACATTCACCTTTATATACATTCACATTTTTTGTAATTTTCGCCACAGACAATAAATTTTTATCTAAATCTGGTATACAGGGTGAGTTAAAAGTATCCCGGCAGACGATAGTCACTAAATCGTTTAACAAGGAAAAAAGTTTTATACAAAAGGTGTTCCACTTACACAAAGTGTTCCATGTAAGCGTAACAGACAGTATGTCATTTTTTTTAAATATAACACCCTATTTTTTTTATAATATAATTTTATAATATATTAATTTTATAAAATGTGCCAATTGCAGTATCATTTTAAAAATGATTAAAAACGACATAATTTCATATTTTGCTTTGAAACTATGCCAGATAATAGTTAAAGTCAATGGGTAAATGACACTATCGAAAGACATTAAATACGCTATACAGCGTGTTCATAACATTCAGCTACTTTTGATGTTTTTCAAACAACTTTTTCTTATGTTTCTTAAATGGAACACTATGTATATTGTGTGTGGTTGAATTACCCCAAGGTTTATATATTAATACATATACCTTGGAATTACCCATCTGACATCATCCAGACAGATTCGATTATGTGTAGTCGACCAAACAAGTAGTGATCCTAAAATTTTATCGTAAATAGAAACAACGTTTCTCACCCCTTTCACTTTAAAATCACGCTAAATAATTAAATCAAACCCTTTAGAATTCCCGTGCACGATCAAAACCCCCCGAATCTAGAGATGGTCCTGCAGGGTGATGGCTTAATTTGTGTTAATTTTGTAGAGTAACTTGATGAATTTTTTTTCATCAATTATCATTTATCATTTTTTGGAAAAATTAAACGCTTTAGAGAAAAGCGGTTTTTACCATCTTTTTCCACGTCATTTAATTATATAATAACGTGACTTTCAGCAAAATTGGAGTTGAAACGATTTTTCAGAAAATTTTCATACCTTCCACTTTCAATTTTTTTCAACTATTAGTTTACATATTTTGGAAAAACTAAACGCTTTAGAGAAAAACGGATTTCACCATCGTTTTCCACATTACAAATTCTACTGTTAGACGATCAAAAAATAATGTTTATCACTAATTTTTTAATTAAATTTACTGTTGAAGTGCTCAATATGGCTGAATGTTTATGAAGAAAGTACTACAAATACTTTAGCAATTTTGTTGATTTAATAGTAATATGAATTCAAATATAAGTCATCACAAGTGCTATTTGTAATGTGACTACTAGCATTTAAGAATCTTTTTAAAATTTATTTTAATACCATAAACCGTTTAATGCAACATTCCTCGTAAACCACTGGTTTTAGGTAATTTTTGAATTAGTACCTTTTATATGTAGTTTTTTCTGCTAAATAGATTTATCTAATTAAAACGACAGAAAAAAAAGATATGGTACTTTAAACACGCCCCATAACTGTTATCTTGGAATTTATAAATTATAGTGCACTCCGCTTAATTGGGACACATCGAGTCTCATTCAATCTGTCCCAATTATCCGATAGTAAAAAAACGATTATAGAAAACAATATAGAATATACTATATACGTATTTTTATCTACACGATATAAAGTAATTATTGCTGAAAATAAAAAGTGAAAATATTAAAATAAACATTTATTCTATATAAGAAAACATTAAATAAAGAAACAACAAAAATAATGATAAAGAAAACCACATTTTTTAATTAGGTAAAAATACTTGTCCAAAGTACTTTGGTTTCCACGGTTCATAATTTTTTTATTTATATACTCTGCACATATACTTTTCCTAGCTTCTAGAATACGTATAGGATTATAGGTTTCTTTGTCGCTACTTTCTTGAAATTCATTATTAGAGATCAATTTTGTAGATACAATTTCATCAACAATATCATTCTCGTAGTCTTCGGTATTATTGCAACACTACAAATTTGCGTCTATTTCTAGAAAATCATTAACGCTGTCATAGCGAAAATCATTAACTTGCCGAAGTACAGCGTCATTTATGATTTCACTTGAAGTGACCATTTGTTCAGAAAGTTGCATATCACTGGGATCTTTGAAGCCACAATGGTTAAAACAATTGCGTATACATTCACTACTAACATTTTTCCAACTGTCTGCTACAAACTGTATAGAGTTTAGTATGTTCACTTTCGAGCTAACCTCTTTGGAGCTAGATGATGATGTCAAGGAAAATTCTTCTATTTTTTCAATGATGTGATGCACGAAAGCTTTACGATAGTGGAATTTTAAATTTTTGATAACACCCATGTCCATAGGTTGTATTAATGAAGTTGTATTAGAAGGCAGGAATTCTAATTGTATATTTTTCAAATTGTTTATATCAGGCATCTTATATTATATCTACCGGCAGACTATTTATTGATATACCCTTGAAACATCGAGGCTTTGCCGTTTTACCGATAACCAAAAGTTTTCTCTTTTCAGTGCCGGACATATTGACGCAACATAGAACAGTTATGCGGTCCATAGCTCTTTTAAACCCGACTAATGTTTCATTCCTGTAACACAGTGATCCATCTGGTGTTGCACGGTAGAACAGACCAGTTTCATCGGCATTGAAGATATTATCCGAACTGAACAACTTTTGCAGTTCTGGAAGTTTTTCCTTTTTCCATTCTACAGCGGCGACCACATTTGCGCTACCCTCTCCCCATGTCCTTTTTTAAATTTTATGTTGCACCTTGCCTTCCACCGTGAAAACTAACCTTCCGTTGCTGTAAAATCTTGATGACCTAGTTTTTTCGCCAAATCTCCTGCTTTTAATTTCAGCGTTGGGCCACTAACACTAACCCCTTTTTGGGTTATCGCAGAAAACCAACGATTGAGAGCATCATCAACTTCTGGTTTTTTCCCTCTCGCTTCCTTTTACGCGATTCCGCTTGGTTTTCAGCATTAATCCATTGTTTTTCAAGTTCATCTTTTTGTTTTATTAATCGGCTGATCGTTGACTTTGGAAGGGCCACTGTTTTCTCTAATTGGCGTAGAGGCGTATTGGGTGGCTGGTTTTCAGTTTGTCGGAGCATATTGATTTTTTCTTTTAATGTTAAGGCTTTGCGTAGCATTTTAGTGCTTAAGTCACTACGTGTTCAGAATAAGAAGTGTAACGTTGAACCGAGTCGAAAACACGAGGCAAAAACAGAAGCGTCACTTAGGTGTCTAGACGTAATCGGGCTAGGCGTTCATGTACGGATTGTTCCTTTAAATTGGAGTTAATTTCCTTGTTTTTATTATAAATTTCTGAACGTGTTTACATTCTCTGAACTCCAATTTAAAAGGCTCGATCAGGGCTCAATACAGAGACCAGAACTGAAGGTTACTGAAACGACGATGAAAAACAGCAAAGGTTCCGACAAAGCTGACGCTTCTGTATGTAGCGCCTCAAAGCCGCGACGAACTGGACCGGTTAAACGGAGGATTGTCCCCAATAACCGGAGTAAAATTACATATGGAAAGTTTCGATCTTTTAATATGTATTTTGTCCCGATTAAGCGATTGCCCCTATTAACCGGTGCACCAATTAAGCGGAGTGCACTGTATGTAATTAAAACGACAGAAAAAATACAGATAAAAAAGTTATGGTACTTTAAAAACGCCCCATAACTGTTATCTTGGAACTTATAAATTATTTATTATTTACTAGCAAACCAAATTTGAGTATTCTAAACCTTTCCGTAATTGATATATCCCTAAAAAAGTACTTTCTGATGTAAAGCTTGGGAAGCGAAAATGCTTCCTCTACTTAGGAAGCATTTTCGGACCGGCCTTTATATAAACTATAAACCTTTCCCCCCCCCCCCCATATCCAATTTATAAATATCTACTCGCCGGGTATTTACCTATCACTTGTTATAAATACTCATTTAATTACGTTTCCATTTACCTTCAAATAAATTTCAATTAATTTTTGATTGAAACGGCATAATCATCAGCGACAATGATAATTTTTTAATGTTATTACAGCATTAAAAAATGTTGAAAAAAATTGATTATATTTTTATTTATAAACTAAACACGTTTATTTACAATTAATTAAAATCTTAATTAATTTAAACATTTTGAATGCCATCTATTGAATTACTGCAATTCCCATTTTTAGGTTGTAAAATTCAAATTTGATTTCGAAACATATTTTGATAATAAATTTTTGTTAAATAAAACATTTATTGCGTCAAAAACAAGTTTTATTGCAAGAAAAGGGCGTAAACGTTTATTTTTTTAAATAAAATAATGAGCTGTGAGATCTAACATGGAGATAACTAATTAAACAAA
The DNA here is from genome assembly GCA_036711965.1 of Onthophagus sagittarius. NCBI lineage: Eukaryota > Metazoa > Arthropoda > Insecta > Coleoptera > Scarabaeidae > Onthophagus > Onthophagus sagittarius. The sequence continues at coordinate 37,546,703 of JASERS010000003.1, read as the reverse complement.
AACTTTAATGAAACTTTAAACGTATAATATAAGATTATAATTAGCGCACTTCGATGAACCCGGTACACTTTGAAAAAGAGTGATGAAAACAAATGTGTACATCTTATATTGGCTATGGAGAAATAAACAAACATAACCATATCTGGATAATATCGAATGTGTCTCTTTATTATATTCTAACTATTGTTTTATGTATTCGTTTATTTATTTTTATTAAAACGTAATTATCGATCTATATTCTGTATTTTTATTTATTCCACTAGTCTATATAATCCTATCATTACACAGGAAAAAAATTTAAAAACATTTTCTTATTCTTTGTTGGGTTTTCATGAAAGGGAAATATAAAATCATATTTATATTTAAAAAAAGAAAAAGGAAACACTAATCTTACAAACTAGAAAAAAACTTAGAAAACGAAACAAAATATACATTTCTTTTCACTTCTTAATATCAATTTTTTTCTTTATCTTGAGACCCGGACGTATTTAAAACTAGTTATTTACAATTTCCTTTAAAAAAAATCAACATCCCTTATTTTTATTAATTTAATTATTTTCTTTCTTTCAATTTCGTTTACGACACCGAACTGATAGCATTATGAGGAGCTCCCATTTGAGTTAAAACCTTATCTAACCACTGTAACGGTCCGTGCAAATGCACCTCAATCCAACATGGCGTACTCGTAACGTCCTGACGATGGTATTCCGCCCCCCAACCCTTAACGAAACTCATTCGTATCGTACACATTTTGGTCAATTCATATACCGCCTCAAAACCGTGATTAACACACTGTGAAAGCAGCTGAGCAAATTCGGCGTTGTTAAAAATTCTCAACGAACATCCAGCTGGTATTTTGCAAACTGTTGACGGATGAAAACCGTGATGATGGTTGCAATTGCGGGATTGTACGAAAATCGCCGAATCGCTTAAGCATTCTGCGTATACCTCGCCGTTCACGTAATATAGATGAACACCTTTTCCAATGTGTCTTCTAGTATTTTCTATCGTTGAATTTCGATTTACATTACTCAATTGACCCAAACAAAATCGATCGCTATTATTTGATGGATTTGTAAATCCGTCGACAATTACCGATGTGGAATGACAATGAAACACTTCGCCAACGCGACAATTCAATTCATAATAAGCTATAGAAGCCCAATATGGCTGCTCCTGATAAGCAACTGGTTGTACATCAATGTCATTTGTTGAAGTATTATTGTTTGTCGATGAAGTGTTGCTTTCATCAGTTGGACTGTATGCTGGAGGTGGCGTTTCCGCTAAATTTGCATACGGAGGTGATTGAGGATTAGAATTAACACTACCTGGACTTGGAACACTTGAAATTGGCGAGGAAGGATTTATATGATTCGAATTAAAACCATTGGAGGAATAGCTGACATTATGCGGCATGTTCGGCTCAACCAACTGTTGAAATGGCAACAAAGAATGGCCAGGTACAAAGTCGTTGTGTCTCGGAACTAAAACGGGGGGTAAAACGGGACTTTCAACCCTCTTGTAATGATACGGATTTATGCAGACTTCTTTTTGTTTCGCCGAAAAGGGATACTGACAATGTTCGAGTGGTTTGAGTTCGTGATGACTTTGTAAATCCGGCCATCTCCATACTCTGCAGTAAATGACGTGCGGTAATCCTTTCCGATGCGAAACTTGTAATCGTCCGTCTAAACTTCGTGGAATCGTTACGCATTTGCTGGGTTGACCCGGACAACTTAGGGCACGCTCCAATTCTTCTATAGCTCCTTTACGTTTTTTTAATTTTTTTACTAAACTATCGACAGCCTTTTCAGCCCATTTTTCTTCTTCGTCACCTTGCTTCCAACCCAAAAGTTTTTTTACCGCAGGTGACGTGAATGAGAAGAGGGAATTTAACGTTGATATTGGACCGCTACTTGATGACTCGGCTTCATCAGCTTCCATTTTGTACACTAAAAAAATAAAAATAAATGTATATATAGTGTGATTCAGATAAGAATGCATACTGAGCAGGAATATGTAAAATACCATAAAATTTGCTGATTTATCGTAACTTAGCTTTATAATAAGTTGTAATTCTGAGGAGTTATAACTAGAGTCCGGATTTTTATGCGATTGCATATTTTGCATACCTCGGTATAATTGCACATATTTACATATAAGCACATGATTCTTCATTTATTCGTCTAAATTTCAAACAAGGTCTGCTGAGTATTAGCAAAAAACATAAGAACAATAACAAAGAAGAAATACAACAACAATAAATACTAATATACATTCCATTAGTATATATGTATGGCATTAGGAACAATTGATAGTAGTTAATACTGCAAATAATTAGGCAGAATTCAAAGTGATGAGCAAGAGTTTAAGCAAGAGCTAACAAGTTAGCAGTCGTTAAAATAATGAATAGTGCTTAGAACAGTAATAGCTTATGCTGTTAACAAGTTGACAGACTTCAAAAAGATTTTGAAGACTGTACTTTGAAGACATAATTCTTCATGCTGCCAACTAGTTGGCAGACTTCAAACTGATGAGTAGGACTTTTGGAGACATAAAAGCTCATGCTGGCAACAAGTTGGTAGTATTTAGGATAATTTAGAGTGTTTGGAACTGTAATAACTTAGCTGCCATCAAGTTGATAGTCTATAAAATAATACATAGTCTGTAAAACAGTAGCTTTGTTCCAACCAGCGCTTCGACTCGTTGCAACTCGTCAAATGCAATCGCCCACATCAAGTGATGCAGGCCAATCCACTTAAGTGTAACGACATTACTAGACATGTGCGATTGCATTTGACGAGTCCGCGACGAGCCGGAGCGCTGGTGGGAACAAAGCTAGTAATAACTCATGCTGTCAACAAATTGGCAGACTTAAGACTGATAAGCAGGACTTTGGAGATATAATTCCTCATGCAACCAACAAATTAACAGTCTATAAAATAATATATAATCTCTGGAACAATAATAGCTTATGCTGCCAACAAGTTGACAGACTTGAAATTGATGAACAGGACTTTGAAGACATAATATTGTACATTAATACTATATGTTTGTGGAGCAGTAATAGCTTATGCTGCCAACAAGTTGGCAAACTTAAAATTGATAAGCAGAACTTTGGAAACATGATACCTCATGTTGCCAACAAGTTGGCAATCTACAAAATGATGTATAGTCTGTGGAACAGTAATAGTTCATGCTGCCAACAAATTGACAGACCTCAAGCTAATGAACACGACTTTGGAGACACAACAGTTCATGCTGCCAACAAGTTACTTGGAACTGTAATATCTTAGTATAATTGGCAGGCCGAGGCTTGGCTTCTTTGAAGTTTTTATCATTTCATCAGATCACGAAAAAAATCATCAGATGTGATAAAATTTCACTAGATTTGGCTGTGATATTAGCCATTAGTATACTTGCGTGGGGACATACCCTTATGAATAAAAGAATATTCAATATACAAAGAAGAGCCATTCATGATATAGTTAAACTAAATTTTGGAGAAGATTGTCGTTCTTCGTTTACCAATTTAAAAATTTTACCGCTTTTTTCATTAAATCTTCTAAAATATATGTTATTGCAACATTCTCGGCATAAAAGAAATATTGTTCGTGGTAATTTTATCATTCATATTTCAACCACTTTCAACCGCACATAAAAAACTTATATTGCTTATTTTTATCCCATATAAATCCGGTTCTTAGTTATAACCCTTCAAAATCGCATCTTAAATTTTTTAAAACATTGGATATCTTAGCAAACGGATTACTGTGATGTTCAAGATAGAATAATCAAATTTGATATACGTTATGTACTAAAAATGTTAATTGTTAGCAAGTTGTGATCAGTTGAGACATTTCTAAAGGTTGATTAAGGATTGGAACTGTTAACAGATTTGATTCATTAGACCAGTGATTCCCAGAGTGGTCTATTATATCGGCCAGCAGGGGTCTATGACAACCTGGAAGGGATCTACGTCAGCGAAAAAAAGTTTGGGGGTCCATGAAATGAAAATGTGGTCCACGATAGTGGATAAGGTGAAGACAAAAGGTCACACGGAGGTGCCAAGGAGAAATCCCACCTCCACAGGTCCGGGTGGAGGCTTTTTTTGTTATCAGAGCACGAACTAACACTATTCAATGTTATATTTTTATCATTCTAGCCCATGCAAGTATGTACCTTTTTCGTTTTTACCGCATATTTTACTGCACATTTTTAACGGTTATGAAAACCGAAAAACTTGGCTCTGAAAAAAACCTCTGCATTAGACTAACATATTAAAAAAACTGGAAGAACTGCGAATAAGAAACAGGCAATATAACTGGCCAATTGGAAGACTATCAAAGCTATCGATAGACAATAAAATGGTAATATATAGGTATATCCATAAACCCATATTTCTGTACTGAAACGTACAATGAGGATTAAAAAGTGCTAAAAAGAAGAGTAAGATATGGTAGTAAAATTTAATAGTATTTTCTGAAAACCAATAGGTAACCAGAAGATTAGTCATTTTAGTTTTCAGTTTTAGCTTTCTATTTAAGAATCTAATATAAATAACTAATTGCTGGTCAATGCAAGTTCATCATGGAAAAAATTAAATAATAAAAATGTTGTAACTTTTTGAAGCTCAAAAATAGAATAAAAATTTTCAACTGTGATGCACAGAGTGAAATTATAGCAATAAAACCATAAATAACCCGTAAAATTGACTATACCGCATTAAAAAGGTAGTAAATAACAGTAAAGTGATTTTTTTACTTGGTGTTTTAATGTTTGAAGATGGGATTATAGTAGTCTCATCGGGAAAGCGAGTAGACATAAATATCTTAAAAAATACTACTAACATTATTTATTAAACTAAATGTGAAATTTTTTCGGTTATGCAACACAAAGAGTGTCTGCATACTGTGTAACTTCATAAAAATTGAACATAATTTAATTGCTGCACAATGTATTTTTCTTCTTATAGTGATGTTACGGATGTGGATTTGGCGGATGCGGAACCGGATTCTTTAATGAATGCGGAGTTATTAAAAAAAATTACACAATAAAATTTTACTGAAAATAATATATCTATAGTAATTTTTCAACAATAGTTTTTTGAACTTAGCAATTAAAGAAATTAACATTTGTAATTATGAGATTTGAAAAAGCTTTTGATATGTCAAAAGCTAGAAAAGGCGTCTTTAGGTTCAATGCAGGTTAATTAAAAAAATACTGAATAGGATGTTTTCCAGAAAGTGCAATAATTTTACTGATGATCCACTAAAAATATCTGATTAATCAAAGTAAAAAAATTGAAAATAATCGATTTTGGTGTTTTTGAGAAAAAATCTTTGCTCTTTCCAAATCCTTGTAGCAGCTTACATTTGCGGTAATACCAGGAGAAATGTTTTTCAAAATGTATAAGTGCAATGGATAACTGTTTTTAAATCAATTGCGGGATTGTGATATTAACCATTTCTTCTTTCGCTTGAAGTATTTCGTTCTCTACATGTTCAGTTAATTCGTCATTCAAAAGTAGCCGGCGATCAGCATGCAACAAAGTTACGACATCATCTTCCAAGTCCTCAAAACCAACTTCTTTTGCTAAACGTACTATTTTGTCTAATAACAGGAAGCAGACTAGGACTACTATCATCAGTTGCAGAACTAACACCATCGAGCAAAATATTTTTTTTGCGCAGTTTAATGTTGTCGATTTGCAAATATTACAGCGAATCATGGGATCATCTTTTATGTTGAATTGCTTTCAATGCTCATTAATTAATAATTTGCTACCGCTTTCATTAAAGTTTTCAAAGCGTTTTCCGCAGTAATAAACTTTGAATGTTGCTATTACTTCTTGATCCATGATCCACTTTAGTTAGGTTCGATATATTAGTGGGATGTTCGATAGTATTGTATAAGAGGAGTAGAATTTTTTGACTTCAAGACAGCTGGTTAGAGTAGTTTGAGTGCAGAAGAAATATTAAGCTTAGGCCGTAAATCGAAACGAATCGCTGTATAAAGGTTACAACGATATAGGGCCGTATAGGGAGGTTTTCAGCTTTCAGCAAGCAGTTTTCAGATGCATAGCTAAACCTGGATATTTCTAGATTTATGTTAGTGATGATAGTGCTTCTCAAACGATTTAAAAATTAATTTATTAATGCTGAACACTGACCTGCAAGGAACTCCGTTAAAATATTTACGGATACGGATCCTCAAAAAAATGCGGATACATCACTATTATAGACCATTATAGTAAATAACATTCTACAGGATCACCACGACTCCACAATGTATATTGACAAGAAATAAGTAGGAATCCAGAGAACCCAAGGGTTTCAATGAGTTAAAACAGGCGAATAAGTAAACGCTTGTATTTCATTAATGCTACTTAATATCATCAAAAATACAATAGTCCATGAAAACGTCAAAATTGACAAATACTTTATAAAAGATATTATTTTCATAAAAAAATTCAAATAACTTTATAACCTATTCGTCCAATTTGACATAGACTTTGATGTTAACATTAATGAAAAATAAGCCTTAAATATAGGCTTTTTTAAGTAAATGACAAAGTTTTTAAAAATAATAAGAGTGAAAAAGTTTTAGAATTAAATTCTAGCAATCATTTAACAAAAACTCATATTTTCATTGAAATTTTAAATCTAAAAATTTAATAACTTTTGAACATGGCTTATATAATGTTATGAAAAATTAGTGCCATAAATTTGAACTAAACTGTTAATAAAATGAAATTTATAATAATATGACAAAATCATCGTCCTGATGCTTATACTAACCGCAAATTTTTCTTTAAACACCTCTTTGAATTTTGATATCATATTTAAACTTCCTATACTATAACTTTTTGGTCTGATGCATTACTCTCGTATCTGCAACCATTTTCAAGATAGAGAGAAAAAGAGCCACAAATACAAAGAAGCTTAAAACATAATATCTGTAATAATAATAGCAGGCTGTAGCTGCGCTATTAATTTTACTCTGCGAGTATTGTATAAATTTTAGTATCATATGTGAACAGTAATATCGTTTCACTTTAGCAAATTGGACTGCATCACTTGATATGGGCGATTGCATTTGATGAATCCGCGACAAGTCGGAGCGGTTGGAACAAAGCTAGGGTGTCTCAGATTTTTGTAACATTTTTGTACTTTAACAGTCAACCTGCCAAAGCCAAAATAAAAACTTCATATAAACATAGGTCGGCAAACACTTTGTTTCGGAGATACAGGTATATTTAAATTTTCGAAATTGATTTTTCTTAATATTATACGTGTATTTCAACCGATTCTATTCAAATTTGGTATATGCAGGTTTTTTGGCATGAGAAAGACGATTATGGAGTCTGTTTTACTACAGGCGGTAGAGGTGTAATGTGCTCTTTACGAAAATAACCTTAACTTTTCTAACAGTATACTTTTGACTTTTTCAATAAAAATTCTTATTCTCTGCACATTTTTAAATAAAAAAATACGCTAGAGTTGAACATTTTTAAGATAATGCGCTTTTTATTAATCGATATAGATGATGTTTTACAGAATAGTTAAATGTAGGCATAGTAATGTGTACTATGGAAACAAAGTGAGTAAATGAATGAATGTTCCAGTTTATTAATGTTTCTTAATCTCAATAATACAAGTAAAAAATTAAAGAAATTGTGAAAATTTAAACCATTATACTTGATGTGTGATAGTGTTTAAGAAGAGCCTAATGTTATTACAAGCATTTCTAATTTCATTCATAAGTTCATCATCCCCCTGGAACCAGTGTCTCATACACTTTTCTTTTCAAATATCCCCATACGAGAAAATCTAAAGGACTAAGATCTGGAGATTATGGGTACCATACAACTGGTTCACAAAAAAAGTACAATTTAACACATTAAGGAAAAAGAGCAATGAATTTAACACATTAATGAACAAGAAAATTTAATTTAACATTAGTAAACTTACTTATATTGTTTTCAAGATACACATTATTATACCTAACTTTAGCTATCCTCTAAAATTTGGTCTGTATCGATTACTAAAATGCCGATTATCTTGAGAACCATCAACATCAGTGCATATTGGTAGGGGTACCCTTTTTATACGAAAATATACAAAGAATCATCTTTATTCAAAAAGTATACTGTCAGAAATGTTACGGTTATTTGAATTTGTAAACAACGCGTTATGGAGCATTCCTCTACCGGCTATAGTAAAGCAGACTCCATAATCGTCTTTCTTATGCCAAAAAACCTACATATACCAAATTTGAACAAAATTGGTTGAAATATACGTGTAATATTAAGAAAAATCAATTTTGAAAATTTTATTTAAACACCCTGTATCTCCAAAATGAAGCGTTTTCGACCTATGTTTATATGAAGTTTTTGTATTAATTTTAAAAGATCTATGGACTCTTAAAGTTCTACTACAAAAAAGATATGTGTTCTAGGAACAAACTTTTCAAAAGTTAATAAAATACTTAATTCTAAAAAATATTGCTCCCTTATACTGTCAGATGCCTCAATAGCAAGGAAAACATTATAATATAAAGTTGGTTGTTTTCTAAGTATTGTACAAATAAGTTTTTGTTAAAAAGTTGTTGGAAATTTAATTTTTAGCAACACTACTCTCATACCCTTTTACATAAAGAAATACAAGAAAATTTGAAAATTTTATGAATGTCATAACTTTCCAAGTTAGTATATTTTTAACAGTATACCGGGTGTCCCTCAAAAGTGGCTAACCCTCATATTTTCTTTTCTTATTAATGATATCAGAAAATCATTTGGAATGCATAATTAGGCTATTAAAACGAATCATTACAACATGAAATTGTTGTCTCTGGACTTTCGGTTACACCGGAAGTGAGTATTAATTTTGTTTTATATTAAAATCTGAAATTATTCAAATTTTTTTCTTCAGATGGGCAAACAACTTTCAACACTCGTACCTATGCTAGAAACTGACAATTTCGAAGGTGGGATTGAACAAATATTTCTTTGCTCAAAAACTGTAAGCAATCGTGTACATCCGGTATAATCGGAAGTAAAAAAATAATTTATTTTGTGTCCTAATAATCCGTTTTACTGGCCTAATTATGATTAAAATATGGGGGTGAGTCACTTGTGAGAGACACCCGGTATAGAATTTATTAAGTTTAAAACACAATTTTTTGTAAAGTTCAACGTGGTGTAACTCCTTAAGGCATTAGTGAGATATAGGATGATTTAAAAATTGAAAATTCAAATGTTTGAAGGGTTATAACTTCCCAGACCACAAATATATTATGGTCAGTATAGAAATAAGTTGCGTTAAATCGTCTTATTTTATTACCCTCTACATATTCCTGCTCAGCTCAAACTTGGTTCTTATGTGAATTACCCTGAACAAATGTATTAAAAATGTTTAAAAAGTGAAGTTATGTAAAAAAAGACGGTCAATGAAACCTAAACTAATTTTTTTTTTGAGGTTAACTTAGGTTTGGCTCGTTTTGTTTTGTGTAGTGACGAAAAAGCTAAAAATATTTGCGTTTAGCTGTACCTTTTTTTAAGACTGAACCCAACCAATCCCAACCAAGCTTTAGAACTAACACTATACTTAGAACTAGAAACATTGGGGTTTAGCCATCTTAAGAGACTTACAGCTAAACCCTAATGTTTCCAGTACTAGTTTTAGTATTAGTACTAAAACTAGGTTGTAGGCCTAGTATTAATCATACTTTTAGTTCCAGAAGAATTTACAACAATCTAGAGCTAAATAAGAATTAAAACTTGATACAAGCTGAATCTTTCTAGTTCTAGGTCTAGTTTTAGTTCGATACAAGTATACAATAACCTAAAACTAAATAACAACTAAAAGTAGAGCTAATACCAATACTAAACTGACACTAGATACAGAACTAAAAATATTTGTGTTTAGCCGTACCTTTCTTAAGACTAATCCCAACCCAACCTAGCTTCAGAACTAACACTATCTTAAGAGACATACAGCAAAACCCTAATATATCTAGTTCTAGGTCTAGTGTTAGTACTAAAGCTAGGTTGTAAGTCTAGTGTTAGTTATACTTTTAGTTCCAGAAGAATTTACAACAATCTAGAGCTAAATAAGGATTCAAACTAGAATACTAGACCTAGAACTAGAAAGATTCAGGTTTAGCTGTGGGTCTTCAAAAACGCAGTTTTAGTTCTTTTTCTTTCTAGTTTTAATTCAATATAAGTATGCAACAATCTAAAACCGAATAACAGCTAAAAGTAAAGCTAATACCAACACTAAAGCTGACACTAGATCTAGAACTAAAAACAGTTGGGTTTAGTGGCACGTCCTTTATGATGGTTAAACCCAAATGATTCTAGTTCCAAGTAGAGTAAAAATAAGTAATAAAAGTTTTTTCCCCTTTCTAACTCGATTTGAGTACATACTATACATACAGGCTGTTCAGAAATTGGCGGATAATCTGTATGTAGTGACATTCTTCGCTCGACCATGAATCAAAAATCTTACGATTCATGTTAAAATATATCAAAAGAAATGTAAATATATGGCAACATTGTACAGTATATTTGGATACTATGTAGTAGGTACTGTAAATTTTTTCAGTTTCAATCTATGAAAAATTAAATTTTACTCTTCATTTTGTTGTATTCTTGTTGTAGTATCAGATAATAATATATATATATATATATTTATTTATTCATTTATTGTTTAACCAGTTATAGGATTAGATTAGTTCAATTAAATTTATACTACTGGTTTTGTTTTTTGTTTTTACTATTGTTGCCTGACTAGTTTCGGCATAGAAGCCATCATCGGAGGCATCGTCAGTATTAAATTAATGAAAAGCAAAGCATTATAAAACCTGTCGACTGTAAAAATGATATATAATGTTCAACAACCACATTGCTAATAATAATGTAGTATAATGCTCAACAACCACATTGCTAATAATAATTTAGTATAATGCTCAACAACCACATTGCTAATAATAATAAGTGTATTCCATCACAGTAAAATTACATACATTCTGTTATTGTAAAACCAACACATCACTACCTAACATCATTTTTACAGTTGACAAATTTTATAATGTTGTTTTGCTTTTCATTAATTTAATACTGACGATGCCTCCAATGATGGCTCCTATGCCAAAACTAGTCAGGCAATAATAATAAAAACAAAAAACAAAACCAGTAGTATAAATTTAATTGAACTAATCTAATTCTTTTTTACATCAATTATCTAAACTTTGAGAACATCAACATTTTAAGATTAAGATTTTTGCTTTAGAATCGAATGAAGAATTTCTGAACACCTGTATACAGTGTGTCCCCATAATCGTTTATCTACTAACAAACCAAAATTTTCCCCTTTTTTTGTTTTAAAACTATATTGTAACTAATGTTCTTCAAACATTAGCACTGTGCTATAAACATTTTATGTTGTAATGTAAACATAATCATATATACACTCAGCAGCAGAAGTCTGCGTACAAAAAACTTGTAATACTTTAATTGAAAAAATAAGAGTCATAATCTAATGTGATAAACTTGATTTTTTTTATTTTGTATATTAACTACATATAATTCTATTAACAAAATATGCTTCAACAAAGCAGAAACAGTAGTTAGAGAAAAAAATCAAAACTAAAAATTCTACAAATAACGGGTATGCAAAAATCTGCGTACAAGTCAGGGCAGTATTTATAAAAAATTCATAAATGAGATTATTGTTCTATATTAATAGGAGGTCGGATAACCTTTACGTTTAATGACCTCCCTTAAACGTTTAGGCATGGAGTGTACTAATTTCTTCGTTTCGTCGGAACTGATTTTGGCCCATTCCTCAATCATAACATCTTTTAACGTTTCCTTCGACATTATGTTGTGTTGCCGAATCCTGCGTTCCAGTAAATCCCGGAGGTGTTCGATGGGATTCAAGTCCGGCGATTGTGGAGGTGTTTTAAGTTGCTTTGGGGTATTGTATAGTAACCAAAGCTTAGTGTTGTGGGCGCAATGTTTGGGGTCATTATCTTGTTGAAAAAAGTATTCGGGCCCCAAGCCCAAGTTTTCGATGCTAGGCTTCAAATTTTCTTTTAAAATGTCTATATACATTTTATGGTCCATTGTCGATGTTATGAAAACCAACCTTCCCACCCCTTTGGTGCACATACACCCCCAAACCATAACTCCACCACCTCCGTGTTTTACAGTCGCTTACAAATTTTCGGGATTAAGGGCAGTATTAGGTTTTCTCCATACAAGTTGTTTACCCTTAATGCCGAAAATGCAAAATTTGCTCTCATCTGTAAAGAGAACTTTCTCCCAGAATTCAATGGGCTTGTCTAAGAGTTTTTTTGCAAAGGCGATCCGCTTCTGACGATTGACCTCTGACACAAATGGCTTTTTTCGTGCAACGCGACTGTGATAGTTAGCTTTTTTTAACGTCCTTCTCACCGTATCTTTGCTGATAGTTTTATGAAATTCTTCTTGTACATTTTCTACTATTTTTTTTTGCCGTCAGCCTAGGTTCTTTTCTAACCTGCTGTACAATTTTTCGCTTCTCTCGGTTTGTTAAAAGGGGTGGTCTACCAGATCGCGGACGTGAGAGGTAATCTTCAGTGTCTTTATAATTATTAATTACTCTTTGAATGGAAGAGTGTGACCTGCCGACAGTTTCTCCTATTTTTCGAAAAGATTTTCTCTCTTTCCATAACTTTACAATAATTTTTCTCTCTCCCAATTCAATTTCCTTTCCTTTCGTGTCCATTCTAACTTTTAGCTTCTAAGCCTGTGCTAATATAATTGACACCGATTATCTTTTATTTAAATCGGAAAGCGTACATCGCCAACTACGTATTTAAGTAAATAAGTATATTTTGGAGAAGGCGTCTTTATTTGTACGCAGATTTTTGCATACGCATTATTTGGAGAATTTTTAATTTTATTATTTTTTGTAACTAATATTTCTGTTTTATTGATGCATATTTTGTTAATAGAATTATATGTAGTTAATAAACAAAATAAAAAAAAATTCAAGTTTATCACATTAGATCATGACCCTTATTTTTTCAGTTAAAGTGTTAGAAGTTTTTTGTACGCAGACTTCTGCTGCTAAATGTATGTAAAAAAAAATGATATGGCGAATATAAGTTAAAAAAATAATAAGTTTATATATTAAGTATTAGAAAAAGAAAATGCAAGAACAAGAAGGAAAGAGACTCGAATTAAGCAAAAAAAAAATGATTGGAGAAGAAGAAATAAAGCTATCAGCTGAGAACGGAAAGAGAAGAGGTAGATTAAATCAGGAAACAGCTTGAGATAATTGTTGTGACAACAGGCGATGCTCTGAATACAGAAAAACTGCAGGCTTCCCGCAACTCAGTGGGTAAGTTATTCCAGAGAGTTATAGCTTGCACTGTGTATGACCCATGATATATTTCGGTACGATGAATCAGAAATATGAGTGAGACACTAGATTGTGCTCTAGTAGGAAGACCGCGAGGCCATGAACTGAAATGCAGTGAACAGATAGATTGGACACTGAGAGGAAAGAATCTTGTATAAGGTAGTTAGTATGCGGAAAGATCTACGGTTCTCAACGGTAAGCATTTCGAGGTGATTACGATAAAGTGTAACATGTTCATATTTTGTCAGGTCGAAGATAAAGCGTAAACATCATCACACCCAAGTTTTTAACAGTTCGAGAGAATTGTATAATATTACCGTCAAGTGACAAATAGGTATTGTTAAGGGAGTAAAATTTTGTTACCAGAGGCCTTAATTCAAAAGCAAAAGCCTGAGTCTTTGCTACATTCAAACACGAGCTATGGCATCTAGACCAGTCCAGAGCGCTACCAAGATCCCTATTAAGCCACATCACCGCTGCTGGAACTTCATCCACAGCTGCAGTTGTATAAATTTGGAGATCATCTGCATATAGGTGAAAGTTGCACTTAATTATTTTAGAAATGGAGTTTATAAATACTGAAAATAGGAGTGGACCCAAAACACTGCCCTGAGGCACACCACAGTGGCTTGTAACTACAGACGAAGCTGATGAGGAGTCACGTACAGACAACGAACGATTAGAAAGGTACGATTGAAACCACACGACACAGCTCGACGGAAAACCCACAGAAGAAAGAATTGCCACCAACAAACCATGATCAACAGAATCAAATGCCTTGCTGAAATCGAGCAAGACCAATAAGGTCAAACGCCGATCATCACAACCACGTCTAATATCATCAGTAATCTTGATGAGTGCCGATCAGTGATAGTTTTATGCTCATCAAAATACTGCTGCACCTGCATATTGTAACAAACCGCATTACACCTAGTAGATATAAGATGTTTATTAGAAGTTAAGCGATTTAATTTGATCATTGTAGACTGACAGCGTTGGCTCCACGGTACGGGATGAAATTCGAGTAATTTTTTTTTTTCTAAATTAATTTTTTGGTTCAGTTCAGTAAATTTAAATACTTTGTCCTTTCTTTAATGATTTATTTTAATATCGCTGAGTTTCGTTTAGTGCGTAGACTAAACAAAACTTAACATTCTTAGGCCGTGGGAGCCGTCGCGTGGGTGGTGATAAGAGGGTGAGATGAAAAGGAAGGGTGAGAAAGTAATAAAGGTACGGAGTCGAATATAAAAAGGGGAGACAAGCCGAGAACGCGGGCTTGAGTGATTGAATTGTAACAATTTTCCGAAAAATAGTAATTTTTCTTATTGCTGTTTGACTTCGAAGTTTGAGCTGTATTCTTGGAAAAGGTTAATTTGTTTTTTTTTGTTTGTTGTTTAAAAGAAAGTGATTCCGTAAGTAGAACGTAAGTAGAATTTTCTCGAATTGTGAACATCAGCGCCTCTTATCGAAGGTTACCATCGTATAGTTTGTAAATTGTTGAAGAGATTAATTAGCTAAATCATAGTATATATATTTTTAAACCTTTGGTTTGTTTGTTTGTTTCACTTATCACCTGCCTTTTTCGAGTCCTGCTGTTCGTTTTCAAACGAGCGCGATAGGTGCACGACCTTCCCCAGTAAATTACACGAGCCGCTCCGTGTCTTTTACAATATATACCAGGCGCTCTAGTGGTTTTGAAGTTACAGAAATAATGGATATAGGACGAAAATCACTCGGACAAGTGGGACATTTAAGTTTAGGTATGGGTACAACGTAAGCTAGTTTCCAAATAGAGGGGAAGGTCGATGTCTCAATGGAGAAGTTAAATATGTGGAGTAGTAGAGGAATGATTACATCCAAAATGGGAAGGAGTTGCTTAATCCTGACACCGTCAGCACCAACACTAGTGGTCTTAGGATGACTGAGAACCTGGCGGATTTGTAGCTCGTCAAACAGCTCCAAGGAAGGTCTGAAATTGACATTAGCAGAGGTAATAATAGCGGTAATAGTTGATGCCTAGACTGAATCATCGAGAGTATACAATGAGGTTCGGCAAAATAATTGACGAGAGAATCACAATCAAAACCACCATGATAAAAAGGTGATTCAACTACACCAAGAGAAAGTGTTAGGGGTAACATAAGACAATTTCCAATAAATATATATATATTTTTTTAATTCTTACAACGGTGGTTGTAGCGGTTACGCAAGGCACGGTAGGTTTCCCAGTTAGCATTACGTACGTGGAAGCAAAGGGGCATGACTATCATACAATTCCCTGAGTTGCGCATTGAGGTAGTTAACCTTTTCGTTGATATCCGACATGCGGTATAACTTAAACCAATCGATCGCCGAAACATCAGACATCAATGCCTCGCTGTTGATTCCACTGTAGTTTCGAGTGGAAATAGAGACGTTCTATTTCCACTCGAAGGTATCACACAACGTCCAATCTCAAGTGCATAATAAATTAAGTTGTGGTTGGAGAACTAACACGCTGGAATCTGACCATGAGAAAGTATGTTGTCTGGAGAGGACGTTAAAATAAGGTCTAACATCGACTGACATGTTGGTAAGTGGTATGTCGGTTGTGTCGGTAAAATAGAAAGATTGAGAGAAGAGGTGATGAATTTAAGTTTTTCACAGCGCAGATCGTTTCTTAAGAGACAAGTGTTAAAGTCGCCCATAAGAAGAATAGTATCATAATTAAGAGTGTGCCTCTCCAGTACATCCTCCAACTGATCAAAGTAATGCAGGTTCGGTGGACAATAAAACGTGCCCAACAGCATGCGGCTGCTAGCTATCGTTATCTCAGTAAGAAGATACTCTGCGTTTCGTTGCGACCCATCAGATGAAGCAATAATATTGATGTTGAAATGGTCGCGAACAAACAACGCCACTCCCCCATCCCGTGAATATTCCCGGTCATTTCTCAGAAGGCGATAGTTTGGGAGCGATAATAATGACGAAGGAAGGGAGGGTTTAGACATTTATCAAATTCAACTTAATATACAGTACATTCCTAAAGTAACTGTTGTTTTTCAATGGAATCAGGTTATTTTTAAATTAAAATACTAATTTTACTATCCATGATATTTTTTGTTTATAAATTTTATGATATACATCCGCCTGTATACGAAACATATCAAAAAAATTATCTAAATTTCATTAACAATTTTATTGCAAAAAGAAGTAACTTTAACTCTTTCAAGTGGTTTAGTAAACATGTCAGCAATGTTATCTTCACTACTACAGAATCTTATTTTGAATCTTTTATCTTTTATCAAATATTGTATATAATGATATCTAACATCTATATGTTTACTACGCCTGCTCATCACGCCGCTATAAATTAAGCTAATTGTACTTCTATTGTCCATGTTTTTATCGTCTATATTTCTTCCGATGGTCTCCTTTAGGCTTTTAGATACATCCATTTTTTACAACATTCAGCCACTGCTATACATTCTGCTTCGGTGGTTGATAAAGCACCAATAAAATTGTAGTTCAATTACTTTTTTTTTAGAGATTAAATAAGAGTTGAAGTATATTAAATTTATAAATTAATCATTATTCGCTCTATTTAAGACGACCAATAAAGAGAGGTACTGCTTGAAATAAATGTAGTAAATGAAAATAAAATAAATGTACTGTTAAAAGTAAACTAAGCGGATTTTAGTGTGGCGCGTGCACACTCATTTCTCAGTATAAGAAATGAAATTTTCTTATTAAAAATTTAGTATTAGTTAGTATAGGTAACGGTTGAAAAATTGGTTTAGGGCCAGTTTTATGAAAGTTGACGTTAACCGGCGGTTGTTAAACCTCCGGTTGAGAAGTCAACCGAAGGTTGAACATCGTTGCGTTTTATGTCAAGATTTCAACCTCCGGTTTATTAGCTTGTCGTCAACCGGTCCCGGTCAATGTTGGCTGCACTGCAGGCTAATTTTCAACCAATGAAATGCGTCTATTCGGAAACGTTAACATGGTTAAGTGATTATTTTGTGTTATTAATGTAATATTTGTGTTCGTATAAAAACGTTATAACTTTTTTTATATTTTTGGATTGTTATATAACGTTTTTAAACCATATTTTGTTATAATAGCAGTATATTACATGTAACTACATAAAAACAATTTGGACTTTGTAAAACTTTTAGTTTTTATTGAGCTCTTTCTTAAAATTTCAATTTTCATCTTCATTTTTGACGTTTCTACTCCAATTCTTATATCATACAATTTTCTTTCCTTTTCAAAGACGTAATTTTTGGAGTTGTTTCTCTCGTTCGTTTTCTTTATTTAAATGATCCTTTTAATAAGAGGAGACATCTTTTTAATTCAGAAATTAATGTGTTTTCTATAAATAATTTTGTGAGCATGGTTTGGAGGAGGGCGATATTTTTATATCCCAAATAGGGTTTTTAGTTATAGACGCATCGCTATGTGCTGAAGGTCTTTAACCCCCGTATGACCAAAATGATTGAATGAACATTGACGACCATAACGGGTCAGTTTAGACCCATGCATGGTAAACCATCTTAGGTTTTGTTCAAACCATTAAAACTAAATATTGTATTAGAAATATTTATGGGATGGTTTAAATCACTTCCTCGACATTGACAGCATCGCCGTTTTTAGGTTGTTGATGTTTCGAATCTTCGATAAGTTATTTTTCTATTGCTTCTGATCTGCTTTTAGAAGACTTGATACTGCTTCTAAATGCTTTAATACTGCTTCCAAAAAAAAACATTTCGAAAAGACTTGAAATACTTTCAGAAATTTGATATTTCTTCTAGAAAACTTCAAACCCTTACAGAAGACTTGATACTGTTTCTATAAGACTTGAAATGGTTCCAGGAGAATTGGTATTGCTTCTGAAAGACTTGATATTGCTTACAAAAAACTTGAAATGCTTCCAGAAGACTTGATACCGCTTCTATAAGATTTGAAATGCTTCCATAAAAATTGAAAATACCTCTGAAAAACTTGAAATGCATCTAGAAGACTTAATACTGCTTCTAAAAGATTTTATATTGCTTGCAGAAATTTTGAAGTAAACTTCAACAGTATTGTTGGTTTTATCTGGATTTAAGTTACTATTTTCAATTATTTTTTTAATTTCAATGTATTGAGAGCACGTATTTTCATTTTTTTTTCAGATATTTTCAAACTCAATTCGTCGCCTGAGCATTTTGCCATTTCAGATTTTTTTCCAGCACCCACACGTATTTCCAAAAAATCGGGGCCTATGTTCATGAATGAGTTTGTCCAAGAATCCATTTTTTGTTTCGCTATATTCTAAGACAATATTTGGTTTGTAATATACTTCGCAATTGCTTATCTCATGTGCATGCTGCATAGATGATAAAACTATCACACATTTCCTTGATTATAGGTTTATGTCTATAACGAGGGCAACAATATTTTTTGCAAATCCTTTACATTTCTTCGAGCAATCCCAAGTAATTTTAAATTTTTTGTGAGAAGTTCTTCAGCTAACAATATCCACCATATTCCACTATTATTTTAAAAATTACAAAAAAAAAATCTGATAACTGAATGATTACTATTCGTTGTCTTTCATTTTTCTCAACTTTTATAAGCCTCTCTGCAATTTTTTTGAGGCTTATAGGTTTCCTAGAGACTTGATGCACTGTTCAGATTCCAAAGCAGTCTGATGATCAGAATATTTGTAATATAAACTTGCATATCGCATGAGAATAGTAAAACTAGAGAATATGTGGAAGGACAGCAACATCCAATTTGTATTTCGAATACTATTTCAGAGATTCTCCTTCCTCATTAGCTAAATATCTATTCGCCTTTTTTTAAGGTTTTCAAATTTGTTGCAGCATTATACTGATTAGCAATTTCTTTTCCAAGCGTATTCTAAATTAAATAGTAAACATTTTTTTAAAATAGTTAGTTTTTGATGAATTAACTGTACCTTTCCCTTCCACGTGATTGCAACTGTTTTTTTCCGGTCAACCCCGGCTTGAACCTGCGGTTGAAATAACCTCCGTTTAACCGGAACGTTACTACTCAACCGTAAGTCGTGCAACGCAAAACAACGGTTAACCGGCGGTTGACGGATAAACGACTGTCAACCGGGCATCATAAAACCGGCGCTTAATATTGTTATTGAATAATAGTAGTTATTTATGTACCAAGTCAGCAAAGTACCTTTTATCGAAGGAGTTGAGCTAGCGAGTAAAAGGTGAGTTCGATAATAGTTATTTACGTAACCAGTTATGAAAAGACCAATTTTTAACAAAATTAGCAGTTTCTTAACGTGTTAAGTACAAAATTTTATCTAACCCCGCTTTAAAATTGAACGAAATCATGAGAATTTAAATCTGACAACGCTTATGTGTCAAATGAATTTAAATTGAAAGAATTGTGTTGCATTGCTACGAATACCCATAGTAACATTCAAAACAAATCAATATTCAGTTAGATAATATTTCATTACACCCCTAGTGGTGTGAAGAAATTTCATTACATCACTAGTTGTGTAAAATCTGACATTACAAAACGTTAAAATGACATGTAAAACCTGACATTCAATAGCGGTCTTAGATAGAGACACTTGCTGTATGTACAATACCCGTTTGAGTACTATAAAAGCTTACCACATCGAATTACAAAAACTACTGTATCTGACTCATTTGCGCGAGCTAATAGTACATTAAAATAAAACTCTCGTAAGATATGCTTGAAATGGACGAATTCAAATTGAAAAAGGGTGGTGAAGCCGCGAATTTTTTAATGAATGAGTGCTTTAAGTCTTATGAGACGAGCTTTGTTTTTTTTTTGTAATTCGCGTTTTTATTCTTTTTATTACAAAAATAAAATAAATACAACAACGTAAGTGTTACAATATTCCCATCTGCAACGTTCCAATTTCCCAGAATAAGAAACAAGTTTCATAAGACTTAAAATTTCACTAAACAGGTATAAATTCCAATTTAAATTTTCACATTAACAACTAAATAAATTGTTAACAAAATGTCGCCATTGAACTGGTTCCAAAAGATGTTACTAAAGCTCTCATTACAACATCAGATGCTGTAAGAAGTCTCATTACAGCACGCGTTTTGAGTACTGTAAGAACTTTCGTTACCGTATTGAATCACAAAAAGTGTAGGATAATAGAATTTTTTTGTTTATTAACAACAAACTATCAAGTAAATTAAACTTTAAGATAAAATTCATTAAAAATCTGGTAATCTTTCAAGGTACCTGCAAACCATTAAAGTTATTATTATGACAATTTTTTCTTACAAGTTTTAAGAACATTCTTTTTATCCATTTCTTGCATTTATTTCATAATAAAATTACCGACTGTAACTCTGCTTAACCCGAGAGACCACCGTTTACCTGATCGACTGAATTTCGATAGGTAGTCAACAATTAGTCAACGAAGATAGGTTGGCGGTTGGTTGGTGTGGTTTTCAATTTTTGTGCGAAAAACTAATAAATCCATATTTGATTGTTAGGTACCGTTGGATTCGTATTGTTTATATCTTTCGTAAGACATCATAATATACTGGATTTTCTATTTAAAAAAACAAAGTTGATCCATTTTCTGGAAAAACTAAAAGTGATAGCAAAATGTTCCATAAGAAAATATTAGTGCATATAAAATATAGAAATCGACTTATTTTTGTTCATATTGATATCTCAATCTGTTCAGAAGTTAGAAGGGGAGGTTACTTTACGATAGCACTGTATAATAAGCTGCCTATCGCTTCTTGATATGAAAATTGTTTAATTATGTTTTTATTACATCTTTTAAGATCACTTGCACTTAATGGTATATAAACAGCTTTTGTATAATTTAATTTAAATTTTTCGGTTATTTTTTCGATCAGATCAATTTGATAAAGTTTTAGTTCTTTATCGTTTATTTTATCAGGATTTTCTCAAAATCGTATTATAAACATTTCATTTAGTTTTTTTATTATATGATTTATTTGTTTTGTAACATTTAGGATTATTAATCCTTCATCAACATATATGCCTAAGATGACTGTTCCTTATTCATTTTTAAAAATTTTTCATTTGCTTGTTAATATTTTTTCATTGTTTTTCGCTTTACTTCTATTTACCAATTCCCATACTTCATTTTTTTCTAGCGATCTTTTCTCTTCTTTTATTGCCATTTTCCGTTTATTCTTGTTTTTATCTCTTAATACTTCTTCGTAGGTTGGATATGAATAATCCTTTAATTTTTGCGGTATCTTCTTTATTCTTTATTTGATTTAATTTCTTCTTCTTCTTGAATGTCTTTTTCATTTTTTTCAATTTCTTGGCTTTCGTTAATTTTTATTTTATCCTTTACTATGTTTATATTGTTTTCTACATTATCTTCATATTAATTTCTTAATTCGTTTTCTGTATTTCCACGTTTTTCTTCATTTTCTTCTTCCCTATTATATACTAATATTTAATTTTTTTATTTTTAAAGATGGCATCTCTAGCTATTATATTTTTTTCTTTTTTCTCATCAAAAAATCTATATCTATTACTAGTAAATCCTACATATATCATCCTTTCACTTCTTGCATCTAACTTTTTAAGGTAACCAAGTTCTTTTACGTACGCATAAGTTTTATGTTTGGTTTATGTATAGTCGATCGTATAGTCCATTATTGTTCCTCTATTTTTACACCACTTTTGTAGTTCATTATTGGTATACTCCTTTCCTTTGTCGCATCTTGTTTTTTTAACTTTTTTTCTAATTTTATTTCTGCTTTTTTAACATATTCCTTTACAACTTACGACACTTTGCTTTTTATTTTAATTAAATGTACCTCAACAATATATAATCGTCCATTATTGTTATAAAATATTTCATTCCATCCCACGTTTCCACTTCTTGGTCCACACACATCAGTATGAATTATTTCAAATAGTTTTTCTGCACATTTCCTATTATTTTCGAAGGTATTTCTAGCTTGCTTTGCTCTTGCGCAAATTTCACAATTTACATTTTTCATCTCTTTCATTAATTTTTTAGTTATTTTACAGCCTATTGTACTTTCCGGTATCAGTTTTACTATAACATAATTTGGATGACCTTGTTTTCTGTGTAATTGTATAGTTTCTTCTTGTTGAGTAATCATAGCATAAAAAGAGTTTTATTTTGTTTTAATTTTACTATTTATAAGCCATTTTTATTTTTATTGTTATTATTATGTCATTATTATTTTTCCACCATCTTTCACATTCACCTTTATATACATTCACATTTTTTGTAATTTTCGCCACAGACAATAAATTTTTATCTAAATCTGGTATACAGGGTGAGTTAAAAGTATCCCGGCAGACGATAGTCACTAAATCGTTTAACAAGGAAAAAAGTTTTATACAAAAGGTGTTCCACTTACACAAAGTGTTCCATGTAAGCGTAACAGACAGTATGTCATTTTTTTTAAATATAACACCCTATTTTTTTTATAATATAATTTTATAATATATTAATTTTATAAAATGTGCCAATTGCAGTATCATTTTAAAAATGATTAAAAACGACATAATTTCATATTTTGCTTTGAAACTATGCCAGATAATAGTTAAAGTCAATGGGTAAATGACACTATCGAAAGACATTAAATACGCTATACAGCGTGTTCATAACATTCAGCTACTTTTGATGTTTTTCAAACAACTTTTTCTTATGTTTCTTAAATGGAACACTATGTATATTGTGTGTGGTTGAATTACCCCAAGGTTTATATATTAATACATATACCTTGGAATTACCCATCTGACATCATCCAGACAGATTCGATTATGTGTAGTCGACCAAACAAGTAGTGATCCTAAAATTTTATCGTAAATAGAAACAACGTTTCTCACCCCTTTCACTTTAAAATCACGCTAAATAATTAAATCAAACCCTTTAGAATTCCCGTGCACGATCAAAACCCCCCGAATCTAGAGATGGTCCTGCAGGGTGATGGCTTAATTTGTGTTAATTTTGTAGAGTAACTTGATGAATTTTTTTTCATCAATTATCATTTATCATTTTTTGGAAAAATTAAACGCTTTAGAGAAAAGCGGTTTTTACCATCTTTTTCCACGTCATTTAATTATATAATAACGTGACTTTCAGCAAAATTGGAGTTGAAACGATTTTTCAGAAAATTTTCATACCTTCCACTTTCAATTTTTTTCAACTATTAGTTTACATATTTTGGAAAAACTAAACGCTTTAGAGAAAAACGGATTTCACCATCGTTTTCCACATTACAAATTCTACTGTTAGACGATCAAAAAATAATGTTTATCACTAATTTTTTAATTAAATTTACTGTTGAAGTGCTCAATATGGCTGAATGTTTATGAAGAAAGTACTACAAATACTTTAGCAATTTTGTTGATTTAATAGTAATATGAATTCAAATATAAGTCATCACAAGTGCTATTTGTAATGTGACTACTAGCATTTAAGAATCTTTTTAAAATTTATTTTAATACCATAAACCGTTTAATGCAACATTCCTCGTAAACCACTGGTTTTAGGTAATTTTTGAATTAGTACCTTTTATATGTAGTTTTTTCTGCTAAATAGATTTATCTAATTAAAACGACAGAAAAAAAAGATATGGTACTTTAAACACGCCCCATAACTGTTATCTTGGAATTTATAAATTATAGTGCACTCCGCTTAATTGGGACACATCGAGTCTCATTCAATCTGTCCCAATTATCCGATAGTAAAAAAACGATTATAGAAAACAATATAGAATATACTATATACGTATTTTTATCTACACGATATAAAGTAATTATTGCTGAAAATAAAAAGTGAAAATATTAAAATAAACATTTATTCTATATAAGAAAACATTAAATAAAGAAACAACAAAAATAATGATAAAGAAAACCACATTTTTTAATTAGGTAAAAATACTTGTCCAAAGTACTTTGGTTTCCACGGTTCATAATTTTTTTATTTATATACTCTGCACATATACTTTTCCTAGCTTCTAGAATACGTATAGGATTATAGGTTTCTTTGTCGCTACTTTCTTGAAATTCATTATTAGAGATCAATTTTGTAGATACAATTTCATCAACAATATCATTCTCGTAGTCTTCGGTATTATTGCAACACTACAAATTTGCGTCTATTTCTAGAAAATCATTAACGCTGTCATAGCGAAAATCATTAACTTGCCGAAGTACAGCGTCATTTATGATTTCACTTGAAGTGACCATTTGTTCAGAAAGTTGCATATCACTGGGATCTTTGAAGCCACAATGGTTAAAACAATTGCGTATACATTCACTACTAACATTTTTCCAACTGTCTGCTACAAACTGTATAGAGTTTAGTATGTTCACTTTCGAGCTAACCTCTTTGGAGCTAGATGATGATGTCAAGGAAAATTCTTCTATTTTTTCAATGATGTGATGCACGAAAGCTTTACGATAGTGGAATTTTAAATTTTTGATAACACCCATGTCCATAGGTTGTATTAATGAAGTTGTATTAGAAGGCAGGAATTCTAATTGTATATTTTTCAAATTGTTTATATCAGGCATCTTATATTATATCTACCGGCAGACTATTTATTGATATACCCTTGAAACATCGAGGCTTTGCCGTTTTACCGATAACCAAAAGTTTTCTCTTTTCAGTGCCGGACATATTGACGCAACATAGAACAGTTATGCGGTCCATAGCTCTTTTAAACCCGACTAATGTTTCATTCCTGTAACACAGTGATCCATCTGGTGTTGCACGGTAGAACAGACCAGTTTCATCGGCATTGAAGATATTATCCGAACTGAACAACTTTTGCAGTTCTGGAAGTTTTTCCTTTTTCCATTCTACAGCGGCGACCACATTTGCGCTACCCTCTCCCCATGTCCTTTTTTAAATTTTATGTTGCACCTTGCCTTCCACCGTGAAAACTAACCTTCCGTTGCTGTAAAATCTTGATGACCTAGTTTTTTCGCCAAATCTCCTGCTTTTAATTTCAGCGTTGGGCCACTAACACTAACCCCTTTTTGGGTTATCGCAGAAAACCAACGATTGAGAGCATCATCAACTTCTGGTTTTTTCCCTCTCGCTTCCTTTTACGCGATTCCGCTTGGTTTTCAGCATTAATCCATTGTTTTTCAAGTTCATCTTTTTGTTTTATTAATCGGCTGATCGTTGACTTTGGAAGGGCCACTGTTTTCTCTAATTGGCGTAGAGGCGTATTGGGTGGCTGGTTTTCAGTTTGTCGGAGCATATTGATTTTTTCTTTTAATGTTAAGGCTTTGCGTAGCATTTTAGTGCTTAAGTCACTACGTGTTCAGAATAAGAAGTGTAACGTTGAACCGAGTCGAAAACACGAGGCAAAAACAGAAGCGTCACTTAGGTGTCTAGACGTAATCGGGCTAGGCGTTCATGTACGGATTGTTCCTTTAAATTGGAGTTAATTTCCTTGTTTTTATTATAAATTTCTGAACGTGTTTACATTCTCTGAACTCCAATTTAAAAGGCTCGATCAGGGCTCAATACAGAGACCAGAACTGAAGGTTACTGAAACGACGATGAAAAACAGCAAAGGTTCCGACAAAGCTGACGCTTCTGTATGTAGCGCCTCAAAGCCGCGACGAACTGGACCGGTTAAACGGAGGATTGTCCCCAATAACCGGAGTAAAATTACATATGGAAAGTTTCGATCTTTTAATATGTATTTTGTCCCGATTAAGCGATTGCCCCTATTAACCGGTGCACCAATTAAGCGGAGTGCACTGTATGTAATTAAAACGACAGAAAAAATACAGATAAAAAAGTTATGGTACTTTAAAAACGCCCCATAACTGTTATCTTGGAACTTATAAATTATTTATTATTTACTAGCAAACCAAATTTGAGTATTCTAAACCTTTCCGTAATTGATATATCCCTAAAAAAGTACTTTCTGATGTAAAGCTTGGGAAGCGAAAATGCTTCCTCTACTTAGGAAGCATTTTCGGACCGGCCTTTATATAAACTATAAACCTTTCCCCCCCCCCCATATCCAATTTATAAATATCTACTCGCCGGGTATTTACCTATCACTTGTTATAAATACTCATTTAATTACGTTTCCATTTACCTTCAAATAAATTTCAATTAATTTTTGATTGAAACGGCATAATCATCAGCGACAATGATAATTTTTTAATGTTATTACAGCATTAAAAAATGTTGAAAAAAATTGATTATATTTTTATTTATAAACTAAACACGTTTATTTACAATTAATTAAAATCTTAATTAATTTAAACATTTTGAATGCCATCTATTGAATTACTGCAATTCCCATTTTTAGGTTGTAAAATTCAAATTTGATTTCGAAACATATTTTGATAATAAATTTTTGTTAAATAAAACATTTATTGCGTCAAAAACAAGTTTTATTGCAAGAAAAGGGCGTAAACGTTTATTTTTTTAAATAAAATAATGAGCTGTGAGATCTAACATGGAGATAACTAATTAAACAAAAACTTTAATGAAACTTTAAACGTATAATATAAGATTATAATTAGCGCACTTCGATGAACCCGGTACACTTTGAAAAAGAGTGATGAAAACAAATGTGTACATCTTATATTGGCTATGGAGAAATAAACAAACATAACCATATCTGGATAATATCGAATGTGTCTCTTTATTATATTCTAACTATTGTTTTATGTATTCGTTTATTTATTTTTATTAAAACGTAATTATCGATCTATATTCTGTATTTTTATTTATTCCACTAGTCTATATAATCCTATCATTACACAGGAAAAAAATTTAAAAACATTTTCTTATTCTTTGTTGGGTTTTCATGAAAGGGAAATATAAAATCATATTTATATTTAAAAAAAGAAAAAGGAAACACTAATCTTACAAACTAGAAAAAAACTTAGAAAACGAAACAAAATATACATTTCTTTTCACTTCTTAATATCAATTTTTTTCTTTATCTTGAGACCCGGACGTATTTAAAACTAGTTATTTACAATTTCCTTTAAAAAAAATCAACATCCCTTATTTTTATTAATTTAATTATTTTCTTTCTTTCAATTTCGTTTACGACACCGAACTGATAGCATTATGAGGAGCTCCCATTTGAGTTAAAACCTTATCTAACCACTGTAACGGTCCGTGCAAATGCACCTCAATCCAACATGGCGTACTCGTAACGTCCTGACGATGGTATTCCGCCCCCCAACCCTTAACGAAACTCATTCGTATCGTACACATTTTGGTCAATTCATATACCGCCTCAAAACCGTGATTAACACACTGTGAAAGCAGCTGAGCAAATTCGGCGTTGTTAAAAATTCTCAACGAACATCCAGCTGGTATTTTGCAAACTGTTGACGGATGAAAACCGTGATGATGGTTGCAATTGCGGGATTGTACGAAAATCGCCGAATCGCTTAAGCATTCTGCGTATACCTCGCCGTTCACGTAATATAGATGAACACCTTTTCCAATGTGTCTTCTAGTATTTTCTATCGTTGAATTTCGATTTACATTACTCAATTGACCCAAACAAAATCGATCGCTATTATTTGATGGATTTGTAAATCCGTCGACAATTACCGATGTGGAATGACAATGAAACACTTCGCCAACGCGACAATTCAATTCATAATAAGCTATAGAAGCCCAATATGGCTGCTCCTGATAAGCAACTGGTTGTACATCAATGTCATTTGTTGAAGTATTATTGTTTGTCGATGAAGTGTTGCTTTCATCAGTTGGACTGTATGCTGGAGGTGGCGTTTCCGCTAAATTTGCATACGGAGGTGATTGAGGATTAGAATTAACACTACCTGGACTTGGAACACTTGAAATTGGCGAGGAAGGATTTATATGATTCGAATTAAAACCATTGGAGGAATAGCTGACATTATGCGGCATGTTCGGCTCAACCAACTGTTGAAATGGCAACAAAGAATGGCCAGGTACAAAGTCGTTGTGTCTCGGAACTAAAACGGGGGGTAAAACGGGACTTTCAACCCTCTTGTAATGATACGGATTTATGCAGACTTCTTTTTGTTTCGCCGAAAAGGGATACTGACAATGTTCGAGTGGTTTGAGTTCGTGATGACTTTGTAAATCCGGCCATCTCCATACTCTGCAGTAAATGACGTGCGGTAATCCTTTCCGATGCGAAACTTGTAATCGTCCGTCTAAACTTCGTGGAATCGTTACGCATTTGCTGGGTTGACCCGGACAACTTAGGGCACGCTCCAATTCTTCTATAGCTCCTTTACGTTTTTTTAATTTTTTTACTAAACTATCGACAGCCTTTTCAGCCCATTTTTCTTCTTCGTCACCTTGCTTCCAACCCAAAAGTTTTTTTACCGCAGGTGACGTGAATGAGAAGAGGGAATTTAACGTTGATATTGGACCGCTACTTGATGACTCGGCTTCATCAGTTTCCATTTTGTACACTAAAAAAATAAAAATAAATGTATATATAGTGTGATTCAGATAAGAATGCATACTGAGCAGGAATATGTAAAATACCATAAAATTTGCTGATTTATCGTAACTTAGCTTTATAATAAGTTGTAATTCTGAGGAGTTATAACTAGAGTCCGGATTTTTATGCGATTGCATATTTTGCATACCTCGGTATAATTGCACATATTTACATATAAGCACATGATTCTTCATTTATTCGTCTAAATTTCAAACAAGGTCTGCTGAGTATTAGCAAAAAACATAAGAACAATAACAAAGAAGAAATACAACAACAATAAATACTAATATACATTCCATTAGTACATATGTATGGCATTAGGAACAATTGATAGTAGTTAATACTGCAAATAATTAGGCAGAATTCAAAGTGATGAGCAAGAGTTTAAGCAAGAGCTAACAAGTTAGCAGTCGTTAAAATAATGAATAGTGCTTAGAACAGTAACAGCTTATGCTGTTAACAAGTTGACAGACTTCAAAAAGATTTTGAAGACTGTACTTTGAAGACATAATTCTTCATGCTGCCAACTAGTTGGCAGACTTCAAACTGATGAGTAGGACTTTTGGAGACATAAAAGCTCATGCTGGCAACAAGTTGGTAGTATTTAGGATAATTTAGAGTGTTTGGAACTGTAATAACTTAGCTGCCATCAAGTTGATAGTCTATAAAATAATACATAGTCTGTAAAACAGTAGCTTTGTTCCAACCAGCGCTTCGACTCGTTGCAACTCGTCAAATGCAATCGCCCACATCAAGTGATGCAGGCCAATCCACTTAAGTGTAACGACATTACTAGACATGTGCGATTGCATTTGACGAGTCCGCGACGAGCCGGAGCGCTGGTGGGAACAAAGCTAGTAATAACTCATGCTGTCAACAAATTGGCAGACTTAAGACTGATAAGCAGGACTTTGGAGATATAATTCCTCATGCAACCAACAAATTAACAGTCTATAAAATAATATATAATCTCTGGAACAATAATAGCTTATGCTGCCAACAAGTTGACAGACTTGAAATTGATGAACAGGACTTTGAAGACATAATATTGTACATTAATACTATATGTTTGTGGAGCAGTAATAGCTTATGCTGCCAACAAGTTGGCAAACTTAAAATTGATAAGCAGAACTTTGGAAACATGATACCTCATGTTGCCAACAAGTTGGCAATCTACAAAATGATGTATAGTCTGTGGAACAGTAATAGTTCATGCTGCCAACAAATTGACAGACCTCAAGCTAATGAACACGACTTTGGAGACACAACAGTTCATGCTGCCAACAAGTTACTTGGAACTGTAATATCTTAGTATAATTGGCAGGCCGAGGCTTGGCTTCTTTGAAGTTTTTATCATTTCATCAGATCACGAAAAAAATCATCAGATGTGATAAAATTTCACTAGATTTGGCTGTGATATTAGCCATTAGTATACTTGCGTGGGGACATACCCTTATGAATAAAAGAATATTCAATATACAAAGAAGAGCCATTCATGATATAGTTAAACTAAATTTTGGAGAAGATTGTCGTTCTTCGTTTACCAATTTAAAAATTTTACCGCTTTTTTCATTAAATCTTCTAAAATATATGTTATTGCAACATTCTCGGCATAAAAGAAATATTGTTCGTGGTAATTTTATCATTCATATTTCAACCACTTTCAACCGCACATAAAAAACTTATATTGCTTATTTTTATCCCATATAAATCCGGTTCTTAGTTATAACCCTTCAAAATCGCATCTTAAATTTTTTAAAACATTGGATATCTTAGCAAACGGATTACTGTGATGTTCAAGATAGAATAATCAAATTTGATATACGTTATGTACTAAAAATGTTAATTGTTAGCAAGTTGTGATCAGTTGAGACATTTCTAAAGGTTGATTAAGGATTGGAACTGTTAACAGATTTGATTCATTAGACCAGTGATTCCCAGAGTGGTCTATTATATCGGCCAGCAGGGGTCTATGACAACCTGGAAGGGATCTACGTCAGCGAAAAAAAGTTTGGGGGTCCATGAAATGAAAATGTGGTCCACGATAGTGGATAAGGTGAAGACAAAAGGTCACACGGAGGTGCCAAGGAGAAATCCCACCTCCACAGGTCCGGGTGGAGGCTTTTTTTGTTATCAGAGCACGAACTAACACTATTCAATGTTATATTTTTATCATTCTAGCCCATGCAAGTATGTACCTTTTTCGTTTTTACCGCATATTTTACTGCACATTTTTAACGGTTATGAAAACCGAAAAACTTGGCTCTGAAAAAAACCTCTGCATTAGACTAACATATTAAAAAAACTGGAAGAACTGCGAATAAGAAACAGGCAATATAACTGGCCAATTGGAAGACTATCAAAGCTATCGATAGACAATAAAATGGTAATATATAGGTATATCCATAAACCCATATTTCTGTACTGAAACGTACAATGAGGATTAAAAAGTGCTAAAAAGAAGAGTAAGATATGGTAGTAAAATTTAATAGTATTTTCTGAAAACCAATAGGTAACCAGAAGATTAGTCATTTTAGTTTTCAGTTTTAGCTTTCTATTTAAGAATCTAATATAAATAACTAATTGCTGGTCAATGCAAGTTCATCATGGAAAAAATTAAATAATAAAAATGTTGTAACTTTTTGAAGCTCAAAAATAGAATAAAAATTTTCAACTGTGATGCACAGAGTGAAATTATAGCAATAAAACCATAAATAACCCGTAAAATTGACTATACCGCATTAAAAAGGTAGTAAATAACAGTAAAGTGATTTTTTTACTTGGTGTTTTAATGTTTGAAGATGGGATTATAGTAGTCTCATCGGGAAAGCGAGTAGACATAAATATCTTAAAAAATACTACTAACATTATTTATTAAACTAAATGTGAAATTTTTTCGGTTATGCAACACAAAGAGTGTCTGCATACTGTGTAACTTCATAAAAATTGAACATAATTTAATTGCTGCACAATGTATTTTTCTTCTTATAGTGATGTTACGGATGTGGATTTGGCGGATGCGGAACCGGATTCTTTAATGAATGCGGAGTTATTAAAAAAAATTACACAATAAAATTTTACTGAAAATAATATATCTATAGTAATTTTTCAACAATAGTTTTTTGAACTTAGCAATTAAAGAAATTA
Organism: Onthophagus sagittarius; assembly: GCA_036711965.1. NCBI lineage: Eukaryota > Metazoa > Arthropoda > Insecta > Coleoptera > Scarabaeidae > Onthophagus > Onthophagus sagittarius. Next base: position 37,514,668 of record JASERS010000003.1, on the reverse strand, counting down.
ACATTTGTAATTATGAGATTTGAAAAAGCTTTTGATATGTCAAAAGCTAGAAAAGGCGTCTTTAGGTTCAATGCAGGTTAATTAAAAAAATACTGAATAGGATGTTTTCCAGAAAGTGCAATAATTTTACTGATGATCCACTAAAAATATCTGATTAATCAAAGTAAAAAAATTGAAAATAATCGATTTTGGTGTTTTTGAGAAAAAATCTTTGCTCTTTCCAAATCCTTGTAGCAGCTTACATTTGCGGTAATACCAGGAGAAATGTTTTTCAAAATGTATAAGTGCAATGGATAACTGTTTTTAAATCAATTGCGGGATTGTGATATTAACCATTTCTTCTTTCGCTTGAAGTATTTCGTTCTCTACATGTTCAGTTAATTCGTCATTCAAAAGTAGCCGGCGATCAGCATGCAACAAAGTTACGACATCATCTTCCAAGTCCTCAAAACCAACTTCTTTTGCTAAACGTACTATTTTGTCTAATAACAGGAAGCAGACTAGGACTACTATCATCAGTTGCAGAACTAACACCATCGAGCAAAATATTTTTTTTGCGCAGTTTAATGTTGTCGATTTGCAAATATTACAGCGAATCATGGGATCATCTTTTATGTTGAATTGCTTTCAATGCTCATTAATTAATAATTTGCTACCGCTTTCATTAAAGTTTTCAAAGCGTTTTCCGCAGTAATAAACTTTGAATGTTGCTATTACTTCTTGATCCATGATCCACTTTAGTTAGGTTCGATATATTAGTGGGATGTTCGATAGTATTGTATAAGAGGAGTAGAATTTTTTGACTTCAAGACAGCTGGTTAGAGTAGTTTGAGTGCAGAAGAAATATTAAGCTTAGGCCGTAAATCGAAACGAATCGCTGTATAAAGGTTACAACGATATAGGGCCGTATAGGGAGGTTTTCAGCTTTCAGCAAGCAGTTTTCAGATGCATAGCTAAACCTGGATATTTCTAGATTTATGTTAGTGATGATAGTGCTTCTCAAACGATTTAAAAATTAATTTATTAATGCTGAACACTGACCTGCAAGGAACTCCGTTAAAATATTTACGGATACGGATCCTCAAAAAAATGCGGATACATCACTATTATAGACCATTATAGTAAATAACATTCTACAGGATCACCACGACTCCACAATGTATATTGACAAGAAATAAGTAGGAATCCAGAGAACCCAAGGGTTTCAATGAGTTAAAACAGGCGAATAAGTAAACGCTTGTATTTCATTAATGCTACTTAATATCATCAAAAATACAATAGTCCATGAAAACGTCAAAATTGACAAATACTTTATAAAAGATATTATTTTCATAAAAAAATTCAAATAACTTTATAACCTATTCGTCCAATTTGACATAGACTTTGATGTTAACATTAATGAAAAATAAGCCTTAAATATAGGCTTTTTTAAGTAAATGACAAAGTTTTTAAAAATAATAAGAGTGAAAAAGTTTTAGAATTAAATTCTAGCAATCATTTAACAAAAACTCATATTTTCATTGAAATTTTAAATCTAAAAATTTAATAACTTTTGAACATGGCTTATATAATGTTATGAAAAATTAGTGCCATAAATTTGAACTAAACTGTTAATAAAATGAAATTTATAATAATATGACAAAATCATCGTCCTGATGCTTATACTAACCGCAAATTTTTCTTTAAACACCTCTTTGAATTTTGATATCATATTTAAACTTCCTATACTATAACTTTTTGGTCTGATGCATTACTCTCGTATCTGCAACCATTTTCAAGATAGAGAGAAAAAGAGCCACAAATACAAAGAAGCTTAAAACATAATATCTGTAATAATAATAGCAGGCTGTAGCTGCGCTATTAATTTTACTCTGCGAGTATTGTATAAATTTTAGTATCATATGTGAACAGTAATATCGTTTCACTTTAGCAAATTGGACTGCATCACTTGATATGGGCGATTGCATTTGATGAATCCGCGACAAGTCGGAGCGGTTGGAACAAAGCTAGGGTGTCTCAGATTTTTGTAACATTTTTGTACTTTAACAGTCAACCTGCCAAAGCCAAAATAAAAACTTCATATAAACATAGGTCGGCAAACACTTTGTTTCGGAGATACAGGTATATTTAAATTTTCGAAATTGATTTTTCTTAATATTATACGTGTATTTCAACCGATTCTATTCAAATTTGGTATATGCAGGTTTTTTGGCATGAGAAAGACGATTATGGAGTCTGTTTTACTACAGGCGGTAGAGGTGTAATGTGCTCTTTACGAAAATAACCTTAACTTTTCTAACAGTATACTTTTGACTTTTTCAATAAAAATTCTTATTCTCTGCACATTTTTAAATAAAAAAATACGCTAGAGTTGAACATTTTTAAGATAATGCGCTTTTTATTAATCGATATAGATGATGTTTTACAGAATAGTTAAATGTAGGCATAGTAATGTGTACTATGGAAACAAAGTGAGTAAATGAATGAATGTTCCAGTTTATTAATGTTTCTTAATCTCAATAATACAAGTAAAAAATTAAAGAAATTGTGAAAATTTAAACCATTATACTTGATGTGTGATAGTGTTTAAGAAGAGCCTAATGTTATTACAAGCATTTCTAATTTCATTCATAAGTTCATCATCCCCCTGGAACCAGTGTCTCATACACTTTTCTTTTCAAATATCCCCATACGAGAAAATCTAAAGGACTAAGATCTGGAGATTATGGGTACCATACAACTGGTTCACAAAAAAAGTACAATTTAACACATTAAGGAAAAAGAGCAATGAATTTAACACATTAATGAACAAGAAAATTTAATTTAACATTAGTAAACTTACTTATATTGTTTTCAAGATACACATTATTATACCTAACTTTAGCTATCCTCTAAAATTTGGTCTGTATCGATTACTAAAATGCCGATTATCTTGAGAACCATCAACATCAGTGCATATTGGTAGGGGTACCCTTTTTATACGAAAATATACAAAGAATCATCTTTATTCAAAAAGTATACTGTCAGAAATGTTACGGTTATTTGAATTTGTAAACAACGCGTTATGGAGCATTCCTCTACCGGCTATAGTAAAGCAGACTCCATAATCGTCTTTCTTATGCCAAAAAACCTACATATACCAAATTTGAACAAAATTGGTTGAAATATACGTGTAATATTAAGAAAAATCAATTTTGAAAATTTTATTTAAACACCCTGTATCTCCAAAATGAAGCGTTTTCGACCTATGTTTATATGAAGTTTTTGTATTAATTTTAAAAGATCTATGGACTCTTAAAGTTCTACTACAAAAAAGATATGTGTTCTAGGAACAAACTTTTCAAAAGTTAATAAAATACTTAATTCTAAAAAATATTGCTCCCTTATACTGTCAGATGCCTCAATAGCAAGGAAAACATTATAATATAAAGTTGGTTGTTTTCTAAGTATTGTACAAATAAGTTTTTGTTAAAAAGTTGTTGGAAATTTAATTTTTAGCAACACTACTCTCATACCCTTTTACATAAAGAAATACAAGAAAATTTGAAAATTTTATGAATGTCATAACTTTCCAAGTTAGTATATTTTTAACAGTATACCGGGTGTCCCTCAAAAGTGGCTAACCCTCATATTTTCTTTTCTTATTAATGATATCAGAAAATCATTTGGAATGCATAATTAGGCTATTAAAACGAATCATTACAACATGAAATTGTTGTCTCTGGACTTTCGGTTACACCGGAAGTGAGTATTAATTTTGTTTTATATTAAAATCTGAAATTATTCAAATTTTTTTCTTCAGATGGGCAAACAACTTTCAACACTCGTACCTATGCTAGAAACTGACAATTTCGAAGGTGGGATTGAACAAATATTTCTTTGCTCAAAAACTGTAAGCAATCGTGTACATCCGGTATAATCGGAAGTAAAAAAATAATTTATTTTGTGTCCTAATAATCCGTTTTACTGGCCTAATTATGATTAAAATATGGGGGTGAGTCACTTGTGAGAGACACCCGGTATAGAATTTATTAAGTTTAAAACACAATTTTTTGTAAAGTTCAACGTGGTGTAACTCCTTAAGGCATTAGTGAGATATAGGATGATTTAAAAATTGAAAATTCAAATGTTTGAAGGGTTATAACTTCCCAGACCACAAATATATTATGGTCAGTATAGAAATAAGTTGCGTTAAATCGTCTTATTTTATTACCCTCTACATATTCCTGCTCAGCTCAAACTTGGTTCTTATGTGAATTACCCTGAACAAATGTATTAAAAATGTTTAAAAAGTGAAGTTATGTAAAAAAAGACGGTCAATGAAACCTAATTTTTTTTTTGAGGTTAACTTAGGTTTGGCTCGTTTTGTTTTGTGTAGTGACGAAAAAGCTAAAAATATTTGCGTTTAGCTGTACCTTTTTTTAAGACTGAACCCAACCAATCCCAACCAAGCTTTAGAACTAACACTATACTTAGAACTAGAAACATTGGGGTTTAGCCATCTTAAGAGACTTACAGCTAAACCCTAATGTTTCCAGTACTAGTTTTAGTATTAGTACTAAAACTAGGTTGTAGGCCTAGTATTAATCATACTTTTAGTTCCAGAAGAATTTACAACAATCTAGAGCTAAATAAGAATTAAAACTTGATACAAGCTGAATCTTTCTAGTTCTAGGTCTAGTTTTAGTTCGATACAAGTATACAATAACCTAAAACTAAATAACAACTAAAAGTAGAGCTAATACCAATACTAAACTGACACTAGATACAGAACTAAAAATATTTGTGTTTAGCCGTACCTTTCTTAAGACTAATCCCAACCCAACCTAGCTTCAGAACTAACACTATCTTAAGAGACATACAGCAAAACCCTAATATATCTAGTTCTAGGTCTAGTGTTAGTACTAAAGCTAGGTTGTAAGTCTAGTGTTAGTTATACTTTTAGTTCCAGAAGAATTTACAACAATCTAGAGCTAAATAAGGATTCAAACTAGAATACTAGACCTAGAACTAGAAAGATTCAGGTTTAGCTGTGGGTCTTCAAAAACGCAGTTTTAGTTCTTTTTCTTTCTAGTTTTAATTCAATATAAGTATGCAACAATCTAAAACCGAATAACAGCTAAAAGTAAAGCTAATACCAACACTAAAGCTGACACTAGATCTAGAACTAAAAACAGTTGGGTTTAGTGGCACGTCCTTTATGATGGTTAAACCCAAATGATTCTAGTTCCAAGTAGAGTAAAAATAAGTAATAAAAGTTTTTTCCCCTTTCTAACTCGATTTGAGTACATACTATACATACAGGCTGTTCAGAAATTGGCGGATAATCTGTATGTAGTGACATTCTTCGCTCGACCATGAATCAAAAATCTTACGATTCATGTTAAAATATATCAAAAGAAATGTAAATATATGGCAACATTGTACAGTATATTTGGATACTATGTAGTAGGTACTGTAAATTTTTTCAGTTTCAATCTATGAAAAATTAAATTTTACTCTTCATTTTGTTGTATTCTTGTTGTAGTATCAGATAATAATATATATATATATATTTATTTATTCATTTATTGTTTAACCAGTTATAGGATTAGATTAGTTCAATTAAATTTATACTACTGGTTTTGTTTTTTGTTTTTACTATTGTTGCCTGACTAGTTTCGGCATAGAAGCCATCATCGGAGGCATCGTCAGTATTAAATTAATGAAAAGCAAAGCATTATAAAACTTGTCGACTGTAAAAATGATATATAATGTTCAACAACCACATTGCTAATAATAATGTAGTATAATGCTCAACAACCACATTGCTAATAATAATTTAGTATAATGCTCAACAACCACATTGCTAATAATAATAAGTGTATTCCATCACAGTAAAATTACATACATTCTGTTATTGTAAAACCAACACATCACTACCTAACATCATTTTTACAGTTGACAAATTTTATAATGTTGTTTTGCTTTTCATTAATTTAATACTGACGATGCCTCCAATGATGGCTCCTATGCCAAAACTAGTCAGGCAATAATAATAAAAACAAAAAACAAAACCAGTAGTATAAATTTAATTGAACTAATCTAATTCTTTTTTACATCAATTATCTAAACTTTGAGAACATCAACATTTTAAGATTAAGATTTTTGCTTTAGAATCGAATGAAGAATTTCTGAACACCTGTATACAGTGTGTCCCCATAATCGTTTATCTACTAACAAACCAAAATTTTCCCCTTTTTTTGTTTTAAAACTATATTGTAACTAATGTTCTTCAAACATTAGCACTGTGCTATAAACATTTTATGTTGTAATGTAAACATAATCATATATACACTCAGCAGCAGAAGTCTGCGTACAAAAAACTTGTAATACTTTAATTGAAAAAATAAGAGTCATAATCTAATGTGATAAACTTGATTTTTTTTATTTTGTATATTAACTACATATAATTCTATTAACAAAATATGCTTCAACAAAGCAGAAACAGTAGTTAGAGAAAAAAATCAAAACTAAAAATTCTACAAATAACGGGTATGCAAAAATCTGCGTACAAGTCAGGGCAGTATTTATAAAAAATTCATAAATGAGATTATTGTTCTATATTAATAGGAGGTCGGATAACCTTTACGTTTAATGACCTCCCTTAAACGTTTAGGCATGGAGTGTACTAATTTCTTCGTTTCGTCGGAACTGATTTTGGCCCATTCCTCAATCATAACATCTTTTAACGTTTCCTTCGACATTATGTTGTGTTGCCGAATCCTGCGTTCCAGTAAATCCCGGAGGTGTTCGATGGGATTCAAGTCCGGCGATTGTGGAGGTGTTTTAAGTTGCTTTGGGGTATTGTATAGTAACCAAAGCTTAGTGTTGTGGGCGCAATGTTTGGGGTCATTATCTTGTTGAAAAAAGTATTCGGGCCCCAAGCCCAAGTTTTCGATGCTAGGCTTCAAATTTTCTTTTAAAATGTCTATATACATTTTATGGTCCATTGTCGATGTTATGAAAACCAACCTTCCCACCCCTTTGGTGCACATACACCCCCAAACCATAACTCCACCACCTCCGTGTTTTACAGTCGCTTACAAATTTTCGGGATTAAGGGCAGTATTAGGTTTTCTCCATACAAGTTGTTTACCCTTAATGCCGAAAATGCAAAATTTGCTCTCATCTGTAAAGAGAACTTTCTCCCAGAATTCAATGGGCTTGTCTAAGAGTTTTTTTGCAAAGGCGATCCGCTTCTGACGATTAACCTCTGACACAAATGGCTTTTTTCGTGCAACGCGACTGTGATAGTTAGCTTTTTTTAACGTCCTTCTCACTGTATCTTTGCTGATAATTTTATGAAATTCTTCTTGTACATTTTCTACTATTTTTTTTTGCCGTCAGCCTAGGTTCTTTTCTAACCTGCTGTACAATTTTTCGCTTCTCTCGGATTGTTAAAAGGGGTGGTCTACCAGATCGCGGACGTGAGAGGTAATCTTCAGTGTCTTTATAATTATTAATTACTCTTTGAATGGAAGAGTGTGACCTGCCGACAGTTTCTCCTATTTTTCGAAAAGATTTTCCCTCTTTCCATAACTTTACAATAATTTTTCTCTCTCCCAATTCAATTTCCTTTCCTTTCGTGTCCATTCTAACTTTTAGCTTCTAAGCCTCTGCTAATATAATTGACACCGATTATCTTTTATTTAAATCGGAAAGCGTACATCGCCAACTACGTATTTAAGTAAATAAGTATATTTTGGAGAAGGCGTCTTTATTTGTACGCAGATTTTTGCATACGCATTATTTGGAGAATTTTTAATTTTATTTTTTTTTCTAACTAATATTTCTGTTTTATTGATGCATATTTTGTTAATAGAATTATATGTAGTTAATACACAAAATAAAAAAATTGAAGTTTATCACATTAGATCATGACCCTTATTTTTTCAGTTAAAGTGTTAGAAGTTTTTTGTAGGCAGACTTCTGCTGCTAAGTGTATTTATAAATAGGCTAAAGATATCAAATGATAATTGTTAGTTTTATTTACTCTAATCATTTGTTTTTATTGTAAAATCGAATATTAATATTTTGTTTGATAATTTAAAATAATTTTCAAGAAAAAACTTGTTCCCTTTTATATACTAAATTAATAAAATTCGGCATATCGTTATAATTTAACATAACAAACATTTTATCTTAATCAACTTTTGTTGTACATTGCTCAGAAAGACCACTTTACCTGCAAGGATTAACAAACTTTTTGTGTTAACTTTGATACTTTATGAATATTTCATGTATTTTTTTTTTTTCATTTTAAGAAATACAGACTTTAATTGCCAAAGATGGAATTTGAATTCAAAAATTTATCGTCAATTATACCTTATGGGGACATGCTGTATAATAAAGAGATATTTATTTTTGCAGTTGTAGGTATGACATTTGATTTTTAAACCTTAAAAGTGCATTTTATGATGTAGTTAAAATAGTAGTTAAATATTTAACTACTAACTACTTGGTGGATAATGATCAAAGTAGCTATTATTTTTTAAAATACTTTCCATGGTTTATGTAAGCTATGGGTGCTCTCTGTATAAATCCTGAGAATAAATGGTCGGGCTTGAGTGTAAGTAAGAAAAATTATTTATTTATTGTTATTGTTGTATCTGCTAAAGTTTAGGAAAAACTGAAATAATTCTAAACAAATAATTCAATCATCATAGTCATATGATGATTTATACCAAATTATGTTACAGATAGTGGAGATCTCAAAAATTCAATAAAAATTGGAAAAATTGACCTCAACTTTGTTATTTTAAATGGAATATACATTTAAAATAACAAAGTTGAGGTCCATTTCCACTAGACCGGATGTTCTAGAAAGCTGAAAATTGTGTGCAAATTTTCACAACAATAGTACCAATAGTTTGGTAAATACATATAGACTCAGCTTGTCATGACAGACCCTGTATACGTATTAAATTGTTTTGCCTCATTAGATGGCTAAATTTTATTACTTAGTATATTCAGTTACTTTACCTATACTAGTATGACTTTTCAGTACAATAATTCATGAAAGTAAAGATTAGTTGCAAGTTTGTATAAGTATTCATATTATAAGTTTTTAAAACTTATTTTAAACAAAAAAAAGGCAGATTCTATATAACAAACTTTTTCTTTGGAGTCTTCAACTTTATTACATCGAGGTCTTACTGTATATACCTTGTCCTAATTTCTTCATTTTAAAGAAAAGTTTCGGTTTCGGCTCAAAATTGAGTTTTGGTCGGACACTAGTTATAACTTCTCAGATCACAACTTATTGTTAGCATAGAGATAAGTTGCGTTAAATCATCTTTTTTGTTACCCTCTACATGTTTCTGCTCAGCTCAATGTTGGTTCTTGTGGGTATCACTTGCTATCACCCAGAATAAATTAATTAAAAATGTTTAAAAAGTGAGGTTAAGTAAAAAAAAGATTGTGAATGAGACCTAACCTAAAATTTTTTTGAGGTTAACTTAGGTTTGGCACGTTTTGTTTTGTGTAGTGACGAAAATGCTGGCGAAAAGTGGTGAGTTTAGTATTTGAATAGTAGTAGTAATAATAATAGCAGGAATTGAAATGACTCACGGGGAAAAAAGGGGTTACAAAAATGACTCACACACGCCACACGCACTTATGTAGTATTGTTATTGATGTTTCTCATCGCACTTGCACTCGACTGCGACGCATACACACATAATATACACGCTACGCACGCGAACCATTCATGCGTTTTGCTGGGGGCAAAACGCAAACGCGAACGCACGGCGATCGACAAAGGCATTGACCTACGATCGGCTCCAGGAAATGCCCTCTAAAGCGCTAAACCACTCCGGGATCGGGTTTTTACTTTTTCTCTTCTTCGTTGAACGCGCTGAACGGTTCGCAACGCGACCAACCCAACCAAACGAAAATACCGAACGATCCAAACGAGAACGGTTAAATGCAACAAAAATAAAAGTAAATTGTAGGCTTTTCCTCGTCGAATCACCACCACACAGATACAACACTGAGATGTACACGGACACAAACACAAACACACGCATACGGATAAAAAAATGAGTGTGAGAGAGAGAAACACTGAGTTGTTACGGATTTGTTACGTACCGCCCAATTTTCGCCACATCTCGTCGTCGTTATACGGTAACTTACCTTGAACTGGCTCGGGCGATAAATATTTACTCCGGGCAACAGCTGGGCCAATTTTCTTAAAACAAAAATAAACACCGCGATTGCGAAAACCCCGCTACGTTTTGGAGTGGCGGCGACAGTAAGCTCTCCTTCTCCGCCACCTCCTCGCACCTCCTCTTCCTTCTCTTTCTCCTGGTACTATTGCTGTTTTCATTGACGACCGTTAGTGCGCGCTGTTACCGACCGTGGTGGCGGTAGTGGCGTTCTGACCCGACTTCAAAAAAAAAACATCCACAAAAGGCTACTTTGACTTACATAAAAAACTTTACTTTTTACAGTTGGCAACAATGATCATAATTATAAAAATAACACAAACACAAAAATATATGATTGTGTCGATACCAACTAAAAAAAGTCACAAATAACTATAATAAAGTAAATCACGTGGGATTAAAATCCAAAAGTGTATTATAAGAATACGTTTAAAATTAGATTCTTATTGAAAGGTTTTTCTGTGCGTTAGACATGTTATGAACTAGATTATTTAATAAATATGAAATATATAATGTAAACAAGAGGTCATGATAAGAAAAACATTGAATGAAATTTCTGATAAAGAGGTAGTGATAAAAATGTTTTGTGAATCATAATTTTTTATAATATAATAAAACTTTCTATTTTGAAATATTTATATTAAAAAAAATTATCAAATATTATAAAGAGTACTCTTGTGTCATCTTTTGGGTCTAATTTTGTAAAAATTGAGCAGCCTAATTTCCCTTTTATCGCTTTTATCTTTAAGTGTTATGGTGGGTTCATGCAACGTGTTTTAGTTTTAGTCTTAAACGTTTGCGTTAGCTTTAGTTGTAAGGAAATGTATTGGTTCATGCAATATTTAAGCACAACATATAAAAGCAAAACTTTGACAATATAAACAGCTGTGCCAAATTAAAAATACAAAAAGAAATCTGGGGGATCAGGAGTGAAACAGTTTTGTTTTTTAGAAATATTTTGTTTCTAATATTATTTAATGGTGATCATGATTTAATATGAATAAAAAGAAAATTATTGTCTCTGCTAGTGCAATGTGTTTGAATGCAGCATTATTAATCGCATAAAGATTGAAGAATAAAAGACGATGGCGCACAGTGGGCTGTATTACGATTCTAGCTGGACAAAACCAAAAAAACAAAAGTTTAAATTTGGAAATTCCAAGTACATAAACTCTTTCTGAAAAGTCCATTTACCTAAACAGCACATATCCTAAACCGATCAAGTAAACTGTTTTGCCGTGAGGCTGCCTTCAAAACAAAATAATTAACTTAAGTCGTACACTCTCATTAAGACCGGTAACGCGTCATATTTACAGGTGTTATTTTCAGTAAGTAGTTAATTTTTCGTTGCAATTAGTTTGTGCTGTGTGTTTTTACAACTGTCAAGAACAAATTTCATCCAGTATCATCAAAATATATCCAAAAGTAAGTGAACACCACCCGTATTTCGTGCACTCAGTTTTTTTCTAAAAATAAATGAATGTGACATTTTTGTAGAATATAACTTTTAAAGTTCGACGAAGTTCGCTTTCAAATTTTGTACAGCGTTTTTATATAGAGTATTAATTACTATACTAAAAAATTGAGAGCCACAATTAACCACTCTACGAGTAATAACGAGTAGTAACGAGTAAAAAAAATAATTCAAGTTCAGTATGACTGCTGAAGTTATAATTACGAATCGTATGTTATACAATGTTTTGAAAGACAACAGATCATCTTTTTGGACCAAATCAGTAATAGAAAATGAACATTTTTTACTGGGACATATAGACAGTCTCTTAAAAATGGACAATAATCTTCGACCTGTGATGGATAGTCGAATTCATAGTTTTGTGGTAAATTTAAAATCTAAATTGATACTATGTAGACATAGATTGGATTATTTCGAAGCTAAACATCAAAGTTGGTTAGACCGAGCCTTTAACACTACAAGAGGAGATATCGAAATAAAGTCTTCTAGCGGTAGACCGTTAACAAAGTAAAAGAATCACTAATGATTTCCTTAATCCGTAGTTTGTTTACTCTACTTGCTTTTATTCAACTTTCTCATAGTTTCTCAGAAGCGTCCGATCGCACCAAAAGGCGTAAAACAGAAGAACTGCGTGCTACAACTCCTTCAAATCAAATTTATTTCGCGGCAAAAGTGGCACTGCAAAAAGAAGGAAAACGTACTGCTGCAAAATTGTTGGAGGAAGCTACTACAGCTTCAAATGATACCCCTATTAAGATTTTGAACGTTTATCGAAAATCTTTAAAAGGTACAGATAAAGTAGTGCGTTTTACTGAAGATGAAGCTCTGGCACATATGAAGATTTGTTGCACATGCTCCTTATTTCGTCGGATCCTATAATAACCAACCTCAGATCATTTTCTGGTATACCCCCTAAAGAACTTGATCCTGAAGCGCAACAACTGCTTCAAAAAGAAGAAAAAGCACGGGATTATACCAATAAAAGCCCGACAATTTCGAGTAGCAACACAGAATCATCGGAAGATGATTCCGATTTTGAATTTCCGTCGGTTTAAAAACAAAACGACCAATAATGTATAAAGTTAATGTTGAATCTTCTTTTGAACTCAACAGATTTAGTGCGACGGAATTTTGAGACATAGATCTGTATTATTTTTAACACTAACTGTGATAAAATGCATTTAATTGTAATATTAATATCAAATACTCAATATGTATGCACTCATTTTTCTACATCAAGAAATAGATCGAAAGAAACAATTTAAATACCGAAAAAATTAACGTTGAATTTTGTTAGCACTTTTTTGTTCTCAGATGTCAAATATATCCGTTGAACACATAAAATAATTTTGTCCATCTAACATCCTAATCCAGCTCACTGTGCGGCGTTTTGGTAGAAGGCCTACCAATAAGAATCGAGAATTAGAGGGGAATTATGCCACTCTTATTAGAAGTATGTTAGAAAAGGAAGAGGACGATTTACAATTTTTTAAATATGTCCACATGTCATTCGAAGAGTTTAAACAATTGTTAAAACTGGTTTCAGCTTTTTTATCAAAAACCCCAAATAAAGGTGCAATTTCACCACCTGAAAGGTTGATAATAAACCTACAGTAAGTTTTTATTTAAACCGTGTGCATTAGCTTTTCTAGTTCTAAGGAAAGGTATTGGTTCATGTAATATTTAAGCAAGTACATTCAAGTATAATTTGGACATATAAAGTCGTGCTAAATTAGAAATACAAAAAAAATCTGAGTGAAAAATGGAAGAAAAGAAAACGGAGTGAAACCATTTTGTTTATTAGAAACATTTTGTTTCTAACACATTCTAACATTATTTAATATGAATAAAAATAAAATTGTTGTCGCTGCTAGCGTAATGCGTTTAAATTAGGGATTACAATCTCGGGATATCGGGATCCCTGCATCCCGGCATTGTTCCTATAATAACCAATTTTTCCGAATCTGGGATTAATATATCGTTGATCAATGATGGTCAGAAAATAACGAAAATCTCCAACAAAAAAGCGAAGTTCATTAATGTCATCATTAATGACAGTGAGTTTCAAATTATGAGAAGTTACTTTGACTTTTAGATCGAGTCTTATTTGTCATCGAGACATATATCTTAATAAAGAAAACTTAATACTGCTTATAGAGGACCTGGTACTGCTTAAAAAAACGCATTTGTATAATTATGCATTTGAAAGCATTTGAATAGAAATGCTTCCAGAAAACTTGACATTGCTTTTGGAAGACTAGAAATGCTTCCAGAAAATTTCATACTACTTTTCAAAAACTTAACGCTACTTTCAGAAGACTTGATATTGCCTCTAAAGACTTAATTCTGCTCCTGGATGACTTGAAATGCTTCCAGAAGACATAGATTGCTTCTAGAAGGCTTGATGCTGCCCTTTGAAGACTAATACTGTTTTTCTTTTGCTTCCAAAACATTTGCAATAGTCTCAAAAGACTTACACTGCTTTCAGAAGATTTGATAGGCCCATAACAAACTTAATACTGTTTCTAAAGAACCGGATATTGCTTCCAAACGACTTGTCAAAATAGAAAGAAGAAATGTTCAAAATACTTGTAATTCTTTAAAAGATTTAATACTGCTTCTAGAAGACTTGATACTGCTTCCGGAAGACTTGACATTGCTTCCAAAAAACTTGATATGTTTCTAGAATGCTTGAACTTTTTCCAGAAAAGTCTATACAGCTTCTGAAAGACTTGTTGCTACTTTTAGAAGAATTGAAATGCTTCCATAACACTTGATATTGTTTTTAAAACTTCTGGCAATAGTTATTTATGTACCAAGTCAGCAAAGTGAATTTTTATCGAACGAGCCTGAGTTTACGAGTCGAGTGAGCGGAGCGAGCGAGGCGAGTAAAAGGCGAGTTCGATAAAAACACTTTGCTGGCGTGATGCATACAACATTTTATCGCCAACCGCAAAATTTAAGATATAATGGTTCTATAACTTACAGTATTTAACCCTCCAGTACACGCGCATTTTTTTTTTGACGTGAGTGCTCGCACCGGACTGAGAGTCCGGGTTTCTTTGCCAAATAAGAGATGGCGCTGATGTGTAATTTATATTAAACTCCCTAGATTACTAAAGTACCGCGGTTCATGATATCTATGTATTCAAACGATTCGAGCGCCAAAATGGTGACTTGACAGCATGTCAGTGACCAGGTGTACGAATAGGGAGTTTATGTGTGAGAAAAACGTTTTGCTCCGCCCCCGATTCGAGACCATTATTAAACTTCACCTTTCGTTTCTTCGGTGGCTGATACTGCTTAAAACAAACTTGATAAGCTACCAGGAGCCTTGAACTGCTTTCAAAAATGTTGATACTACCTCTGGAAGACTTGATAATGCTTCTAGAAGCCTTAACATAGCTTTCAGAAGGCTTGAACTGCTTCCACAAGATTTTATGCTGCAGCTGAAAGACTTGATACTATTTCTAGAAGATTTTAAATGATTCCAAAAGATTTGATACCGTTTGTAAAACTACTGGCAAAAAAATGTTTGAAAATGCAAAGTCTTAAAGAAGACATTTTTATTGCAAAAGGCACGAAATTGTTAATACAATTTGATTTTGCTTCCAAAATACCAAATACTGCTAGGATACAAAATGTTCATTTCAAAAGTTCAAAAAATTTCAATTATAGACCAAATATTGCTTGTGAAGGTGTAAGCACTGTTGATACAAGGCATTTCTATTGCAAATTAACCATAAGCGCCAGATACATGGACGTTTTTTATGTCACTTTTCCATCCAGCATCCATACTTATTTTCAAAATCCGGCGCTTATGAAGCTACGAAGATTGTGTTAGATGTACCACTGACGATCTAAAGATAAATCAATTAGCTGCAGAATTCTTCGAATCCTCTATTTGGGCATCGTAAATCTTACACAAATTGCTGGTTCTGGTCCTAAAAACGCTTTAGCACTAGCTCATCTGCCGTTTCATTGGCAGCACTTCCAGAGTGACCTCAGTGTAGTTAAAACGACGATCCGTTTGAGCTATCTGTATTTCCACATAAATTTTGATAATCCTCTACTTGATTTCGAGCTTTGTGGAGATGAGTTACTCAGCTTGTGTTCTCATTTAATCCCAAAATTATTCCTCACTTGCGCAATCAGTAATAAAATGTCCAATATAATTATATTTACAAACTCACTTCTACAGTATTATATATTTAGAAATCTGAAACTAGCAACTAACGCCATTAACAACGACAACATTCTGATCTGAAATAATACTTTGACGTCCCTCAACATCGGCAAATACAGAAAAAAAGGATTAACTAACTAGAAACTGACGAAATGACCTATTTACCTTTATTAGCTGTTTCCACCAAAACTTATTTTCGAAAGTAAGTCCTTTTTTCGTAGACAAGAACGGATATATTAAAAAAAAAATGTTAACTTGAATGGTTGCGGTCCGCCGAACCAGCGGTTGCAAATTGCTAAAAGACTCTGTAAGTCGATAGTTAAACTTGCAGGAAAAGATTTTATTAATCATAAAATCGTGGCTAAGAGAAAATACTGGAAATTATTTGACAGCAGACTTGCAGGAAAAAAACTTTATGACTAAAGTGGCTAAGAGAAAATACAGGAAATTATTTTCAGGATTCTGAGATGACCGCTAGGAGGTGCAAATACCATCTTTAATGCCTTGAAATCTTAACAATTAAACAATTAGTCATCTTAGGAATGGTATCTCAATTTTAAGATACTTGTACATTTCAGTTTCAGTCCAGTCCCAGTATATTCCGGGTTCATGCCGGGATTTCATGAAAGAAGATTTATGGTTTAGAAGTTTGGGAGCATTAAGAAAGATTTGCAATGAAAATACGTTTGGCACCAAATAAATTAATTTTCTGGAAGCATTTCAAGCCTTATAGACGCAATGTTAAGTATTCTGACAGCAATATCAAATTTTTTGTTAGCATTCCAAATGTTTTGGAAGCAATTTAAATCTTCTAGAAGCAATATTAAGCCTACCTGAGCCAATATCGAGACTTTTGTAACCATTTTAAATCTTCGAGAAGTAGTATCAAGTCTTCTGGAATCTTCTCGAGTCTTCTGAAAGCATTTCAAATCTTTCAGAAACAGTATAAAGTCTTACAGGGGCTATATCTAATCTTTTGGAAGCATTTTAAAATATCTAGAAGCAGTATCATGTCTTAATTATTAAAATCTTCTAGAAGCAGTATCCAGTCTTTTGGAAACTTCTCAAGTCTTCTGAAAGCATTTGAAATCTTCTGGAAGCAGTATAAAGTCTTACAGGGACAGTATCAAGTCTTTAGGAAACATTTTAAAACATCTAGAAGCAGTATCAAGTCTTCTGGAATCTTCTCGAGTCTTCTGAAAGCATTTCAAATCTTCCAGAAATAGTATAAAGTCTTACAGGGGATACATCTAATCTTTTGAAAGCATTTTAAAATATCTAGAAGCAGTATCGATTCTTAATTATTAAAATTTTCTAGAAGCAGTATCAAGTCTTTTGGAAACTTCTTAAGTCTTCTGAAAGCATTTGAAATCGTCTAGAAGCAGTATAAAGTCTTATAGGGGCAGTATCAAAGCTTTAGGAGGCATTTTAAAACATCTAGAAGCAGTATCAAGTCTTCTGGAAGTAGTATCCAGTCTTTTGGAAGTACTTCAAGTAATTTTGAAGTATTTCAAGTCTTCTAAAAGTAAGTATAAGGTCTTCTGGAAACATTGTAAGTCGTCTGGAAGTATTGTAAGTCATCTGGAAGTAGTATTCTGGAAACCATATCAAGTTTCTTAGATACAATATCAAGTCTTCTGGAAGCATCTTCAGTCTTCTAACAGCGACATAAAGTACTTTGGAAGCATTGTAGGTCGTCTGGACACACTTCAAGTCCTCTAGATGCAATATCAAGTCTTCTAAAAGCGTTGTAAGTCATCTGTAAGCATTGTAAGTCGTCTGGATGCATTGTAAGACATCTGTAAATTCATCATTTTAAATCTTCTAGAAATATCAGTCTAGAAATTCAAGTCTTCTGAAAGCAATATAAAGTTTTCTTAAAACAGTATCAAATCATCTAGAGGTAACAACATCAAGTCTTCTGGAAACATTTTAAGTTTTCTAGATGCTATATCAAGTTATCTGAAAGCATTGTAAGTCGTCTGGAAGTATTTTAAATCCTCTAGAAGCAGTAACAGTCTTCTGGAAGCCGCGGTACTTTATAAATCTAGGGACTTTAATTTGTATTCTTTTTAAGACAATAATTTTAAAAAATTTTTTATTATCATAAAATTTGCGATAGGCAAATAAATGCCCGCGTTGAATACGCTGCACATTTTTCGGGGCATTTATGTTCTACAGCTTTCATTATCTTCTTCGTTTCTTCTAATCAGATAAGAAGCCATTTTGAACGGAAAAAAACATCTTACCGTCTGCAAAATTTTTTGAAAAGCTTCAGTCTTCACCTTCAAAGAGTATTTTTCTTCGCTATCGTATTCATATTCGTATTTTACTGTGTTGTACACTAAGAAATTTTTGACACTAAAATGACATAATTATGCCGGTAAAAAAGTTGCCTTTTCTGTTAAACAATAGAGGGTGCAGAACCCGTAGTGAGACTCCGGTGCGTGTATCGAAAGGTTAAGACACATATTTTGACAAATGTCAAAATATATAACAAACGGTTGTTTCATTAATATAAATCGGCAAAGTTTGATTAAATATAAAAGGCCGGTAGTCCAGTGACAAGTCATTCAGCTGTCGTGTCAAAGGTACCGGGTTCGAATCCAAGTTGTTTGCTAAAATTTTGTCAAATTGACAGCAATTAGCAGCAGGTAAAATACTTTGACTCATTTGCGGCAAGTAAAGTACTTTGTCTGCCCCTAAATGCTGTCAAATTTGACAGTAAGGTAAAGTGTCACTTTATTGCCGCAAATTGATACAATAAAGTACACTTTTGCTGCTGGTTGGCTATAAAAAACATTTTCATTGCAAAAACAACACGATATTGTTGATAAACTATTTAAGTTAAGATTTTTAAACTAAGATTTAATACGATTTACTTTAAGTAATAGATTACGAATTGATAAAGCAGCAAAAACAGTTTCCATATTTCAACAGTAAAATGCAGTAAATAGTGTATCTAGCGGAAACGAGTAATGATTTTTTATTACTCGTTTTATTATTTTTTAGTTGTAATGTAGGTTTGGCGATAAACATACGTAAAAGGAAAATAAAACATTCTAATTTTTAATCAAAACTGTTCTTTCAAAAAAACACCCCATGTAAGTCACCTTTTGAACTGTTTGAACAGCTTAAAACATATCATACAGTTTTAGGAATGTTTGTCTTAAACACTTTATTTAAAATATAACAACCCTGATTTAAATTATTATTATAATTGCGCTGATGCATTTTCATTAATTTGAATGTGTACGAATTGTTCTATCTAACAATTATATTAGCTTGCCGTTCTTTCTCTTCAAAAATTGAATATCACTCAAAACCGATGTTTGATTTTAAACAATATCTAAGAGTACAAACGGCAAACATAACACGTCTAACCACCGGTTTCATTTTGGATTATGAATAATAAATAAATTTGTTAAATTTGTCTTTGGTAATGATAGAAAATATCCAAGTATTAAAAACTATTAGATAACGTTAGGTAGTTTATTAAAAAGACGTAAAACTGTCGGATTTGAGTTGATTTTTTACCTCATAACTAAAAAAATGATTATTAAAAAATATTTATTTTGTTGAATTCGACCTTATGCAAAATATCAAAAACAGAGATTTCTCAACATCATGCTTTGTTAAATTCGCCCTTTCTGTTCTCAACGCCTCAATTGTAATATAATAAAAAGTTAACCAACCTTTATTTATAAAATAAAATGAAACACTGCCATGAAAGGCACGAAAGAGAAAAGTGCGCATGCGTTAAGTTGCGACCGAGGGTTTTAGCTTTAAGAAGTTAAAAGTTGGGTAACTCTTGTGACTAGGACAAAAACCGTTTTAGTCGAAAGATGTTGCATGAACAGTGCTACTACAACACAATACCTTAACTTTTCACTCTTATGACTATAACTACGACTAAAACTAAAACATTGTGCATGCACCCACCATTAGTCTTAACCGGTTGCGTTAGCTTTAGTTGTAAGGAAAGGTATTGGTTCGTGCAATATTTAAGCATAGCACATTAAAGCAAAATTTGAACATATATACAGTCGTGTAATACAAAAAGAAATCTGGAGTTTGAAACAGATTTCAAATGTGTTAGAAACATTTACATTAGAAAATATTAATCGGGAACAATTAGATAGTGTAATTGAACATGTAGAAATGAATTATCTAAAAGCATAGGCTGGGTGACAATGCTTTCAAAAGACTTGATACTGTCCATAGAAAACTTAATACTGCTTCTAGAGGACCTGATACTGCTTCCAAAAGATTTGAAATGTGTCCAGAATACTTGTAATGCTTAAGAAGACTTGAAATGCTTCCACAAAACTTGATATTGCCTTTGGAAGACTAGAAATGCTTCCAGAAATTTTCATACTGGTTTTCGAAGTCAGTACTACTTTCAGAAGACTTGATATTACCTCCAAACGACGTACTACTATCCCTGGACGACTTGAAATGCTTCTAGAAGACTTGATACTGCATTTGAAAAGGCTTGATCTTGCTCTCAGACGATATGAAATGCTTTTAGAAGATTTGATGTAGCTGCTAGAGGACATGTAATGACTTGCAATAGTCACAAAAGACTTAAACTGCTTCCAGAAAATTTGATATGCCCATAGCAGATTTAATACTGTTTCTAAAGAACCTGATATTGCTTCCAAAAGACGTGAAATGTTCAGAATACTTGTTAATGCTTTAAAAGATTTAATACTGCTTCTTGAAGTTCTTCCAGAAAACTTGATATTGCTTTTGGAAGACTTAAAATGCTTCTAAAAGGCACTTCTTCTAGAAAAGCGTATATAGCCTCTGAAAGTTTTGATACTGGTTTTAAAAACATTGAAATGCTTCCAAAAGACTTGATACTGCTTCCAGAAAACTTGGCATTGTTTTTAAAACTTCTGGCAGAAAACATTTTCATTGTAAAAAACACGATATTGTTGATAAACTGTTTGAGTTTCCTTCGGAAATATTAAATACTATTAGACAAAATGCAAAGTTTTGACTGGCAGATTGATTTTTTTTATCTCGTTGGATGCTATTATATTAAAATTATTTTAATAGCTACATCCGATGTAGTAGCATCATCTGCCAATATTAAGCGACTTTTACTTCCTAGGACTTAATACCATACTTACAACATACTTAAAACAGTTTGCATATTTCAACAGTTAAATGGAGTAAATAATGCATCTAGCGGAAACGGGTAACGATCTTTTTAAAAATTTTGCTTAAGTTTTTAATCATATATTAAGTTTTAGTTATAATGTACGTTTGGCGATAAACATACATAAAGGAAATGTTCTATTTTCCTGCTAATTTTGAAACAAAAGTATTCTTTAAAAGAACACCCCATGTTTTAAATCACCTTTTGAACTGTTTAAAACATATCATACAGTTTTAAAAATGCTTCAAACAGTTTGTTTTAAACACTTTATTAAAAATATAATAACCCTGATTGAAATTATTGTTATAATTGTAATATAATAAAATCAAAAAGTTAATCAACTCAACTTTTATTTATAAAATAAAACGAAACACTGCCATTAAAGGCACGACAGAGAAAAGTGCGCGCATGCGTTAAATTGCGACCGAAGGTTTTAGTTTTAAGAAGTTAATAGTTGGGCAACTCTTGTAACTAAGACAAAAACCGTTTTAGTCATAAGGTGTTGCATGAACAGTACTACTATAACGCACTACCTTAACTTTTCACTCTTATGACTATGACTAGGACTAAGACTAAAACACGTTGCATGAACCCACCATTAGACAACATAATTCACAAAGAAATTGTACAGGATCTGTCACGACGAGATGAGTCTATACGTATTTGCCAAACTACTAGTACTATTTTTGTGAAAATTTGCATACGGGATTTATCCTAGGTGTTCGTTTCAGCAAAAATATTTTCAGTTTAAATGGAATGTACCAATTTTTATTAAATTTTCGAGATCAGTTAAACTTTAATACAATTTTATACAATTTTATTTATTGATTAAAATTAATTTCGTAATCCATTTTACCAGTAAATTGTTAAGAAAGGATATATAATTGACACTTCTTTTTGTACTTTTAACTGGTCGTTTATTAAATTAAAAATTCTATTTATCTGACTAGTTTCTGTTACATAGCCATTGTTAGAGATAAACTACAAGAAAATATGATAGATGATAATTATGATTGATGAAAATAAATTGTCAAGAAGTAAGCATAAAAAACTTTACAAAAAATATTTCTTACAGTCAAAGTTTCAAGAAAATAACATTAAAAGCATATCCAACTCCATTATTACATTTAATTAATATACATTACAATGATAGAAAATAACATCACACTTTGTAAAATTTTTAACAAACGTTATAAGACTTTTGAGACGTAAAAATTTCTTAATGGCGACGTGTAGAACAAGTTATGAAATCGACATCAAATGCGACGCGGAAGAGAAAAAAACCAAAAAACTGGTTCAGGCCAAATTTTGAAAAAGGAGAGGGTTTATGGAAGAGGAAAGTGGTATGCCGCAGAGACCTCAAAAATGCGGCAAATATTATATACAGCATGAATATAATAATCCTCAGTATCTTAGGGAAAGGGTTTGGAGAAATATTTATATAAAGGAGTCCTGTTGGTGTGAACCTGATCATTGAGGCAGTCTAGGTGATCATTATTAAATTTAAATTTTACTATTTCATAATTTTCTAATAAATTCAATTTAAATCCTTTATTTTGTTGACGCAGAATAGAAACATTATTTTTAATATTGAATTCATGATTGTAAATTAACATGTGTCTTCCGAAGTTAGAATTATCATTATGTCTGTGTTCTTTTATCCTAACTTTTAGAGATCTACCTGTTTCTCCTATATATGATGCGCCACAGGTACCACACTCAAGTTTGTAAACCCCATTTTTATCTAGTAAATTAATTTTGTCTTTAGCGTTAAATAATCTTTTTTGAAAAGTAAAAGAATTTTTGAAGGTGATATTGACATTATATTTCCTAAAAATAGATTGAATGTTATAAGCTATTTTACCTGGGTAGTTGATAAATCTATAGATATATGTTTTGTCTTTATAAGTATTCTATAAACTAGTAGATATGTTAAGTTGTTGTTTATTGAGGAATCTATTGATTAGAGAATTTATATATGTTATTGAAAATCCATTATTTAAACCAATAGTCTTTATTATGTTTATTTCTTTTGATCTTTCTTGTTTTGATAAAGGTGCATTAAAACACCGATATATGTAAGCTCTAAAAGCTGCAGCTTTATGGTTATTATGATGATAGGAATCTATTGGTATAATGGAATCAGTTTGCTTAGGTTTTCTGTAAATTTGAAAATCTATGTTATTTTGTTTGTTAATTAAGGTTATGTCTAAGAAATTTAAAATGTGGTCTTCTTCTATTTCAAGTGTGAACTTAATGTTATTGTGTAGGTTGTTTATGTAATCGTGAAAACTATTTATATCATTATGTCCTTCGTTATTCCAGATTATTAAAATATCATCTACATATCTGCGCCATAATAGTATATTATCATTATGAGGGTTGTCATGTTTTAAAATTTCATTTTCTATTTTGTTAAGAAAAATGTGAGGAAGAAGACCACTCAACAGCGATCCCATCGGTAAACCTTTGTTATATTTATAGAATTTGTTATTAAACTGACAAAAATTTTGTTCAGTGCAAACTTTTAGTAAAGAATATATATAATCTGTGTCTATAGGGTTTAATTTATTTCTTAATAATTCTTTTATTATTTCTAAAATTTCTGGTATTGGTATATTGGTATATAGGTTTGTTATATCGAAAGACAAGAGAGTGAAATTGTTAGGTAAATTTAAATTTTGTAAAAGTTGTATTAAATCATTCCTATTGGTTACTGAATAGTTTGCCTTAAACTGAATATTGTCTTTAAAAAATTGTATTAGAAATTTTTTAGAAACAAATGCCTTCAATTTCTGACTATTAGAACAAAATAACCCTTTACTTAGCAGCAAGGAAGGCGAATACATGTCTAGAAACCGTTTCGAGCTAATATGAGCTACACTTTGCCGATAATTCTAAAGCATCTCGTGGTGACAGACTTCACAAAATTCAAAACATAGTTAATATGATTGTAGCAAACTTTAATATGGCAGTCTGTCCAACCCAGTCTGTATGCATTAACGAATTTATGATTTCATTTTTGGGCAGACTCTCTTTCCGTCAGTATATTCAAAATAAACGGCATCGCTACGAAATTAAAATATTTAAGCTTTGCTCCGAATCATTTTATACTCTACAGTTTAAAATATACTACGGAAAGGAGAAAGTAAACGATATGCCGGTATCAGAGAAAGTGGTTATGGAGCTAATGAATCCTTATTTAAATTTTGGACGTACTCTATATACCGATGTTGGTATGCAGGAGCGCCTCTTGCAAAAAAGCTGCTTGAAAGTTCAATTCATATGGTCGGGACGTTACGTGCGAACAGAAAACACATACCATCTAAAGTTGTAAAACAAAAGTTAAAAAAACAGGAGATTATTGCTTGTCAAAATGATTGTGGCACAATAGTTCTCAAATGGAGAGACAAAAAAGTTTTGTTTTGGTACTAACGACTAAGCATGTTGATCAAATTGTCGAGGTACAAACTCGAAATGGCGTTAAATCTATATTATGTGCCATTATTAACCTCCCTGGCCAAATGGCATCTTGCCATCGTGCTTTACGAAGATCCGTTAAATTGTTTAGAAAAGTAGCCTTCAAAATTATGTTAAGCACAGCTGTAATAAATCTAATGTATTTGTACAATAACGTAACAAAGCTCAAAAAACTTAAAATTACAAAAATTCAAGGAGTCGTTGATAAGAAGACTTGTAACAAAAAGGTATCAAAATTGCTACAAGGAGGCTGTTAGGCGCCATTCAAGAAAAGAAGCATAACAAATAGCAAAATAAGTTTAGAACCGTTGCCCGATTTGTGCAAATTTGAATGTCACAATTGTTTCTTTAAATTACACTTAAATTACTCCATTATGTTAATTGATCTTTTATTTGATTTATTTTATGATTAATAGTTTTATTTATCAGTTGAAAAATATTTTTTTGATATATTATGATTCCTTACAATCCGTGCTAAAAACCCATCGGCACATTTTCAAATTTTGGTCTGGAAGCCCCAATGATTAGGTTTTCCGTATATAAACTTACCTGAGTGTATCAGTAGAGGTACACAATGAACTTGACTAAATCGTACCCTGTGCACCAAATAGGTGCACATTGATTGAATGGCAAGTCATTTTCAAGTTTTGGTCTGGAAGCCCAAATAATTAAGTTTTCCGTATATAAACTTACCTGGGTGTACCAGATCAACCAGATAGGTGCACATTGATTAAATGGCATGTCATGTCGTGTGCCTATATGGTGCACAAAATAATAAATGGCAAGCTAGCAGAAAACAACTTGACAGTCAACTTTTTGAGCAATCAAATATGAAAAACATCTGTTCCATTATTTTAATCTACTGGTGATAGAAATTTATGGTTTCTTGTTGTTCTGATCTTTCCAAAACTAAGAAACAGATTCTATTCAGAACTTTATTATATCCACTATGAACATAAAACGAATTTAAAATGTCGGCGTTGAATAATTCGCAATGATATTCGAAGACATTAACAAAAATAAGTGAAGACACAACTAAGCAATTACACAATAACATAAATATGGATGAAAAACTGTCAAAATTCCATGGCCATCTAATATAAAAAGCAGAAGCTTTCCGGCATTGCACTTCGATTAATTTCCCAACATGAGCAAAACTACAACAAATAGTAGCAGGAAAGTTGATAGATAGTTTGTAGAGAATTAAATTCCCTTAATTTATTTTTGTAATTTTAAGTTTTTGTTTCTTTTATACGTTATTGATTTTACTTTTTGTCATTGATTTGTTGTTTTTCATTGTTCCATTTATTCGGTCTTCAGATGGTTATTTTTGGTAAATAACAGCTAGCAATCTAAAGTTTAATCGATAGCAGTCCATTGTAGAAATAATACTAATAAAAATTTAAATAAATTAAACAATAAACTGTCAAAATGTCATAGCCTTCTAAGAAAAACACAGACGGTTTCTGGCTTTATGTGTATGATTTTGATAAAATCCTCAATAGGAAGAAAACTATAACAAATAGGAATAGGTATTTTTGTAGATAATTTATAGAAAATTAAATTTAATTAACTTTTTGATACGGTAAAGTAATATGGGGCGCTCCATTTAAAATTTTCGACTTTTTTGCAATTGAATACGGAGAAATGGTAATTCAAGTATTGACCAGCCTGTATAAGATGCATTGTTACAACAAAGGACAATCTATTTGACAGCATATAAAGAGTTATCGTGCCAATGTAAAACCTTTTCGAATTAATGTTGGCTGAGATATGGGCTTTTAAAGAGCATGGTGATTTTTGCCAAAAATACAATTAAAATCAAAGTAACTCGGAAACAAAACCGTTAGGTACCGACAACTATCATCAAAGTCAACATATTTTTGTACGTATAATTGAATGCCGTAATAAAAACTATAGAATACTAACTATAGAACGAAGTTATGGTCTACTTCCAGTAGAGCGGAAGTGGTAGGAAGTCTTGAAAATATTTTAGATTAAAAGATCGGCATGAACTACTCATGATACCAATATTTCAAGCCTCTACGAATAGTGAAACTTAAAAAAGTTCTAATGAACCAGTTACGTGAGACATCCTGTATTACGTTCGATCAATAAAATTAATCGTTTCATAACTGGTTACGTAAATAACTATTTCTTGAGTTGAGTAGATAGTAGAGATGTGTTCGTGAGTGACATTTAATACCCGCTCACTCCCGCTCACAATCTAGACCCACGCGGGTCACGCACACCACTCAAATGCAATCTGCGGGTAGCGCTAGCGCTTATACTAGAACTATCACTAGGACTAATACTAGATCTAAAATTAGAAACATTCGGGTATTGACATGTGTTTTTTGAAGAAAATGTTTGACGTTTCGGATGCCATGTTGCAACCTTGTTCAGAAACTGGTGAGAAGTGAGTCACCTCTAAGCATGACATTGGCGACATATTAGCTCATGCTGCCAACAAGTTGAGAGGCTTTCAGATAATATACGTACAGTGTTTGGAACTGTAATGGCTCATGCCAATTTTTTCATATGGTTTATAATAACCTCACGAGAACTGTTTGATAGTGATTGTGGGAAACGACTGCGGAGATCATAAATCAATTTCAAGCTATGGGTCAACCCCCGCCTATCAGCCGTTTCTTACGCGTTTATTTCTCATAAGAATTCGTTTATTGATTTTTCTCGTTCTAACGTTTGCAATTTAGTTATTGTGGTTAGGTAAATATCATTAAAGGGTAACGGAATAAAAATAAACATGTTTCAATTTTTTAATTACAATACAAAACTATAAGCGATCGTGATAACTTTTTCAAGTAAAAGTTATACAAAATTATATTGGTACTCACTGCCGGTATAACCGGATGTACAAATATAATGATTTCACTTCCAATTAATCCGTTTTAACGATCTAATTGTGCATTCCAAGTAGTTTTATTATCACAAATAATATAGAAAAATAGTTGGGTGAGCCACTTTTGAGGGACACCTGGTATACAGAGCGAGTCCATAGTGATTCCAATTCCAATTCCAATGAAATTATTAAGTTAAATAGCAATATAGAATATAATGAAAATGAGACATTTAAAACAGTAATTGCGAAAAGGAATAAACGTAGAATTAGCACTATCAATGGAGTTGGTATTGATTTAACACTTAAAGGCACCTTAAAATACAAACATTTTCATGTTTATCGATTGAGTCCTGAAACAAAATCAGACGACATAATAAATTATCTTAAGTCAAAAATATATTGGATGTTAAATGAGAGCAACTGAGTTCGAGATATCCCCTAGAATACTCCTCATTTAAATTGTCAGTTGTGGCGGGTCAACATATCGATATAGAAAATCCTAGTATGTGGCCGGAGGGAGCACGTATAAACAATTTTTTATTCAGTATTGCAAACAAAAACAATTACAAATAGTAAATAAAGATATAAACAACAAAAATCACAGTCGAACTAACAACAGTGCTCAAAAGAAAATACTACTGAATTTAAATATACAGGGTTTCACCAACAAAATTGATGGTTTATCACATATTATAAACCGTGATAAGGTAGATTATATTGTAATAACAAAACATTGGTTAACGAATGATGTATTGAACAAGATTTATATATCGAATTTCAATATTGCATCTGCCTTCTGTACAGTAATTTGTAGATGTGGGGGTAGTCTAATACTTATTAACCAAAACAAAACTTTTAGAGAAAGATTGGACTTAACTAACATTTCAGTTGAAAGCCAAATTGAAATATCAGCAATGCAAATAGGTATACGAACACTAATAATAGGTATCTATCGTCCTCCCAATGGAGATGTAGATGTGTTTTTTCAAAAACTTGAACGTTTATTGGAAATGATCGAAACGGATATTTACCGCAAAAGAATTTTTATTGCGGGTGATTTCAACATAAACATTAATAGCGCTTCCAAAGAGTCAATACTGTTTGAAGACATCTTACATAGCTTTAGGCTGCATGTGTCAATGCGAGAAAACTCCAGAGTAACGAGAACAACGGGGTCGTGCATAGATAATATCATAACGAACCTAACAGAAGATGAATACACAGGAAATACCATAGACCTGCATCTTTCTGACCATTATGCACAGACTATCGAATTTAGCGAAATTAATGAACCAATGGTAAACCTGCAAATATATAAGTGCCGTGACATCAAAGACAAGAACATCAAACGCTTCATTCAAATAATGAATGAGTACTACATCGACTTAAACGATCAGAGTACAGTACAATTTTTTCTCATTATTTTTCTTGTATGCTGAAGACGTATTGGTCTTGTTGTCCTGAAACGAGTAGGAGAACAACAGCTGATAATCCTATATGGATATCCAATGAAAACATAAATCGAAGGCAGAACATTGTTGAAATATTAAGTATTCTTGCGAACAATCTGAAAACTGAAGAGTCGTATAGAATTTACAATAAATACAAAAAGGAACTTAGAGATCATCTTCAGCAAGAAAAACGTGATCATTATTTGTCTTTACTGAACACGGCAAAAAATAAACAAAAGGTTATATGGTAAATAATAAATAAAGAGACCAGAGGGAATAAAAGTGCGAAGTCAGAAAAAATTATAGATCCTCACTCTTTTGCGAGTCACTTAAATGATCTACAGCGCACTTCTAATGCAACAATAGATCAAGCTATCAAACTTGATGTTCAAAATAGCTCTTCGTGTTTTTTTATGGCGGTTGACAAACATGAGTTGATTAGCATTGGCAGAAAGCTAAGATCAAAAAGAACCGAAGATGTTTATGGAATGTCAACAATTTTTTGCAAAAAAATAATTCATGGACTAGCCGATCAGCTTGTTTGTGTTATCAATATGTGTTTGGAGAATGGTGTATTTCCTGAAGAGTTAAAAATAACTAGAGTGATTCCCATTTATAAAAAGGGAGACGTAGACAACCCTAACAATTACCGACCTATATCAATTTTGCCAGCAGTGTCTAAGATTCTTGAATATGTAATAGCAGAAAGATTGATGAATTTTTTCCAAAAACGGAAACTACTCTCTAAGTACCAACATGGTTATATCTGTGGACGATCTATTGAGAGTGGTATAGCAGAAGTTGTATTAACCATTATGGAAGCTATAGATAAAAAGAATTATGTAGAATTAATCTGTGTAGATCTGAGTAAAGCGTTCGATAATGTGAATCACTGCTGCCTACTCCATAAATTGGAGACTTATGGAATTAGAGGAATTGCCTATGATTTATTGGCCTCATATCTGTGTGATCGGAAACAGATGGTAGATGTAGAAGGAATCAGGGCGAAGTCGGGTGATGTTACGAAGGGAGTACCACAAGGCTCCATCCTGGGGCCCCTTCTCTTCGTTATATATATAAATGACTTGCCTGATACAATTCCTACTAATAAATTGTGCCTTTATGCAGACGACTCAACTTTTGTGTCGGTAAGTAAATCTCCTGAGAACCTAGATCAAAACTCATACTGTATATTGGTAAATGCTGAAACTTGGTATAAAAACAATGAATAACGAGAAGACACAAACAATCAACTTTCAAAAAAGACAAAAAATAAAGAGCAGGGAAATAAAACCCTTAAATTCCTCGGCATTTATCTTGATGAAGATCTTAAATGTACAAGTCAAATAAATGATATCTGCAAGAAATTAAACAGTGCTATTTTTTGTATCAGGAGAATAAGAGCTGTGGCAACAATGAGTGCGGCGAAGTTGACTTAAGCATTATGTCAATTAAAAGTAAGCCATAGTTGTAAGCAACATTTTAAAGAGCAAAATATTATGACAATTTACGCAGTATATATCTTCAATTGCATAAGATATATATTAAAAAATATTAACAAGTTCCCCTCCCAAGATGTGACACATGATCATTAAACTAGACAGAAGAGCAACTTAAACATTCCGAAACACCGAACAAAGAAAACCCAAGACAATGTGGTGTACTGGGGTATAAAATTTTATAATTATCTACTGGAAATGATAAGAACCTTTCCACGAAAACGTTTAGAGAACATTGTCAAACAAAAGTTAAAAGAAGCAACACCTTACAATATAGATGCATTTTTTGGTATAAACTTTTAAATGCAGATAAATTCGAATTGTACTAATAATACTTTTCTATTGTTAATAGATACACTATGTCTTTTTTGTTTTCTTGACGATGTAAATTATTTGTTAATTTTTATAGAAAATAAATGAAATGAAATGAAATGAAATTCACATAAAGCAAGCGCATGTGGAGGACAATAAGTTAAGATGATTTAATGCAACTTATCTCTATACCACCCCTGATGAGTTATGGCCCTTCATAATTGGATTATAATTTTTTTAAACATTCGATATCTCGACAATACATTATACTAGAAATACCAAATTTGACACATACTATGAGCGTACTAAAAGTATTAATTGGTAGCAAGTAGAAATCAATTGATAAAAAAATTAATAAAAAAGTCTTAGAGTTAAATTTCACATGAAATGAGATAACTAGGTATCAAAATATAGAGTAGGTACTATTACCTTTAATCAACCCTTTAATATGCTTCAATTTATCTCAACTTACTGCCAATTAATATCATTAATGCACTCGTGTACCGAAGTTAATTATTATGGAATGTTTATGAAACATTTTGGTAGAATCACAAAAAAGACTGATAACATTTGAAAGATTGTGACTTGTATATTAAATTGAATCGTTGTTTCAATTTGAAATCGATTTCACCTAACAAATGATAAAGGATGATGTGGTTTTTGACGGTTTAGTAGAATCACGAATAAGATGCTAAAAAATTCATAAAATTTTAAAAAACGCAAAGATCTTATTTTTTAAAATCAAGACATAACTTGCATATCAAATTAAAAATTGAAGCCTCCTATTTCAAATGATTTATAGCTTGTTGTTTCAATTTGAAATCGATTCCATCTAAACAAAAGATCTGTTTTTGACGTTTTAGTAGAATCACGAATAAAATGATAAAATTTGAAAGATTATGATGGTCTTATTTTTGAAAATGAAGAAATGGCTCGCATATCAAATTGAATCTTCTTCTTTAATATGATATACAGGGTAATTCAAATTCGGCCTATACCATTAGGATCTCAGAAGCCATAAAACATACAGAAACGGTTAAATGAGGGCAAAGTTGCGCATCTTAGAGCTAATCATATTTCAACTAGGTGTTTGGATCTAACCGTTTTAGTTTTTAAAATATGCCCGAAAATTTTTTTTCGTTTTTTCCTGAAGCTGAAAAAACATTCTTAAGGCAATTTTTTATAAAAAATATCATGATACAACAAAAATTTTTAACAAAAATATCATCAGATTTATTTTTTCTTATGAACACTATATTTGATTTTCACACCAAAAAATAGTATTATAAAATTAATTCTGCTTTCAGTGATGTCACACAATATATTTCAATGCTTTTCTTTAAAGGTATGGGCCAAATTGCTGATCAATGCTTTGAATTCCCTACCTATTATCTCTGTGTCCCGGTACAGAGAACCTTTTATATCGTCTTTCCAATATCGTTAAATCTTGATAGAACCGCTCGCCTTGTTCATCAGTTTCCGCTCTATGACTGCTTGGAAAGAAATCTAAGTGCGAATGGAGAAAATGGATTTTGAGCGACATGTTTGCATTTATGGCATGGTAATTGTGTAATAAAGTGGAAATTATTATTATATGATTATACCGTTACTGTGTTTTTTAATTTACGATTTTCAGTTGTGTCCTCAGTTTCGAGAAAAACTGAGGACAGTTTCAGAATCAGCATAATTCTACATTATAAAAAAACATCACAACTATATCCAGGCCTAAATCCTGATTGGATGGAGGGCAGAATATGAAAGCGTTCCAAGTGCTCATGTATTTGTTCTACTACCACCTTTTCAAAAATTCCCGCCAAAGTATATTAGCTAAATGCTGAGAGAATAATACATAGTCGAAAAGTCTATACGGACGAAACGACTCTGGTTTCCCCAGTTGCTCAGTCTCCAATTTTAATTCACAAAAAGTCAGGTGACTACCTGACTAACGATCTAAAGTTGTGAAGGGTAATGCTGACTGATTTAAACAGTATTACGTAGTGGCAATATATAAACGATCTAAAAAATGGTGACATAACTATTTTTGGGGACTGATAGATATTGCATTTTTAAATGCATACATGATCTATTGTCAACTTTCCGAAAAACCCCTTTGCTGAAATTTTGGCGAAAAGTTACACTTGAGCTACTGACGTACAAAACGGAAAATAGTAAAAATTCGAAGAAAAGAAAACGTAATGAGACAATGTCCACGGTAACGAATAATCGAAGGAAAATCGAATATTCGACATTCGTCATTCAAATATACAGAATCACACTGTGCGAAATATGTTTTGACTTAACTCTTTGGAGTTAAGAAGATGCGAGCAATGTAATTTTGAGCACATTCAATCTAAACCTCATTCAAAATGTTATGCAATGTTTTCTTATCTTGTAACGAAAAACCTCTATGGTAAAATATCATTCTGTAGAATATTTCTTGTATTTTAATTTTCTTCTATTTGCACACCGAACAGAAAAATTTTAAACAATTGTAAAGTTATTATGAAGTCAAAATGCCATGCAAAATTAGTTTTTTTATCGTTCTTCTTATACCACGGCAAGAAAGGGTTGAACGGATCAACCTGTATTGTCCTAAGTTGACAAACTAATCTAAAAAAAGAACGGAATAAAAATGAGTTATAGCTTGGGGCGTGTTCTTATGAGACAACCTGTAGTTAATTTTTAAGTTTTTTGTCTAATACAAATTTTTAATCAAAATATTTCTTGTATTATTTTGCAAACATAATATTTCTCCATCATTGCATAATTTTGATTTTGCCAAAACTCTACACGCTACTGTAGTGGCGTACTGCACTGTGTGTGGGACAAATACCAAAACAAACACTTGAACGTTGGCTTCAATCTCGTATACTAACGAAGCTAGATTTTTTTTAATATTTCGGAATATTCGTTTTATAAGCATCATATAAAATAAACTTATAAAAAGTGCCTACACTAAGCAAACATCTAAAAATAAACATCCAACAATGTTTAATAAACACTTACTAACGCGGTTTATAAACATTTGACAAATGATTAGCGAAAATTTTGAGTTTTGGTACGATATTTTTTTGTCTATGATTTTAAATGATTGCTTACAAAGACTGACGTCTTTTAATCATTGTTGAACGTTTTATAATCGGTAAATTATGAAATTTCCTTTGTGATTAATGCGTCTCATCCACTGCTGTTGTTTTAAAAACGGTAGCAAATAAAAAATGCAATTCTTGATTTCATTATAAATGTTTTGATTATTAATCGGTCCAATGCGTCATTGACAACAAATGAAACGATGGTAAAAAAATATCTGAACAAAACAAGTGTCAAAAGAAGAAACTATATGCTAATAAAGATAACATTGTAAAAAGCTAAAGATTACTATCAAGACGTCGCAAAAGTATCAAAAAATAGGATCTGACTTGTCAATTGGTGATAAGACTTTATATGTCTTAGGAGAGAGAACCGAAATAGTCTACTTTTGTTGCACTACATAGTTGATACAAGTGAGAATAAGAACATCTCTATTCTATCCTTACATGAAAATTAATAAGAAGAGAATTAATAAAATTTAAAATTTTTAATTCATCCAACGAATTAAATAAACGAACAAAAATTTGAACTTAACAGGTCGAATATTCCACAGCAGAAATGGATAATCTTGTTTATGCAAGCATTAAAGATCTATAGTTTATTATAAATTCATAAGCCAAACGTAACATTATGGTATTTCAAAAGACCATCAACTCATTCACACACTAAATTACGAATACACAAGATTTATCACATCTTAAGAAATTAATCAGCAATATTTTACTGGGTACACAAGCTATATTAGTCAGCTACGACATGAAGAACTTATTTTAAAGTGGGGAAATCTCCTGGATCGGACATTAACATGGTTTGTTAGTAGCCAAGACTAGAAATAACAACTTAAACACAAAGTCTACAGCGTGTACAGGGAAAAGACACATACAACCAGGTATTATCACACCAACAACTAAACCAGATGTCCGTAATTCATACCCGTTTTCTTTGAAGTAGGAAGGTATGTAACGGAAAAGATTTGAATTATGAAGAAGTTATCCTAAAGCACTTATATGTAACGTCTCAACAAAGAGAAAAACTACAAACAATAAATGAGAATGCGCCTTCAGCTAAGACAGCCTTGTCTTTCGTAAGACTCGGTAGAAGCGCCCTACATATTTTAACAGGACTCATCACGGGTCACTGTAAGGTAAACAAGGAGGAGACTGTTCGACATATCTTGTGTGAATGCCCCACTTTACAAGACCTCAGAATGAGAGACTTTGGTGAGGAATGGCCGAGCACAGATGGCATCAGGAACACACTTCTGAGCTGTATCCTAGCCTTCGGAAAATCCTTAGGCTGGTTGATGTAGCCAAAGAGAGTGTAGGAGGATGTACAAGGGGCCCGTTGGAGCCTAGGTGCTGTATGCTTTAGCGTACCCTCCGCTTTCCTACATACATACAAATTCGAATAATAATAATAATAATCAGTTTATTGAGCCAAGAAGAAAAAAAATACAATAATACCATAAAAACGAAAAGGAACTATTAACTATAATAATAATCATTATCCTAAGCTAAAAGGGTGCAGGAGTAGAAAAAGAAAAACAACCACTGATTTTACCTACAGCCCTGATATTCATAAACATCGCTATATATAAAAAAAGTAGACCAAAAGATTATTGCAGATATAAATACTTTAATACAAACAAGAAAACAAAATACAGCAAAAAGGCAGCATTATAGAAATAACTCGAAAATCCTCTTACGCAAGACAACATGTCTGAAAATGCGAGCCGAGCCGCCACACCTCGCAGACACGGGAATCACATTCCAAAGACGCAGCACCTGATATAAAAATGAGCGTTGAAACCTGATGGATGTATGAACGGGGATATCTAAGGTTTAAATTATGAACATCCGTTCTGAAAATAATTTTGCGGCAGAGATAAAGTGGTTTGCCAGACATGAGAGATCATGAGATACACAAACGACAACTAATGAACCACAAATCTCTGTCTCATAGTCAGCCAACCATCTAACAAAACCTGAGGAACACACGAGTTCTGCACAACCTGAATCTTTCGCAAACTCTCATAAGACAAACATGAGCCAAATATAACATCACTATAGTTAAAGTGAGACAAGACAAGAGAATCACAGAGGATCCGTTTCAAACTACTGGATAAAAACATTTTACTAAAATAGAGACTTCTAAGGGAACCATACGCATGCCTATACAATAAACTAACATGATCACCAAACGCAAGCTGATTATCAACGACAAGATCCAAACTCGATAATTTCATTTGTGTTCCAAGCATCTTAATATCAATATCATTTTTATTAACAGATAACCTGCCCTTCTTTGTAAATAAAATATATTGAGTCTTATTAGCGTAGACCACAAGTCCATGCCTTTCAATCTCCATACATAGGTTACTTAATTTCTCCGTTGTCCTCTCACAAACCTCTGCCAACTATTCATCAAGACAAATTATTATTCTTGTAATGCAAAAAAGACAATTCGTATACTACCAAGCCTAAGAAATCATAAGAGCTGCAGAATTCACTTCAAAAACCTAGAAATACTTAGCTTGCCTTGTTTTTTATACTTACCTCTCTTGAGTATATTCACAATAAAAAATACTAGCTACCTAACAATACAGATAATCACGATCACAACAAACGTACCATTATAGCTGTGAAATTATACAATGCGCTACCACAAGCGTTACCAATTTTTCACAATTTTTGTGAAAAATATGTAACTGGAAAAGGAGTTCTACTCAATCTAAGAACATTCCAATGATGATTTGTGATTATTTGTAATTAAATTCTAACGTTTCTCGTAATTTATTTCTTAAATGCAAATTATTGTAATATCACTGTCTTGCTTTTGTCTTAATATAATATTATTTTATACTTTATTTAAATAAATATGAATGGAAAGAACTTTCCCGCGTAGTAGCGTATCATCAACTAATGTTGCATTTTGCATAAATAAAAAACATTTAATTAATAGTTATTAATGCCGGTATCTTCATTTTAAGCTCTCTACAATATTTATTCCACTTGTCAAATAGAATGTGTTACAGATTACTTTTATTCTCAGAATTATAAGAATATTATTTACTGTATCTGCAAGACTCAGCAAATTTAGAAATGAGTATGTGTTGAATTCTAGGAAGACAGCTTGCAACTATTAAGAATCTCAATTCCAAACACTTATCATTGGAAAAGCGAATTGATGAATTTGCCAACGTGTAAATAAAAACTGTCGTTATTATTAGTTACGAACATAACAGCTCAAAATTCCCATGTATTTGCTTAAGTGCACTGATTTTAATGATTATTTAACCTATGAGGACACTATAACTTGCGAGGAAGAATTGTACGGGCCGAGAGAAGCGAGGCCCGCGATTCTTCAGAGGAATGTTAGTTCTTACGTGCCGCAAAGCTTATTACGTTTTTCCCACAAGCAGAAGTTAATATTGTTCAAAATATCCAAAATTTCCTTGCCATATATTAGTTCGTAAACTCAAATAAATGAGAAATCGTAAGTTGTCATGTCTACAGTGACATTTGTTGTTAAACAAATAAAATTGTCAACCTTGTTAAATGTAGTGCTTTACAATGAAAAGAAAATAGTTTTGATTAATCGTACCGTAACAAAAAATAATTATATATGTATGAACAAAAAAGTTAGCTATTCTATCCTGTAGAACATTTAATTCTCTAAATTTTTAAGCATTGAGCACCATGATCGAATGTATATTACCAGAGATATCGTTAATTTACGACAATCGTGCAAAATTTCATTTTTACCTATTTCACTGTATTCTTGAAACATTATTACGCACATTTTTTTATAATAAAGAGATATTTTAACTGGTGCAGGCACTAAGTATAAACATTAAATTCACCAAGACCAAAATTATTTTAGCTGTTCTAAATATTGAACATTAAGCATAATTGGTCAGGAGGATTTGATTTTGGCAGAGTACCACTATGTGCAATTGGGTGTTTGGCTGATCTTACAAGCGATACTTTTCTTTGTCTTTTTATTTATACTGTTTAGGTTATATAAAAAATTATATTACAGAACTTTTATGGAATCAAATTTTATATTTAATGTATACTACTTTAGTTATTGTTAGCATAGCGCAGAATATGATTACTTTTCGACAATTTTTTGTATGTCTTTGGGTCGATTTCTCTAATAACACTCCAGTGATAGTCTCCCATCATCCATATGTCTCCCCATATTCGTCACTTTCCGCTCCAAGATTGCATGAAAAGAAATCTAATTTTGAGCAACATGTTTGCATTTATGGCATGGTAATTGTACAATAAGTTAAAAATTGTAGAATTTATTTCACGAGAATTCTTATCCCTATGGTTTTCTAAAAATCTAATCCACGCCTTGCTGCTTCTGTTGTCAGTATTGACATTAATTCATTGCCATTTATTAATTTTCCTATTTGATGGCCAACAAATATACCTTTAGTTTAGAGTACGATATTTGTGGAAAGAGCTAGGTGAGATATTTAAATACTGGACCTTCTGGATTCAACGTTCTCGCAAAGTTTTTCATCAAATCCAGTTTGATGTGTAGTGGAGGCAATATGACAGATGCTGGTCTCACCAAAGGTTGATTCAAAACGTTGAAAGTATTAGCGTCGTAATGTTCTCTAGAAGGCCAGTCTTTGCGCACATAATGGTGCTCTCTCGCCCAGCTTCCCTCAAACAAAGAAAACAGCAATACTTTGTAAAATCGCCTTATAAGTCTGTAACCACCGCAATTACTTGAAAGTTATAGAAATGCAAGCCGATACTTAAAAAGTAGCAGTTAGTAAATTTCTTTACTGCGGCAATTACTTTTAAATCTACAGAATCTTTTCATTTGAATGTGTTATACTAAATTAGTGTCAAAATAATAATATTGATTTCAATTAATTCAATGTTTATACTTAGTGCCTAGAACAATTAAAATACCACTTTATTAAAAAAAAATTGTGCGTAGTAATGTGTCAGCAATACACTGAAAATGGCAAAAAATGAAATTTTGCACGATTGTCGTAAATTAACGATATCTCTGGTAAAATACATTCGATCATGATGTCCAATACTTCAAAATTCACAGAATTAAATGTTCTTCAGGATAAAATAGCTAACTTTTATGTTCATATATAATTATTTTTTGTTACTTTACGATTAAGTGAAAAGAAAATGGGAAAAATGTCAAAAAATTTAATTTTGTTGAGTTGTTTTAGGCTGTAGCAAAATAACGGAAAGTCCGATTTATGCCGTCAATACCTCAAAATGTTCGCCTGGATGTCCACTTTTATATCCATATAGTTACCGAAGTACACTATGCAAAATAACAAATATACTGAACATGAACCGTTACTGTGTTTTTTAATTTACGATTCGACGTGATGGAGAAAAACTGAAAACAGTTTTTCAGTCCGACACAACATTCTACATTATAAAAAAAATCAGCACAATATTCTACATTATAAAAAAAATATTACAGTCTTTGAGATTTTTCTTGTAAACTAGTGTTATGAGTTATGGTGTGTTTGCAATTTGTCCATAACAATAAATCAACCATTAATAGTACCAAATTCTTTGATTTTCGAGCTGGACGTAAAAATATCGTTTTGACAGTCGCTGAGTACAACGCAAATGTGAATTTTTAATAGCAGTTTTCAAAAAATAAAATTGAAGTTACGCACGCTGCTTGTCAGAATTTATTACCCTCCGAATATTTAAAGCATTCTGATGGTATTTACACTTATTTCAAACAACGATTTCAGTTGAAAAAATGACCTTTGTCAATTTTGAGAATTGTTATTATTTTCCTATGACAATAATAAATATTAAGATCAGTCGTGAAGGGAAGTTATGATAAACAAAGAATATGCCAAACTTACGGTATATGTAACAATGAATGTAATTGCAACTTACGAGATTGCTGGTGGGAAAAAGACTTTTACGTCCTGTGAATAAAAAAGTATCGTTTTGACAGTCACTGAGTACTACGCAAAAGTGAATTTTTAATAGCAGTTTTTGAAAAAGTAATTTTGTTACTTAGCGCATCTTGTTTCTTGTTTCTTAAAGTGAATTTGGATAAGAAGAGAATGGTGACTCAGATTATGCAGGTGCAAGTAGTAAAAAAAAGCAAGAAAAGAGGTTAAACGAAACAGTCAGCACCACTAACGCCGATCCAAGAATCTGGAGCTCCATCTGGAAGAGGTATATTAAAAATATAGTAGTCACCAACAAGTAGTTTATATTATTACGACTTTTTTATAATTAGCTGGAATGCCTACAATCGATGAAGTTTGGTCAACGTTTGGATTAACAAACGTTGAACTTGATTATTCGGAAACAGACTATCAGAATCTCACTACATACAAGCTATTTCAACAGCACGTTCGTTCTATATTGGCTACAGAAAATCCAAAAGTGCCCATGTCAAAATGGATGATATTAGTTGCTGCTAAATGGAGGGAATTTTCTACAATGAATCCGCAACTTCAACAAGAAATTCAAGAATCATCTGCAGCTGCTGCGCAAGAATATTCAAAACCCAGCAGATCAAGAGCTAGTAAAGAAGTCCCAAAAATGGATAAAACTTTTGATGATGAAAAAGAAGAGGACGATGACGATGACAGTAAAAGTAAAAAGAAAAGAAGTTCTATATTGAAAAGATCAAAAAACAAAGTAAAGTTCCTCCTTTGAAAATAAAAATTCGAAAACGGAAACGCGGCAGTTCGGAAGAAGAAGCTGATGGAACGCCTAATGACTCAGATAGAGACTGAGATGCTGAATTTGAACAAATGTTACAAACAGCGAAACAAGTTCCTGTTGCTAAGAAAAATGACGAAACTGCAAATGTTACACTTAGAGAACCGAATGTTACAGATCGGCAATAAGAGTAAAAAGAAAAGGAAAGTTAAAGGTCTTGGGAAAGCCGACGGTGAAGATTATTATGAAGTTTGTCAACAAGGTGATGAAATTATCCTTTGTGATACTTGTCCAAGAGCATATCATTTAGTTTGTTTGGATCCCGAACTCGAAGAGACACCTAAAGGCAAATGGAGTTGTCCATATTGCGAAAATGAAGGTTCCGCCGAACAAGATGATGATGAACATCAAGAATTTTGTAGAGTTTGTAAAGACGGCTGTGAATTACTTTGCTGTGATTCATACCTTTCTGCTTATCATACTCGTTGTTTAAATTCACCGTTATCAGATATTCCGGATGGTGATTGGAAATGTCCAAGGAAATAAATTATTTTTTTTATTAATTCCTTATTTGTTATTTCTTTCTCTCGATGTAGTTGTCCTGTACTTTCTGGTAAAGTCTCAAAAATCCTTACCTGGAAATGGGTAGAAGAACCAATTCAAGAAGAAGAAGGCGCTTCAACGTCGGCAAAAGAGCCAACAAAACCAAAGAAATACAGAGAGTTTTTTGTAAAATGGGCGGAAATATCTCATTGGCACAATTCTTGGGTTACAGAACTCCAATTAGACGTCCATCATCCCCTTATGTTCTGTAATTATATTCGGAAATTTGATATGATAATCGCCACAAACGTCTTATGGCAATGGGAAGTATAAAAGACGAAGATTTAGAAGAACGTTTCTATAAATATAAACGTGTTAAACTAGAAAGAAAATGAAACTGGTTTGATTAATCACAGAACAATGCGACGTCGCATTTTGTATTTGGTGAAATGGAGAGAATTATCTTATGACGAAGTTACTTGGGAGGAGGAAAATGATGATATTCCTGGATTCAAACAATCAATTGAATACTACATGGATTTACGTGCAGCTTATTGCAATGAACAGAAAAGTAAGAAAGGAAAATCAAAGAAAAGTCAGAGGGAGAAAGTGTTGGATGAAGATGATCGAAATAATGCTCAGAGATATACGCCACCACCTGATAAACCAACAACTGATTTAAAGAAAAAATACGACAGGCAACCTGAGTACTTAAAGGAATCTGGAATGCAATTGCATAATTATCAGTTGGAAGGCTTGAATTAACCAATTCAGTTATTATATTACAGTTTAGTATTCAGTTATTATATTTCAGAGTTATTCTTGGGGAAAAGGTATCAATACCATTTTAGCCGACGAAATGAGTTTGGCAAAAACTATTCAGACGATTACGTTTTTGTATTCGCTATACAAAGAGGGATATTATAAAGGGCAATTTTTGTTAATGTGCCATTGTCCACTATTATTAATTGGGAACGAGCATTTGAGTTGTGGGCATCTGATTTTTATGGCATCACATATGTTGGTAAGTATGCTATAACAATAAATTAAAGTTTTGGAGTTATGATTTTATTTTCAATCAATCTTAAAACAATTTTGTAATTAAAATTGATAAAATTTATACTAATAGAAAATCAGGAACTATAGGATGTGACAAAAGTTGAGTTTTTCTGTTGATAAAAGTTGCAATTTAATATAAATTTTATTTAAGTATCCACCATACGCCTACATGTAAGCCACCAACAGTTACTTGGGTGTTCTTAAGGTTGTTGATATTCTTAGGGATGACACATAGAGTTCTCTTAAGAACTGAATACAGAAAGTGTTGAGGGAGTTCAAATTAGGCGAGTAGGGAAGCTGGATACGATCGTGAAAGTGAGGCTAGTTCCAAGAAATTATTTCTATTATCATTGCCTTATCAAGGTATTTCTGGAAGTTGATCTCGTTCATAAAAATCACTGTCTCTGCCGAAAACACTGTAGCTTAAAGCGGGTAACGTAATAACCACGCCAATTAGCTTTCTAGTATTCTATCATTTTGGCGTTTGGATGTTTGCTCAATCTTGAATAATTTACCAATCATACAGAAAATTTCTTTGAGCCAACGCTGTTGAGAAATCCTTCAGAAATTTGTGTCTTTCCCAAAAGCCTTAATCTGTTTGTCAAAGTGTGTTATATATACAGTAAACCCCCTATATAGCGAATATCGATTTAACGAAATGGCCGTTGTTGCGAATCAAAATTACGCAACAAATATTTTCAATACATTTTAGATACCATTTTTTTCATTATAACGAAAATTCATGGTAACGAACTACGAACAATTATTTCATCTCATAAGTATGATTTTAATACAAACTATTATCGTTATTGCGAACACGAATTTTTTTGTTCTCTAGGTAATGTAAAACTAGTTGAGGTATTCCCAGAAGATCTAAGGTATGATATTCGGGGAATAACAGCAGTTTCAAATGCAAGTGTGTGATCTTCGAGAGCGCACAAAGTGTTAAGGTTTAGAAAAAAAATGTTCGTTCAGTGTTAATTGAAAAAAAATGAGTTTGAAAAGGACATCAATTCCTTTAAAAAGGAAATTAGAAATATTGGAAGATGTTGAAAAAATGCTATTACAAAAACTAAAATTGCGGAAAAATTTAACATATCAAAATCAACACTATCAACAATTATA
Source organism: Onthophagus sagittarius (assembly GCA_036711965.1). NCBI lineage: Eukaryota > Metazoa > Arthropoda > Insecta > Coleoptera > Scarabaeidae > Onthophagus > Onthophagus sagittarius. The sequence continues at coordinate 37,471,519 of JASERS010000003.1, read as the reverse complement.
AAAAATAAAAACCGTATTGATAGTGCCGTAGCGTCTGGTAAACATATGTCTCGTAAAAAGTTGAGGAGACCTGCATTTTCAATGCAGATTAAGTGAAAAATTAAATCTGTTAGATCTGATAGATCGTTCCTATTTACCGTGCCATTATAGTAATCAAAAAAATGCGTGGGTAACGTCTGTGACATTTCGAGAATGGCTTATTCGGTTCCAGCGAAACATGGCAGCACAAAACAGAAAAGTATTGCTAACGATGGAAAATAGTGCTGCACATAATATTAAGGATATCAATTTGGACAATTTGAAGGTGATTTATTTTTCACTTAACACAACGAGTACACTCCAACCTCGTGATCAAGGCATAATTGCGTGCATGAAGAAGCGATATCGTGCTCGTGTTGTAGGGGCAGCAATTTTGGCAATAGAAGCGAACGAAGAAAATCCGAAATGGAATATTCTACAAGCGATACGAATGTTGTCGGATTCTTGGAATTCAGTAACATCAAAGATTATAAAAAATTGTTTTAACAAAGCGTGGACAACTGACTCTCAAGGAGAAAATGAGGAAAATCAGTTAACGATGGTAAGCATTCATCGATAATTAGTTTTTCTTAATAACTTTTTACTTTACATGCTTTTATTGTCTGCATTGTAGGCTGAATTTACTGATGTAGAATGGGAAAATTATCAACACATCTTGTTAGTACCTAAACAAGTTAGTTTTGATGAATACTGCACTATTGACAGTGAGGTAGTGACTTAAGAAGCAATTGAAATATATTTACCATTAGTGAATGCAGGCCAAGAATGGAAAGAAAATGAAGAAAGCGATGAAGGTGAAGAGGAAGAAGTGGTAAATGTAACACCCCCTACAAGAGCTGAAGTTTTAGCGGCTGTCTATGCTATACAAAGGTAACCCACATCTAGGGATGGAAATTTTTATTTATATATCGATATATCGAGAACTATATATCGATACATTCGATGTATTGAAAAAAATATATCGATATATCATATGAATACGATATAAGAGTATTTTCATTACAACACATAACTGTTTTAAATTTAGGCTTCTTTTAAATATTGCTAATACATTATATGCCAGAATAAATGGAAATAAAATAATGGACAAAGTTTAAGAACAGTTTTATTTTTCGTAATTATAAAATCAGCTTTATTTGTGCAAAAGAATAAAATGCTAATAAAAACGTAACTTTAATTCATTTGCAATATTCATCTGGCAGAGATTGCAAAAATAAAAGTTTTGACAGCCTCTTTCCTGTTAGCCGGCTTCTAGTTTTTGTAGCCGTTGCTCCGGCTTTTGAAAATCGCCATTCGCACGGCACTGATGTAGCATCAATTCCTAAATATTTTCTACTTCTGTATGTAAAGTTGGAAAAACACGTTTTATTTCTTCCCATATTAAAAGTGGGTCCTGATTTAGCGAATATACAACAAATGATTGTAAATATTGAGTAATTTCTCCATCAATATTACAATCATTTTTCTTTCTCTTCGTAACTGTTAACTCGTTATGCTAATCTAATAAGCTAAAAGATTCGTTATAGGCATTAGTCGACGATGATTGAAGTGTTGTTTGCGTTTCGTTATCGCTGGTATCTTTGCCTATTAAAGAATATTTAATACCTGATCACTGAAGTGTAAATTCTTGAATCTCGGGTCTAAAATTGTGGCACAAGCCAATAATTGCATTTTTTCTATTTGTCCAAATCGTTTTTTGAATTCAAATAACAGAGAACGTTTAAGCCTCAGCCTAATACCAGCATCTAATAACGGATTTAATTTTTCATATTGCATTGTTACGCACCGTATCATTGGAATTATTTTACTAATTTGTAACACGTTTTGATTGATATATTCTTCCGATGTATTTAAAATATATCGACAGTTTTAGCAATATATCGAAATAAAAAATCGATATAAATAAATCGATATTTTATAACTAATATATCGATATTTGTTATATATCCATATATCGTTGCCATCCCTACCCACATCTGATTTGTTGTCGAATTCATTATTTATACCACAATTTAAAGGTTTGCTGATACAGAAGAGAATTATTTGAATAACATTACTGAAGACGAACAAAACCCGTTTTAAAGCAAAGCGCCATAAATGATTACTTAAAAAAAATAATGTTAATTACTAATAAACTTATTATATAGTTGATGTTAATATGGTTCTAAACACCCCAAGATCCTATTCATTATTGAGGCGTTGAGTGCAAAAGTGGACTAACCCCAGTGTATAATATATGTGGGTTAGTTCACTTTTGCTCTCAATGCCTCTATTATTCATAATATACAGGCTGTCCCGCATAGGAACCGACACAGAGCAGGGGTATGTAGACCAACCTAAAATATGATGATTTAACGCAACTTGCCTTATACCAAGTTGCACCCCTGAGATGTTACAGGCCTTCAAAGATGAGTCATAAATTTCGAAAAAAAAATGTCAGAAATGGATTAAGTCCAAATTTGAAAAACCAAATTTGGTATACGTTATGAGTGTATCAAGGGCATTAATCGGTAGAAAGTAGGGATCATTTAAAGCATTTCAAGTGGTTAGTTAGGGATGATGGTAACATAAAATTTGAAAGACTTTTTAACCTGTTAGCGAATTTAAAAAATTCTATATACATTTTATGGTCAATTTAATTTTAAAACTTTTTTTACTTTTATTATTTTTTAAAAAACCTAGTCGTTATCACAGAAAACCCAAAAAAAACTAATGATTTACGTATTTTACCAATTTGAGGTAAAATTGTGGCCATTTTGAACAATACTTATAAATTACTGTTACCGAATCGTTCTTTTTTGTTCAAATTGTTTGATTTTCTATTAAATTATTTTTTCTACCATGTTATTTATTTTTTTTATTTGTTTTACTTGTTGTATCTTTTTTATTTATTTATAAAAACTGTTTAAAACTAGTTTTTTAAAAAGTAATGTCAAAAAAAATTTTAAAATTAAATTCCCTATTTTAGGAAATTTTTAAGTTATTTTAAATCTGTCCAAGCAGATTTAAACCTCTTAGACTCTTCAACACTTTTTCTGCAGTTTCGTTCACAGAAACTTAACATTAAATATCATCTTATTCGCTGAATGAAAACTTACTAATATTTTCAAAGCAAACGTTAAAAAAATTACTAAAATCAAACCATTTTTTTCCTAGTTGTCAAATTTTACGTAAAATTTCATAGCCAATTACTAACTTTTCCATGGTTCTAATTAAAATTGATAAAATACGCGTCTTTAGTTATTCGGGTTTTTTTTATGAAAATGGCTAGGTTTTCTAAAAAAAATAAAAGTATAAAACGGTTTAAAATTAAATTCCACATAAAATGAAATAATAAGATATTAAATATGCCGACGGATTAAAAGTCTTTCAAATTTTAAGGTACCATCATCCCTAACCAAGCCCTTTTTTATTATAGAGGGGATTAGGAAATCTGTAAACAGACACCTGAGCGAAGATATCATGTGGCCAGATAGTGACGGGTTGAAGCAAACACCAAGTAAACTTCGACCGTCTAAAACTCTTCCCCCTCTATTCCCGGGCGCCAAGGCACTAGCTTCAGGGAATATTAATAATAAACAATTATTATTCTTCAATGTTATTTTCCACAACATTCTCCAAGTTCTCATCTTCACCATTTACAACTCCTTCTAGGAGTCTTTCATGACTTTCCTTTACTTTCATTACCATTTCTTGCACTATGTTCCACAATTCTTCAGTTTCTAACATCACTTTCATTATGTTTTCTCGATTTAATAATCGACCACAATTCCTTTCACAAATATGCCTTTCACCACTAAACTTTTCACAAACAAATAATGTATGTTCCACTGTGTCGATACTATCACAGAACCAACACACCTCACTTTCCGACTTTTTTATTTTAAAAAGATACTTTTTACAAACTCCATGACCCGTCAAAACGTGAGATAAGTAGAAATCTACCTCGCCCCACTTCCTATCCATAAACCATATAACCATGGTTCTATTTCCGGGACAAGGATTCTTGTCCATCCCTCATATAGATCCCATCTTTCCTGCCAGGCCTTCAATAAACTTACTCTACATTCACGTTTTGCTTCTTTACCTCTCCTATATAACGCTGTTCTTTCTTTAGCAAGTAAGTTCAGCGGAGGCATACCAGCAATAACCTGAATCCCTTCGATATGCGGAACAAATTCCTATTGCAAGTTTTCGATTCACTCTAGTCAACATATCACGATACCTTTTAAATTTAAGGGCTCTTTGCCAAATAGGTGCGGCGTAAAGTACAACTGACTTCACCGTCGATGCAAGAAGTTTCCTACTTCTTGATCCACCTAAGTTCGGCATCAACCTTAAAAGTAAATTACTCATGAATGTTGCCTTTTGACCTCTTCAATATGTTTCGTCATGGTCATGTCCTTATTGATAAACACTCCGAGATACTTGACCCTTTCAGCACTTTCAATTACAGACACATTTACTTCAAAGTTAAGAGATCTTATCTTTCTTCTCCCTTGAAGTAAAATCATTTTTGTTTTCTGTGCAGCTATGTCAAGACCCATCTCCTCCAGTTTACCAATAATCTGTTTAACCGTATACGACGCCTTGTCTTGCAGTTCACTCTCATCCCGACCAATGACCAACAATGTCAGATCATCAGCATAACCAATGATCTCTACTTCGGCCTCCAATTCCACTCTTAGAATTCTATCATAATATAGATTCCATAAAAGTGGACCTAATAGAGATCCTTGAGGCACTCCACAAGACATGTCGTAAACTTTCCCATTCGGAGCTATGATGTTTCTCTCCGACAAGTAACTTCTTATCATTTCTACCACATAGGGACTTATATTTCCACTAACTAAGGATCCGATTATTTCCTTCCACGGTGCAGAATTAAAAGCATTTTTGATGCCCAAAAGTACTAAGGCACAGAATTTTCTATTCTTTAATGCCTTTTCCTTTATCTTATCAATGCTTTTCTGCACTTTTTCAATCGCTTGTACAGTGGATCTTCCCTTCCTAAATCCATATTGGTTTTCATGTAGAAGGTTATTCTCCTCTGCTTCTACAACCAATCGCATTCTCAGTAATCCTTCCAAAAGTTTCCCCGTCGTATCCAGTAGACATAGAGGTCTATACGCCAAAGGTTGTCCTGCTTTCTTTGGCTTCTCAATAAGTACAAGTCTTGCACTTTTCTAGATCTTCGGAAATATACCTAGACATACAGTCATTGTATACCTCTAAAAAATCCTTTGAATACTTCGATGCCAACAATCCAACTATTTCAGATGGAATGGCATCCGGTCCCGGGGCTTTCTTTTTCCTTAAATTACTTACCGCCATTGAGAGTTCCTCCACTGTAAAGGGAATTGAGTTTAGTGGACCATCCCTAGCCTCCCATGTAAAAGCTTCATGTTTAGGAAACAGTTTACTGACTTGTTCTTCCACCGTTTTATCTTCAATACCATTTCTGTTTTTCAGTTTCAATCTTTTGGTAATTATTTGGTATGACTTTCCCCAGACATCTTCTTCAAGATCTGAACATAGTTGGTTCCATTTATCTTTCTTACTCTTTCCAATGAGTTTTTCTAGTTCTTTTCTTTTGTTTTTAAGTTGTAACTTCAAATTTTCAATTAATTCCAAATCAAAAATAGCCCTCCCTCTACTTCGTGTTAAGCTTCTTCTTATTCTATTGCATTCTTTTCTTTTTTCTGCAATTTCGTCGTTCCACCAGTATACTGGTTTGTGGCTAAAATTTCTGCCATTTTTCTTAACACAATACTTATTACAAACTCTCTGTATATTTAGAAACCCTAATCAACCCCTGGAAATACTTTAAATAATCTCTACTTTCTACCGATTAATGCCCTTGGTACACTCATAATGTATACCAAATTTGGTTTTTCTAACTTAATCCATTACCGAGATATTAATTTTTTTCGAAATTTAAGACTAAACTTTGAAGGCCTGTAACTTCTCAGGGGTGCAACTTGGTATAAGACAAGTTGCGTTAAATCATCATATTTTAGGTTGATCTACATGCCATTGCTCTGTGTCGGTTATTATGCGGGACACCTGTATAACGAACTAATTCGTTACAGCGAAATTGCGAACATCTCATTATATTCGCTATATCGAGGGTTTACTGTATATTAAACTACGAATGCAATTGCATCTTACGCAATTGCTGGTGGGAAAAATTTGTTAAATTATAATTTCAATGTTTTTTTTAATATTTTCAGTTAAATACCAATAAAGTACATAAACCTGTTATTGGAATTAATAAGTAATGAGATTATGGCATAGAGTGAAAAATCTAATTCTGATATAATTGTGTTTTATTTATGTTCAAATACATTCAGTATTATTTCTAAATGGCATTGTTTTTCTTAATTTACTCGGCAAAAAACCGTCTATCAGAAAATCAGTATAAACGAAACAACAGATACTTTTATTTTTGTTGTTGAAAATACAAAATAAAATAAACAAAGAGTACCTCACGCAAAAAAACTAATTAAAACTAAACTAGACAATCAAAAAGAAACATTATCAAAAACGATCAATGCAATGAACTGATTACGAGGTTTTCAATAGTTTGATGTAGACGTTTCTATTTAATTATAATTATCATTTAATCTTTAGTTCCCATTCTTTAAATGTTTGAATTAGTTTTTCCTTTTCTTCTATGTTTTAGTGAATAGCGATTAGACCAGCATCAAGTAATTTGTGAATTTTAGCGGCGATATCCGGGTTTCTAAGATGATCTTGAAGCGCTCTAGGATCGTTCTGCATCTGTTCTAAAATCAATCGCATTGCGGGATCTCTCATGATTTGTTGAACTTCCGGATCAGCCATCGCTCGTCTTCTAATTTCTTCCGGATCTTTTGCCGCCCCCATGCTATCAATGCTACATTGTCTATAACCTTGAATAGCCTCTGGATTATTTGGATCGAGCTCCAATGCTTTTTGGAAAGCTACACGAGCTTTAACAGAATCTTGCATAACCTAAAAAAAGTTACAAATAAGATTTGATGGTATAAATATTTTTAATATAATCTTACTTGTAGGATATGTCCTTTTCTAATCCAACCCTTTATAAATTTAGAATCCAATTCGACGCATTTATCGCAATCTTTTAATCCAAGATCAAAAGCTGCTAATTTTGTATAACAAGCAGCTCGGTTACTGTAAAGTTTTGGATCATCCGGGTTACGCATAATTGCTTCTGTATAATGTTTCACAGCTGTGGCATAGTCGCCTTTTTTAAACAGATCATTACCTTAAAATAAGAAAATCATTAAATATCTCGTTTTGAAGAAAAATTTGAAAAATATTTATAGTTATTGTAACGGCTTCCGTCTATATCTCATTATTCATTTATTTCAAATTTATAAAAATCATAGTTGTTGTTTAAAAAAAAATAATAAATAAAAGAAGAAATATGTCGTTTTTATAACATCGTTAAAAATTACAAAAATAATTTCAACAAAAAATATTGTTTGCTGAAACAGCCACAAAAATAACCAAGCCCAAAGCTTCAACTCATGTAACTGAAATTTAATATTATTTAAAAGAAAAAAAATTAACAAGTTTAAAAATGTTATAATAATACTTGTAACTTTAAATTCCATAATGACTCAGTTCGTTTTGTAAAAACAAGATTACAAGATATCTGTAAACAGTTATAGGTACAGTTTGCATCATGAAAAATGATAATGATTCATCGATTTCCAATACGTCTGTTTCGTACATTTTATTCGATGTATCACTATTACTTTTTATGGTACAGCCTGTACACAGGCATAGTCATAAGATACACTGTACGTTATGACTATGAGAGATAAAACAACTTCGTAACTAATACCGTTACAATGTCGGAATGCCGAATAAAAGCGTTAGACTTACTAAAAGCGTTTCTAAAATTTATGTTTGCTAAAAATGGAGAAAAGAACTTTTACTTAAAAATCGTATCGATAAGTCATGGAGCGGTTGGTTTTGCTATACTGAAAATAGATATACATGGAATAAATCATTCAATTTAAAATTGACGAGAAAAATGTTCCCCCGGAAATAGACTAAACCTACCCCATTTTGAATGAAATGGAAATGCATATACAATCATTTGTTGTAACGAAATCACACTATTGTAGACGTGGGTTAACACGAAAGTATATTGACGTTACTTCATCCATTCTTAGCATGTATGATTGTACAAAGATTTGCGGATGAGTAATAAAAAGGATTTTGTTTATCCAATAGCATAGAAGAGGGTATTTTGTACCCAGTATAACTTAACTTTCTTCAAACCAAAGAAAGATCTCTGTTTACTATGTGTTAAAGAGGCTAAATTTTTGTTTTGAAATAGGTACAACCTTATTGAAATGGTTTAAAACTTTACCTGATACTGTTAAAGAACTGCCAACCTTTAAGTTATATCTATTCTACACTGTGTTAAATAATTATCGTAACCTACGTCACGTTGTAATGTTGGTTATCTATCTCATTGTGTAGTGGTAACAGCGATATTTTTAAATTAGTAACTAGATTTTAACCAGATATTGACAGCAGATTGAACGTTATTAGGTTATTATTAGTCGTATGCTTTGTGTGTTTCCGGGTTTTCTTTATTCTTTAACCATTTTTTTGCTGCCTTTATATTTGTCCAAACAATTCTTCTTAGAGCTATCGTTGTTTCTAGCGATTGATTTAAACCAATAAACAAATTAAAATAACGAAAACGTTCAATGAGAATTTCTTTCAGATTTTTATTTCTTTCATTATGACGTTCACCCCGGAACATGATGCCTTTATTTTAATGGCACATTATCGAAGCGGTACGCAGAATGCGGACGATAGTTGGGTTTATTCCTTACAAAGCTGTATACAGCAATTCAACCAACGTTTCCCAGATTTCGACGTTGATTGTGACGCTTTTAAGCATAGAAAACACGTGGTTGTAACTCGTTTTGAAAAGCGAAGTTGCATTTGCAAACAAAAACCTGGTGGTAGAAAAGTTAAAATCACTGATGATGTGGTAGATAACATTCGTGAGCGAATGGACCACAGCCCTAACAAATCAATGAGAAGGTTATCTGTCGAGACAGGTTTGTTAATCTTTTTTAAATTAAAACGAAATTACCTATCTAAAATATTATTATTTTAACAGAACTTAGCGTTGCAAGCTGTCACAAAGTAGTTTCAAAACAACTTCAAATGTATCCCTATAAAGTTACTGTAGTGCAACGACTGCAACCACTTGATTATAACAAACGAGTAACTTTTTGTCATTGGTTTAATCAAAATTTAAATAATGACGAGGTACTGGATAGAACCTTTATCAGCGACGAAGCATGGTTTCATTTATTAGGTTATGTCAATTCGCAAAATTATAGAACATGGGCTACCGAAAACCCAAATCAATTTGTAGAAACGGATCTGCATCCAATAAGAGTTGGCATATGGGTCGCAATGTCAAGACGACGAATTATTGGACCTATTTTTTTCCACGATACAATTAATGCAGCACGATACCGAGAAATTTTGGCTAACTTTATAGAGCAACTCCATGATGACGAGCTATAGGATGGATATTTCCAACAAGATAATGCACCACCCCATACAGCCAAGGAAACAATCGAGTACTTATCGAAGTACTTTGTCGATAGAACTATAAGCAAAAACCTATGGCCACCACGATCATCTGATCTAACTTCCCTCGACTTTTATTTGTTTGGAAATCTAAAAAATAAGATTTACAAAAATAGACTTCACAATCTGGACGATTTAGAAGCTGCAATTCGACAGGAAATTAATAATATAACTGTAGAGGAATTGCAACGAGTGTTTAATAATTTACAAAGCAGAATTAATATTTGTAGAGAATAATGGAGAGCATTTTCAACACATGATGTAATATTTGTAATGTAATAATTGCAATGTAATAATTATAATGTTCTTTTAATAAATAAATAACCACTTCTTTCAATATTTATTTCAACATATCACTGCATGTTTATTTTTGATTCTAGATAGCGAAATTACACAAAAATCATTCGAGCATGCAATAGAATGTCGCAATCTTGTATCAAACAAGATTTTTTCGAAAACTGTGGCGAAAACACAGATTTTTTCGAAACAAATCGGCGAAATGAAACAATGTTATTTAGAGTTTATGTCATATTTTGTTAATTGACTGTATAGTTTTGATCCATTTTGATTCTTACATGTTTATAAATGTCACAAATTAAAAAAGATTATAATTTTGCATTTAAACGTGAAATCAAATGACATACCATTAAAAGTGTAAATCATGTTGTGTTTACAATTTGTCCATGACAATAATAGCAAATTCTTTGATTGTCGAAGCCGGATATAAATTTTTTACGACATTTGAACTAAAGAAGATCATTTTTACAGTCCTTAATTGCTATATAAAAATCAACTTTTAATAGCATTTTTCGAAAAAATTATTTCAACTAATAGGAATATTCGTCGCGTTGCAATACCAATACTGTGATACTGGTTGCCTAGATTTCGGGTACGATAATTAGTTAACACACTGTATGTCATAGATCTATTATCCAATGAAAGAAATATAAGTTTGATGACAAAATATTAAGTCGATTTACACTATGTAATACAGGTGATTCATAACTGGTGCGCAATATTTTAAATTCTTCTTATCTAGCATAGAAATTTTATTTTACTTATTATTATAGTTGAAGTATTATAAGTTAGTCTTTATATGGAAACCTTTTACAGAAAATTTGATGTCAGCAACTTATTTTTCGGTTTTAGATTGAGATATTACGACAATTACGTATTTTTATGTGGAAACAATATTTGATTTTTGATCATGAGCATATCAGCTTTTTTCTGTTATAGTTTTCGAGATAGCCTATTCGGACATCGAATTTGAACCACCCCGTAGAGTAGATTAAGCGAATTTTGGTATTGCACGAAATCATAGAGGATAAGGTCCACGTGTTTGCTATGATGTACAAACAGAGGAAGCCCATACTGATGTAGTTATTCATGAACCTTTCGTAAGCACCAGAAGAGTTTCCAGATCATTCGGATTCAAAAGATTTTACTCCTCACTTTGAACGCGAATAACAGAAAACCTACTCCATAAAAAAAATCTAGACCGGTTTCGTTGGACGTGAAATTTAATTCTTTATAATATGGAGAAATTTTAAAATTTTATTTTTCCTCCCACTCGTATAGTAATTGTCACAGGTGTAATGAAAAAAAGTACCCGATTTAGGCCGATCTACGAAGAAGCGCGTTTTTGCGATTTTTTTACTCGGAAACGGTTCGTCGAAAAAATTCTATATTTCGACCACACATTGCAGAAAATGTGCTTAACATGATATCTCAATAATGCGTTATCGTATGGGATTGTCGCAAACATCATTCTAACCGTCTAATGAAACTGAATAAAAACCTAATCTGCATTGTACAGCAAGTGTTCAATACGATTTTATAATTGTGAGTTAAATCAATCCACGCGAACTTATATCCGCGGGTGTAACCTCGAGGAGTCAAGGAGTCGAGGGAAGGCTTTGCCGAGCCTCTTCGGTATTATAATGCGGGGAGGAATCATGATCACGAACAGGCCCGACGGAACCTTCTCTTGACTCCTCACACCCGCCGAAATAATTTCGCGCGGATTGATTTAACTCTGATTATAAAATCGCATTGAACACTTGCTGTATAATGCAGATTAGGTTTTTATTCAGTTTCATCAGGCGGTTAGAATGATGTTTGCGACAATCCCGTAAGATAACGCGTTATCGAGATATCACTACTTCACATAATGTAATTTTATTTGAAAATGGGTAGCAAAAATCAAAAAATAACTAAACATGATAGTATATGTTTAGCGCACATTCGACAATGTGTGGGCAAAATTTAAAATTTTTTCGACGAACCGTTTCCGAGTAAAAAAATCGCAAAGTCGAGATTCTTTGTAAACCGGCCAAAATCGGGTACATTTTTTCATTACACCTGTGCTAATTATTATACGAGTGGGAGGAAAAATTTGAAATTTCTCCACTTTATAAAGAATTAAATTTAGTCTTCAACGAAACCAGTCTCGATTTTTTCTATGGGGTAGTTTTTCTGTTATTCGCGTTCAAAGTGAGGGGTAAAATCTTTTGAATCCGATAATAGTGAAAAATTTATAACCAGGTGACCAATGTATAATTTTGTGAATTATACATTGGTCTTGGTATCAATTACTTTGGTTAATCTGAGTATTTGGTTTTGTACTTATTAGAGAATCGCATGGCATTAGGATCAAGACTTTGCAGCAAAAGTTTAGTGTAAATATATGGGTTGCTATTTTCGATAGAAGCATGTTGCCGCTGGTTTTCATCGATTAAAGATTAAATTCAGACGGCTATCTGAATCTATTAAGGAACACAATGGAAATCAGAATGGATGATATTCCATTGGCACAGGTAGACGACATTTGGTACCAATATGATGGAGTACCTCCACACACAGTAAGAAGACTTATTGCTTGGTTAAATGATCGTTTTAATGCATAGTAAATAGGTCACCATGATCCTGTGTAGCATGGCCTCCAAGATCACCAACCTTACCCTTTATCTTACATTATTATTATCTCTTCCATTTTAAATATAAAATTTCAATACTGAAAAATTTATATACTTGTAAATAAAAGCGAAAATTGCAGAAATTTTATTATTTAATAATTTAACATTTTATTTTGCATTAGAATGCAATAATGCCTAAGAATTATGAATCATCCTATATATTTACTTATTTTATTTTATAAAATAGTTGAATAACTGTACTTTCTTGGTATTTAGGATACACACATTGATTTTAAGGAAAAATACTAATTTGAGAAATAGTTTAAGCATTTAAGCCGCCTTATAGTAATACTTTAATTCCTAGCAACTGTTGAATCTCGTCAGCAGTATAGTCGTCGCATACCTCAATACACTCGTTCGCTAATTATTCCAGAAACATGCATGGAAATCTATGAACCAATGAAGCATGAATTTCTTCAAATCTGTCAGGCTTGTCATATCGAACTACGATAGTGTAATACCTTGTAACACATGTGGATAGTCAACATGTGATAATGTTTACGGTCAACCAGTTACTTATAAGATTTATTCGAGCAGTGCCAAAACCCATTTCCCAATTGGGAGACATATGCCGCCCAGTATAGTAACTTAATTTGATTTGAGAATTCATGTTGCCAGTTAAAATTTTTAATATATTTTAAATTTTAGTAAATAAAACTTCTTACTTGCTAGTTATGTTTTTATATTAACGGTACTAGTTTCGGGAAAACTAGTTTCCCATACTCAGCCGAATCTGCATATACAAAAACTGGTTAATATATTAAATAAAATTAAATAAATACATATATAAATAAAAATGAACTCACTGTCAAATTAATAAAAACTATTAAAAATGTATAAAAGACGAACACAACACTTTAAAATTATTGTAAATTGACATTTTACACAAACGAAAAAGATGACGAATACAGAATGACTAGTCCTGTTGGGAGTGAGTGAAGAAAACTTGTTTTTGAAAACGGGTATTATGCTCTTATGTCCTTTAAATACGTATGTATAGGTCTTTCATATAATTGAACTTGTTCATTAAGTAATGTTTTTTTTATTTTTAACTTTATGTTTGTGAATTTCTAATGATTCTAACAAGTCCAATTTAAAACCTTTTCCACATCTGTGAACAAGATACACATTTTCATAATCTATACGTATTCAAAGGACATAACAGCATAATACTCGTTTTCAAAAACAAGTTTTCTTCACTCACTCCCAACAGGACTAGTCATTCTGTATTCGTCATTTTTTTCGTTTGTGTAAAATGTGAATTTACAATAATTTTAAAGTGTTGTGTTCGTCTCTTATACATATTTAATAGTTTTATTAACTTGACAGTAAGTTCATTTTTATTTATATTTGTATTTATTACATTTTATTTAATATATTAACCAGTTTTTGTATATGCAGATTCGGCTGATGATGGGAAACTAGTTTTCCCGAACTAGTACAGTTAATATAAAAACATAACTAGCAAGTAAGAAGTTTTATTTACTAAAATTTAACATATATCAGTCTAGTAACGGTGTTGGAGCAGTAAATAAATCTAGAATACTGACTTTTTCGACTACCAATCTTGTGTTCCATCAGAATTTAGGATTAGTTGGGACTGATTCGTTAGTAATGAACGTATATCAACTTGTAGTTGTTCTCAAGTAGATGTCCGAAACTTCGTCATCAAGTGAAGATGTGTCTTTTCGTGTATTTTGAGTCAAGTAATGATGACCTAGAAAGTGAATTGATACGAGTTGATATATTAATACGAATAAATCCAAAAATGAAGAGTATTTCGAAATCGCAGCACAACAGTATAGCGGTATAGAACATTTTTGTTTGAATAGAGTACACTGAATATCTAGCACATCGATTTAGAGCCCGCCAGTATTAAGCCAGAGGAAATGAAAAATTAACAAAAAATGGGCATATACACCGATTATTCAGGCTGCGGAAAATCCATGTCACAAAACTATGATTTTTTTAAATTTCTAATTAATCGTCGGAAACTATGCTATATGTTCTGTAGTCTTTACCACAAGAAGTGATAGTGATGCATCATATAAAAGTGGCGAAAACAGCTAGAAGAAACCATTTTACTCTTACTCACATCAACTTACGGGTGTAATATCTGTACCGTATAACAAAAATAATTACCGAATTCGATGAATCTCTATCACTTCTCGTGGTACAGACTATAAAGACCATTTTTCGGAATATATTTACGACAGCACTCGGAAAGATATTACGATAATTCTCTTTTTATCTGATGTAAAATAACCTAAAATACACGTTAAAAATAAAAAAAAGTGCGGAAAAGCGTTAAATTTGCCGAAAAATCGTTTTAAAATTCCGACGTGACGTCTTGCAATGTAACGCCACGAAGCTTGCTAACAACGTATGTATTTTACCCTAAAAGGCGATTAATACAGCCTGCCATCAATGCGTGCCATCATGCGTGCTTCGGATGTAAAATAACCCAAAAAACAAGTTACAAACAAAAAAAAAGTACTGCGAAGCATCAAACTTGACGAAAGATCACTTTAAAGTTTTAATGAGACGCCACGTAATTTGACATCTTAAAGCTTGCTAACAATGTATTTTTTCCAGAAAATTTGAGTCCTAATCTTATTTTCAACGGACCCAAACCTAACCAAACCCAACCCGGAAGTTGAAACAAACCGTCTGCTACAGAGTCCATAGCAGTTTCAATGTATAACTTCATGAGGTTAAAACCCATCACCTTCTACGGAGTCTAAAACAGTTAACAACTATTTTATTTTTTGAGTGAAATGTCCTTCTTTCTTATCTTCTTATTCGTGTCGATCTGAGTGTTGCCCTTTTTTTCAACGAACCCAAACCTAACCAAACCCAACCCGGAAGTTGGAACTCAGCGCCTGGTACGAAATCCAAAACATTTAAATCAACTCAAATATTTGATTGTCAAAATTAAAATTTTTTGATCTTCATTGTCCAAGCAATATTTGTGGGTTTCAACTTGCGGGTTGAGTATTCGTTGCAGGCTATTTGAATCACCTTTTAGAGTAAAATAAATTGTTAGCAAGCTCCGTGACGTCACCTTACAAGACGTCACATCGGAAGTTTAAAACGATTTTTCAGTAAGTTTAACGCTTTTCCGCAGTTTTTTTTTTTTTAATTTTTAACGTCTTTTTTAAATTATTTTACATCAGATAAAAAAGAATTGTCGCAATATCTTTCTGGGTGCTGTTGTAAATATTTGCCCATTCTTCTTCTGGACAACTGTTCTCAATAAAGCAATTTCAAGCATTGTCAATAGAAATTTATTTGTTCTTTTTCCACCTAACAATTACGTCAATTGCATAACCAACTTAATTTAGAGTGCCATTGAAACAATGAAACACATTTATCGAAGGACGATGACATTGACTTTGCATTTGGTGAAGAATAAACCACTAAATCTGAATTAATTGCATTAACGCAAAACGTTAATTAGTTGAAGAGAACTAATGATAATGAGCTGAAAAATAGATCTAGTGTAACGATAATGAGCCGATGAGCCGAAAAATCGTCTTATTAACAATGATGATACAATTGAAAAAGTTATGAACGCAGTCTTATTCATCCAAAAATGAGAGTGGATATGAGAAATTGATAACATAGTATCAGCGAGAACTGGGAAGGTGAAAAAGCTGCAAATGTACTAGACGATTCTTAGTAGCAAGAACTTCTTTTTGACATTTTAATCCTGCGTAAAATATGTCAGATAATAAAGAAAATGTGCAAGTAAAATCAAAATGACAGATGTTTTATGATAGAACAACTTACGTAGAATACATAAATACAGAGTGTCCCGAATTGAAGTATAGAAAATGGTACGACGAGATTTTTTGGTCCATGTGTCCCGTTTAGAAGTTATTGACCGAGTTTCAAGAACTTCGATTCTTAAAAAAAAAAAAAAATATTTTTTGTTATATCTGGAGAATATGTCAACAGATTTTAATGGGATTCACAGTGTATTTATTTATTAGTCAAAGGTATGTTTTGATGTAACATTCATGTGCATCCGCAACGGGGAAGTGGTAAATTCCTCTCTATCAACACTTAACAATTAGTAGAACTTTTTATTGGTCACGTAAATTGCATTGATTTTTTTTTGATCATTTGCCGACATTTTCGATCACTTTGTAATTTTTCCTCCGATTCGTATGTCACTGTAAAAAAATTTTTTTCCGTATCTCATCTGAAATAATAAGAATGAATGATCTTTTTCTAATGAAGTTTAACCGTATGTAATATGGTTAAAATTATAAATTATTGAAGATAACCTTGTAACTCGTGTCCTGATCGTGCTCCCCGCCTAAATGTCGGTCTCGCAGAACAAAGTCTGGGTAAACTCGCTGAGGATACTAATATTAGTGGTCAACGTTTGTCCCTTCTCAGAGTTTAATGATCCGAAAACAATGGTTAACCTTTTTAATCAGACGACAACTCCTCCATCCGTACCAAATTACATAAAAAAAATCCAATGGTGTCAGATCAAGAGACCTGGCAGGCCGCTGGACTGAAACGTTTCATCCTCGTCTCCCAATCCCGCAATGTGGAAATGTAGTACTCAAAAATTCACCGTCTTGCAGAAAGCACCTGGTTCGATGGAACGAACCAGTTAATTTATTTTGAAAGAATTCCAAATAATTCGCTCCATGACATAATAAATGGGCCAAGAATGATAATTTATTGATAATTCCAACCCAAACATTCACTCGAAATTCTCGCTGGAGATGAAGAATCTTCTTAGCGTGTGGATTTTCTTCTGCGTATTCGTAGAAGTAGCGACTGTGAAACATTTCGACATTTTTGAGGCATTTGCTAACATTTCCATCAGTGCGTTCCAGAAAAAAAATCAATACGATTTACGTGATCAATAAAAAGTTCTGCTAATTGTTAAGCGGACATCAAAACATACCTTTCATTATTAAATAAATACACTGTTAATCTCATTAAATAAAATAGGATTTTTTTCAAGAACTTTGACGGTCAATAATTTCTAAACGAGACACTTTTCCAAATACTTTTTTGAATCAATTTTAATCTTTTGAACCAAAGAATCTCGTAGTACCATTTTCTGTACTTCATTTTGGGACACATTGTATGTTCTAAGTTATTCTAATTTTAATGCTAAGATTAGTTTTATGGTTGTACTGTATTAATATTTCAGTGGTTTGCTGGTCATCAAACAGTTCCTTTAGAAGATTTAACTAATAAGTTTAACATTAGGATAAATTCCCTACAAACTGTAATCCAGTGAACTGTCTATTTTGTAAGCAACCTATCAGGCGAATCTATTGATGACCTACTAAGACGGAAAAAGGGATATAAAAAAGCATTCTCGAACAAATGGATTCCCTGGAGTATTCACGATTGATTAGTGCGTCCATTTCGTAGAATTCCGTATTATTCCTTGCTTCAAGTCAAGTTAGTTTATGCAATCAACAATTTTGTTTTTTATTTTTACTGTGAAAATATGATACCACTTCGCACTTATCACTTGCGCATGTGCACTTGAGAATTCATAATTAACAATTCTTCGATAAAAAGTATGAAATATCAGAGATAAAGTTTGCTAAATACAATAACAACAAAATCGACACCTTAATATCAAATATGAAGAACTTACAAACCAATATGTAATTCTCTGTTTGAACAGACCTATAGACATTAATACTAATAACTTTTTAGAAGAAGGTTATTAAAAGTGCAAAAAAATACATGTCTTAATGATTGCAAGACAATTATGACATTATCAAGATCCATTATAGAGCAAATGACTTACTATTAAGATAGTTTAGTATTTGGTAAGTTAAATCAGAAGTGGTGAGATAACTGGAATATAGTTATTTATAAGGGGTAACTGAATCTTCCTGCTCTATTTTTTTATATAATACAATGACCTGGGGCTCAATTACCCCAGTACCTAGATATCCCACCTCATCTTATAGTGTTTTTTAATTCAAAATACATATTCTAAAAACTACATACTTTATAAAAATCACTTGCAAAGGGCAGAAAGACCACGATGGATAGCCTATTTGGGTCAATTCATTCCAAAGTTTTTAATCCGATGTGTAGTTTTTGAAATATTTCGTTTTTTTAAGTTAAATGGGACACCTGTATACTCATTTTTTTTGTTTTATTATTTATTAATTAACGTAAAATTTTTCATTTTTAGAATATAAAATTATGACAACAATTTCCTCCAAAAAATTATTTTTGTTTATTGCATTATCACAATGTTTTGAGACTTTTGCCCATCATCAAGTTTAATATATTTATAATTAACAAGAAAAACATTACATATTACTCCTAACTAACACTTAATTATTTTTAAGAATTAAACATTATTACAATAAAAAACATGCAGAATATGATTCTTACCATTTTTTTTCATTTATATCAATTTGCATACAATTGAACGTCTTTTATTTTTGACTTTAAAATTTTTGGATTACACATATTGTCACGTTCCCAAAAATTATTTCTCCAATGACATAACAAGGTTATTGTACATTTTCTGTAGAACCGATTTAAAACTCCCTCACTCTATCAATCATAACATTAGGTTCGCCCTAAATCAATTTTAAAATTAATTGTTTTGTTATTATTTTTTGTTATAGATCGATTCTAAGTTCTTGCTTAGTATTGTGTTTTATTTGTTGTTAATTTTTTTTGGATTATCAAAATCAAACTTATGATTCAATGTCATCACATGTTGACAAAAACCTGTTTTATTTTGCGTTTTTAAAAAGTATGAAATATCAAAGATAAAATTTGCTAAACACAATAACAACAAAATCGGCACCTTAATATCAAATATGAAGGCAACTGCATCTCAAAACACGTATACAACATAAATACGATACTAAACAAATAAAAACGCAAAATAAAACAGTTTTGTGCCAACATGTGGTGACATTGAATCATAAGTTTGATTTTGATAATCCAAAAATATTAACCACAAATAAAAACACAATATTAAGGAAGAATTTGAATCGACCTTTATAACAAAAATTAAAACTAATGTAGGGCGAATAGGGGCGCATTATGCCGATATTTTGACTGGATTAGTATTGTGATTAGAGGGTAGTATTGAGATTGTGATTAGTATTGAGGGAGTTTTAAACAGGATCCACAGAAAATGTAATATAACTAAGGTTGGGGTAACTATGATTTCGGCCGATTAACAACTATCCGACTATTCGGCACTAAAAGGGAATACTAGTCGGCCAATTAATCGGCTATTGCCGATCATTCTGACCAAATTTCGGACACTTTCGTTCGTATACTTTTGGAAGCCCTTATCAGCCCTTATATGACACATAATCTTGTTGTAATAAGTTCAGATGTATTCGGATTTCTTTCATAATATGTGTTTGTATAGTGCTATTTTTATAAACATAAGTTTCAGCTCGTGAGCAATGTCAACGGGTACGTTAATAGTACCCATACATAACGTGACCGTTTTTATATCGACTGAAAACGTTACAACTCTAGGTACTTTTGTTGATAATCAGGTGGATTTTGAAATCGTTAAAATTTGTTTTCAAGTTAGCATAATTAATAATAGCATATTTGATTAGAATTGTGGAATTGGAATAACCTAGTTGGTGTGCATGAAAATGATTTTGAGTATTTCTAACCGACGATTTTTTTACTAGAAACATTCTTATCATTCCACCCCGAGACATTTTGGAGTCATACTTCAAAATCAGTAAAAATGCATTAGACACTGCTGTGTCTTGTTCTTGCGTTAAAAATCCCATTTGAATTAATAAATCCATCACTTGTTGTACTTTATCCCACTCAGGTACTTTTTGTAGATTCAATTACTAGTTCACTGTAAAAATAGTTAAAAACATTCCTTTACGATGATCGCGCGTGATCCTGAGAATGATCCTAACAACAGATTGAAAGAAGTCAATTGGCGAGTCAATTTATTTGATACAAGACTACAGACTTGTTATTATTGTTAGAAGTCTTGATATTATTTTCTGATGACTTAATAATAATTCAAAAAGACTTGAAAAGCTTCCAGAAAACTTGATACTGCTTTCATAGGACTTGAAATGCTTCTAGAAAATTTTACATTGCTTTCAGAAAATTTGAACTGCTTCTAGATGGCATGTTATTGCTTCCAAAAGACTTGAAATGCTCCAAGAGGACTTGATATTGCTTCTAGAAGACTTGATAACGCTTCTACAAAATTTGATACTGTTTACTAAAGACTTGAAATACTTCCAAACGACTTGTTATTACTGCTAGAAGTGTTGGTATTGCTTTCAGAAGACTTGGACTGCTTCCAAAAAACTTGAGATGCTCTCAGAAGACTTGAAATGCAATTAGAAGATTGTAAATGCTTTTAGAAGACCTCAAATGCTTTTAGAAAACTTGATAATGCTTTCATAAGACTTGAAATACTTCTACAAGGCTTCTACTGCTTCTAGATGGCTTGTTATTACTTCCAAAAGACTTGGAATGCTCCCAGAAAATTTGAAATGCTTACACAACACTTGAAATGCTTTTAGAAGACTTGAAATGCTTCTATAAAACTTCATATTATTTCCAGCAGACAAGATATTGCCTGCTTCTAGAAGAGTTCAAATGCTTCGAAAGATTTGAATTGCCTCCTAAAGACTTGAAATACTTTTAGAGAAGTTGAAATGCTTCTACAAAGTTTGATATTACTTCCAGAAGACTTACTATTGCTTCTAGAAGGCTTATTATTACTGCATGAAGACTTAAAACTGCTTTCAGAGGATTTGAAATGCTTCTACAAGACTTGAAATGCTTCTAGAAGACTTGATATTGCGTCCAGAAGATTTGAACTGCTTCTAGTTGGCTTGTTATTGCTTCTAAAGGCTTTAAATGCTCCCAGAAGACGTGAATTGCTTTCACAAGTTTTGAAATGATTGCTTTTTGGTTTGTCGGTTTTTTTTAAGAAAATCAATCTTGAATTAAAAATCGCCCAAAGTTACAAGATTCTATGTTCATTTGTTTATTATATATTTTATTTTTTACTTTTAACTTTAAATTTTTAAATAATTTTAAATTAGTACCTATGTCATAAGTTTCAGTTTTGTATGGTTGTATCGAAATAATCTGACTTTTAAATTTCTGTATAACAGTTCAAAAGATCTTAACTACTAACTAGAAACTAGTTGCCTTTAAAGAGACATTTACTTGCTATTCTAGACCCTTCTATGCATTTTTGCAGTTGTAAGTACGTTGGGTTTTTAGACTTTAAAAGTTCGTTTTATTATGGAGTTAAAGAAGTAGCTAGATTTAACTACTAATTGCTTGGTATTTAATAATTAAACCACCATAATCTAAAAGCAGTTAGTAGCTATACTCGACTACGTTTTTCAACTAGTTAGCCCAGCTCTGATTTTGATCAATAGCAGCAGACTCATAAAGCTTTGCTAATAAAATTCGTGTAACGTATAGGATAAAATCTGAATGTTTTCTAACGACACGATATCTTTTAAACGGTTTGTTCACATCCAAAGTGTATCAACACTTTGTCCTTCGGTATTTAACATTGCTTGGTGAAAACCAATTGCTAGGGCATGTATATAACCAGGAAGCGGAGTTGGGATTGCCAAAAACACAGCTTCAGTGTATTCGGGCATTTTTTAATACTAATTGTAAGAACATAATTTTCTAATGACATAAACATTTTAAAAACTCTTCAAGTGCAGATTATCATCATTAATGCTAAACGGGACAATCCCATTCAAAACATTCAAAAAATAGTAATTGTTCACTTTGTAATAAATTAATACTTAAATTATTTTTATATTATTTTCGCTTTTATTGTTTCATCGCCGATTAATTGGTACTACCCTAAATATAACTTAATAATGTAATATAAAATAAAACATATAACAATATGTTTAGCCCAAAATTTTTAAAATCAAAAATAAAAGATGTTCAATTGTATGAAAAAAGATATAAATGAAAAAATTTGGTAAAAATCATATTCTGCATGTTTTCTTTATTGTAATAATGTTTAATTCTAGAAAATAATTAAGTGTTAATCAGGAGTAATATGTAGTGTTTTTATTGTTGATATTAAACCAGATCATGGGAAAAGTTCTAAAACGTTGTGATGATGCAATAAATTAAAATAAACTATTTGGAGGAGATTGTTACCATACCTTGTATATTAAATTAACAAAAAGCCTCCATATTCAAGATAAGAAAAAAAAACTTAATTTTTGTTTTTCTTGACCCAAATAAATTTTTCTCTCTCTTGCGAAATAATTGATTTTAACAATTGATACTAATAACTCAAAAGTGTTATCCATGCAGTTGCATTTAGTTACTTTCTCTTATATACCAACTAATTTATTTATAATCTACTTACCTTTTTCTTTTTCTTCTTCAGCTTTGGCTGGATCAACATAAGCTTTTCTCTCCTCCTCCTTCATAATTTTTTCAACTTCCGACAGCAAAGTTTTAATTTCTGGTGTTCGATGTTCGCTCATAGATTTCTCGTAATAAACTTTAGCTTGTTTCCAATTTTTAAGTTTCTTATAAGCGTTACCAATTCTAGTAAAAGCTTTAGCAATTAATTTAAAATCAGCTCTATTTTCTCTGCCAGTTTCAATTCCCTTTTCACATTCTTCAATACATTTTTCAAATTGCTTTTGTTCGAAATAAACAGCAGCCAAATTATTAAAAAAAGTAATGTCGGTAGGATCGTGTTCTTTAGCTTTATTATAATGTGCAATAGCTGATTCAAAATCTTTTTTCTTATACGCTTCGTTTCCTTGTTCTTTTTCGTTTTTAGCCAGACGTTTATTTTGTGGTAAATCTGGTTCTGGTTCTTTTTTGGGTGGAGGAGTTGGTTCGGTTTTTTTTTGTTGTGGCGGTGGTGGCGGGGTATAATCAGTATCCATTGGTTCTCCAGCATCCAAACCACCGATTAAAACAGACATTGTATCCCAAAGTCTCGGATCTTGAATCTTGTCTACTTTGCTAGGATCAGATTGAAGCTGTGCCAACATTTTAAGATATTCAGGATCATCTAAATAGGCCCTAGTTTTTGGATTGTTTCTCAACTTGAATAAAAATGTTGGATCGGTCAAATCCATATTAAAACCTGAAGCACCACCTCCACCTTCATTCGTTGCGTTTGCTTTGATTTGGCGTACTTCAGCTAATCCATCTTTTAGGAGAGAATTATTTGGGTCAATTTTTAATCCGGCTTCGTACGTTTCAATTGATTCATCGACTCTACCCAAATAAGCTAAAGCACTCCCTTTTCTCGAATACCCTTTCGACCAATCCGGTTTTAATTGGACCGTTTTTTCTGCATCTTCAAGAGCTTTGTTGTAAAGATTTGATTTAGCGTAAGCTGCTGAACGATTCGAATATAAAACGTGGTTTTTTGGATCTAAGGCAATCGCTTCGGTGTAACATTTTATCGCCACATCAAATTGATTTGAATTTAGGGCAATGTTACCTTTTTCTTTCAATGCGTTCACCTATATTTAACAAAATTAAATAAGATTGATTGTGTTTTTAGTGAAATAGGGTGGTATTTTAGCATGGAGGACAAGTTTCTTAATTATAAAATATCGGAAATGATTATAAATGTTATGATTTCATTATTTACTTGTCAAAATCATTGTGATCGTTATAATGAAGACTAAAAAGATAGAAATAGTGATACTTTACCTGGTCCATTTTGCCGGTTTATCACTGATTGATGCACGAGTTTTGAAAATGTGAAAAATAGCTAAACTTCCAGAAGTTTCCGTTTCTCACTATTTCTAACCCCACCACCAACGTGATTGTCGCTTTTCTTAGGGATATTTTGCTAATACCAACGTTAAAACTACAAAAAAATAATTTGGCATATTATAATTAAAACGTGACAATTATTTTATTGTAATCTCAATGATTTAATAATAATAAATGTTAGGCTTATTCTTGATTCTTATCATTCTTTCTAGATGATATATTTAAAATTACTTTTATTTTAAGATAATATTAAAACTTCTTTGTTACGATAGATGGCGGTTGTTGATTTAAATAAAATTTAAAAAAACGGCAAAATTTGTTAATTTAGTAATAAATGGATAACTTTAAAAAAAAATTAAATTCTCAAAATATTGTTTGACTGACAATAGATAGGTTCATTTGAAACGCATTGTTATTTTACATGCAGAACATATTTAATACTTATACATACAGGTACACTCAGCAGCAGAAGTCTGCGTACAAAAAACTTGTAATACTTTAATTGAAAAAATAAGAGTCATAATCTAATGTGATAAGCTTGATTTTTTTTTATTTTGTATATTAACTACATATAATTCTATTAACAAAATATGCTTCACCAAAACAGAAACAGTAGTTACAGAAAAAAATCAAAACTAAAAATTCTACAAATAACGGGTATGCAAAAATCTGCGTACAAGTCAGGACAGTATTTATAAAAAATTCATAAATGAGATCATTGTTTCTATATTAATATGAGGTCGGATAACCTTTACGTTTAATGACCTCCCTTAAACGTTTAGGCATGGAGTGCACTAATTTCGTTCTTCGTTTCGTCCGAACTGATTTATGATATGATTCCTCAATCATAACATTTTTTAACGTTTCCTTCGACGTTATGTTGTGTTGCGAAATCCTGCGTTTCAGTAAATCCCAGAGGTGTTGGATGGGATTCAAGTCCGGCGATTGTGGAGGTGTTTTAAGTTGCTTTGGGGTATTGTATAGTAGCCAAAGCTTATTGTTGTGGGCGCAATGTTTGGGGTCATTATCTTGTTGAAAAAAGCATTCGGGCCCCAAGCCCAAGTTTTCGATGCTAGGCTTCAAATTTTCTTTTAAAATGTCTATACAGGGTGTTCCCGTGACTCGGGGCATAAAATTAACCACATATACTAGAGCAAAAATGATGATGATTCGTGAAAAAAAATTATTATAAAAGTCTTCAAATGGCCAAGATATGGGCCATCAAAGTTCAGAAATTTTAACACATTTTTCTAAATATTTTCAAAACCATTAATGGTAGAGGGTTGAAATTTGGTACAGAGTAAACAAACATCATGCAAAATCATTGAACCAATTTTGACTTTGGCCGGATGACGGCAACCATGTTATACAGGGTGTTCCTAAAATTTGTTTGCTCAGAACTTTTTTGTTTGTTCGTAACCCTACATTTATTTTTGTCGTTTTTAATAGAAAATTTATTTTCGAAACTTTTTTCACTCTTTGAAAATTTTGATAACATTGACTGTTTTCGAGTTATACGCGAAACTGTTAAGCTTTGATTTCAATCGTAACAAATAAAACATATTCCGCAAGATCTGAGAAGGCGATGACAATTGAAAAACGAACTGATCTAATAACCATTATTTGCATAAATTTCTCAGTGTAGATTTAGTTAAATCCAGTGTTAATTTATTTTAATTGAATAAAAGAATGTAATTTCGAAAACAATAAATTTAATTTTCGCGGTAACAACAAACAAGAACATAATAAAAATTCTAACAAAAATATGAACAAGAACAATAAAATTATAAACAAATGGTAATAAATAAAACAGAACAAAAAAAAATACTAAAGCAGATGTTCAAAAACACTCCCGCCGGCTTCAATGCACGCCTGATATCGCCGTCTTAAATTAAAGCGCACTCTGCTGAGGACGTTGATTTCAGTTCGAAGTTGATCAAATGAATCAACAATTCGTAACCTCAGTTGATCAACTGAAGTTATTTCAACGCAGTACACAAGCGATTTAATGCGTCCCCATAAATAAAAATCTAGAGGTGTAAGATCCGGCGATCGGGGGGGCCAACTTATCGGTGCATCCACTCCTCGTCCAATCCACCGTTCCGGAAACCGTTCACATAGAAATTCTTGGACAGCATGTGTACTATGCGCAGGAGCACCATCATGCATATACCACATTTCTTGTCTTGTGTTTAAAGGAACGTCATCTAAAAAATCATTTAATTGCTCTAAATGTCCCCTGTATGTATGGCCATCCAGCCTTGACGGCAAGAAAACGGGTCCTATAATGACATCGCCCACAATGCCAGCCCAAACGTTAAGAGAAAACCTCCATTGCGATTTCCAAGCTTTCTTAAATCTTGGATTTTCGTCCGCCCAACTATGTGAATTTCTCAAATTGATGATTCCATCTTTAGAAAATGTCGATTCATCTGCAAAAAGTATTTTTTCTAAAAATTGATCATCAATTTGGATTTTGTGCTGCATTATTTGACAATATTGCAGTCGTAGTGGGTAATCAGCCTGTCGAACTTCCTGAACTTTATAACTATGATATGGATAAAGCTGTTGCTCGTGAAGAACACGCCAGATAGTTGTTTTTGACGTTAAAAAATGCCTCGCCATATCCAAAGTACTAGCTGTAGGATTTTCTTGTACGTAGTCTAGAATATCTTCTTCTAGTTCGGTTGTTCGGACTGATCTGACTTTACCGTTGTTACTAAAATTCGGCTTAAACGTCCCATTTTCCCTTAAACGGGTTTCAATTCTTAAAAATGTTTTTCGATTGGGCGCTCTGCGGTTCGGAAATTTCTCCCGATAACGGTTAGCGGCTGCTACGGCGTTTCCATGACATTCTCCCAATGTCAAAATCATGTCAGTTTGTTCACTAAATGTGTAATTGTCCATTTTGAACACGCAAAATTAATAAAAACTTCATTAACAAACAACTTTATATTTAAACTACATAAGCAAGTTGACGGCTCAATTTGTTTTTTTTTAATTGCCATGGCCAACTTTTTCGAAAATTATTGTGTTTAGTGTTACCATTGAAATCGAAGCTTAATATTTTCGCGTTTAACTCGCAAACGGTTAATGTTATCAAAATTTTCAAAGAGTGAAAAAAAGTTTCGAAAATAAATTTTCTATTAAAAAGTACAAAAAAAATGTAGGGTTACGAACAAACAAATAAATGCTGAGCAAACAAATTTTAGGAACACCTGTATAACATGGTTGCCGTCGTCCGATCAAAGTCAAAATTGGTTCAATGATTTTACATGATGTTTGTTTACTCTGTACCAAATTTCAACCCTCTACCATAAATGGTTTTGAAAGTATTTAGAAAAATGTGTTAAAATTTCTGAACTTTGATGGCCCATATCTTGGCCATTTAAAGACTTTTATAATAATTTTTTTCGCGAATCGTCATCATTTTTGCTCTAGTATATGTGGTTAATTTTATGCCCCGAGTCACGGGAACACCCTGTATACATTTTATGGTCCATTGTCGATGTTATAAAAACCAACATTCCCACCCCTTTGGTGCACATACACCCCCAAACCATAACTCCACCACCTCCGTGTTTTACAGTCGCTTTCAAATTTTCGGGATTAAGGGCAGTATTAGGTTTTCTCCATACAAGTTCATCTGTAAAGAGAACTTTCTCCCAGAATTCAATGGGCTTGTCTAAGAGTTTTTTTGCAAAGGCGATCCGCTTCTGACGATTGACCTCTGACACAAATGGCTTTTTTCGTGCAACGCGACTGTGATAGTTAGCTTTTTTAACGTCCTTCTCACCGTATCTTTGCTGATAGTTTTATGAAATTCTTCTTGTACATTTTCTACTATTTTTTTTGCCGTCAGCCTAGGTTCTTTTCTAACCTGCTGTACAATTTTTCGCTTCTCTCGGTTTGTTAAAAGGGGTGGTCTACCAGATCGCGGACGTGAGAGGTAATCTTCAGTGTCTTTATAATTATTAATTACTCTTTGAATGGAAGAGTGTGACCTGCCGACAGTTTCTCCTATTTTTCGAAAAGATTTTCCCTCTTTCCATAACTTTACAATAATTTTTCTCTCTCCCAATTCAATTTCCTTTCCTTTCGTGTTCATTCTAACTTTTAGCTTCTAAGCTTCTGCTAATATAATTGACACCGATTATCTTTTATTTAAATCGGAAAGCGTACATCGCCAACTACGTATTTAAGTAAATAAGTACATTTTGGAGAAGGCGTCTTTATTTGTACGCAGATTTTTGCATACGCATTATTTGGAGAATTTTTAATTTTAATTTTTTTTTGTAACTAATATTTCTGTTTTATTGATGCATATTTTGTTAATAGAATTATATGTAATTAATACACAAAATAAAAAAAAAATTGAAGTTTATCACATTAGATCATGACCCTTATTTTTTCAGTTAAAGTGTTAGAAGTTTTTTGTACGCAGACTTCTGCTGCTAAGTGTATTTCTGTAAGCTGTGGCATAATTTTAATCACAAATAGTAAAGTAAAAGTGATGCTGATTTGTGTAAAAATGTTTGATCAATATCTAAGGCTAAGGTATGGGCATTAATAATTAAAGAAATCGTTTCAGTTCATTTTTGAAATTATGCAATTATACAGAATGTCCAGAAATTGCGTCTATATACAAAAAGGGGTGATTTTATGTCCAAAATCACGAAGAAAAGTTTATATAAAGCCCGATCCAAAAAATGTTTCCTAAGGATGTTAGGGCATTTTAAAAATGGCATTTAGAAAGTACTTTTTTAGCGACATGTCATAAACGGGAAGGTTTAGAAGGGTGTAATTTGGTATGTAGGGATATTTTTACGTGATAAATATTTATTATTTTATTAAACATTAATTTATTATATATTTATTAAAAACTTACGTGTTAATTTATTAGTGAAAATTTGATTAACAAGATTTATTTAAAATTATACAACTAATTTTTTTCTTTATAGGTATTATCTTTAAAGGTTAGAAATCGTAAATTGTGAATGTGTTACATACGCTCATTGTCGGCAGGGTGATAGTCTAATATGTTCTGCAAACAAGGCATATTTTATTTTTTTCATATTTTGTATAGTTTCCCGAATTATCGCCTTTTTAAAAGATGCTGTTAATTCGAATACGGGTAGACGGTTTTCAATGAGCTTTGCACTGAGTTATGGAGTATAATTCTGTATGTCGAATGACGGTAATAAAAAAAAAATTATTTCAAAATTAAATTTTTCTAATTTTTTTAGCATGAGTAAAGTGTAAAACTGAGTTATATAGCTTCCGCGACGCCGGTGCAAAGTAACCGGCGTGCGATAGTCGCCCTGGAACAACTCGAGAAACCAGAATGGCCGCGGTGACTGAATGTCTGCTTCAGAGCCGAAGATACATACCATATCTATTTTGTATTGTATAAACACAAATTACAACAAATTGTATTTGTATGTTTAACATTTAGAACAATGTAAACAATGTTTATCAACAAATTAATTTTATACCATGGATAATAAACTTGGATAATAATCTTCGACACTGCGCCAGACATTCAGTCACCTCAGTAATCCTGGTTTCTCGGGTTCTCTGAGGACGATTGTCGCTCCGTTACTCCGCACCGGCGCCCCTTAGCCTGCCTAATTCTGGTTTCTTTCAAACACTGTACTGGCTCCAAAAAATCAGGAAAATTTTATTTTAGAAAACTATTACTGGAGCTCGACATACCGATTTATTGCGCACAATTCTGTGCAAAAAACGTTGAAATCCGTCAAACCATTTTCAAAATAACAGCATCTCCTTAAACCGCGGAAATTCGCGAAACTGTACAAAATATGAAAAATATTTATTTAATAATTTTTTGCACTTTTATTAACAAGACGATAGTATTTCACAATGTTTCAACTGGTTTCGGTTACGTTTAAACCATCTTCAGGAAATACATTTTAAAAAATTTGTTGATCTTATTGACATTTTCGATGTCAATAAAAATCGTCTTGTTAATAAAAGTGCAAAAAATTATTAAATAAATATTTAATTCAAGACGAAAAACATTCCTATAAAATAAAAATAAAAATATGAAAAAAATAAAATATGCTTTGTGTGTAAAACATATTAAAATCTATATTATATCTACATATAAACATCATAAAGTGACGGTTTTATGTTTAACTCGCTATAAAAGAAGAACTGAGAAGCCAAAAATTTTCAAACCCAGTGATTATAAGATCACTGAGTGCAGTAAACGTTGTTATAATCATCTCAGTGATTATAACAAAGTTTTGCATATTCTTTCATCAATCGGTTGTAAAGATATCGATCTCTAAACAAACGGCAAACAATTTTATGCCTGTATTTGCTGGATACATGCGCGCCTAATGGAAGGTTAAATAAGATTCTTTATATTTGAAAGGTCAACCTTTTGCCAATATATAAGCAGGGGTCTTCCCCATTTTGCCACCCTTTAATTTCAATAATGGTGAATAACGCTAATGCTTGTTTACTTCCTACACTTTGAAGCTTGCTGCGGAATGCATAACAGAAGGAAAGAATATAATTAGATGACAAGAATATAATTTTAAACATAAGTCTGTCATGATCACTTCTATTTTTTGTTCAAATTTTCATTGTTATTGACATCAAAAGTTACTACGGTTAAAATATAACGCAACTTCTTCTTCAACACCATGTTTAACATCGTTGACTGTTGCTAGAGAAGAAAAATGCCATTAATTCTTGAAGAAATTATTCAGGTAAAACTTTGGTGGAAGATGGACGCACCACACCCGTGGTGATTGATATATTGTAACGACCGTGTTATAAAATCAACATATCACAACAGTTGAGAAAAGTAATCTGAAATCGTATCTAAGTATGTTGGATGAATGTAAGTGAATACATAGTATGGAAACGATATGAACAAGTAGAGTAGAGATCTCAGAAACCAGCGTGTTCCGGTCAGTGGACCGGGATAAAACGTGCTGTTCTCAGATGAGTCAAGGCTCGAGTTGTACTCTCAAGCAGAAGAGCCTTGTGCGTAATGCAGCTTCTCAGAAAGGTTACGATGTCAGGCAGGATCTGTAATTATTTGGGTCGGAATGTGGTTCGAAGCACGTGCGAAGCATTGCTTTATCAACGGCAATTTAATCAAGGCTGGGTATATTGAAGAAATTTTGGTTGAACATATACTTCCGTTTCAACCATATAATAGTGACAAATTTTATTTCATGCACGATAATGCACGTTCCCATACAGTCTACATAATGTCTCAAAGCGAAATATGTAGATATCGACAGAATGGATCAGGCAGGTAGCTCTGTATTCGCCCCTTAGACAAGATATTCTTAATCTGATTCTATTTTGCTTGATTTACTTGTCACCGTGTAACTAATTTTCATCGATATTCTTGAATTCATTGTTTTAATTACTAAAGACGTTACCGAGCAAGTTACGTTATCTTCTAGAACTTGTAACTTTGGCTTAACAAATTGTGCTTGTAACAATACGAACTTGCATAGAAAACGGAAGTAAACAGAAAAAACAAGATTATGTTTAAAATTAATTTCTGTAACCGGTGCACTCCACAGAAAGCTTTAAATTATAGGTCGACAACCCACATTACCAATATCCACCAGTAATGAAATTGAAGATCACCAAGATGAGAAGGGCACCTACTCAAATATTGGCAGTAGGTTTACCATTTTAAATAAAAAAACCTTATAACACGAAAAGCTTAAGCACCACTCTCTTCGATATTATTTAGAAGGTTTGAGAACGAGCTAAAAAATAAAATGAAAACATTTATATTAGCCTACCAACCATACAAGACAAGCTCTCGTAAGCATGGGCTCTCTATATTATATATACTCAAAGCTTTTACTTTTCATAGTAAAGTAAAAGTGATGCTGATTTGTGTAAAAATGTTTGATCAATATCTAGAAAAGGCTAAGGTATGGGCATTAAAAATTAGAGAAATCGTTTCAGTTCATATTTGAAATTATGCAATTATACAGAATGTCCAGAAATTGCGTCTACACACAGAAAGGGGTGATTTTATATCCAAAATCACGAAGAAAAGTTTATATAAAGCCCGGTCCAAAAAATGTTTCCTAAGGATGTTAGGGCTTTTTAAAAATGGCATTTAGAAAGTACTTTTTTAGCGACATGTCATAAACGGGAAGGTTTAGAATTGTGTAATTTGGTATGTAGGGATATTTTTATGTGATAAATAAGACAATCAAAGAAAAGAACTAAGAAAAAGATTAAAGAAAGATCAAAGAACGCTTATAGGTTCCAATATAAGAGGTAGTGGGTGTGTTTAACCTTCCGGAAGTCTGGTCAGTCAAACGGACAAGTTCAGTCTGTTGTTTTTTTATAGGTTTTGCAAAAATATTGTGATTTTCTATCTGAATTGTGTGAACAAAATTCACATCGTCTTCTTTTTGGTGTTTCATTTTGATTAGTTCCTCAATTTCCAGATTGCTGGGAGCGAAGATCTTTGGGAAGCTTTTTATTTTTGAGACGACGTGCCTGGTGTTCTGCAATTAGTTCCTTGCCCAAGTTTTTCAAAAAGTGTCGTCTGGTGGTGGTATAATCATTTGTATTAGTTCTGTAGACAATTTCACTATTTATCCCAGCAGTATTGAGAATCGAATAAAATATTGTTAGTGGCCATCGCCGTGAATTTCTTGAAACGTCATAGGAAGCTGAAAGCTTATCCTGTGTGTCAACACCTCCTTTAGTCAAGTTGTAAAATGTTACAATAGCTTCTCTTGATGTCGAGTTGATTCATCAATTTTATCGTCATGATAGAGCGAAGACCACATTAAAACGTTCTTATTTTTTTTCCATGTACGATACCATAGTGATTTGTTTTTGAAATCTAAACATACTTGATGGCAATGGTCTTCTTGGTGTGGATACCAAAGGTTTTGACAATTCTTTTTTATTTTTTCTAACAGTGCCAACAGCTGTTAAACGATGTTCTGTTAGTAATCGTTGAATCAGGCTGTAACTGGTAAACCAGTTATTAATATTATAATGTAATATTTCTCCCAGTTCTTGTTACTGGTTCTATCAATCGAAGCACAATATCTTCTGGTTTATTGCTTTTTCTAAAAGGTCTTTCAGGTTGCAAACCCACATAAACCTCTAAATTTACAGTATAGAAACACCTTGCATCAGTTAGAGAAAAAAATTTTAAGCCGTATTTTGAGGGTTTGCTGGGGATAAACTGACGGAATGGACAATTTCCCCGGAAAG
This sequence comes from Onthophagus sagittarius, assembly GCA_036711965.1. Lineage (NCBI taxonomy): Eukaryota > Metazoa > Arthropoda > Insecta > Coleoptera > Scarabaeidae > Onthophagus > Onthophagus sagittarius. Next base: position 37,437,848 of record JASERS010000003.1, on the reverse strand, counting down.
CTATCAATTGTTCATCGACGGTAAGGTACATGCTAGGTGAATAAATCCGTTTGCAATTCAGAACAAATGCATCAAAAATTGTCCTAATCAGTGCAAGTTTATCGAGTGCCACTCTCTCAATACGAGTTTCCAAACTGTCAAAGCGCGAGCAACACAAAAGGAAATTGAAACGTAGTAGGGTCATAGTTTTTCTGAATATCAGAACTCTTGTATCGTCAGTTGCCCATAAATCCTTTACATTTTGACGTCCAGATTTGTAGTAGCCTCCTAAATCGAGAAGACCAAATAAAGCTAGCAATTCCGTCCTGTCTGTTTGTTTTACTTTATATTGATCTTTTTGTCCATAAGTAGATGACCTCATCAAAGTTCTTTCGTTTGTGTTATTCAAAATTACTTCTAACATATCATCAGTGAAGAAATATTTCCAGCATTCTAACGCCGTTATCCTCTTCTAACGACAGGTAATTGCGTGACAATATTTTCTGATCTTGTTCTGATATTTGGCCGAGGTGGATGTTTGAACCATTTTGTTGCACCGTCCTTCCCCAAATAAAATAAACCTGCGCTGATCTGGTTGTTATTATTATCATCTATGACTTTTTCATCGTCGCTGATGTCTTGTTCAGTATCGCTGTAATGATCACTTTCATTCAAGTTGTCTATTTCACCTTCATCACTTGAAATTTCATCTTAATCACCAATTTCAGACTGCACATCTTCCCACAAGGCAAGAAGTCTAGCTTGCTCCCGTTCAAAATCTCCCATTTTGATAACGATGCAATTCTGATAATAAAATATGTAAATAAGTTTAATTAAATCACACTATTTTGTCGTAAAATTTGTTTTATAACAACTAAAAAAATTACATACCGTCAACTCACTTCTAACGTATTAAGTCTGATGGGGTCTGAGAAGCCCGATGATCAATTAGGTTATGATTTGAAGCACTTCTAGTACAGGGAGGCATAAACTACACTGGACTGCAGGTAGAATGACTCATTAGATGCAGCTAACATGGATGCCAGCTTGTGCCATGCGATTGGTTTTCACGATGCAACACATTTAACATACCTCTGGGTCTGTAAGACCCTACCAGACTTCCGGAAGGTTAGAGTACAATATCTTTTTTTATCTTTGGATTTTCTGAAAAAAGGTACTACTTAAAAAATTGCCTAAAACCAGTAGTTTCCAAGAAAAATTACATTAAAGGATTTATTGTATTAAAATAAAGATTGGCAAATGTTCTTAGCAAATTCATAAACGTTATCCATATCCGAATTTGAAGAAATGTAAAAATAACAGAACCGAATAAACCGCCACCAGAGGCGAGAGGATAATAGATCCCCTAATTAATGTCTTCACTTACACCTCCATTGATGAGGATTGACTTTAATTTTACACTAATAGGAATTAAATTCTCTTGGATCGAGCAAGAAATAAAAAAGCTATGAATGGCACCATTCATTGAAAATGAATTTCTGATGTCCCATTCCCCACGCACACACGTGAATATCAGATATGAATCACGTTAATTCACGTGACTCACGCTTGGTCAGGTGATATTAATTAATCGTGTTTGAAAGAATGGAAAAATTAATAGGAAAACATCACAAACTTCATTCGGATCTTAGGTAATACCCACAGAAACCAGAAACCCTAAAAAAATGTCCTTGAATCAACAAATTTTATATAAAAAAAGGAAGTATAGTGCAGAAGTTGTAAATCTTTTTTAAAGGTGGTATAGATAACAACGTCTATATCAAGATCGGTTTTTCTAACTCCGTCTCTTTCAAAAAAGGGGTTATTGGCTAAGGACCGAATTAAGAAGACCATACCTTTCTTGCAAATTGTAGAGAAATAATAGGATTAAATTATTACAGTTTCAACAAATTTGAATTTGATTCTCTTTATAACTATCATAAAAATCTGACAGGAAATTCACAGTGCACTGTGTTCTTTAACGTAATATATTTGAAAGTATAAATGGCGTATTTATTAATACCTTCTGTTGGTTATAGAAGCAATGAAATGCTTTCAAAATACTTGGTATTGCCTTTGAAAGACTCGAAATGGTTTCAAAACACTTGGTATTGTTTTTGGAAGACTTGAAATTGCTTCGAAAAGACTTCCTCGAAAATGCTTCTAGATGACTTGATGCCGCTCCTAGAAGACTTGATATTACTTGCAGAATACTTGAAGTGCTTCCAAAAGACTTAACATTGCTTCTAGAAGACTTGATACTGTTTCTAGAAGATATAAAAGCTTTCCAGAAGATTTATAATACTTTCATAAAATTTGATACTCCTTCTAAAAGACTTGAAATACTTCCAATAGACTGGATATTGCTTCTAGAAGACTTAATGAAATGCTTCCTGAAGACTTAATACTGCTTGTAAAACTGCTGACAGAAAACGTTTCTATCGGAAAAAGCAATATAAACCATTTGACTTTATTTCGAAAATATTAAATACTAATGGACAAAACGGAAAATCCTGACATAAGTAGTCCAAAAACTGTTAATTATATACTAAATTCTGCTGTAAGAAGACATTTTTAATACAAAAGACAAGAAGCTATTAATAAATTTTGATTTTGCTTCCAAAATACCAAATAAAATACCATACAGACAAAATATGATCTTTATCTCAAAAGTTCAAAAATTTCTGCTGGCAAAAGACATTTCTTTTGCGAACCAACCAGTAGCCGCAAGATACGTGGTTATTCATATTTTTTTCAATTCAGTTGTTTTCATCACCCTATACTCATATTGACCTTAACCCTTATTTCCGCCATATGTTCTTGATAGTTTTCTCGATTATTATTAACGCGTTTTGAAGTAATAAGCAATAACCACATATTGGATCTCATCAAAGTATTATACTCAAAGCACTCTTAAAGCATTATGTCTATACACATCTCTATATGAAATTTTCTTCGTATTTTTATATGTAGTAAATGCAATTTCCGGTATACGAAAAAAATTTTCGATATTTCGACACATTCGATACCGATATCTTGCGGATATCGATAGTCGATACCAAAGTAGGTATCGATACCATCGACAAGTATCAGTACTGTATCCAGCACTGCTTAAAGCCCTTCTTAGGACTAAAAACTTATTTGTATTATACGATTCACGATTGACAAGGTCTCTTTACCGCTTTGTTGTTGTATTTTCACACAATGTTTAAATTGTTAAATATAATGTTTTTGTATTTTTTGTTAATAATTAAATAATTGACCCAATCGGGTCTCGCCGGGTCCCGTCGAAACCAAAGATGCTTCCAGATGACGTGAAATACTTCTAAAAACTTGATATTATTTCCAGAAGACTTGCAATGCTTCCAGAAGACTTGCAATGGTTCCAGAAGATTTGTACTACTATCAAAAGACTTGATACTGCCCAAAGAAGACTTAATACTATTTCTAAAAGACCAGATATTGCTTCCAAAAGCGTTGAAATGTTTTCAGAATGCTTGTAATGCCTCAAAAGACTTGATTCTGCTTCTATAAGACTTGAAATGTTTCCAGAAAACTTGATATTGCTTCCAGAAGTTCAAATTTTATGTATCGTAAGTTTTCAGAAATTTTCGTGTATTTTTACGATTTATATTGTTCCTTAAAACAGAGGCGTCCTGCTGCAGGTTGTAGCTTCTCAAAATGCGTCACCCAGGAAATCAGACATGCTTGTATTCACCTGAAAAATATACATTGGCTTATGTCCAAAGGTTTCGCAGAACTTAATTCAAATTATACAAAATTAAAATCTAACAATAAGTATAAGTTGCTGATAGACAATACAAAAAGGAATCATTTGTCAGACGAAATAGTGAATCCCTTTGGTTCAGCGTCACAGGGCTTATATACGGCGGCTGGATTGTTAATTGCGAATATGAATTTTTATAACGTGACTGTGTCTGAAATAATGGTCTAGATCATCAGCTAGGACATAGATGTAATGTCCAAGCCCTACCTCTTGCAATAATTATAAATCGATCAATTATCACGGGTACATTTTCAGATAAACTGAAGACTTGCAACACGATACCAGTGTACAAAAGTGTTTTACTTCAATGACCTATTTTTTTTAAGTAGTGTTTTTTCTAAAGTCTTTAAGAGTGTGGTCAAGGAACGATTGGAGAGTTTCCTCAACAAATTCAATATTGTGTCAGATACTCAGTATTTTTGGGATGGGTTTTCCACCAAGATCGATTACATATTACGCCACGATCGATTATTTCAGGAATGTTTACGAATACCTAGAGATTGGTCACTTCGTTTTTGGTCTATTTTTCGATTTGGCTCGTGCCTTTAAGTCCTTGTCTCCAGAGTTTGTTGGACACAAACCGTTCAGCTTGAGAATTCGTGGTTCAATACTTGACTGGATCATTTCATTTATGACTGGTCGTACTATGAGGGTAACTTTATTTGGTGCAACATCAGAATATACTCCAATTGTTGATCTGGGAATTGATCCAATTGTTGTCCCCCAGGGCTCCATTCTTGGACCCTTAATATTTTTATTATTTATTAATGACCTATCCAAACACATTGACAGGGAAGTTCATTTGACAATGTATGCAGACGACATATCCGTCGTCACGTCCGAAACCGCATCTTGTTGGGTCAAAGTAGTGATTGAAAAATTCGAAAGTTGGTGAAAAGGAAATAGGATAATTTTCAATTCGAGTAGACCAGGTATGCTTTATGTGACCATACATCCCGTTTTGAACGGGATTGTCCCGTTCTTCTGTTAGTAGTCCCATCGTCCCGAATAAACTCTAAAACGTCCCGTTTTCATAATCACATAAGTGCATAAATCTCATTAAGTATCTAGCTGTATTTACACAGCTTTTTTTATTGCTAATATTTCGTTTCTTTGTTTACGAGACTTATACCAAACATGCCTAAATGTAAGTGTACATTTTTTTGAATCTTGAAGGTGGGTAAATAGAAAAAGTGTAAACAATATTTATACAAAACCGAGCACATTGTTGGAACGAGAACTAATAGGGATTGGCTGTGAAGTTCATAATGTCCACAATGCAATTAAAACTGCCGATTGCTTACCAATTGATTCAGAATGCATTATTGTCAAAATTTACTTTTTTAATATTTATAGTGTACGCATTGAAACTGTAAAAGAATTCTATGACTTGATAGGTACAGAATATGAAAGAATGTTGGGTTACAGTAAATCTAAATGGCCTGTACTTGAAGAGTGCTTAAAATGATTGCCGGATTAGAAAACTATTTTAGATTGCTAATCTAAGAAAATAGTCTTCTAATAGGCATTCATTCTAATAGTTACTCTTCTAATAATTAGTCATCTGATGCCCGAATATATTGCTTCAAATATAACCAGCGAAATGCTGGTTATATTTTGTGCACGCCCAAGAAGTTGGTTTTCATCAAGCCGCTTTAAATACCGAAGGACAAAATATATCAGCAATGGATGTGAATGTAACGAACCGTTTAAAAGATAACTTGTCTTTAGAAAAAATTCAGCTTTTATACCACACGTTACACGAAATTTGTTAGCAAAGTTGATCAAAATCAGAGCTTGGCTAACTGCTTGAAAAAAGTAGTCGAGTATAATTACTAACTATTTCCACGAAAATAGAAGCATAAAATAATTACAACTACTATAATTAGTAGTTAAGTATCTAATTACAGTAAAGCTTCGCTAATCCGAATCAATGGAAATCAGTTGAATTTAAATGATGGAAGCATGCGGATTATAGAGTCAAATTGTATTAGATAATAACATTATCTGCTGTTTATCTTGCAATACATGATACACTAAAACTTTTACTAACTTCCTCACTTTTAATTCGGTTATCCCAACATCTTGCCATGCCGCCATCAAGTTCTTCTTCCTCAGCTGACTTTTGAAATACACATCTTTACCATTTTGCTAATAAATTACAAGGATTTGCAATCCTTAGAAAGTATAAACTCAGCATTTTTGATAGAAATGCTCTTCAGTGTTTTGGAATTAATCGTCTTTCTCTGCAGATAGAACGATAGAATAGTCTTTTCCAATTAGCCAATCTCTTACCAATTCGGATTACAAGGGACATAATGCCTAATAATAAAAATTTTACGTTTTTCAACTTTGTTCAGATTACCAGGGAATTCGGATTTGGGATTGTGCAGTTGTAATGCCTAAAAGGGATTGGCTTGCACTCTCCAAAAAAAGACTGATAAAACAAGCAAAGTATTATAAGCAGTATCTAGTCTTTAATTGGCAGTTTTAAAACTTTTTTCAGTTTTTTTGTCAGTATTTAGCTTTTAGCAGATATGATGATGTATTTTGCCAACAGTTTTTAATATTTTGGAAGGAAAATTAAATTTTATTAATTATTTAATTAAAAGTCCTTCGCTTTTTACCATAAAAGTGTCTTCTGCCAGCAGTATTTAACCTTTAATTAACAGTTTCTGGACTTCTTACGTAAAGGTTGTGCATTTTGTTCAATAGTATTTAATATTTTCAAAGCATAGTCAATTGGTTTATCAACAGTATCTAGTTTTTACAAACAGTTTTACAAGTAGTATCAAGTCCTTTAGAAGTATTTCAAGTCTTCCAAGGGCAGTATCAAATTTTCTGGAAGTAGTACTAAGTCTTCTAAAAGCAATATCAAGACTTCCGGAAGTAGTATCAAGTTTTCTAAAAGCATTCCAAGTCTTTTGGAAGTAATAACAAGCCATCTAGAAGCAGTCCAAATCTTCTGGAAGCAATATCATGTCTTCTAGAAGCATTTTAAGTCTTCGAGAAGCAATATCAAAACTTCTGGAAGTAGTATCAGGTTTTCTAGAAGTATTCCAAGTCTTCTAAAATCATCTCAAGTCTTTTGGGAGCATTTCAAGTCTTTTGAAAGTAATAACAAGTCATCTAGTAGTTCAAATCTTCTGAAAGCAATATCAAATTTTCTAGAAGCATTTCAAGTCCTATGAAAGCAGTATCAAGTTTTCGAAAAGCATTTCAAGTCTTATGGAAGCTTTTCAACTCTCCTTGAAGCAGTATTAAGTTTTCTATAAGCAATATTAAGTCCTCTGGAAGTAGTGTCAAGCTTTCTAGAAACATTCTAAGTCTTCTAAAAGTATTTCAAGTCGTCTGAGATAATTTCAAGTCTCCTGAAAGCAATATCAAGACTTCTAGCAGCAATAACAAGTCTTCTAGAAGCATTGCCAGTCTTTAGGAAACTGTATCAAATTTTGTAGAAGCTGTATCAAGTCTAACTTTAAACCAAATTTTAATAATTGTAGACTGCACCTGATTATCGACAAAAGTACCTAGATTTGTCCCGTTTTCAGTCGAAATAAAAACGGTCACGTTAGGTATGCTCCAGATTGATTTCTAGGTATTATGCAACATTAAGGCTAAAGTCATGTTTGGTTGAAGGATCAATATTATAAGCCTATTATGCATTGTTTTCTCACTTTGCATATAACATCTTAAAATGGGATTTGGCTACATTTATAAATAAAAAAATATAAAAAAAAAAATTATATTTTAAACATATTGCTTAAAATAATACAACCCTGTGTTGCTGTCAATAAAGATGTTCTTTATGATACAGAAAATGTCCTCAAAATAATGATTTTACAAATGAGAGTAGATAAACTATATTTAAAAGCTTTAAAACCAGCACTAAGGTATAATAATAAAACAACATGTTTCAAATCAATTTATTACAATAATTAAACTTGACCGACTTTATATTTATCCAAAACACTTCTTGTATCATTCTTATGTAAATGAGTCAACAATTTCAACTCAATATGTTCAACAGCAGCCTTTGTTAAAACTAAAGTCTCATGTTTTAACATGCTATAAACATTTAAACCATAAGCCGGCATTAAATTAAAATGTTTAATTGTATCTGTGGCTGCTGTTATATTCCTGGGCATTATATCACTCCTAAAACAAATAAGGTTTAAATAATTTTTAAAAAATTTAATCATATTAACTTACTCATCAACAAATAAGACAGATAAACCCCAGTTGCGACTCTTAACTAATTCTTCTATAAACTTTGGCTCATCACTAGGTAAATCTAAGTTATCAACAATGTGTAAATCGTCTTGGGCCAATTTTATTGATAAAGTACTTGTCAATCCATGTAATCTTGTGTAGAAGGGTAACATATAAAAGTGGGGTGTTGGTGATCTTGGCCCATGTACAACACCGCCCCCTTTGAATAAAGGGCTTCGAATTGAGCTATGTCTTGCTCTTCCCATTCCTTTTTGTGGCCATGGTTTTCTACCGCCGCCTCTAACCTCCGAACGCACCTTTGTGTGAGCATAACTTACAAATCGATAAAGAGTTTGCCACCTAACGTTTTGATGAATTATATCTATACGGGGTTTGCACGCAAAAACTTCGGGATGAAGCTCGATAATACCCAACTTCTTGTCGTCTATCGTTTCTAAACTTTCTAACCATACTTGTCGAGGTTTTGAATAATTAATCGGTATTATTGAGGACAATTTTGATATTTCAGTAGTTTTTGAAGTGGTTGAACATTTTCTTAAAATTAACGAAGTGTTTTTTAATTGCGATACTATATTTGAGAACATTATTATTGGGGCAATAATAACATAACCTAAAATAGAACATATGAGAAATTGATTTTAAGTTGGTAATATATATTTGACACAAAAATGTTTAAAAATCTATGATTTATGTATTAATGTAAACATTAATACATAAATCACAGAATATTAAATTATTTTATTATTTTTATAAATAAAATTAAATTAATTAGGACGTTGAAACTTTTCAATTTGAAAAAGAATCGAAATAATATGTTTTAAATATTATGTTGGTAGTTCTAATGTTTGACAATTTAACGGCGGGAAAATTTGTAGGTTAATATTAAAGAATAATCATGTTTGGGGAGAAAGCTATTGGTTTAATTAAAGAATTAGACCGAAACCAAGATTTATTACCGCCTTATAACGTAAGTTGATTCATTTTAATCTTTATATTGTCTTTATAAAGTTTGTTTTAGTCCGATCTTGTGTTAGAAGTAAAAAAGGAAATCCACGACTTGGCTGTACAAAATCAAAACGATGCTGCGTAAGAATTTCTTTTCTAATATCTCAATAAATTGTAATTAAGTAAAATTGATTTAAAGGGAGAGTAATGAAACAATGAGAACTCCAGGTTCCATTTCTTACCTTCCAACAGTTCGGATAAGACATATAGCAATAAAAAGGAATCTTAGGTGTTTAATGGCTTACAATTATAATAGATTAACGACTATAAGAAAGATGAGATGGGAGTTTGGGAGTGTTTTGCCTGCTGAAGTTAAAGGGAATTTAAGTCCAACAGAATCGGCTTGGTTTACTAGGTATTCTAATATTTTAGCTAAGTATATGAGATCATTGAGTGAAGATGGTGTCGTTAATTTGGGGGTCGATTTAAAACCGCCTAAATCTTTGTATATACAGGTTAGATGTCTCACAGATTATGGAAAATTTGAGTTAAATGATGGAAAGGTTTTGTTGTTAAAAAAGAATAGTAGACATTATTTACCCAGAAATGAGTGTGAAGAATTAATTAGACAAGGTGTTTTTCAACACATTATGAATTAAGTTGCATTTAATTATATTTATTTAATAAAGGAATTTATATGTAATGAATCAAAGATTTTCCATGCCAGTTTCACCCATGCCACTCCTGAACTTCCAGGCCACTCCTGAAGCAACCAGAAGTAGACCATAATTTCTTTCTCTTTCTGTTATGTTTATGGTAGTAGAAATTTAAACCAAAGTCAATTACTAAATCTTGGTAAAAAAAACGACTTAATTTTATATATTCTTCGCCAAGTATAAATGTTGAAAAAAGGATCATGTCAGAAAACATGCGAAATTATAAATGAGAGTTGGAAAAATCAATTTAAGCAACTAGCAGCGACAAGGTGTTTCACAATATTTGTTAAAAATGTAAACAATGAAAAGTTGAAACACGGGGAAATTAAGCAGTGCAGTAATCTACAGCCTTGTAACAATATTAAAGAGTAATTTTGAAGGAAGTTGTCATAAAGAAAGTTTCAAGTACATTGAAACCTGCTTTGACCGATGACAATAAGAAGCGTCGATTTGAATTTACACTTTCTATGTTACAAGAACCTGGCCTATACTTTCAAGAAATGTTAGTTTGTTCATACTGATGAAAAATGGCTTTACATAACCAAAACTAAGACACCTCATCGAACATGTAAGAGTAAAAGATTAGGCTTATACCAATTAATCCGATTAGTCGCAATTGGAAAAGCCGATAATTCGGTCACTCTTTAGTAAACGTTTAATCGGCGTTGAAACAATAAAAGCACCGATTAGTCGGCATTTATTATAATGCTGCAAATAACATACTAATGAAAAATAATATAAAAGTAATTTAAGTATTAATTTATTACAAAGTGAACAATTACTATTTTTTGAATGTTTTGAACAGGATTGTCCCGTTTATCTGTTACAGTAAAACTAGATGACTTGCGTTAATGATAATGACCTGCACTTGAAGAGTATTTAAAATGTTAGTATGTTTGTATCATTAGAAAATTATTTTCTTACAATTAGTATTGAAAAATGCCCGAATACACTGAAGGTGTTGATTTGGCAATCCCAGCTCCGCTTTCTGGTTATATTTTATGCACGCCCTAGCAATTGGTTTTCACCAAGCCGTGTTAAATACCGTAGGATAAAATATATCAGCAATGGACGTGAACAAACCGTCGTTAGAAAAAATTCAGATTTTATCCTACACGTTACACGAATTTTATTAGCAAAGCTTTATGAGCCTGCTGCTATTGATCAAAATCAGAGCTGGGCTAACTAGTTGAAAAACGTAGTCAATTATAGCTACTAACTACTTTTAGATTATGGTAGTTTGATTATTAACTACCAAGCAATTAGCAGTTAAATCTGGCTACTTCTTTAACTCCTTAATAAAATGAACATTTAAAGTCTAAAAACCCAACGTACTTACAACTGCAAAAATGCATAGAAGGGTCTAGAATAGCGAATAAATGATTATTTAAAGGCAACTAGTTTCTAGTTAGTAGTTAAAAATTTTTGAACTGTTATACATAAATTATGCTTAAAAGTCAGATTATTTTGATACAACCATATAAAACTGAAACTTATGATGTAGGTACCAATTCAAAATTATTTACAAATTTAACTTGTAACTTTCGGCGATTTTTAATTTAAGATAGATTTTCTTTAAAAAACCGACAAACCAAAAACCAATTATTTCAAGTCTTGTGAAAGCTATTCACGTCTCCTGGGAGCATTTGAAGTCTTTTGGAAGCAATAACAAGCCAACTAGAAGCAGTTCAAATCTTCTGGAAGCAATATCAAGTCTTCTAGAAGCATTTCAAGTATTGTAGAAGCATTTCATATCCTCTGAAAGCAGTTTTAAGTCTTCATGCAGTAATAGTAAGCATTCTAGAACAAGCAATACTAAGTCTTCTAGAAGTAATATCAACTTTTGTAGAAGCATTTCAACTTCTCTAAAAGTATTTCAAGTCTTTAGGAGGCAATTCAAATCTTTTGAAGCATTTCAACTCTTCTAGAAGCAGGCAATATCCTGTCTGCTGGAAATAGTATGAAGTTTTCTAAAAGTATTTCAAGTCTTCTAAAAGCATTTCAAGTGTTGTGTAAGCATTTCAAATCTTCTGGGAGCATTCCAAGTCTTTTAGAATTAATAAGAAGCCACCTAGAAGCAGTAGAAGCCTTGTAGAAGTATTTCAAGTCATGAAATTTATTTATTATCAATAAATATTCATTATCAAGTTTTCTAAAAGCATTTGAGGTCTTCTAAAAGCAATTACAATCTTCTAATTGCATTTCAAGTCTTCTGAGAGCATCTCTAGTTTTTTGGAAGCAGTTCAAGTCTTCTGAAAGCAATACCAACACTTCTAGCAGTAATAACAAGTCTTCTGGAAGAATTTGAAGTCTTTAGAAAACAGTATCAAATTTTGTAGAAGCGTTATTAAGTCTTCTAGAAGCAATATCAAGTCTTCTTGGAGCATTTCAAGTCTTTTGGAAGGAATAACAAGCCATCTAGAAGCAGTTCAAATTTTCTGAAAGCAATATACAATTTTCTAGAAGCATTTCAAGTCCTATGAAAGCAGTATCAATTTTTCTAAAAACAGTTCAAATTTTCTGGAAGTGTTTTTGAATTATTATTATAATTAATAATTATTATTAATCTTAATGAATTATTATTATTTTTGAATTATTAATTAATGATTTTGAATTATAATTTATTATCAGAAAATAATATCAAGACTTCTAACAGTAATAACAAGTCTGTAGTCTTATATGTATCAAATAAATTGACTCGCCAACTGACTTCTTTCAATCTGTTGTTAGGATCATTCTCAGGATCACGCGCGATCATCGTAATGTAATGTTTTTTAGCTATTTTTACAGTCAACTACTGCCCAGCTCTGATCAAAATAACAACAAGATTGTAGTAATTGAATCTACAAAAGGTACCTGAGTGGGATAAAGTACAAGTGATGGATTTATTAATTCAAAGGAGACTTTTAAGGTCAGAACAAGACACAGCAGTGTCTAATGCATTCTTACTGATTTTGAAGTATGACTCCAAAATGTCTCTTGTAGAAACATTTCAAATCCTATGAAAGCAGTATTAAGTTTTCTAGAATCATTTCAACTCTTCTAAAAACATTTCCAATCTTCTAAATGCAATTCAAGTCTTTTGAGAGCATCTCAAGTCTTTTGGAAGCAGTTCAAGTCTTCTGAAAGCAATACCAAGACTTTTAGCAGTAATAACAAATCTTCTGGAAGCATTTCAAGTCTTTAGAAAACAGTATCAAATTTTGTAGAAGCGTTATCAAGTCTTTTAGAAGCAATATCAAGTCTTCTGGGAGCATTTCCGGTCTTTTGGAAGCAATAACAAGCCATCTAGAAGCAGCTCAAATTTTCTGAAAGCAATATCAAATTTTCTAGAAGCATTTAAAGTCCTATGACAGCAGTATCAAGTTTTCTAAAAACAATTCAAGTTTTCTGGAGGCTTTTCAAGTCTTTTTGAATTATTATTAAGTCATCAGAAAATAATATCAAGACTTCTAACAGTAATAACATGTCTGGAGTTTTATATCAAATAAATTGGCTCCCCAATTGACTTCTTTCAATCTGTTGTTAGGATTATTCTCAGGATCACGCGCGATCATCGTAAAGTAATGTTTTTTTTAACTATTTTTACAGTTAACAACTGCCAAGCTCTGATCAAAATAACATCAGGATTGTAGTAATTGAATCTACAAAAAGTACCTGAGTGGGATAAAGTACAACAAGTGATGAATTTATCAATTAAAAGGTGATCTTTAAAGCCAGAACAAGACACAGTAGTGTCTAACGAATTTTAAGTGATTTTGAAGTATGAGGCACTCCAAAATGTCTCAGGGTGGAATGGTAAGAATGTTTCTAATAAAAATCGTCGGTTAGAAATACTAACATATTTTCATGCACACCAACTAGGTTATTCCAATTTCACAATTATAATAAAATATGCTATTATTAATTATGCTAACTTAAAAACAAATTTTAATAATTTCAAAATGCACCTGATTATCAACAAAAGTATCTAGAGTTGTAACGTTTTCAGTCGATATAAAAACGGTCACGTTATGTATGGGTACTATTAAAGTACTCGTACACATGATTTTTTTCTCGACAATACTCAGGTGCTGAAACTTATCTTTATAAAAATAACACTATGCAAACGCCTATATTACGAAAGAAATCCAAATACATCTGAACGTGTTACAACAAGATTATATGTTTTATAAGGGCTTCCAAATGTATACGAACGAAAGTGTCTGAACTTTGGTCGGAATGATCGGCAATAGCCGATTAATCGGCCGACTAGTCATCCCTTTTAGGGCCGAATAGTCGTTAGTCGGCCAAAATCATAGTCGGCCCAATCTTATAAAAGATTCTTAACAAAAGTCATATTTCTAGCTGCGTTACTCGTCAACCAAGATAAAACTTCAATTTCGTAAAGACAAAACCTCCATCTTCTTTTGTTTTTAAGTTAAAGCCAAAAAGTCAAATTTTCGCCATTTCAAAAAATGCTTGAATTTCGTTAAAATAGAAGAAAAGCGGTTAATGCTTTTCTTTTAAAAATTAACAACTTTTCTTAAATTTCAAAAATAAATGAAATTGTAGGATCGAATTTTTCTAGGAAAAATAGACCGAGACTACTTTTTTCGTATCTCTTATACTTTTTGAGATATCCTAATTAATAATACCAAAATTTGCCCACTCTGTACAAGTAACAAAGTTGAAATAACGCTTATATTAACGTTTAATTGTTCGGAAATTAAACGTAATTACTTATACCCATATATAGGGTGAGTCAACAGTTCAAGGACGGAAGATTGTGGCCTTACTGTTGAAAATAAAAACAAATGTTTTTACGTCTCGTATTTTACAATTAAAGCTGCATGGAAAATTATTTTCTGCTATACAGGGTGTTTCACTATTCTAGGACCCTACTCAACTTATTTTTTTTATGTGGAACCCTATGCATCCTGTAACATATGTTGATTGCCTGTCTTAAATGCTATAAATACGTATCTTGTTTTCAAATTTTGAATACAAGGTTGCCAAGTTATTAATCATTTTGTGAAAATTTTTGAAGATCATATGGTGACTTAAAATTCGTTATCACCATTATTATTAATTACTGAAGATTGTATGGCATAGCGATAAACAAAATTTTGGTTTTCTAAACCCCACTAATACTATTGGATAATATTATACAGGATGGTTACCAGAACCGGTTAATTTATGAAATATTTGAAGAACTATAACTTTGTTATTTTAAATGGAACACCCTATATTTTTTCAATGCCTCAGAATGCTTTATTAATTACCTTTCATTTTCATTAAGCATTTGGTATATCTAACATGTGTACTTTTTGTGATACTTAAACTATTTCAAAAATGTCGGCTTAAACCTGATTTCAATCACCAGAAATAAACTATGAAAGTATATACATTTTTAAACAAATGAAAGTATACTTATTTTGTAAAAGATGGAAATGTATGGATCTGTGCACCAACAATAGTATTAAGAAAATAACTATTCAAAAATTCTTTTTAAATATTTTTGCAAAAATCCTATCATAGTGAGGAGGTGTACCATCTTGGCAAAACCACATTCTTTGTCAAACATTTAGTGAAACATCTTCTAAAAGGAGTGGCTATTAATTTTTTAAGAAATTCAAAAAGAATGTCCGTTGACGGTTGCCGCAATAAATACAATCTGATCAAATAAGATCTTACCATCCCTGCCCAGATATTTTAGGAGCATCGATGTTAGTGGGCTACTTTTTATATAAAATTAGTGTTGACAATATCGTAGTAATGAAGAATAAGGCCGTTAACATCGTTATTTTTACGAAACATCGCTCATTCGCTGAATAGAAGATAATCAAAAAAAGTATACTCTTGCTAAAATTTTTTTAATACCCATTTCGAAAATTCTTGTCTTTTTTGAACTGAATATGCACATATATATAGTTTCTCATCTTTTACGAAATAGTCACATTTGTATTTGTTAAAAATTGTCTTCTTTATACCTTACATGTGTTCCAATTAAAATAACAAAGTTATGATCTCCCAAACATTCCGTAAATTAATAATAATAATAATAATAATGTATATTTATTTCCAACAGGTTCCACACCCAATTACAGGAAAACAAAATTAATAACTTAAATTAAGGTTGAACGGTATCAAATGAAACAAAAAAAAATAGTAAAAATGGATATAGTCCACAAACTGGTCTGTCAAGTCTCAAATTGGTTGACAAGTCGATCATCCAGAAACGACCAAGAATCAAAAAAAATATCGCATTCATCAGAAATTTGATTAAAAAAGTTACACATCAGTGTCACAGCCGCACGCTGACCCACCGTTGTTCTGTTAGAATTACAATAGAACACACGCGTAAACCTATTATTTAATCTGGGCACGTTAAAATTAATGTTACACAGAATCTGCGAGCATTCAATAGTACCATGCAACAATCCATATAAAAATTTGACAGCGATCACTACTCTACGTGTAGATAGAGACACCATAGCAAATCGATTCAGTAATGAGCGGTAATCAATACCTCTAGGCGGGTAAGTTGCATCAATACGATATGACAAAAATTTTAAATATAATCTTTGTATGCGCTCTACGGAATTAATATGAGTATTAAAGTAAGGTTGCCAAATCAATGCGGCATACTCAAGACGCGAACGAATTAAGGCATTAAAAACAGTAAGAAGCCCTACGGTCGAAAATTCTTTACAATTGCGATAAATAAATCCGTACGTTCGGTAGCATTTCGTGCAAAGATCAGAAATATGATTTACAAATGTTAGCTTAGAATCAAAGGTTACTCCTAAGTCTATGATAGTACTCGTTCTACGCAAGTGAACATCGCCAATATAGTATTCGCAGGATATCAAAGAACTTCTAGTGTGACATGACGGCGCACTTAGACACATTTAGGCTCAAACGGTTACACACACACCACTCAACGACACTGTCCAAACCACTCTAAAGAACCGCAACATCCGCCGGTGACCGAACCGAAGTGAAAATCTTCATGTCATCTGCAAACAGCAGCTTCTCACAATGAATGGCGTCCGTGATGTCATTGATGAAAATGAGAAAGAGAAGCGGTCCGAGGTTCGATCCCTGAGGCACTCCCGACGTCGGGCGAATAGATTGTGATGTGCAGTTGGCGTATCTAACGCGCTGCTCTCTTCCGCGAAGATAAGACTCCATAAGTGCGGTCAATTGATCACTAAAGCCAATCAAACTGAGTTTGGATAAAAGTGCGTAATGGTCAAGTTGGTCAAATGCCTTTTGGAAATCTAAGTAGATAACATCAACTTGACCTCTATCGTCAAGAACATCGCATAGATACTGCGTAAAGCACGCCAAGTTCGATACCGTAGAACGGTTTCTCACGAAACCATGTTGAAAGGGTACTATATAAGGCTTCACGTAGGTATAGATATATCTGTATAAGATTGATTCAAATATCTTCGAGAAATTGCATAATAAGGAAATGGGTCGATAGTTTTCGATATTGGTGGCATCATCTTTCTTATGAACGGGACAAACATAAGCCTTCTTCCATTGCACAGGCATTACAGAGTACTTAAGAATCATGTTGTAAATATGGAGCAAAGGAACATCAAAAATAGCAGCGCAGTCTCTCAAAAGGAAGCTAGGTATGCGGTCGATACCTGCAATAAGTTTATTTTTTGAAAGCTTTAGTGCTGAGCGAACATCATCCTGCGTGAAGCCATCGATTCGGAGTGTCCGTTCCACTGACAAACCGGAAATAGGTACATTACAAGGGTCAGAAACAGTATAGACTTGACCGAAATAATCGGCAAACCCATCCACAATCGACGAACCTGTAGTAAACTCGAGATCCCGGTACTTCATAGCGCCAGGTATGCGAGATGTACCCTTCCTCGACTGTACGTACCCCCAAAAACTTTTCGGGTCATTACGGATTGCAGTTTCACAATTATTTAAGTTATTTCAATTATTTAATTTATTTATTAAATTAACTGGTTTTGGTAACTATCCTGTATAATATTATCGTATATATATTATTATAGTATTGGTGGCGTTCGAAAGACATAAGCTTTGTTTATCGATATGCCAAATTATAATCTTCAATATTTAATAATAATGCTGATAAGCAATTTTAAGTGATCACATGATTCTTCAAAAATGTTTACAAAATGATAACTGGGCAATCTTGCATTCAAGATTTAAAAACAATATACGCACTTATAG
This sequence comes from Onthophagus sagittarius, assembly GCA_036711965.1. NCBI lineage: Eukaryota > Metazoa > Arthropoda > Insecta > Coleoptera > Scarabaeidae > Onthophagus > Onthophagus sagittarius. The sequence continues at coordinate 37,419,980 of JASERS010000003.1, read as the reverse complement.
CATTTCAGACAACTAATCAGTATATATTTGATATGCTGATTAGTATAGGGTTAGATATATAGGGTTCCATTTAAAAGAATGAAGTTGAATACGGGCCCGGAATAGTGAAACATCCTGTATAGTTGAAAATAATTTTAATCAATGCAGCTTTGACAGTATTGTATGATGACATAAAAACATGTTTTTTTATTTCCAACAGCAAAGCCACAATCTTCCGTTCCCGCACTATTGACTCACCCTGTACTGTCTACTGTAGATAGTAGAGTGTTACACCGCTCTGTTTTATATAAGTAACCAATATAATATAATAATAATATAATATAATAATAATAGTGGTGATGGAATTTTGAAGTTTGTATTACTGTTGGTGTTGTTTGTGTCTCTTTTTTATAATTATGAAAGCAATAACAAATAAAATTTTAATTAGTTATACCTGTATATGTGATATAGACTGGTCAAAAGTTGGGTTACCAATTTATGTTACTCAATTGTAAAAAAAACAAAATTTGAATGGAACATCCATATATTATTAGACTCTCAAAAAATAAATTAATTCAACTTATTGCAAGGAGTCCATACACTTATCTACTACAAAATCATACGAAATGTGTTAGATATTGATTGTATTGTTTTTATTTGTTCATTTTGCTACAACTGATGAAATATAAAAGTTAGTAAAATAGGTAGATGTACAACAATAAATACAAGGTAGATATCGTCTTATTGTTAAATATTGTTCATTTCATTTCAAGCATTTTTTTAATTAACACTAATTATTCTTTTTTTATAAAACAAAATTTATAAAAAAACATAGACAGACAACAAAGAAAACAATTTTTTTACTATACATTTTGGAGCATGTAATCGACAAAAATTAATTAATGTGTAAAACAATAGATAAACAAAAATGTGCAAATAACAGAGTTGAAGTATTAAATTTCTCCGTTATTTCCATCTCTTTCTATACACGCAATACTCCGATTCTTTATTTCATGGGACACATTTTTTAATATTGCAGGAGATATGATTCCAGCAAATTCTCTTATAACATTCTCTAGAATTTCTAGATGATCAATATCTCGAACACATACCTCATTCTTAAGGTATCTCCAGTAATGAGTAGAAAAAAATTGTGTGGCTTTATATTTGATGAACGTGGAGACCATGGATTTTGAGAAACCGTCCAATCCAATGGTTTGGAAATAAATAATCCAAATAATTATGTACATCTCGTGTACTATAAGTACGAAGGCTTTCACGACCGGTGTTAATTGAACTAAAATTAGAATTAACAATAGCAGTAACACTAGAACAATCACTAAGACTAATATTAGATCTAAAACTGGAAACTTTCGGGTTTTGCCGTGCGTTTTTTGAAAAAAATGTTTGACGTTTCGGATTCCATGTTACAACCTTCTTCAGAAACTTGTTCGAAGTGACTCATTAACCAATTAATTTATACTAATTAGAAGCTAATTATCAACTAATTACGTCGCGTCCGGTTTGACAGTCGTGTTCGTGTTCACCACCATCTTCCATGTTCTGCTCAGTTTCCAGCCATCTTCTCTGTTGACGTTGTTTTTATATCGATTTCTATGGCTTTTCTTGGCAGCCTTTGGTGATATTTATTAGTCCTAGAGAGAACCTTTGTTTTGTCGAAGTCTATTCGGTGTCCCTCTGTAACAAATGGCAATGTTCCACAACTGCCTACTGTTGAATCTTCCTCGGCCTCACATTCCTCTCGTGCTCCTTGATACGGCATTCGATGTTACGTCCGGTTTACACCCGATCCTTTTAATAGGGGTAGCTTGTTCTTGGCTATCGGGAGCGTATTCCGAATTTTGGTTACCGTTCCGTATGCACCACGATATCGTTTTTCTTGAGGCGTCTTGCAATTTGTTTCATTATATCGGAAACAAGGAGTCTTCCTTGATAAATCCAGTTGGTTCTGTACTTGCTGCAGCTTCTTCTGCCTGCTTCCGTTGCTTGGTGGCTCGGTTGATGTCCCTCAAATTCTTTTGTAGTATGTCATGTATAAACCGTTCCTCCTTCTTTAGGTTGTCTCTTTCATACATTCTTGCTGCTCTCTGGAACAAAGTGCGAATCACGGACCTCTTCTGTTGGAGATGATGGTTGTGATTTATTTATTTATTAGATAATTGGGACGCAAACAGGGTGAACCCCCAGCGAAGCGTCCAGCAAAGAGGTGTAGAACATATCCCTATTTCCACAATAAGTATTAAATAAATGCATTAGTCTCTGGAGAGGTGAGTTAAAGTGGGCATTCGTATTCGAACGGTTAAGTCTGATCATCATGTGAAAACGTAACCCGCCAACCAATTCAAGTGAATCAATGGAACCATTACAAAGTTTATAAGTTAACAGTAGGTTGCAACAAAGTCGCCTCTTTTTAAGTGTCTGAAATCCCAGAACTCTACATCGCATAAAGTAATCGCAATACGAGAGATTTATTTTAAAAGATAGATACCGCAAAAATCTGCGTTGAACAGATTCTATATCTTTAATGTAAACGTGGTACTGGGGATTCCAGACGGTAGAGGCATAACAAAGTACACTGTTTAGATGCGTTAAATGTAACGCTTTGATGCAATTAATACTTGTAAAAAGAGTTCGAATCACAAAACCCAACCTCTTCAGAGCTTTAGAAATAGTGGATTCAACGTGTAGGTTATACATTAATTTACTATCAAGAGTAACCCCCAGGTCGCATATGTGGTCAACCGACTGTACATAAAATTTAGAGGTTAGCGATTGCGAGAGAAAGCAATTTTAAAACACTTATCATAGTTCAGGAGGAGGCTGTTATCAGAGCAATATTTGTGGAACTGGTCCAAATCGGATTGAAGTTTAATACAATCCGATTGAGATGACAAATCTAAAAAAATTTTGCAATCGTTCGCATAAAGTAAAAATTTAGAGTGTTCAAAACATGCAAGAACATCATTAATGTATGCCGAGAAAAGAACAACACCAAGATGGCTTCCCTTGTCAACTCCAGAGGTGACCCGGTGAAACGCAGACACGCAATTGCCAACTCGAATCGCCTGACATCGGTTACTAACATAGGAAGCCAACCAAGCCAGAAGACCAGGAGAAATATCAAGCAATAACAATTTTCTTATTAAAATGTTGTGATCGAAGTTATTGAAGGCCTTACTAAAATCCGAATAGATAGCAATCCACCTGCCAAGATCGATCTAGAGCACCATGAATAAAATCTGTAAAGGTTATTAAATTAGTTTCAACCAATTTACCAGGCAGATAGCCATGTTGCTCAGCGATCAAGAAGGGCTCCAAAATATATAATAATTTAGGGTAAATTAATTTTTCAAAAATTTTTGATGGTAACGACAAACATGAAATAGGACGATACAGGGATACATCACAACGGTCACCAGACTTGAATACAGGGAATACAAATACCTTTCGCCATTTACTGGGAAATTTACCCTCCGGTAAAGATCAGGAAAAAATAAGAAATAGAGGTTTCGCTAAACTGGTAGCACACTTTTTAACTTTATTACTAAAACACACTGAATTAACATAAAGTTTAACATTTACGTTAACTGCTTTACGATTAAATGAAAAATAAAATTGAAGAAATTACAAATAAATTTGTGAAAATGTATTACCCTTCAAGTATCTAAAGCTTTCTGAAGGTATATACACTTATTTCAAACATCGATTTCATTTGAGAGAATAATCTGCGTCAATTTTTTTATTTTCCTAAGACAATAATTAATATTAAGTTCCGTCGTCAAGGGAAGTTATAATAAACAAAGAATATGCTCAACTTACGATACACGTAACTATGAATGCAATTGCAACTTACGAGATAGCTAGTGGAAAAAATTTATTACTGCACTTTATTGGTGTAACAAAGTAATTAACAAATTTTACTAGCTTTTATAATTCGTTATAGTTTATTTATTGGTAGTGAGAGTCACACATACTGCAAAACAGCAAGAATACAAACGCTAAATTCCATGATTAAACCAATAACGAATAAAAACATTTTCCGACATTTTATGTAATTGAATTTTTGGTCACTTATAGAACAGCTGAAGATAGATCGGTACAATTAAATTCGTTTCATTTGTGAATATGTGAAACATTATCGTTTCGACCATATAGCGTATATGCGTTCGCAAATGGGTCTTTTGCGACATATAAAAACTCTTTTTTTAAAATTTTCTGTACGTTACTGCTAAGTTTATCAAGCGTCAGAATTTTTGGGTAAAATATCAATTACCCCTCTATTCTCTTACTAATGTTTGATTAAAGCAATAGATTTTCAGTAATTTACATTTTTCCGAGCAGCCATATCACCACTTTAGTCTTGATGGGTATTCTTACGGATGTGACAGAAGTTAGATTCACTCGTCATACACATATTTGAATATTTCAATCCACCAAACAAATAGTGGTCATAAAATATTATATATCAAATAGCGCTTCCCTTTGGAACACTCCCAAATAATTCAGATAGACCCCTAAGTACCCCCATATATGATTTCATCAAAGAATTAAAAAGTGGGGATGAAATGTGGCACCTGGAAGTTTTCGATTTTGTTACAGTAACTTTAATTAGTATAAAAAAAATTAAAACTTCACTTTAAAAAGTGCTACCCTTCATCCCCACCTTTTAATTTTTTAATGAAATCTGAATTATTTAGGGGGGTTCTAGAGTGAAACACTTCCTAGATCCGCAGAATTTTTTCTGCTTTAAATTTACTATATTATATTTTCCAGACTCCTGGAAGCATTGCTATGTTACTATCATTCCCAAATTGGTTTCAGTTAAAACATATAAGGATCTGAGGCCTATAACCTTATTGCGCGTTTTATTAAAGTTATTAGAGACATTTATGACTGAGCGGCTTCAGTCTTGTTTGGAGGCGCAGTATATACTAGCACTTAAGCAGTTTGGTTTTAGAAAACAGTTTAGTTGTATTCTTGATTTGACTGATGGTGTATTTCAGGCTTTGGATCAGGACAAGTCAACTTTATTGATCCTGCTTGACTTCAGCAAGGCCTTTGATATAATTAATTACATCTTGCTACTAAATATATTGAGGTTTATTGGATTGGATGCACATGCGATTAAACTGTTTGATAACTATCTTTCTAATAGAGTGCAGTACGTTATATTAAATTTAGTGATATCCAGTCCTACACTCTCTTTGCTATTTACACTTGCAATTTATTTTCTAAATTAATGCATTGCTCTTACCATCTCTATGCGGACGATACGCAATTATGTTATAATTTTAAATTAGATGATCTCCAATCGGCATGCCGTATAGTTACTGGTGAATTGGGTGTTTTGTGCAGCGGAATTGCAAATCATGATCTGAAAATTAATCCTGGCAAGACACAAGGTATTGTGTTTACAAAGCGAGGTGGTTGCTTTATCGATAAAGCTCGAGTCAATGTTTCTGTTATAGATAAGCCAATACAGTTGTGTAGTATGGTTAAGAGTCTTGGGGTTACTATAGATGATCAATTCAACTTTGGTTATCATGTGGGTAATCTATGTGGTCGTGCTTATGGTGTTCTAAAACGTCTGTACTTATTCCGACAAGTTTTGTCTGTTAGATTCAGGCGTTTACTATGTGACTCTCTTTTCTTATCAAATTTCAATTATTGTAATGTAGTCTATAGTTTGTGTTTATTGTATGAATGTAGGCGAAGGGTGCAAGTTGTTCAAAATTCTTGCTTGCGTTTTATTTATGGCGTTAGGCGTAGGGACCATATTTCACCTGTGTTGCAGTCTAGCGGATAGTTGAACATGAGGCAGAGGTTTCTTACATAATATTTGTGTTTAATTTACAGGATTGTTTAGAACAGACGTTCACAACTTGAATTTAAGATATAAATTTACAATGAAATTTAAAACTATACCATATCATCGGTCTGCAAAATTTTGTCACTCGTATTCTTGTTAAACAGCTCGGCTATGGAATTCTATGTCTGTTATGTGTGAATCTTTATTTTTAATTTGGATTTTTTTTGTTATAATTATTATTATCATTTGCAAAATTACAAAGTGGGGAGAATGGGTCAGATTCATACAAGGGCACCATCGTACACTAGATATATTTGAAGTTAGGCGCATATCAACAGAATAACGTTTGCGAGTATGCATAGCTATGTTATGTATGTGGTTGCCGACGGAGTTTAACAACAGTCGATTTGAAATGCGTCTATATGACATCAAATATGATTTAGCCATGCATTAGAAAATTTTTTCCAATTTTACTTTGAACGCCTTTATCAGTATTACTTTACTTAAAAGATAGAAAGGCAACGTTTATGAATTGATCTGTGAATAGTACTAGATCTAAATGTGCCCCTAAATTATGTTTTTCTGAACGATTATGTTGAAATTAAAAAAAAAATATTTGAAATTTCGAATGTCATGTTGCTACCTTCTTCAGAAACTGGTTCAAATAAACCAAAACTGAACCAAACAACTGTGGGAGCAAATTATGTAATATAACGAGAGCAAGTTTGATTTTAAAAATCATCATGTTGGAGGTATATTGAGGTTTATTGGATTGGATGCACATGCGATTAAACTGTTTGATAACTATCTTTCTAATAGAGTGCAGTACGTTATATTAAATTTAGTGATATCCAGTCCTACACTCTCTTTGCTATTTACACTTGCAATTTATTTTCTAAATTAATGCATTGCTCTTACCATCTCTATGCGGACGATACGCAATTATGTTATAATTTTAAATTAGATGATCTCCAATCGGCATGCCGTATAGTTACTGGTGAATTGGGTGTTTTGTGCAGCGGAATTGCAAATCATGATCTGAAAATTAATCCTGGCAAGACACAAGGTATTGTGTTTACAAAGCGAGGTGGTTGCTTTATCGATAAAGCTCGAGTCAATGTTTCTGTTATAGATAAGCCAATACAGTTGTGTAGTATGGTTAAGAGTCTTGGGGTTACTATAGATGATCAATTCAACTTTGGTTATCATGTGGGTAATCTATGTGGTCGTGCTTATGGTGTTCTAAAACGTCTGTACTTATTCCGACAAGTTTTGTCTGTTAGATTCAGGCGTTTACTATGTGACTCTCTTTTCTTATCAAATTTCAATTATTGTAATGTAGTCTATAGTTTGTGTTTATTGTATGAATGTAGGCGAAGGGTGCAAGTTGTTCAAAATTCTTGCTTGCGTTTTATTTATGGCGTTAGGCGTAGGGACCATATTTCACCTGTGTTGCAGTCTAGCGGATAGTTGAACATGAGGCAGAGGTTTCTTACATAATATTTGTGTTTAATTTACAGGATTGTTTAGAACAGACGTTCACAACTTGAATTTAAGATATAAATTTACAATGAAATTTAAAACTATACCATATCATCGGTCTGCAAAATTTTGTCACTCGTATTCTTGTTAAACAGCTCGGCTATGGAATTCTATGTCTGTTATGTGTGAATCTTTATTTTTAATTTGGATTTTTTTTGTTATAATTATTATTATCATTTGCAAAATTATTCGCAAAATAATTGTAAACATTTATATTTTCGTTACTCAGTTTAATATTTTACTCTTTCTTTACTTTATTTTACTGCTGCCTATGCTGTTCTTGTACCATTTGAGTTATATATATATATATATATATATATCTTTTTTTTTAACTATAACTCAATAAACCATTTATTTATTTATAAGAAAAATCGAAAACTTTCAAGTGCTACCCTTCATCCCCACTTTTTAATTTTTTGATTAAATCATGTATGTAGGCCCATATAAATTATTTAGAGTGGTCCCAGAGTGAAACACTTCGTGGAGCCGTAGGAAAAAATTTTAAAGTTAGGATAAAAAAAACGAAAACTTCCAAGTGCCACCCTTCATCTCCACCTTTTAATTTTTTTTATACACGTATGGGGGTAGTAGAATGTTCATTTGAATTATTTAGGGTGGTTCCAGAGTGAAACACTTCCTAAGTGCCACCCTTTTAATTTTTTGATGAAATCACTTATGGGTATATCTGAATTATTTAGGGGTGTTCCAAAGGGAAACGCTATTTTATATCGTATACAATATTTTATGATCACTACTTGTTTGGTCGACTGTAAATATTCGAATTTGTGTATGACGAGTGAATCTAACTTCAGCCACAAATGCTTAAATTTACAGAAAGTTAATTAACAAATATTATTCAAACTTGTTTTTCTTAAAATTGTTACTTTAGTCAATGCAATTGATCACATTACACAAATATACTGCTCATTTGACTAAATTATCAGTTTTATCGTAGAAAAATTTTTTAAGAAAGACTTTTTTATTAAAGATAATGTTTAATTTTAAAAAAACTTGACGCTTTATATCTTGTTAAGGCGGTATTTGCGATCCCATGTATACTAATACTATTCATCTTAATTTTTCATGTATTATCTGCTCCACAAATCTGTCAGTGGTTTTTTGAATCACTCTGGGTAAATTTCCTATAATTTTTGTTTAAGGAACAGCTCTGTATCGCAGCTCCTTAATGCCATTTATATATTTTGTCGCTTCCGTGGAACACCTGTATTCAGGTTAGAGGTCTTATAGATTATGGTAAATTATCAAATAATGGTAAAATTTTATTGTTAAAAAAATGATAAACATTATATACCAAGAAATGAGTGACGAATTAATTATGTGAATTAATGAATTCAACTTGTATTTATAATTGTGTTTATTCAATAAAAGAATTTATATTTAATGAATCAAAAATTTTCCGCGCCACTTTCACCAAACTTCTAAAACAACAAACCATATAAATTAGTCATTCATTTCGGATGACGACTTTTTTATTTTTTTTTGTCACTTAAAACAAAGTTACATATTATTGTTTACCAGACGACAAGAATGCGCGCCCCATTTACATATAGGGATTCCCGAACAGCTCAATTGGTTGACGCCAACCCAACGTCAAGTGGTATTGGTTAAACTGCGGTTTTATCTATATGTACGGTTTTCAGAGAGACCGAAACTGAACACGCACGTCCGTTCCGTTCATTTCTATTCATTTTCTTCGCCGTAGTTCGTATCGGCTTCTGGATTCGATCGCTTCGTCCATTACTTCGGTTATGTGCGAGCAAATTCAGGAGAAAATTATTTATAACACACAACAGCTAATCTTTATTTTATGCGGCGGAAAATTTGAAATCTATTTAAATGTATCGTGCGTGTTTAATCGGCGCTGCTCTCAAAACTCTTCGGAAATTCTCAGGTGAGTTAAACAACAAACAATTCTATTTTATTTGATTATTCGCGGCTTTTATTTGTTTTAATGTGGGTGTTGAAAATATGGATGTGTTTGACTTTAGAAAGGAAATCGTAAAATCTTTTAAGACGTGACGATTCTAAAGGAAACTGACGGTATCTGGATGTATATAAGAAATAAGTTCGAAAATTGAGAACACGTAAAATCCCAATTGAACGAGGTTGGGTTGCAACATGGGATTTTCTGGTTCGTCATTCTTTGCGTTGGGGTTCGAACGATTCTTTGTACTTTACACGGTTTACTTCTTTCGGTTTTTTTAATTTGTGTTTAATTTCTCTTAACCGTGAGAGAGAAATAATCAAATAAAATCAATTGTAATTTATGAAGAATATTTGAATTAAATTGCAATTGGAGTTAAATTAATGAAATTTGAATTATAATTATTATAATATTAAGTAAATATGGATTTTTGGATTTTTCGGTTTAGTGGTTTCAAAGAAATTACAAACATTTTTTTTAAGACAACATTTGTTTTGTTCAACCGCAGTTTTCCATGTAATTACATAACAACAGATCGGGGTTTCTGGACACTGTTATGTATATTCTTGATTTATTTAATTATGCGTAATGTAAACGTTATGTGTACCTTTTATGTTGTTTTGGTACATAAATTAAAAACAGACCGGTTTGAACATTTATGTAAATATTTCTTATATACGTCGTAAAGTCCAAGTTTTATAATATATTATATTATCAGTCATAGATTTCTATGGAGCTATAGATTACATTAATTCTTGTTCTGCTTATTCTTCGTGTAGTAAACCCTTAGTGTTTAAATATCATATAGCTAATGGATGTTGCTACTGATAAATCTTTTGCCGAAGAGATAACATTTTCAGTATCATTTCTGACTTTCCAAGAAATTAATTATAATCATCATTTAGCACTGTAACATTTCGAATAAAAATGTAAAGTGCGTCATTTTTTCAATTTCCCATTATTATGTGACGCTGTAGTAAATTTATGATTACCATTTCTTTCTAATACTTTGAGCTTCTTAGCAGTCAATCTATCTGCCCGACAATTTAATTTTAATGTATTTTATCAGCGTGGTTTTTCAACCGTGGACCAAAAAATGGCTTGGAGGCTAGATCTAGCAGAAATCCATAATTTATTTCTTTTCTCTGTCTGCCTAAAGATACATTATGGTATAGATTTGCTTGAATTCATGACCAATTTTATAAAGGTCTGTGAAAAAGCAAACAATACGAAGATAATATTTGAAGATTCAATTATAGTTGATTATACCAAGGACATTAAACATCTTATCCAATTTGCAACCAGGATACTTTGATGTATGATATAAATTCTGAAGGAAAATGTTATGAAGACCTATACTCAGATGAAATTTTTCGATGTAATTACGACGTTTTTCTTTATGACGTACTTCACGTATTGTGTGATCCTAACCGAATCAGATCGTCTATGTCTAAATGGGACAATTTACAATTATTGCTGCTATTTACCAGCATCATTTTCATCATGCATTGGCACGATTAAGTTTGATCAAACTATATTTGACTACCCTGTAGGTCAAAATTGATTCAATGGCGAAGAATACAACATGCACGAAATGTCAAAAATTCCTGCATTCTTTAGACTTTTGCTGTTAAATGAATTTGTTACCTTATTTGGTTTAGGTGCACTATGTTCATGTTTCACGCATGTGTTATGGTTTCTTTTAGGAATACGTCCATAAATGGTTTTTAAATATTTATGAAGACTACTAGTATTCCAGTGCATGTAATTTGGTTTCTATTAGGAAATGATGCAAATCGACTGTTCATCGTGCCCCTTTCCGTGTTCACTAAAAATTATTTGATCCATGGTATCTACTTTGTATTAACCGTATCGTTAATTGAGTTGGATTGCGTTGTCTTGGGTTGTATTATTAAATATTTTGGAAAGATAAGCGACAGGGATAAGATGTCCAAAGAGAGGGGGAAGGACGCCGATAAGGGAAGGGCCTTGTGAAGAAATTGAGTGAGCAAAGGAAAAAGCTGGTGTCCAGATACCATTCCAGCAATAAGGAGAAAGCGAAAAGATATTTGGAATATGCTGAGTTGGGTTGTTTATCGTATCCTAACAAATAGATACACCACCAGAGATTCTATCAGAAGTAAATATTTTCAAAGTATTAAATTGTTCAAACATTTTTGGCAACATACAAATATCAATTTTGACGTAACTTACTGGATGAAACGAAATCGTAACTTAGGTATAGTTCCCGACGTTACTATACCTGGCAAAATTGGGAAATTGGACACTTAATTTGAGACAGAGAGATTTTCAATATTTCAACAATTTAAGTTTATTGACTAATCTGTTATTACAATATTCTTAAAATGTTAGTCTTTAATGTTTCGCACTCCTTTGCAAGTAGTCGAGTGCTAACTTGAGAATTTATCACGTTAGCTTTTGTTTTCTTTCGTACTTACAGGTTGTATTGTTTAACTTGGTCTATTTTTTGTGATATTCTGCGTATATCGACATAAACTGGTTTTCGAATTTACCTTTCTTGTGCCTTATTCTAATATGAGTTATAATAACGACAATAGTGAACGAAATTTTTTAATACTTTCTTCCAAATATATTTTCGGCAATCCAGAGTAGCCCATTCTTGATTTTTTTGATCAATTTTATCCATAAATATGTTTTTGCAATCAAAAATATCAATTTGTCATTTAAAAAATTGGTCATGACTTTGATATTACTCTGTAAATAAGGTCAATGTCGAAAGCTTTGAAGTTGGTAGTATGTGTGTTAGGAAAAAGAAGAAGATGGCGGATAGGTTTGAGTTAGACTTATTGTTAGTATGTAGTAAACTTTAACAAGTTCTAGTTTAAAAAGTGTTCTTTATTAACATTTGTTCTTTATTTAGAATATTCGTTATGTGGGTAGATATTAAATGAATCGTTTTCGTGACATTTGCTTGTCTCAGTTTAAATGGACGGCCCTGTTAAAATAAACTGACCATCATAAAAAAGGTCACTATAAATTAGCCACAACTTCAAAACTGACTTCGATTTGCGAACCGGTTTTTGATTTTGATGATTTTTTTTTTGATCGAAAGTTTGATTCTTCGGTAATACTAAGACTCTTCGGTAATAATCATGCGTTAGTAACTTTCATTCAGTTTTAATTTGAGCATATATTGGGTGCAAAAATAAAAAAAATCTTTTTTTTTCAACTAAACTGCTACAGCAGAGGGTGTTAACAGGAATCGGATGGTGGCCCAAACTTTTCTGATCATTTTGTTTTTTATTCACTCTAATATTACTAACGAAGATTTACTGTTACATTCAGCTTAATTATTACAACGAAAATTTTCTGAAAAATGGATACAAGATATTGTGTCATAATTCATGTTTAGCATATTATTATTTTGCATAGTGTGTTTCTTTGGATATATGGACATGAAGGTAGAAATCCAGACAAACATTTTGAGGTATTGGACTCTCTATCATTTTTACCATTTTTGTACACTTTAATACACAGTGGGGAGAATGGGTCAGATTCATACAAGGGCACCATCGTACACTAGATATATTTGAAGTTAGGCGCATATCAACAGAATAACGTTTGCGAGTATGCATAGCTATGTTATGTATGTGGTTGCCGACGGAGTTTAACAACAGTCGATTTGAAATGCGTCTATATGACATCAAATATGATTTAGCCATGCATTAGAAAATTTTTTCCAATTTTACTTTGAACGCCTTTATCAGTATTACTTTACTTAAAAGATAGAAAGGCAACGTTTATGAATTGATCTGTGAATAGTACTAGATCTAAATGTGCCCCTAAATTATGTTTTTCTGAACGATTATGTTGAAATTAAAAAAAAAATATTTGAAATTTCGAATGTCATGTTGCTACCTTCTTCAGAAACTGGTTCAAATAAACCAAAACTGAACCAAACAACTGTGGGAGCAAATTATGTAATATAACGAGAGCAAGTTTGATTTTAAAAATCATCATGTTGGAGGTACATCATGATTCTGGCGGCTGCTTTCATCCCAAGTACCAAATGCCCACTGTAAAGCATGTCAATATAACCATTATAGTGTGGAATGATTCAACATCATCAATACTGATCAACATGCTTTCACATACTTTTATCTGTAGGTAATCTCAAAAATTACCTTAGAAATGGCTAAAACATGGATCGGTATTAGGTGTTCCAACCAGGTAACGATCTGAAACTGATTAAAACCTTACTGGCTAGCCTTTTCTTAAGGCATCAATATCATTGCACTGCTTTGAGACATTCCGTTGGTTTAAATGAACTTTTTGAATCAATTGAACGAATTTCTCAGGAGGGTTGCAACATGACATCTTAAACATGAATTTTTTTTTCAAACAGCGCATGACAAAACCCCATAGCTAATTATACATTCTAATTGTTTTTCTCTAGACGTAAATTTTGGCACTTGTCTGTTACCTGTTACTTCTACTCCTCAATTGGTCAGGAGGATCTGAATTTGGCAAAATTTCACGATGTAGACTTGAGTTTTTGGCTGACCTTACACACGATACCAAAGATCTCTTTAACAATTTTATGGCATGTCTTTGTGCATAAAACAATAAATGTAATAAGCGTTTCACTACCACTAGTTCTTCAGTGGTAGTTAAAATACAAATTCATTATTACTGAATAATTAGTTATAGTAAAAAAATACACTACTATATTTAATGATAATTAACATCATTCATTTACAACTGAAGCCGTATAAGGAAATGATTTCGAATTATGCCGCACCAAAAACGGGAAAACTAAATGCATTTTTTATTTCCGTTTTTAATATCAACATTTCGTTGGGTTGGGTTGTCGATTCTAGTCGAGTTGGGTAGGGTTACCAGTTACGGTCAGTGTGATTTTGCCTTATCGTTTTTTGCCTGATCTTGTCTTTCCACTGGCAAGAGAAGAAGAGAGGGATATGTTCTATTTTACAAACATTTCTTTTTACAAAGTATCTTGTACATACTTTCAATGCGAGTAAAATATAAATAATTCAAATGTATTTAGTTAGAAATTGTGTTTCATTAAAAGTTTAATGATAATGCATCACTAAATTTTCAGTAATAGTGGATGTTACATTATAACCATCACTAAATACACATGGGGGTTTGGAGATTGAAACACCCTCCGAACCATAAAATATTACAGGCAAAAAGGTTTACATTCAGGGAAATGTATCATAGAAATCTAACGAATGATATAAAATAATGCGTGACACATGGGAATCGAACATTCTTAAAACAAAGAGTATTCGGTAAATTTTCAATTTGAAAGGAATTAATTTGTGCCAAAAGAAAGATCAGACAACATTAAATTCACTGAGACTAAAATAAATGCATGTCAAGTAATTAAAATTTGTTGACAGTCTTAATAACTTTTTTTTGTTGTTTCATTGGGTTGTATTAATGGAAGAGTGGAAGTAACGAAGGTGATAAGTGCCAAAGTTTTAGATTTTTAGTTAAATCCATGGAAATATGTTATGTACCGCTCCTTATGTCTTAGTAATAATTATATTAACATGTAAATTTTGGCACTTGTGTGTCACCTTTGTTACTTTTACTGCTCAATTGATCAAAAGTACTGATTTTGGCAGAGTTTCGTAATGTAGATTTGAGTTTTTGGCTGATCTTACAAACGATACCAAATATTTCTTTTTTACTCTTTTACATGTATTTCTGTCGGTTTCGTTGACGACACTCCAGAGATAATCTCCTTTCATCCCTGCGTCCAAAGCAAGAATTTTTGCATGGTCTCCGTAAATTACTGATATGTCCAGTAAAATATGATGTTCACTGCTTCGATATTTAGAAAATTAAATGTTCTACAGAATAGAATAGCAAACTTTTTTGTTTTTCCTTTTATTTGTTACGGTACGATAAAGTGTAATAAAAAATGTAAAAATTCAAGAAAATTGATTTTGTTGATTTGTTTTAGGCTATAGTGAAACAATCGAGAGTTCGATTTATGCCACCAATACCTCAAAATGTTCGTCTGGATGTCTATTTTCATATCCGTATAGTTCCTAAGGATACTATGCGAAATAAAAATATACTGAACATGAACATTGTCAATGTGTGACGACAATTTCAGAATCAGTACAATATTCTACATTATAAAAAAATCACAGTCTTCAATAAAAACATTGATGAAAATTTTTAAGTTAATGTCATTGATTATTTCATAAATTTCTTGTGTATGAATCAACAAGTGACAATCTTAAAAATCAAAACACAAAATATGCATTGGAACAATTTTGAGCTGTTATAATTTCTTTAAAATATGTAGCATAAATTTTATTTAATATTGTTTAATACTAATTCTGGTCTATATACAAATAAAGATATTATACAGCAATTTAACCGAGGATAAATATCGTAGTATAGGTGTAAAAATTATTAATTAGCACAACCTTCATAATGAAATTTTTGTTTTTTTATTCTACTAATGAGATGGTGTTCAAAATAATGAAATCATCGATAAAAACAACCAACGAAATATAAACTTATGCCCTATATTATTATTTATAACTTTCTTATCGTTGCGATTAATATTTAATAATATTTTTCTTAATATCAAATTTATTTCAGACTAATTCCAAAAATAATTACATCTTGTTTACAAATTATTATTACATACTTATGGAAACATAAAAAAATGATTTTAAACAAGTTTATCAAAAATATCTGAAGTAATAATATACACATAAATTTTCCAGTTAGCAATTTTATTTTCCCCATTATCACTATTAAAAATGTTTACACGTATATACCTTATTGTATCATTTAATTCTAAACACACATACGCAGGACGCGGTAAACGTATCTTTATTTAATCAATAATACTATAACAAATTCACACATATTTAACTTTCAATTACCTACATTGTAAGCGATAAGATTAAGGCGCCTAAAAGGGAATTTCCAACTTACATCATTATTATTTTACAATTCACAGTGACGACGACATTCCACTCAAACACATCATTATTATGATTTTCTTTAAAGGTTTTTTTTATTAACCATGTTTTTTATATCAAAAGAATTTTTTCCTAAATACCTCGATTTAGAGGGAAAATACCCATTTTTGCTCTTGACATTTACAAAAAATTCAATTGTTTATTGTGACCGTTGAAAAAAAACCACAAGATACTTCAACTGACCGTCTTGATGACTGAATAGGATCGTAATTACCATATTTTTTAAAATTATCTTTAATTATCTTCTTAGTAGCTGGTTTAATATGATGATATTATGGAAAATGTTGATTTAATGAGCATTAGTAAAATGGGGAATTTGTTTTAAAATTGGAGATTTAAAAAAACTAAAAACAGGAATAATAACAATATAACTCTATTACAGTTTTAGGAAGCAATTTTAACTACGTAATAGTAAAGAAAATTCAAAAGAAATTTCAAAATGTCGAAGTATTACCGATACACATTCAATTTGCGAATAATATTACGAAAACTAATAAATCTATAAAACAAAAATGTCGACGTCAGATCGATTACGTATTCATTATACGAGGTTGTAGCGAATTAGCACGTCTATTAATTAAACAGGTAAAATAAATAAGCTACTTAAAAAATCGGATACAATAGAATCGGGGATAACGAAATTGATAAATATAAATATATCTCAGATAAAATAAAGTTCAACTTGTAATTCGGTATAAAGTTCTGTTTTTCTTTTTAGTTTCCTTAGAATTGAGTTAGAAGTTAATATCAGAGAGAGAGAGATAATTTTTGATGCTATTTTATTTTATTTGTGATCTTGACTCGCAAGATTGTTTTTTTATTTGTTTTGTGTAACAATACAAAATGGAACGTATCTCTATCATAAGCCTTGGATAAAGAAGAATCAAAATCAGCGCTACTAGTTAAATATGCTAAACTAAGTTTTAAAAGTTTTGTGTTCTTTTTAGATGGAGGAGGCTTAAAATTGTCGATATATTATTTATTTTGTTCGATTAGCTTTCCCATAGATGACAGATGAGCAAAAGAAGTGATCTCAATTAATGCCAATTCGTTCTGATAAAATGGGGTTAGATTGCTACGAATATAATAAAGTTGTCTATGTGCAGGCAACGGATCTGATAATCCCGCAAACAACCCATAGCTGATGAATATATACCGAATATTTCGACAATATTAACCCCTCTAACTAATTTAACTAAGAAAAATACTACTTTCTTGTGGTTCGATTAATGTGGGAAATCATTTTCTTTATTGAAACAACAACTGATTTCACCTCCGATTCTTGCGTGTCCTGATTTTTCTCTTCCTTTTTCTGCCAAAAGTGATGCCTCTGATTTGAAATTATTCCACCACTTAAAAAGAGTGTTTGGCTGTATTGTGGGCTATTGAAAAATTTCGTCCTTGAATCAAGGGTTCTCATTTTACTGTATTACAGACCATTGCTCACTTGTATGTTTGAATAAACTTCAGAATCCTTCTGGTCGTTTAGCTTGTTGGGCTATCAGTTTCAACAGTACGACTTTATCGTCACTCACAAAAAGGAAAAGGAAAAAATCATGTTGGGCCTACTTTGATTTCGGTTAATGTTACATCATCTAATAATACTGTTACTCTTCCTACTTCGGATCCCTGGTATTTAGATTTGCGCTTGAAATATTTCATGCTCCTAGGAAGTATCCTTCTTGATTTGTTCAGGTTGAGTTAGTTTATAAAGGAGTGAGACATACCAATCTTTCAAATTTTCTTCCGGAAGAATGGCGGATGCTTGTACCCAAGTTTCAAAGAAAACATATTATTTTCGAAAACCATGATCTTCCAACTAGTGGTCATTGCGGCATAAGTAAAACCGTTACTCGAATTAATCAATACTTTTATTGACCATCACTGCATACCGATGTTTCCAAATATGTTAGACGGTGTATGGTTTGTGCTGCTCATAAAGTTGAATAAAAGTCTCCTCAAGCTGGTTTTTATGCTCCTCGTGCTACTCCTTCTTACCCATGGCAGGCCCTTTGTTATGATATTGTTGGTCCCTTACCTTGATCTTCAAAAGGGAATAGTTTTATCTTGGTGATTGCAGATTACTTCACCAAGTTTGCTTGGTTTTCCTTTACGTAGTGTCACTACAGATAAACTGGTTCAAATTATGGAAAACAATATTTCCTTATTGTTTGTTGCTTCTCAATATCTTATCACGGATAATAGTCTACAATTTCGGTACAGTAGTAAAGTTTTTACCAACAAACAGTGATTTCATCTTATGTTAAAGAGAATCAGCGTATTTGGGAAGTTAATCTCGCGAAGATTGGTTGTGCAATTACAACTGCAAAACACACCGTTATAGTATGTTCTCCTTTCTTTCCCTTTTGTGGAAGAGAACATTTGTTGTATGGTAATCTATTTAAAAACCCTACCGATTCTAAGGGAGATTTTTCTATCAACTCTGACCGATGTAATAGCTCCCAATTGTCACCAGATTCTTATGAACATCTTCGAAAAACCATTTTAAATGACATGAAACAGTCTACAACTCGTACTCAGATTAGGTATAATCTTCGGAAGCGCGTGGTAAAATACAGAGTGAATGACTCTGTTTGGAAAAGAAGTTTTATACTATCTGATGCTTCAAAATATTTTAATGCTAAATTGGCTCAAAAGTTCGTGGGTCCTTATCGTATTAAATCTGTAGCGTCTCCTTGGCCGTATGAATTGATGGATACAAATGGTAAATCTTTAGGGAATTATCATGCTAAAAATCTGAACCCCAATTCCATTCTTTGAAGGATCAATATTCATCCGGAAGTAGCGTTGTATCCGATGTTGACTCTGATATTCATCTTTCTAAACATTGCTTTTCTTTTCTATTTCTTTACTCTTGTTGACGACTGTTGCTATGAATATTGGGTTATGACGTTTTCTTTATTTTTCTTTTCTACCCCTGCGGCTGAAAGCATCTTTAGTTGATTTTCTTCTCTTTTGAGAATTTCTTTGCTTGTCTTGTCTGATGGTTACACCAGTGTAACTTTATTTCGTGCTATTCCGTACTTGTCATGGATACCACAAGTTCCTTATTTCATTATTAACTTCATTGCCCTCCCTTATTTTTCAGAGCCAGTACCACAATGTCCGTGAGCATTTGGCCATATTGTTGTTTTGTTTCATGATTTGTTTTAACGTCATGTTTTATATCCAATAGGGATATACCGTGAGGTTTTGTTATGCATTTTGATTTGACAATATTTGTTTAATAAGTTAGTTTTTACATTCGAATTGTAGGAGTGGTAGACGCTATGGTTCGCATTAAGCTGAAGTTATCTTTAGGATGTGGTGTTTTGAGGTGGGTTCAATACTAACGTAACTATCTTTGTATTCCTAATCCTTTCAGTTTGATTTAATCTTTAGTATTGCACCTTGTTTGTTATCCTGCTACAGTCGTTTTCTTTTGTTTCGGAGTGTCCTCACTTCACGAGAGTATCTTTGTGTTGATGATTATTATTTTACTGCTTATTATTTTTTTTAATTTTCCTTCCGGTTAATTTGCCGAATAGTTGATGGCTATGGTCACAAGGTGGATCATGTAGTTTGTGTTTGAAATGTTGTCGTCTGCTTGATGGTTGGATTGAATAAGTTTTGGTTTTCATTTTTAAGTCAAGGTCAACTTGTAATTCGGTATAAAGTTCTATTTTTCTTTTTAATTTCGTTAGAGTTGATCATAACATCTGTTATTCAATGTTCAGTATTTTCTTTGAGGGTAGGGATCTGTTATTGGTGCTTTAGATCGTACGCGCGCGTCATTGCATTAAATTCAGACAAATTTAGTATAAATTCAACTTGTGGTTCGTTATTTACGGATATATTAAGGCTGATTAACTATTCGATTTGAGGGTTAGTTCCACGTTTTGTCCATTGCACCCTGTTGGTAAAGTTTTGTCTCTTTGTTATCATACACGAATCTAATGTTCATATATTTTATTCTGTAGACATTTCTTTATAACAGAAGAAGAGGGTTGCCGCAAGATTTGGAGATAATTTCTTAATTAAATTCTACGTTGACCTTGAATTTTCTGTGTTCTGTGTCAAAGGTCATCCTGCGTCGCATTTCAATGACCAGCTGATGTCGCTACCCTAACCTACCATAACTTATTCTTCATTTGGTTTTATACAACATACCTCCAATTAAGAATTGGAATTAAATTGGTTATGGATAATTGACTAATTCTAAATACGGATTCTCTGAGTCATCTCGAGATAAATTCTATTCTATTTTATTCTATTCTTAATTATAATTTTGTTAACAATTTCATTACTTTTTTTACTGATATAATTAATGTTAATGAATTTTTAAACAACCAAGTTCAATATCAGAGAGAGAAATAACTTTATTTTCGATGCTATTTTATTTTATTTGTGATCTTGACCCGCAAGATTTTTTTTATTTGTTTTGTGGAACAATAGAGTTCCTGATTGAAGCCAAAGATTGACTCATATAATAATTATTTCAATTTCATTATTATTATTTTCAGAATTTTATTTTTTTTTGTTATTGCGAGAATAGAAATAAGACTTTTTCTTTAAACCTATTTATAACTGTTATGATTTGAAATTTATTTCTTTTAATTGTTGTTTGGTTTGTCTTCTCTCTCTACAGGTGTCTCAAAGGTATTCACAAAAAGTTATTATAATTTTGAATGTAATATTTTCATCTTTTTATATTATTATAAGTTGATTTATTACCAATTAATTTCTTGTATTATTGCAGTAGTTTCCCTCATTTTATCTATTTGTTGCTCGTACAGGTAATACGAGCCAATTCTAATTCAATGGTTTCAAATTACTTAATACCCATACTTATTTTCAAAAACCGGCGCCTATGACCCTATCCCTTATTCTCCCCATATGTTTTTGATAATTTTTCCCGATTATCATACTCATTGCATAATGCCAAATAGATACGTCAAATTTCGTGTTTTTAACTAACGAGCTTTGTAATAATGAGGAATAATTCATTACATAACAGTCATTACGTAATATATAGAATCTCACTTTCAAAGTATCTTCATTTCCTAAAAGCATTTTAAGACGCATCTCTATATGAATTTTTCTTAATATTTTTTATGTAATTCCTGTATATAAAAACAATTTTCGATATTGCGACACATACGATACTTCGATACGTTCGCTTCTCCGACTTTACGAGTTTGGAGTGTCGATACCAAGGTAGGTATCGATATCATAGCACTACCATACCACTCTTTGAAAACTTTCATACAAACGAGGAACTCAAGCTATGGTAGTAGCTAGTGTGTCTCAAAATCTCTGTCCTTTGGCAACTAAGAATCATTTATGATACTGATTTTAAACAGCACCTGAATTCTATAGTTTTGAAAATACGTATGCCAGCAGCATGCAATTAAAAAATTTATTGAAAATGATAAGTATAATCTGAATGATTAGCCGACAATTTTGTATAGGTGCTCTTTTGGAAGCATTTCTTGTCTCCTTCCCGAAGCAATATTAAGTCTTTTGAAAATAATTAAAATCTTCTAGAACCAGTATCAAGTCTTCTGAAAGCAATATCAAGTCTTTTAGAAGCAGAATCAAGTCTTTTAGAAGCAGTATTAAGTCTTCTGAAAGCACTATCAAGCCTTTTAGAAGCAGTATCAAATCTTCTGAAACCATTTCAAGCCTTCCAGAGGTCAAGTCTTTGAAAGTATCTCAATTTTTCTAGAAGTTGTATAAAGTCTTCTAGAAGCATTTTAAGTATTTCAGAGGCAACATTTAATTATCCAGAGGCAATATTAAGTCTTGTGGAAGCATTTCTAGTCTTCTAGATGCAGTATCAAGTCTTCTGAAAGCAATATCAAATCTTATAGAAGCAGTACTAAGATCTCTGCAAGCAATATTAAGTTTACTAGAAGCAGTATCAAGTCCTCTAGGGGTAGTAGTAAATCTTCTGAAACCATTTCACATATTCTGGGTGCATTTTAAGCCTTCTAAAAGCAATATCAAGCCTTTTGGAATCATTTCAAGTCTTCCAAAGAAAATCTTCTGGAAGCAATTCAAGTCTATGATGATAATGGCAATAATACAGGGACATATGAACACCATACAAAAGCTTTGTTTCAACCAGCGCTCCGACTCGTCGCGGACTCGTCCAATGCAATCGCATTATCTAGTAATGTCGTTACACTTAAGCAGAATGGACTGCATCATTTAATATGGGCGATTGCGGTCACAGTTCTTTTTATTTTACATCAAAGTTACCAATCGTAATTTTTTAGTAACGGTTAAAAGTCACTGTTACTGAAATATCGTTCTTCTCTAGTTAGTTCTACATTCGTTCGTACAAATAGATTTCTGTAACCTCTTAAGGTGTTCAATATACACAGCAAACAGAAGAATCCGGACAATTAAAATATAATTCCATACATTATTGCCATAAGCCATGTATAAACACCTTAAAAATTATAGATTAGCCAAGGGTCCGGAAATTTTTATGATGAATCCTAAAAACTACATCCTTGTAATTAAAGACGGTTCTTTTCGAAAAGAAGGACTTAACTTATATTGAATTATTTCATATTACATTTTAAGTATCCAGAAAGACTCATTGATTTTAGATATATCGTTCATATTAAAAATTGTCATTGTAATTTCTTGTTTATTGAAGGTGAGGTTGCTAATTACTAAGTATCACCGGATTCAAAAGTTTTTTTCCCTTACTTTGAACGCAAAAAACTACCTCGTAAAAAGTGCGGGATAGTATCAAATTTTTCTCTAACTCGCTTAGTAATTATACTAATTATCATAGGTATAATGAAAAAAAATTCTGCGATTTCGAACGAATTTTTGCAAAATTCTGCGATTTTTTTGTAAATACTATTTGACGAAGAAATTTCAAATTTGAAGTAATAGTAACGTCATGTATTTTTAATGAGGGACATATTTTATTTTATCGATATTTAGTATAGTTTCGCAGAATATCGCGGTTTAGTAGAATGTGGCTATTTCGAAAACGACCTGGCACATTCCAAAGCTTTTTCCTGGCAATTATCAGATTTTGTTATCAGTTTTTCGAAATTATGTCTCTGTATTTTTTTTTATTTCATACTGTCCGCTGTATTGACGTTGAACATCATCAAGTCCTGTAAATGAGTTATAACATCACGAGGCCGGTAAGTGTTATTAAGCAACGCTTACTCGAACTGTTTCAATATAAATTCAATGTAAATAAACTGTGATTACACCATTGCCATAGAAAAAAATTGTTAAATATAATGACATTTCTAATTTTTGAAATAAGTCAACAAATAAAAATATAACAGTAATAATAACAAACCGTAATAAACAGAAAGAAAATAATTTTACTTGAAAAGTTAAATATAGTTTTCTGTGTGTTATATCTTATTTAGGTACAAACATATTTTGTATTATATTTT
The DNA here is from genome assembly GCA_036711965.1 of Onthophagus sagittarius. Lineage (NCBI taxonomy): Eukaryota > Metazoa > Arthropoda > Insecta > Coleoptera > Scarabaeidae > Onthophagus > Onthophagus sagittarius. The sequence goes on along the minus strand of JASERS010000003.1, from coordinate 37,396,226 downwards.
CCATAACATATTTTGTTGTTCGATTTACAATACTTATAAATAACAATTTTATTTATTTGTTTATCCACAATACAGACTGATTTAAATTTTGTTATGTTTGTAGTTATTAATATTGTGGTATTTTTTTGTTACGTACAGTACCGCTTAAAAGTTTATGATAAATTGCTTTGTCTTACATAAAATTGGAGAGTTTATATCAACGATCAAGAAAAGGGTGAAAAGTCCACAATTAACCATGCCTCCTAGATACCAGGTTCTCATTAACTGTAAGGATTCCACAAACAAGTACTAGGATCTTATATAAAATCAACTATATTACTTGTTACGATCATTATGTTGATATTCTTGAGTTATAATTTATTTTTGCTGACAACGGTTTTTAATGTATTTTAATAACATTTTCTTTTATCATACGAAGTACAATACAAAAACTATGCTGAAGAGAATGTATGATTTCATTATAAAGTTTAAAAAAGTTGTGTGCGTAAAATCAAATTATCATATGCAGTAAAATTTCTCTAACTCGAATCACTATGGGAGCGGAAGAAAACTTCGAGTAATACCGTAATTGTGTTTAACTTAAAGTGGACAACCACTCTTTGTCGAAAAAATCTTCTATTAAATGTTAAGAATTATGAATATTATTTGGAAGATTCTCTTTTGATAATACAAAGGTTTCAAACTTCCTAAAAAAGGAATAACTTCTATCAAATATAGACACAAGTATTTCATTTTCAAGATTGTCATCACCTTTACCTGATCCTGAAACAATAAAAACGTTTGCATTAAGAACACACAGGTTTGTTTTGGTTCAAGAATCTGCAGTTTCTGAGTCTGAGTTCATGTGACTTCATTCTGTAGTTCTGCACGGTTTTGAACTCTTCCTTGCATACATATTGTATAAAGTTCTGCAATTGAAGTTTTTATAACGCTGTCTAAAATATCTTTGTGTGTTCTTTAGTAAAGTACCGTTAGACACTTGGAAATAATCTTTGGTAAATTCGACTTATTGAAGTAAAAGTTGAAAAAATTTCCATTGTAGTTCAATTCGTGTTACAGAGAAATTCGAGTTAGTGAAATTTGACTAAGGCCCAGTATATTCACCTTTGGTTAAATTTAACTATTGGATATTTACCATGGTTACTGGTTAAACAGCCAATCATGGCGGTGAAATTACAGTAACCATGGAAAATACCCAGTAGTTAAATTTAACCAAAGGTGAATATACTGGGCCTAAGAGGGATAAAAACACCACATTTGAAACCTAGTCAAATACTTGAGTTGTCAAAAATTGTTTGTCTTAAGGCCACTATTACCACTCTTGACAATAATGGTTAAAATTACTCTAACCACCGCAAGTTATTAAGTTATTTATTACACTTTAATAATTCGAGATATAGAAGTTCGAGTTAAAGGAATTTCAGTGTACTTCTGAGCGGTACTGTATTTTATAAATTTATATGTATGTGATAGTATAATTATTTAGTTCAAAGTTCTAAGAAAACTTTAAGAAAGTCTAATGAAATATTAATTTTATACTATATAAATGTTTGCACAAAATTATCATTCTTACAAATTGCATCTTTATCAAATTGCATAAAGCGGTACGTAAATATCTCAATTCCTTTGAGAGATATACATTTTTGAATTCGACCTAAATTTAGGGCATTTTATAAAATTAATAAATTCCTTAATAATTTTTGAACAATCGTAACAAATCAATTCTTATGCATTTTGTTTAGGATTTATCAAGGAAAGTATGTAATTTCTTGACATTGTTCTTCACTTGAATATCTGAATTCGTTTTAGAAATATCAATTTTTGAACTGAACCTAAAATTTTAGCATTTTATAAAATTAACAATCTCCTTAAACATTTTTAAAAAATCGAAAAAAATCGAATTCTTACGATATCTTGATGAATTCTTTTGTGATTTATAAAGGAAAGTATGTAATTTCTTTACCTCAAAACAATACTTGAATATCTCAATTCGTTTTTGAGATACCTAGTTTTGAACTCAACCTAAATGTGTAACATTTTTAGAAAATCGTATTCTTAGGATAATATCTTGATGAAGTTTTTGTGATTGATTAAGAAATTGCGCACTTTCCTCAGAATAAAACTATACGAGAATATTCAAATTCGTTTTTGAGATATGAATTTTTGAACTGAACGTAAATTAGTAATATTTTATAAAAATTAACAACTTCCTTAATCATTTTTGAAAAATTGTAAAAAATCGAATTCTTATGATATTTTGATGAAATTTTTGTGGTTTATTAAGGAAAGCGTGTACTTTTCTCGGAACAAGGCGATACCTTAATATCTCAATTCGTTTTTCAGATATGAATTTTTGTACTGTATCTAAATTTGTAGCATTTTACAAAATTAATAATTTCCTTAATCATTTATAAAAAATTTTAAAACATCGAATTCTTAATAATATTAATAACTTTATTTTCATTTCTGCAATATAAAATATCATTACTTCTATAATAAGGAAAGAAAACCAAGTAGAAATAAAATTTGGTGGTGTTTCCTTTGCTGCTAAAATTCAGCAGACGGTTTTCAAACATGACCAATTGTGACAATAATTACACACGTATTTAACATAAGAGTAAGAGAACAACAGATAAATATATATAATGCATATTTATACTTAATTATTAATTGCAATATGTGAGAAAAAGAGGAAGGAGAAAAAATAATGAATTAAAATACTACTTTTCTAATCAATCAGCCACATTTACGAAGAGCAATGCGAACTTGAATTTTGAAAATTTGAAAAATTATATGTAAGGAATTGATAAAAAAATATTTAAAAAAACTATTGAAAATTGGGACAGCATCAATGAAGTAGAAATCCGATGAAGAAGATATTCATATGCAAAATCCAAACCGAGCATAGAGGTATCTTTTATATTTAATTTTAAATTATTTCGTCGTTAAGTTCTTAATTTCGTATGAGATTAAGTTATAAGTAAAAACAATTTAATATCAAAAACAGCTCTTAATGAATTCGAGATTTTGACTCTATATTTCGAGTACATTTCTTATGATATCTTCATGAATTCTTTTTTTTCTTATTTATAAAGGAAAATGTGTAATTTCTTCACATAGAAACGATACTTGAATATCTCAATGGGTTTTTGACATATCAAGCTTTGAACTCAACCTAAAAGTATAGTATTTCATAAAAATAACAATTTTCTTAATAATTTTTGAAAAATCGTAAAAAATCGAATTCTATTAATATTTTTATAATACTATAATATTCTATTAATTATAATTCTATTAATATTTTATTAATATTTTGATGAAATCTTTGTGATTTATTAAGGAAAGTGTGTACTTTTCTCAGAACAAAACGATACGTGATTATCTCAATTCGATTTTTTGAGATATGAATTTTTAAACTGAACCTAAATTTGTACCATTTGATAAAATTAACAGTTCTCTTATTCATTTTTGAAAAATCGTAATAAACGCAGTTTTTATGATATCTGGGTGAAATGAAATTTGTGATTTATAAAGGAAAGTATACATACTCTTCACATCGAAACAATACTTGAATATTTCAATTCTTTTTTGAGATATCAAGTTTTGAACCTAACCTAGACTTGTAGCATTTCATAAAAATAACAATTTTCTTAATCTTTTTTTGAAAAATCGTAATATATCGAATTCATATGATATATTCATGAAGTTTTTTTGAATTATAAATGAACGTATGTACTTTCCTCAGACTGAAACGATACGTGTATATCTCATTCGTTTTTGAGATATCAAGTTTTGAACTCTATATTTTACAAATATACGTCATATTTGTAACATTTTATAAAATTAACAATTTCCAATCAGAGTTCTATTGAATAATAGCTAATCAATAGAGGGCAACTCGGGAAACAATTGGAGCTCGCGTGCAAAATCGGATACACTTAGCAGCAGAAGTCTGCGTACAAAAAACTTCTAACACTTTAACTGAAAAAATAAGGGTCATGATCTAATGTGATAAACTTCAATTTTTTTTTTAATTTGTGTATTAACTACATATAACTCTATTAACAAAATATGCATCAATAAAACAGAAATATTAGTTACAAAAAAAATTAAAATTAAAAATTCTCCAAATAATGCGTATGCAAAAATCTGCGTACAAATAAAGACGCCTTCTCCAAAATATACTTATTTACTTAAATACGTAGTTGGCGATGTACGCTTTCCGATTTAAATAAAAGATAATCGGTGTCAATTATATTAGCAGAGGCTTAGAAGCTAAAAGTTAGAATGAACACAAAAGGAAAGGAAATTCAATTGCGAGAGAGAAAAATTATTGTAAAGTTATGGAAAGAGGGAAAATCTTTTCGAAAAATAGGAGAAACTGTCGGCAGGTCACACTCTTCCATTCAAAGAGTAATTAATAATTATAAAGACACTGAAGATTACCTCTCACGTCCGCGATCTGGTAGACCACCCCTTTTAACAAACCGAGAGAAGCGAAAAATTGTACAGTAGGTTAGAAAAGAAGCCTAGGTTCTTTTCTAACCTGCAAAAAAAAATGACGGCAAAAAAATAGTAGAAAATGTACAAGAAGAATTTCATAAAACTATCAGCAAAGATACGGTGAGAAGGACGTTAAAAAAAGCTAACTATCACAGTCGCGTTGCACGAAAAAAGCCATTTGTGTCAGAGGTCAATCGTCAGAAGCGGATCGCCTTTGCAAAAAAAACTCTTAGACAAGCCCATTGTATTCTGGGAGCAAGTTCTCTTTACAGATGAGAGCAAATTTTGCATTTTGGGCATTAAGGGTAAACAACTTGTTTGGAGAAAACCTAATACTGCCCTTAATCCCGAAAATTTGAAAGTGACTGTAAAACACGGAGGTGGTGGAGTTATGGTTTGGGGGTGTATGTGCACCAAAGGGGTGGGAAGATTGGTTTTCATAACATCGACAATGGACCATAAAATGTATATAGACATTTTAAAAGAAAATTTGAAGCCTAGCATCGAAAACTTGGGCTTGGGGCCCGAATACTTTTTTCAACAAGATAATGACCCCAAACATTGCGCCCACAACACTAAGCTTTGGCTACTATACAATACCCCAAAGCAACTTAAAACACCTCCACAATCGCCGGACTTGAATCCCATCGAACACCTCTGGGATTTACTGGAACGCAGGATTCGGCAACACAACATAACGTCGAAGGAAACGTTAAAAAATGTTATGATTGAGGAATGGGCCAAAATCAGTTCGGACGAAACGAAGAAATTAGTGCACTCCATGCCTAAACGTTTAAGGGAGGTCATTAAACGTAAATATTATCCGACCTCATATTAATATAGAAACAATGATCTCATTTATGAATTTTTTATAAATACTGTCCTGACTTGTACGCAGATTTTTGCATACCCGTTATTTGTAGAATTTTTAGTTTTGATTTTTTTCTGTAACTACTGTTTCTGTTTTATTGAAGCATATTTTGTTAATAAAATTATATGTAGTTAATATACAAAATAAAAAAAATCAAGATTATCACATTAGATTATGACTCTTATTTTTTCAATTAAAGTATTACAAGTTTTATGTACGCAGACTTCTGCTGCTGAGTGTATATCCATTTCTAAAAAGTGTCAGAAAACGCGAAAAACTTTTGACAGTTTGCCTTTAAAGATAAGCAATGCATATTTTTAACTAGTTATTAGAGTGTGATATGTCCGCTTCTTCCTGTAATTGAATTTACCAAGTGGTAGACGCCATATCCCGCTTGCGAATTCATATGCCAAGTAAATTTCGTCAAAATGTGGATATAACCGGTTTTGCACGCGAGCTCCTCAATTATAACCACATATACTCATATACTAGATTGAAAATGGTGATGATTCATGTAAAAAAAATGGTAAAAGTCCTCAAATTGCGAGAATACAAGCAGGCAATCAAGTTAAAGAATTTTAACGGATTTTTGGATTTTGCAGGCTTGTTTACGTCAGACCGCATTTCAGTAAATTATTTTTGATTACACTGGCTGAAAAAAAGAAAAGCATGACCTCATAATGATATATATTTTTTTAATTGCACGATATATATTTTCTTACATTTTTGGGTGTCTTTTATGGGTGCCTGCACCCCTCTAATTTTTTTTTTAATTAACTGAATGACAGCACCACAAAACAATAAAAACGAAAAAAATCTTATTTGTATCGCTGATTTTAAAATTAATTGAAATTACAAACAGTGTCTCATGAATAAAATTTTATGACAAACTTATTAAGTAAGATCTAGTGGTTTTGATAATCAAGTTCTATTGGGTCAAATTTGGTGGTCAAAATCTAGTGTTAACATTATTTTACTTACGTGTTAACTTATTTTAAATTGGACTTCTTACATATTTTTATATTAATCAATGCCGAATTAAAAAACAAAAATATTTTGTAATAACCATCCCATCATAATTCCTACATTTAAAATGTTATTCGCCAAAAACTAGTATTTCTTCTATTCCAACGGCAATTTTAACTAATAAAAACCGTTGGTATGAAAATTTAATAATAAATAAATTTAATATAGTAAATTTATTTTTTTTTAATACAACATAAATAAACAAGAATTTAATAATGTACTGGCTTCATCAGCTCCATCATGTTGCAGCCACATTTTTGCCCTACAGATATGTTTTTTAATTCTGCATCGATTGACATAAAAATATGTAAGAGGTACAAAATAAGAAAGATAAGATGCTTTGAAATTTGAAAGTTTTGACACCAGATTTTGGCCCTCTGTATAAATTTGAACCAATAGAACTTGGTTAACGAAATTACTAGACCTTACTTCAGTTTGTTATGAAATTTTATTCATGAGACACTATTTGTAATTTTAATTAATTTTTAAAACCAGCGATGCAAATATAATTTTTTTTCGTTTTTATTTTTTTCTGCTGCTGTCATTCAGCCGACTTCAATAAAATTTTAGAGCTGTGTAGGCACCCATAAAAGACATCCAAAAATGTGTTAGAGAAGGCGTCACACTTATTTGGGACAGGCTGTATAATCAAAAATAAGCCAACAAAATATTAAACTTAATTAATATCTGAGCTATAGAAAACGAGAGCTGATGTGAAGGGCTCTGTATACGGTTAAAACTTAAATTATTCCCCAAGTTACCGAAACAGCCTCTTTAATTATACAGGTGTATCCGAAATGCATGTATAACGGAAGACTAAATTTTTATAAAATTTGGAAAGAAATGTATTATTTTGTATAACTCAAAAGCTCTTATTAAATATTACGACAAATTTTCTTCTTAATTCCTGTTTACTATCAATTATAGAGACAAACTTTTGACTTCATTCCCTCCAGAGAAATCAGTGTCAACCATGAATAGATTTGTATAATAGATCAGTAAAATTGCAATTATGTAAATAAAGCTTGCAGATATTTAAAGATTCCATTTTTCTGACTTAACTTCTTAATTACCAAAATCTTATAAGAGACAAAAAGATTTCAGCACTAAATGTGCAGACATAATAATTATGGAATTGTCGCCTGATCAGAAAAAATATGGCATAATATCTGCTGAACATATGACTTTTTCATAATTTCTGCATTTCTAAACTTATATCCAAAATTATGAAAAGACGGTAGAAGTTAATTGAATTTGGCCTTTCTGAGTTGCACAAGATAAATTTTTTTTGGCAACGTTGACGTTCTCTAGCGACAAAACGGAGCAATTTTGGACATAAATAACTTAAATCGACCAACTTTGCGAAAAGCAATGTGTTTTCTTCCGTTGTACACCCATTTCGAGGACACCTGTATAATTATTTAGGATGTAGTTGAATGACGTTCCCAAACTGCAGGAGGCAATACTTAGTTAGTTAGTTTTTTTAAGTATTTTTTACTGTAACCTTTATTGATTAACTATTATTCAGTAGAATGAAATATTACACAAAGTCTATCACGCTCATCACAATACATTATCCTACTTTGATATGGGTCTTGTTAAAAAATAATTACTAAAAAAATGCTTTAAAGAACAATTAAATAATTAGTACTTAAAATTTGAATGCAGTATAAAATTAGCACATAAAGAGCTAATTTAATAATTCCCATCTTTATAACAAATAGTTATAATGTAAAAAGAATGGGTTCTAACTGGACGTCCAACTACACTCACACTAAATAAATACTAAATGATTAGTACCAAAACTTGTAGCACAAAATTAGTAAAATAAAAGGAATGTTGTAGTACATTAACTGGTTTTAATATTCAAATTTAAAGTCTAACTAGTTTCGCTAATTATAGCATCTTATCATTATCTATAATTAGCATCTTATTATTATCTATAATTAGCATCTTATTATTATCTATAATTAGCGAAACTAGTTAGACTTTAAATTTGAATAATAAAACCAGTTAATGTTCTACAACATTCCTTTTATTTTAACACATTACCCTGGTATAATGGATAAATTTAACATCACATCGTACAAAATTAGTACATACATAGCAAAAAGATATGGCACTATTTAAATGCTGATGTCGTAAATGGGGGGGTGAAGCTGTACATCCCCTTTCAAAATTAGTACATAAATAGTACCTAATTATGGCACTATCAAAATTATGAAATCTTGAGAGGAACGTGTAGCTCAGTGTTGCCAGATTAAGCGAAAGTACTTTCCCTAGATTTAAGTTAAATTTACAAGTTCCTTATCTACGGGAAAATTAGTACAATTATTTTTTTAGTAAATTTTTGCTTAACATTATTCCATTCAAAGTTTCAGTTGATGATCTGTTCCGAATCTCTCTTTGTTTAAATTGATTTGAGAAACAGTCCTTTCCACTTTTACGCTAGAATGAGGTAATGTAAATAACACAAATGTAAAATTACATAAAGATTGAAACGTTGGAGTGCCATCGCTTACTTTGATACATAAACATTTTATCCAGAATTCATATACACTAAGATTATCAAAATCCGCAGAGGAATCATATTTCCTTAATTCTCTCCACTCCCGATCTAAATCATTTATAGCACTGCCTTGAATTTGAAAAGTTGGGAAATTGCTGGAAATAATTACCCTAAATTTAAATCTTTTATAAATTAGGTAGGAGTCTTCTATGTAAAACTGCAAACATTTTCATCGAAATTCTATTACCTTGGTCATCTAAACCTCTCCTTTGCCTGCAGTGAATGCCATTACATCACCACCATGGTAGATGTTTTCAATGTTAACAAAAAAATTTTGGTTTCGAAACTGAATATCTACAGCGGGAGTATCTATTAAGTAATCATTTTTTAAATAACAATCTACAATTAGACGTTAGTTTTTTAAAAGAGAATTTACAGATTTCTTTGTTTCTATTACATCTATGATAACCATGATGATTTCAAAAATTACTAGAGGTTATTCGTAAATCTGAAATTTCCCTAGATTTTGGTAAAAGATTTCCGTTCTTCTCTAAGGGATAAGTTTTCCCTAGATTTAGAGAATATTCCCTGAAGCTGGCAACATTGGTGTAGCTATACGGATCTTAGTGATGATTAAAAATTTATAATAATACATGAATATATTTTTTAATTCGACTGTAGTAATTTATTCACAAAGAAAAACAATATCATTTTGTGTAATTAGTAAAGAAAAGTATAAAAATGCCAAATGTTCCTAGTTCCAGAAGGGTGTACAACAATCAAGCACTGAATGGTAATTAAAACTAGAACTAACACTAGACCCAGTACTAGAAAGCTTCAGGTTAGCCGTTCATCTTCAGACGTACGTCTAAACCGAACCTTTCTAGTACTAGGTCTAGTGTTAGTTCCAGTTTTAGTTCGATACAAATATACAACAACCTAAGACTGAATAACAACAAGAAATAAAACTAATACTAAAACTAGAACTAACACTAGACCTAGATTTGAAAGTTTTTCCAATTTTTCAAGAAAATTAACAACTTAAAACAAATCGAATGTATTTAAGACCCCGCCGAAAAAAAATTTCGATTATTTAGGAACTCCCAAACAGAGAAAGATTGGGAATCTCTGATTTAGAGATTATTATATGATTTTTGAGTTTATGAGTAAATAACTATTGTTATTACTTTTTTAAAGAAGTTGTATTTTTGGATTAAACATGGTTAATTATATGTCAATTATTCATTTTTGAGATAGCAAGTTTTGAACTCAACCCAAATTTGTAACATTTCAATCAACTTCCATACTGAAGAGTAGATGCTTTTACTTGTTTATTCACAAAAAAAATTTCAAACATTTTTATTTATAAACTTTGTTCCAACAAGCAACCTGATTTGTCATGTACTCGTCAACTACAATCGCACATATAATATCGTAACATTTCATCGGATTTCATTGCATTATTTGATATGAGCGATTGCCGTTGAACAGTACAAAATTTTTAAGATATACCAAATGTTAAACAACATACGTCATCATATCAATGTTTATCATTTCCTTTATTTTGATAGGAGCATAATTTTGCTGGTGACATCAGAATTATTTTTGTCCTTTATATTTTATCATAACTCCTCAGCTAAAATTTTTGTTTCGTCAATTATGTATCAAATCAAAATTAATTATTTGTGTTTAAATTTGAATACTTTTACTACTTTCACTTAGGTTTTTCATATGAATAATACCACGGAAATCATTAGAATTCCTTCGCCAAAATGCGGCGAAGAAGTTCCACGAAAGCAATAATATAGTTTTTCCAATGCCACGTTATATCGGTAATCCCCAAGTTATTATTAACACAATTTTATGTCAATTTCTACGATTTCGCATGCGCATTGCGATCAAAAAAATGAATACTTAAAATAATAGAACAATATTTAAACAATTTAATCGTAAACTTTTTACGAATAAGGATATAGAAATATTTTCTCACGGATTTTCCACCTTCTAAACGAACTGAAAACGATTGTAAACTATTATGCGTTATAAATTGCGCAAAAAAAAATCTCATTGTTAATTTTAACGTTGAATAAGTAAAAAGTGAAAGGAGTTTCAAAACAATGAATGTTTTAAAACGTAAGTGAGTAAAAATTGTAAACACACGTGCGTGTTTTTCTTCGGTTTTATTTTTCATTCAAGTTTTGTTCCTGTTATTAAGTTAAAAAGAATCAAATCGCGGGGTTAAAAGAACGTTTAATTCTACCTGAACAAATAGAAAATGCATAAAGCAATTCACGGCTCGCTAATTCAACATCCAAACAAGAAGCCAAAAACTCGTTCGATGGAGCGAAAACGAATTGGTCGTAAAAATTATGCGAAAAAAATTCGCCCGCTATCCGTCCTGGACGGATATTATTTTGTTGTTAAAGGTCAAAAACAAGTCACATGGTCATGGTATTTGGGAATTTAATGATTAACGAAATTTTACTTTAAAAAAATTTCTAAAAGTAACATTCGATTAATTCAAACTAAACACATTTAAATAATAAGAAAAATTACATAAGAAAATTTCTTTTTAAATGAAATTCAATCATTGGGTTCATAGTTCTAATGAAAACCCACAAGATTGTTTATTTAATAATACAACAACAATTTTTTAATTTTTTTTATTTTCGATGAGTAATCATCTAACTTCGAGAAAGATTATATTTTCTCTCTTTTCAAAGTGTATTGTTTTAATTATCTCTTAATTCATAATCGAACGTCATTTCATCAAAAAGTAAACTTAATAATATAAATTAGACGCAAATGATTCCTTACTTATTAATTATTCAAATTAGATTCAACGTGAATCATAAAGATTAGGTTGTATGATCGGAATGGAATTTTTAATTCCGATTACATTAACACCCACTAATAATCTCACCTTTTACGAGATATAACCGAATCTACGATCTGACCGGTTAAAACGTGATCATTGTGACTAATCCAACCAGTTGTAATATGTTTATATTTAAATGATGATGTTATATCTGAAAACACATAGAGGAAAGTCTTTAATTATTTTATGAGCTCTCATAAGAAGAAATATAGATGACTAAAGAAAAAGATAAAATAAATGCACATTTAGTCATGAATTAGAACGATTTATTAAATTAGTGTTTCGTAAAACACACGATACAGGGTGAGTCATAAAGAGTTGATTTTACTAATGATTTAATTCGATATAGCTTCAGTTAATATGAGTTGGTTAAATTTAAAAAAAATGATAAAAAATTCAATGTTAAAGAAAAACAATTTTAGTGGAATATAAATTACTCACAAATTTTATCAGAGTACAGGTTATAAAGAAATAATGACCGAAAATAATAAAATAATAACGTTGAGGAACCTGTTAAGTGAAGCTTCTATTACCTCGAGTGAAGAAAATTAAAAACCAATTATTCGGAGACTATGCACAAAAGTTAAATTAGTTAACTGCCGGTGATCGAAACGGAAAAAGCAGCACATCTAGATTATAAACAGGATACTTTTTGCACAAAGACATCACTAAGAATGAGGACATTTTGATGAAGTAAGTTAGACACAGTTTCCATATAAAGCTAGATAGATCTCATCTGATGAAACTAAAATTAACCTGCTCACCATCAATCAACGTGATCTGTTCTGATAGACAGAAAAACAGCAAGCGAGGAGGAACTTACTATAACTGAAATCATTTCTTCAATGCCCAAATACAGAAAAGTTTTCAGAAGGTGACAATATGCAATTTGATAGAATTAAAACTTCATATATAACCAATTTGTATATAAATTAATGAACATTAGAAAAGCAAGAAAAACCAAAATCAGCATCACGGTTTGATGATGTGTCCAAGGAAACGATAGAAGAAAGAAATGAGGGAGCAATGATATAAAGAATGGACAAATTATACAAGAGAAAATAGAGATCATATAAATGAATAGTTTAAGAGAATATTGAATAATACCTAAAAGAATGAAAGAACTGGACATAAATTTTAAACCAGTCTCTGTAGGAATAAGAATGGCCAAATTATGATTGACAAATAAAGTCTAAAACATATTTAACTATAATACATCTACAAGAATTCAAGGGAATGACTAAATTATAAAAATACAAACGGAACCACCTTCATTACAACTCAACCAAGCCCAAAACAGTTCCAAATTATAGAGTGTGTCTCCGGATTGTGTCCCTGTAAGGCAGTGTTTCCCAAACATGCAGCATATATGTACCCCTGTTGTAATTATCAAAACTTTCAGTAATCCTCGTGAAAAAAATGTTCTTTTAGCATCAACCAAAAAATAAATATTATATTAGTTCTTGTTAATACAAAAACAAAATAATAACAATAAAATAAAATGGATAATTATAAAGTATAATAAATAAATGTAATAATAATAACATTAACGAAAGCATCAGTTTGATGGATGAATTTGTTTATGTTGAGATGATGCCAAATGATTATAATCAGGTTCCCTATTCGTTAATTTTAATCGAAGATGCGGCTCCACATCCACTATCCTATTTCTTTTTTTCGACTTAACACCGATTAATGCTGAAAACGTAGCTTCATATAGATATAATGTTGGAAATAGCAAAACATGTTTTCAAACTTTTTCTGTTAAATTCGGATATAGTTCTTGCATTTACAGCCAAAAAGATGCTAAAGAACACTCTTTATGTTAATTTTTCAAAAATCCGTCTGCAGATAACTCCAAGAACTGTTCTTGTTCCACATTAGATAATTTATCTGGTATGGCAGATGAATCAATATTAAATGGTTATCTTATCCATTCGAGGTTTGACGTTAAATTCGGAAAATAATTTTTCAGGCCCTCTTGTAATCCGTCCAAATGCTCTGTTTAACGTCTCAGAACATCCGTATCAATTTTATCATATGATTTTATTGCAAACTCATGAAGAGAGAGAAACGAGTCTAGCTCTCCATTTTTAACTCTACTTTTCCATAACTTTAATTTTTCAATTGTAGCGTTTACTTTGCCCTGGGCATAAAACAATGAAATATCTTTACCTTGTAATGATAAATTGAGTTCATTTAAAATAGAGAATAAATCTGCTTAGTATGCCAATTTGGATAACCACGTTGAGTCATGTAGCCACTATTTCAGTCGACTTAATTTTTTTTCTCGAGATAGTCAACGTACATCAGTATGAAAAAGCAGTTGGGTATGATTGCATCCCATTTCTTCACACATTTGTGCAAACAGTTTTGCGTTTAAAGTTCGACATTTAATATAATTAACGATTTTCACGCTTTCATCAAGAACTTTTTACAGATCAGCAGGCATCTTAAGTGTTGCCAAAGCCTCTCTGTGAATGCAACAATGTGTGGACTTGACATTTGGTGTAACCTTCTGAATTTTTGCAATGAGTCCTTTATTAATGCCGACCATACTTTTTGCACCATCTGTACTTATTCCAACACATTTAGCCCAACTAATTTTGTTATCTTACATAAATTTATTCATAACGTTAAAGATATCTTCTTCTGTTGTATGACCTAATAAAGGCTGGTAAAATAAAAAATCGAAGTGAATTTCTTGGTTCTTTTCGTACCTAACAAACGCCATAAAATTTACATAATTTTTATCAATTATTCATTATTTCCATTATTTTGGCCGCCGGCTTGATTAAAGTTTCGCCAATCGTCTCCGCTGCACCACATTTCGCAATTTGTGTTGAAAAAATCAATTGGTTTATTTTTTTTGTATCTTTGTATACAAAGATACAAAATGCTTTGTGTCAAAATCTCGCTTTAAGTTCGATAGTTTCATACTTTCATTGGTAAGGTTTAAAAAAAAAATACGCAAAGTGGAATGGGGTCTTTTTCATCGCCACTCCACGAAAAGCCTAATTTAAGGTATTCTTTGTCGTATTTTCGAGTCTTCCTTGCTTTTTTTGTTAACCGGTTTTGAAGATGTTTTTTTAGAAGATTTAAAACAATCGAAATATTAGCTATTTAAAAAGCAATTTTTCATCAATGAACCATACAAGGTGTTATAAAACAACATTTAAATACTTATAGTCTATTAAGAATTCAGTTGAAAAGTGTTGCTCAACTTGGGTCCGAAAATCAACCATTTTTGAGGATGTTGAAGTATATTAAAAAACAAATGGCGAAGCCACGAGTTTTTTAATGAATGAGTGCTTTAAGTCTTATGAAACGAGTTTTTATGCTATTTTTTGTAATTAAATTTTGACAATGTATGTAAAAGCGCAAATTATAAAAAATAGAATAAAAAGCTCGTTTCATAAGACTGAAAACTTGACTAGGTATAAATTCCAATTTATATTGTCACATTGACCAATGTCACCAATTTGAACTGGTTCCATAACATGCTACTAAAAATTTCATTACAGAATCGGATGCTGTAAGAAGCCTCATTACATCACCTGTTTGAGTACTGTAAGAACCGTTATTACCATATCGAGTTGTAAAAAAATATTAAAGTCTACGTTTTCTCCTTTAAACTATAACTATTACAGATTTGATGCTTGGCTAATCGATACAGAATGAAACTGTCTCTTTCAAAATTTTACCATTACAAGGAGTAGCCTTTGTCTCAAAGACATTAATTTGACATTTCATTCCAATTACGATATAACCAAATTCCAGTAATTTGACTTTACGAAACCTGAAGTCAAATTGTTTGCAAGAAGAAGTTTGCAATGGTCTGGTATTCAAATTCTGAAATGAGCGATATGGAGTTTATGTACGGCCATGCCAGTGGACTTGGCTTGAGAGCACATCATTTCTATCCTGAAACATTTCCCAGGCGCCGGGCATCTTCACGTATTACGTTTCAATCACTTTTTCATCATCTAAAAGAATCTTAAGAATCGTATGAAAAAAGATCTTATAAATAAATTAAACTAAATTACTAAATTAAACTAAATTGAACACTTTTAAAAGGAAAGGAACTCTATTTCTTTCTATAAGAAATAGAGGAAAATATCAGTCTCTTAAACTTGATTTTTATAAAAACCGCATATAAAAAAAAACGATATCTCTTCCGATTTCAGAGATACAAAATATCTTCTTTTCCGTGAAAACGTTTGCAAAGCTACTATTTATGTAGAATTCGATGGAATAAATTAGCTTTCTCTTAAAACAATAGTTTAGTAGTTATTAACATACAAATGATTTATTTTAAAGGGAACACCATATATATTTTTCAAATACGAGAAGTATCAAGTATATAGCACGTATCAAGTATTTGTTCAAGTCTTCTCTGATATATACAACTTTAAAACTTATATGGGCAGATATTGAAAAACGAAGCTTTGAAATAAAACAAAAGCGAGATTATACCTATACATAGTATTAAGTTAGTTGGTTATAACGAATTAAAAAATAAATTCATTACCAAGATGCATATGAAATAAATAAAATAACAATAATTATATCCTTTAAAATAAATAATCCTTATTATATTTATATATTATTATTATATAATTATTATAAATAATCCTTTAAAATTCTTTAAGTGAAATTGATTTCAAAATGAAACAGCGAGTTATACAACATTAAAGAGGAAAGTACAACCTTAAATTTGGTTTGCATGTCATTTTCAAAACTAAGACCTCCACGATCTTTCAACTTTAGTTATTTTTTTGTAATTCTACTAAAACGCCAAAAATTCATCATCCTTTAACATATCTTAGGAAATCGATTTTAAAATGAAACAACGAGTTGTACATTATTTTTATTTTAAAGAAGATTCAATTTTCAATTTGGTATGCAAGTTATTTCTTCATTTCCAAGATAAGACCTCAAAGATCGCAATCTTTCAAATTTTATCATTTTTTCGTAATTCTACTAAAACGTCAAAAACACATCGTCCTTTAACATTTTTTAAGTGAAATCGATTTCAAAATGAAATAACGAATTATACATCATTTGAAAGAGGAAGATTTAAGCTTCCATTTGATATACTAGTCATTTCTTCATTTCCAAGATAAGACCTCAAAGATCGCAATCTGTCAAATTTTATCATTTTTTCGTAATTCTACTAACATATCAAAAACACATCATCCTTCAACATTTCTTAGGTGGAATAAAACAAGGAAATATATATTATTTGATAGAGGGAGGTTCAACCTGTAATTTTATAATCAAGTCATTTCTTCATTTTCAAAAATAAGGCCCCCACGATCTTTCAAAATTTGTCACTTTTTTCGTGATTCTGCTAATCCGCTTCTAAAAAAAAATATTATTAGAAGGTTGCTGCCTTCCTGGATATCGTTCATGATATAAATTTCCTACAGCCTCTGCAAAAAGTGTAAAAAAAAATTGTATAAAACATACTATCATGTCCCATTTTTGATCATTTTCTTATAACATTATAATAATCATTAATGATAACTAAGAAATACTGAATAACGGTAAGCATTTAAAATTTGACAGATTGATACTCGTAAACAAGTCATTTGTCACAAAATGAAAAAAAAAAACACGCCATCAAAGCCTACTAATCTAAAGCATGCAATTGAAAATCTTAAAAGATTCAAATTGTATATTTCAAAGAAAACTTGAACGAGATATCAAGTGTGCTATATTTTTTGAAAGGAAATTTTATGCTCTCAGTGAATATACAAAAATATATAGGGTGTTACATTTAAAAATATCATGTTTATATCAATAACTACTAAAATAAAAATATAGCTTTAAGGTAATGTTAACTTATTCCATCGTATTTTACATAAAAAAATTTTTTTTTTTTTTTAATTTTTTTTTGGAAAATTCCGTGTATCTCAGAAACCGTAAGTAACTTATTTACCCTTACCATATCTATCTATCACGTAGCACGTATCTATGGCCTCAATTCTCTCTATGTTAAATATCATTTTGAGCATCTTTAGTAAAAAGCTTCATTTTGATGGTGCTTATAAAGTAGCATTACGTTGTGTCATTTAAATTTTGTTAATTTATTTTAAAACATTTTTTCTCGGAAACCTTAAAGACACGAAAGACTAACAAAAGAGTGCGTGAAGTAACAATGTATTTCAAATAAGATTTACTTTAACGCACACTTATACATTTATACGTTGTTCATCGCGTTTTCGTAGCAACAAGAGACAAACAATTGTCATTGAAACTGACATTATTTCTTGACAGTTTGAAAAATTGGCAATAATTATTAGTATTAATTTTTAGTTCGTAGATAAAATATTGTATGAAATTCTATATGAAACTAACTTCACGTACTATTTCATAAATAACTATTAAAGGTTATTTTAGAACATCCTGTATATGGACCATTTATCCTAACTAATTTTGTCCTTGTTGCTCACGTACGATCGTTGGATACCTGCTGTTATTATTATTATTAGACTGGAAGATCTTCTCCTCTCGTCAGTGTGACCTATGAGATCCATTATAACTTTAGGTTACATGTAGGTCCTTAATGAACCTTAATATTGCTTTAAGGCCATGCTCCTGTATGTCGGTGGGTCAAAAAACCTTTACTGATAATTTTTTGTCTCATTCGTCTACTAGCAACGTAGTTACAAACTGTTTTTGACTCATTGTTGCAAGCTCGACAATTTTGATTCTTAATTTGTCGAATATGGAAGAGGTTTTTTTTTCAATATTTGAGTCGTACATGGTAGGTCAGGAAACTTGATAGGTTCTTAGATCCTGATTTGCTGTTTTAATTGATTAGCTGAAGAATAAAATTCTCTTGAGCTTAGTTTTGTGAAGGAGTTATCATACCTTTCGTTTTTCTATGATCTTTAAGTTCTTTCCAGTGTAAGGGTACTCTTGAAGCCACCCAACTTTTGACTGTCTGTTTTAAGTGGTTTCTTCTTTTTGGCCAGCTTGCCTGCTTCTCACTGCTCCCACTACACGCCAATAGGTAATGTATGAAAGGGAAAGCACGTAGCAAATAATTAAAGAACTTTATTTATTAGATTTATGTATATGTTGCTGTCATACATTGTCAATGAACGATTGCAACCTGTATAACAATTCCCTTTTGGTAAACGCCAAACCAATTATAGATGCAACACATTCACAATTGACTAAATATTCAAAGTAGAATAGATCCTTAACAAAGTCTGCTAACATAACATAGACGCCCATAACATATTTAAGATCCTTTCACAATAACACATCGTCATAGGCCAAATTGTTATCGGTATGAAAAATTTATTAAAAAAAGAAGTACAACAAACCGCATATAAAGACGATGTGAACGATGCATACTCCGAAAGAATGAAGAGGCATGCTAAGGTGATGAATTTGAGATAAGCAAAGAGAAAAAACAAAGGCATTAATATAAATGAAGACACTCAGATAGTAGTAAATCATTAGTTTGTCGAAGAGATTAAGTAGTAAACATATCGTCGACAGGAAGGTATTAAATGCGTTAGTCAACAGTCATCGTTTACAATCGTCCGTTATTTTAGCAAACCAAATTAGAAAACGTCATCACAACTGTATATCGTTTACTTTTGGCAACGTAAACAGAATTATCCTTGACGAATGCGTCCATTGCGTGGTGGTCGACCAAACCTGTTAGTAAACAAGTGTATATTAGTAAATACCTCAACGTTAAAAGAGAGATTATAATAATACTGTAAGGGAAACATTCTCCTAAATGTGATTAAAAGCTCAAACAAATCATACTATTAAACATTGATAATCACAGGTGTTGTTAGAAATTAAACTTTGAAAAAATAAGCAGATCACCAGATTGAATTCGCATAACCCAAGAATGAAAAGACGATGCCCCACATAAGATGATAACAAAAGATTGAAAAAAGAAGGATATTATTCCAAAAAGTCAATTTCAGCAAACTTCAAAACGAGTTCAAAAGCAAACTCATAGCATTTCAAAGCTTAACCAAAAAAATTAACACAGCAGATTATTGCCTTTGTATTAAATGTTGAAAAGGCTTACATCCATATCTATTATAACTCTAAATAAAATGGCCTGATGGTAAAAATGGTCTCAAACAAATCGAAAAGAAATTTAATATGAACAACAGTTTCTTATGTAAAAAATAGATATTTCCAGACGTAGATGCTGGAAAGCTTCGCGTTTCCACGTTCAGAAAAGGGAAAATTTAACAAACAAATTGTGGAGCGAACAAACAAACCATATTTTCATACAGCAAAATATATTTAGAATAGTAAAATTCTTAGTGCAGAAATGCTGAAAAGTCACAAAAACTTGACGAAATTGATACATACACTGTGATACGCAGAAATGCATTTTAACTATTTTGACGCTAGTCTTAAAGAACGTAAAAAAACGTAAAAAAATTTTACCACTTACGATAAGTTATATTTTTTTATTTCAAAACCACTGAAATTTTTGTCGTTCACGTTTTTTAAATTATTGTATGTACTTGCGTCAGTTTGAAACGTTTACGGAAAATTATTGAAATTATCGGAAATATTAAAACTCTCTTCAAACAATAATCTTTAAAGATTATTACTAAAATTCAACTAAAATTAAAAGTAGTTGCTCTATGAAATAGGGCACGTTTTTATTGGTTATAAAGACATTTTTCGAGTAAAACTAATTTTTCTTCTCATTTATTCCTTTTTTCTGATAAAATTTTTAATAAAATTTTTAGTAATAGAATTCAACAATCACATTTGCAAGCGGAGCTGATGCATAAAAGCAAATGTGATCGTCTATGCCCCAAAACTGAAGGCGCTGTTAGGTGTAGATATGGCATGATAAAATCTGGCTGAGCTCAATTTTGTACAGCCTGTCATATACAAGCTAGTACGTCTAGAGACAGTTCATGATATTCTTCTCAGTTTTAAATTCATCTTCGCAAGCTCATTATTGAAATTTATTTACGAAATGACTGTTTTTAAGCAAGAATACGTTTACTTATCTTTGAAAAATAAAAAGTATTGAATAAATGGATAGAAGTGAATGATTGGAAGGAAGAGGGTTACAAACTTTTACAACTAATTCCTGATGCATATATTTTAGTTTCTAGTTTATGAATGATATTATCTAACCACGCCATCTTCAATTTCAAGCAATAATTAACTTGGTCAACATGTTTTTCTTCACGTTATTTGGTAGAGATCTTGATTCTGAAGACACTGATATGCAGCACATCCATTTTGAATGGAATTTGTTTGGCAAAACACCCTGTATATAGAGGCTGTCATAGAGTAACGTCCTAAGCCGTAACTCTATTATTTACACTCCGATTCTTAGCTTATTCATCAGCTAAGTATCAAATAAAATAGTTTAAAAATTCTAAGCTTGATGCTACAAATAATTTTTTCCAATGCCGTTTTCAACTTCATATGGTTGTTAACTTTTGATCTACAAATTGCTCTGTGTATACTTTTCTGCGTCTTTAGAGAGATTTTTTTATGTATAGTACATGAATGAATTCAGAGAAAAAATCTCTACTCAATGACGTGAAAAATAATATACGGAGTAATTCGAAAAAAAGTTGACGACCACTTGAAATTCAAGATAGAATTGGAATAACATTATTTGTAGCATAAATCATTGTATCCATCAAACCATTTCATTTCATACATGGTTCATGAAAATCGGAATGTAAATGACACAGTTACAGCTTGGTTGTTGGCGAAAAAACGCCCATGTATCTGACGTCTATGGCTAGTTTACAATGTCTTCCACCAGCAGTGTTACAGTTTTACAAGCAGTATCCAATCTTTCCTACAATATTTGTGGAACTCGAGTGTAAAACCGGTTATATCCACATTTCATGGCTTCTGCCAATCAAATCAAAATTATAATCGTAGGTAAAAGTGCAAACTGGAAAAAGTATTTCCCATTTTCTCACACTTTTTAAAAACGGATATATCCGTGCAAGCAACATCAAATTTTATTAATAATTTCTTACCTTTTGCAATAAAACTGTCTGCTGCCAGCAGTATTTAATCTATAATTAACAGTATGCGGACTGCTTATGTCAAGGTTTTGGATTTTGTCCAATTATATTTAATATTTTCGAAACAATCTCAAATGGTTTATCAGCAGTATCTTATCTCTTGTAATAAAAACATTTTTTACCAACAATTTTACAAGCAACATCAAGTCGTCTGGAAGCAATATCAAGTCTTCTGGAAACATTTCAAGTCTTCTAGAAGCAGTATCAAATCTTCTGAAAATATATCAAATCCTCCAGAAATAATATCAAGTCTTCTAGAAGCAGTATCAAATCTTCTTAAAATATATCAAATCCTCCAAAAATAATATCAAGTCTTCTAGAAGCAACATCAAATCTTCTAGAAGCAGTATCATCTCTTCTGAAAATATTTCAAATCCTCCAAAAATAACATCAAGTCTTCTAGAAGCAGTATCATCACTTCTGAAAGTATTTCAAATCCTCCAAAAATAATATCAAGTCTTCTAGAAGCCGTATCAAATCTTCTAGAGGCAGTATCATCTCTTCTGAAAGTATTTCAAATCCTCCAGAAATAATATCAAGTCTTCTGGAAGCATTTCAAGTCATCTAGAAGCAGTATCAAATCTTCCAAGGGCACTATCAAGTCTACTGGAACCATTTCAAGTCTTGACAGTTTTTGGCCTTCTGTCAAGATTTGGTATTTTGCCGATAGTTGTTAAAATCAAATTTTCTTAATGCTATTTCTTGCTTTTTGCAATAAAATTGTCTTGTGCCAGCAATATTGTGTCTTTAATTATTAGACTACTTACGTCAAGGTGTTACATTTTGTCCAACAATATTTAACCCTTTTGTTGTAGACAATTGTTAAGATCTTAGTGTTTTGCATATAAACAAAAACGTATGTGTACAACCTCAAATAGTTTGTTAATAGGATAATTGAATTTATCTTTGAATCTATTTATTTAGATGAGTTTATCGCCTATATCCGTTACTTTATGGACACACTGTGTATTAAAAACATAAACTCCTGCGAATGATTATTGTTTATTTAATACGCCCTGAAAGTTTTTGGTGCAAATCGATCATGACATTTACACTCATTACTAACATACATTCATTTGCGTATGAAAATGTTCAATATTTCGAATAATAACAGTTATTTCTCCTATTTCTCGAAGAAATATGAGCTATTTTAAAAACAAATCAATATTTTTATTTATTTCAAATCTTCGTCAGAACCTGTTATAACTAAGAAAGGTTGAGGACGTCTTATACATAGAAAACAACTTTTTTTTACAACTTTGCTAATTTCGCCTCCCAATTTCAATCGTGAAACCTTTGTGGATTTTAAGAAGTTCTTTTGCAAATACCTATAAATTGAACAACACGAAAATGACACCAAATTGCAAAACTTGAATTAAGCAAAAGCAAATTTATTTCATTGACTTGTTACATTTAATTTTAGTTAAACTTTAGTAACAATCTTTAAAGATGGTATGTTTAACACATTGTATTTTGGATAATTTCAACAATTTTCCGCATACGTTTCAAACTGACGCAAGTACAAACAATAATTTAAAAAACGTAAACGACAAAAATTTTAATGGTTTTGAAATAAAAAAAAAATATAACTTATCGTTAATGGTTAAAACTTTTTTTTTCAAAAGTAACAAAGCGGAAATTCCAAACGTAGACGACATCTTTAAAACCAGTGGTTTTTCGTTTTTTACATTTATTCTGGAAAAAACCATCATTAACTTCCCAGTCGTTTTCTTCTCTTCTCTTTTTATTATCCTCACGCAGACAAACGTTTCATTTCAAATTTACAACACAAACATGTGTTATATTAAAAAAGTCGGCTGTAAGTGTCCAATTCCAAAATCTTCTCATTTTTCTCTCTTTTTTTCCCTTGTATTACCATAAAATTATAATTTTTATCCAATAAACCGGATAATAAAACACTTTAATTTAAGAAATTTTTTAGTATTAGAATTTCTTCATCAATTTTTTTTAACAAATGAATAAATTAAACAAAGAAATTCGTGTTCTTCATGAAACGATGATAAATTATATCCTTTTAGTACAAAAAAATAAATAAGTTGACGTTTTTAGTGCATTTTGAAAGTAAATTTTTCAAATTTTATTGCTTCGAAACTATAAAATTCATTGTAACTTTAAAAATGTTACTTTAAACCTTCATTGAAATCATCGAGGGTTGACTTTTACCGGCTAGATTTCGAAGAAAACCACACTTGAAACGGTTTTGTGACGACCGGGTTTTCCCACGGGACCCCAAAAATACCATACAATTCAGTTTATCTCATCAGAAATTGCGTGTACAAACACGTCACTCAACGGTATTTATTATTAATTGAAATACAACATACGACGAAAATCTTCGTTAAATGGTAAGCGATTATAATATTTATTTAGTGTTATTTATAGTTTTTTTAAAGAAAAATTTAATGATTTGATTCAGAAACAAACAAGTTTAAAATGTGATTTGCCTCTAGGTACAAAATACATTGCTCTGGAAAATTCTGTTTATAAAAATACCATGTGAAATAGCACGTAGACCTTTTTAAACAAAAAATAGTAATTAAAATCATTGAAGATTCATTATAAAATTTGTTTTTGAATTTGGTGATGTTTATTAAAAGATTGATGTGTACGTAAAACTTTCCGTGAACGTTGTTGTATGATTTTCCCATTGACGCACAATTTAAACATTGTTTAAATAAAATAACTTATTTGTTTTGTGTTGTAGGAAAATTAAAAATTAAATTTTCCGCCTTTATTGTTCTTTTTGGACGGTTTTTTTCTTGGATAATTTTAATAAATAATAAATAATCTTTTAATTATCACAAATAATTTTCCATGATTAGTAATAATTTTTTATAATTTATTTACATGGTTTTTTTAAGTGGTTAAAATGAAATTAGTGCCTATATTCACGCCATTAATTTGATTTGATGCATAGACAAAGAAGGTGATATCTAATATATAAGAAATACAATTAGCAAAACTAATACATAAAACAACATGTTATTACGTGTAGTATTTATTTAGTATCTATTACAAAATAGTAACAAATTAAAAATTTATAATCATTTTTTGCCGAAAAGTTTCAAAATGTTTGTTTGTTTTCGACTTGCCAAAGTGCAAACTGAACGGCGAGCAACTTCTAAAAATGGTCGAAAATGATAGTAGAAAAATAGATTCTTCATTGTAACATTAAGAAAGTTTCTTGTGCATTCGTCACAGCAAAAAATATTTAAAACAATTATTCAAAGAAAATAAATAGACAAAATGACGTTGCAGCTCTAGCTGTCTTTGCAATATTAAGTTGTTGTTATTTATAATATAAAAGTAAAAAGTAAGGAAGATTTTAAATTTTAAGATAAACCTAAAATGTGCAAGTATTCCAAAATTTAGATATTATGCCTAAATTCACGGTTTTAAAATTTTATATTCCGAAAATTTTGCATGTATGCCAATTATTGGAAAACCTGTACAATTCAATTATCTGAAAGTATCTGAAAAATGTGGGTTGATAAATATAACATAAATGACCAATCATCCTTTATCTAAAAATGTCCTCGGAATTTATATCGAATTGATTCTATACTTCATGTATACACAATATAATATATTTTAAGTTTCTATTTTGTGTTTTTATTATGTTTTTGGATGCATTTTAAGTCTTCTGGAAATATTGCAAACCTTCTAAAAACATTTCAAGTTTGCAAGCAACATCTACTTTCTAGAAGCAGTAGCAAGTCTTTCAGAGGCAGTAGTAAATCTTCTCAAAGCAGTTCAAGACTTTTGGAAGCACTATCAAATCCTTCAAAGGCAGTGTCGAGTTTGTTGGAAGCTTTTTCAAACTTCTAGAAGCAGTATCAAATCTTCTGCAAGCATTTCAAATCTCTTAGAAGCAATATCGAGTCTTTTAGAAGCAATATCAAATCTTGTGGAAGTATTCAAGTCTCCCAAAGGCAATATCAACTCTTCTGGGAATATTTCAAATTTTCTAGAAGCAGTATCAAGTCTCCTAGAAGCTGTACTATATTTGAAAATACGCTATAAAGTTGCTAATAATCTCCTATGGATCCTGCAGTAACATTAAACTTTAAAAAAACTCAACGAATGGTTTCAAGTGTTAATTTGATTTTTGAAATTTTAATTTTTCAAAATACGTTTGATTTTGATATCGGGGATATTTTAGGGAATTTCGAATCTTCCGCTCAAGTGCCGGGATTTAGAACTTAGTCCCGAAAATATTCTTGGTCCAAGGGATTGGACAACCTAATTATAAATCTGACGTTACAATAACTGTTCGTAAATGTCGTGCAGTGTACTCGTTTTTGATTCATGACCATTTTCCAACACACGCTGAAAAGTACATGTAACACCCCAAGTATATGCTAGTCTTCATATACGCTACTGCCTACTTGCCGAGTACTTTGCAATTACTCGCCAAGTAGCGCGTAGCGCTTAAGACAGTTTGGTTTCTTAAATGACATTTTATTGATATCTATCATTTTGGCCACATAGAACATTACAACGACTAACAACAAACTGCCCAAACTGGCCCATACAGTTTACTGTGAATTTATTGATTTTACTGTGAATGCAACGGCTTCACCGGGGAAATACCATGTTTATCAGATATTTACACTCAAAGCAACAAATTCGTTTTCATAAACGAAGGTGCAGTTTCCAATTTGTTCATGGTGTACGATGGCTTTGCACACTATCGCGTGTCTACTGTATTTAGCGGTGTATTTACGGTATTAGCTCTACTTTTAGTTGTTATTCGGTGTTAAATTATTATAAATAATAATAATTTTATAATAGTATACTTGTATCGCACTAAAACTAGAACTAACACTAGACCTAGAACTAGAAAGATCATTTCAAATGAAGCATAATTCTGCTCATATATTTGTAATAAATGGTCAAATAAAGCTCACTCTTGAGCTGAACAGTAATCCAACTAGTCATAAATATTTTGCCGGATATCAGCAAATATCCGTATATTATAATTGTATTGCTTATTTCAGTAGTTCTCCATACTCATAAATAAAATCCACTTAAAAAAGGTCACAAAAAAATCGTTGGGGGCTAAATCTAATAATATATCGTAATTTAATAATATATCGTGCTGGTCATTTAATACGAAATGTGAGGATGGAACATCATCCTCTGCTCCTTGTTCAGCAGAGAATGATGTTTGATTCTTTCTTTTTTACACAAAATCTGTTATTTTGGGTTCTTTCTTGTTGACTAACAGATCTTTAAAAATTTCGTTATATGGAGCCAAACATTTGTGAAGTTTTCTTTTAAATTTTGTGCTTCTTTCAGTGGGCAATTATTGAGTGCAATTATTCAGCAATATCTAGACCCTTTTTTATACCTTTTACAGTAAAATCTTTTAGAATAACAGTAACATCTTCCTCTGTATTGTTTTCATCGTCATCATCAACAAAATCAGTTGTATTTGTTTCTGATGCTATTTCCAGCAAACTTACCATATCTTCGACATTCATGTCATCAAAACCTTCCCCTCCTACAAACTTAGCAACTTCTACCATTGCATCTATTTCGTTATGATCTAGATCAATTAAGTTATCCTTTTCAACTGCCTCTGGCCATAGATTTTTCCAACAATTATTTAATGTTGAAGGTTTTAATCCCTTAGTGGATAATATGATTAATACAGTCCAAAATTGTAAAGCGTTTCCAAGCCTGCATAATTTTAAAATTTTTAAGATTTTGAAATCATCTTTTTCGTTTATATGAGAACATCTTTGCAATGTGCAAAGATCTATAATAGAAGATTGTAAAGTAGTAATAGAGTGTAACGTAGTAGTAGAAGATTTGCAATGTGCAAAGATGTTCTCATATAATAGGCTTTAAATATAGATATAATACTTTGATCTAGTGGTTGAAGTAATGAAGTTGTATTTGGCGGCAAATATTACTTCAACATTTGGGTGACTAAAATTTTTCGGGTGACTTGGTGCATTATCCAATATTAGTAGAATTTTAAAATCTTTTTTTTGCTTTAAGTAGTTCTTCACGCTTGGAAAAAAACAGTTTAAAAACTATTTCTTAAATAAGTCAATGGTAACCCAAGCTTTCTTATTTGTAGCCCAATATATCGGTCAAGCGTTTTTATTAAGTATTTTCTATGCACGAGGATTGAGGGATTGAGGATTGAGGCGTTACTGCACATATTAGTGTTAGTCTGTCTTTTGCTACCTTAAAACCCGGCGCAGTGTTTTTAATTTTTTGAAATAAACGTTCTCTTGGGCATTTTTTTCCACCAAATGCGGCTTTCATTTGCGTTAAAAACCTGATGTGTATACATTGGTGCTTCACTATCAGCAGATTCGCTCTCTCCTTGTATTTTCAGGTTTTGCAATGAAAAACGTTTTTTAAAACGGTCGAACCAACCTTTACTGGCAACAAAATTGGGATCAGTAGCAGATTCTCTACTTTCTATTAAAAAGTTGTAAATTTTTAAGGCTTTATTTTTAATATTTGTGTCTAGTGACATTCGTTTATTTAAGCAACCGTCAATCAAAACACTAAGAGCTTTTTCCATTTTTTGAAGAATTAGTGCTCTACGACGAGCTGTCATATTTACGGAGACGGAACAACCTGCAGTAACCGAAGATCTAATTTTTTGTGCATTTTTCTGTGTAGTACGTATTGTAGCTTCATTCAAATTTATTCTTCTCCCCCTTTTTAAGGCGATCCAAAATCAGAAATTTTTGTTCTAATGAAATGAAATGTCTTTTAAGAGGTGATTTTTTCTTTATAGTAAACATTGTTCGAAGGTAGAAAAAATAATATTTAACATTTTTCAAAGTTTCAATAACAATATATACACAATTTTTTTTTCTGAGAAATATATGATGAGAAATATCACATTACGAAGTAATAGGGGATTTCCCTATAGTTGAAGTAAAAATATACAGTTAGTTATACAGGGATTTCCACTACTTTTCGAACTGCGTTAGAGCGAAACCGTGTTGTAAGAAACCGTGTTATATGAAAATTCTTTCTAATTCTCGAGTCGGGTAGTTAAAATGTGAGTAATCAATTTACGTTACGAAATTGCAAAGGTCGAATAATTTCTGTGGTTCCTTTTATAATGGCAGTAAGAGGCAAAAATACAGGCAACAATACAAAACTCCATTCTTGGCCTGTATAAGATACGTGTATAAGATAGACCAGTATAACTAATTACGTTTCATTTATGAACATGTGAAGCACTATTAAACATACAGTAGAACCCCTCGTATCCGTCACCCATGGGACCGGAGCATGGTCGGTTACCAAAAAAGGTCGGATAATCCGAGGAACAACAAAAATGAACAAGACAAACATAAACGAGTACATATATTTAATTATGTATACAAATCCATGTATGTACATGTAAATTTATTTAAAAAAATCAGTTATATTTTTTTGTTTTAATCTACCAAATCTTGCTTTAGCTGAGATATCTTTGCACTTTTTAATGCACAGCACATCCATCGGTATTGCTTCTGGATGTTGCTCGACGTATTTCATTGCAATCTCGAAAGCCTCTGTAGCTGTCGTATGACTAATATTTTCAGGTTCTTCTTTTTCATCATCCGTTTCATCTTCCTCTGTTTCAACTTTAAAAACTGCGGATACGATTTGTTCGTCGTTCAGATCCTCGTTAATGACTTCAACTATGTCCCCTCCCAATAGCCACTCTTCTATATCCGCTGGTTGGATTTGGGCATCGATGGTCTGTAAATCTTGTAGAATTTCTGCTTCATCTGTATTTAAAGTTTCAGACTCATTAGAGATTGCGCTCTCACCTTCAATAATACTTGGCCATAGTTTTCTCCAAGATTTTTGTAGAGTGGTGTGATTGAGTTCGTCCCAGGCTTGTGCGGCAATGTAAATGGCATCTTTTATATTAAAAGTCTTCATTGCCTCAAATAGGTTACTGCCTCCTTCCGTTTGCTCTAATAAGAAGCTGACATATTTTCGCCTGTATCTTTTCTTCAACCACTCAATAACCCCTTGATCCATAGGTTGGATTAAAGGTGTCACACGAGGAGGTAGAAACATAGCTTTGATGTTTCTCATTGTTAGTTCGTTTTCCGAAGGATGACTGGGAGCATTGTCAAGAATCAAGACTGCATTGAGTGGTAGATTTTTCATTTTCAAGTGTTTTTTTACATCTGGTACAAACTCTTCAAAAAACCACTGTTTAAACAAAGAACTGTCCATCCAAGCAGATTTTTGATTTTTATAATAAACAGGCAATGATGCCATGTTCACATGTTTGAACGCTCTGGGCTTTTTAGATTTTCCAATGACAAACAATGGCATTTTATGGTTTCCACTTGCATTACTACAAGTTGCAAAAGTTAGTCTATCCTTGGATAATTTTGTCCCTGTTACTTTTTCATTTTTTGCAGCAAGAGTTTTTTGTGGGAGCATCTTGTAGTTTAACCCTGACTCGTCAATATTATACACTTGATCCGGATGCATATTGTTTTCTTTAATAAAAACTTCAAATTTCTTCACGAACTCTTTGGTTGCGTCATCATCAGCTGATAGCTTTTCTCCAGAAATAACAACGTAACGTATACCATGGCGACGTTTCCATCGGTGAAGCCAACCTTCACTTGCACTGAAATTTTCCCCTTCCTCTCCTACTATTGTTTTATGTAAAATCGCTGCCTTCTCTTTAATTATAGGACCTGACAAAGGAGTTCCTTTGCGTCTTTCTTGGCAAAACCATATCCAGAGAGCATCATCTAAAACATCAAATTTAGGCTTTTTAAGCATCTTTCTATTTTTTAAACCCTCCTCCCCTTCCACTGTCATAGAGTACGATTCGATATTCTTTCTGTTTTTCCTCCAGTCTTTAATAGTTGTGACGTCTATTCCTAATTCAGAAGATAATTTTTGAACTGACTCGCCATTGTCTAGCCTCTGAATAACTTCCAATTTCT
The DNA here is from genome assembly GCA_036711965.1 of Onthophagus sagittarius. Taxonomy (NCBI): domain Eukaryota; kingdom Metazoa; phylum Arthropoda; class Insecta; order Coleoptera; family Scarabaeidae; genus Onthophagus; species Onthophagus sagittarius. The sequence goes on along the minus strand of JASERS010000003.1, from coordinate 37,365,403 downwards.
TCTGTAGTGTACATACAATACGTTTTCGTTTTTGTTGGGTAGCCATAATCACTTTTACTATAACAATTGTAAATATGCATACAATTGATATTCACAATGATGAACACAGTTGCGCAACCCTTGGCAAACATCAAGATTGAGCGAATCAAGTAATTCCCCGACGGAAAGTCGGGTCTCTTGGGATTCACAAAAACGTACATTAGAGCATTTGAACAAAATTGGGAGTAGGGAGGGGTGACGGATATCCCGAGGAGTCGGATATCCCGAGGTCGGATATGAGGGGTTCTACTGTATTTTCAACTTTGTTACTTTGTTACATCCGGTAGACCGGAAGTGGCATGCAAAGTAAATTTCAACAAAGTAGATGCAACGGTACGAAAGAAAATCGATTGTTGCAGATTTTTTGGCGGGCACTGTATATCACTATCTTTGTCTATAATTTGATGTTACCTGTCAAATGTCAATTAAAAAAGTAACCTAACTTTTTTCTTTCAAAAAATGATTTCATCACGTCGTAAAACGATAACTGACGTAACAAAAACCTACATTAATAAAGTAAGTTACATTATTTAAATTTATTTGTAAAGCGAGCGAAAACTATTACCGCATCAATTTTCTCTATCAAAAAAAATTTCCCAATTTCGAAACTTCTATAGTCTGTATGATAATATAGAAATCGTGGCCCCACCGTTCCATTTCTCTTTTCTACGCAACGAGCTACAACAATATCAGAGAAATTTCCTCGACGATTTTCACTCGATGCGACGACGACGCGTTTGAAAAACGTTGAGAAAAAAACCAATTTCACCTCCGGCAAATCCCAAACGGCGAGAAAGCGACCAAATCGAATCACGTGATACCAGCACTGCGCATGACCGGGGATTCCCGATCTGCTACATGTCGTGTCCGCGGCCAACTACAAACCGTTCAGTTCACGAGACGAATCGTAACCGAGTATGTACAAAAACGAACATTCAAAGAGAAAAGAATACGAACGACAATAATAATAGTAATTATTATTAATAATAATAAAGGAGAAACCGATGGATTGTGTATCACCGTTTAAAGTGCGAACAAATCGATTTAAAACGCGAAAAAGTGATCTAACCTAACCTCAAAACGTCAAAAAATTAAGTTTATCTCATTTTAATTTAGTGGAAACTTTATCATTATAGATGTGTTATTTCCGTTTCATTCACATTATTTAACGACAAAGTGTTTTTATTTTTCTCCAAATTTTCTTTTTGGTTAATAATCGAAGAAAATGTCGCGTAGTGGAGGGGGCAATTACGGCGAATCAAAGGGATTCACCCCGAACATTCTTCCAGATGAGACTTCCCTAGACGACAAACATAACCTGTACGACTCGCCGCAGGTGGACAGTGGATTTTTGAGTGGCAACATCCAGTCCGAAGAATTCGAGTCCTCCAGCTCGATGCGGCTGGATAGCGGCGTTTGCGTCGATGCCGTCACCAGAAGTTTTTCCGATCTTAATTTTAAAAGTAGCGATGGCCTCAACGACCTCAACTCAGGATCTATCAAAAGCCCCATTGATTCTACTCAAACGTCCCAAACAACGACACAAAAACAAAATTGGGAAATTTATCATCAACAGGACGAAGATGGAAATACGTAAGTAATTTTATAAAAAAATCCATTTCATAACATAACCTATTTTCGTAAATGTCAGTTTTGGCAGATTGTGATAAAAAAAATTATTAATTAATTTTATCTTTTTATACATGAAGCAGTTATTTTATTTATTTTAATAAATATCTTATTAATTAATTAATCATTTAAAAATTAATAAATCGAATTTTTTTTGGGAGATCAAATTTTAAAAAAAGTGTTTTGGCGGCACTGTTTATTGACATAAATTTGAGGTTATCTATCTGTCAAAATTTTTTATTCGATTTCATTTATATAATGAGTTTTAATCCTTTTTCTCATTAAATTAGATACAATTACAAATAAGGAGTAATATAAATTTTTGTCCCATCATTTAAAATTACGTCATCCCAACCTTGGGATTTAGATAATGATGTTGATATCTGCATTATTTTCCTCAACAAAACGATTTCCTAGCGATTAAGTATCAAAATTAACTCAATGATTTTAAAGCAACGACAAAACTAAACAAAACATTTTTATTTTCCAATTCAATTAAACAACAAAACGTAATAAAAATCGCTTTTTATTATTTTTTAATTAAACGTCGTTATGAAAGTGATTAGAAAGCATTAATTTAATTTGTTACTTTATTTACCTTCCGAGAATTCATCAAATACGTTATTTCATCAAAATCCCAAACGATTGATTAATAACGACTTTCCAAGAAGTTGCGACGAGTGCATCCTGTTATTTTAAAGACTTGTGGTTTTTACCAACAATAGAAGAATCGCGCCAAACTTCAATTTACTCTAATAAAAGAAATTTTCTCAACATTTCTTGTAATTTCATCTTAACACTTTTAACCTTAACGATAACCTACATGTTATCACAAATTTTTATTTATAAAACTTGAAAAATACATTCATCGAAAATTTTATGACGTTTATGATGATTATATCGTTTCTTGTAGTTGATTTTTTGATTTCTTCATTATAAATTTCGAAATTCAATGAAAACTGTCTTAAACGTCAAAATGATGTTTTAAATCAACGTCAAAATAATCTTAAAATTAAAAATTAACTGATTAAAAAGAAATTAACTAAAATCACCATTATAATAGTTAATAATATTAATAATTATTATATTTAATAATAATTAATTAGTATGAAGAAATATCAAATTGTTTTGCCGCTAGATGGCGTCATTTACAATCTGTCACTAACTGTCAGTTTATTTGTGACGTTTTAAACTAAACATTTTTTTTATTTAAAAAAACTAAATTGTTTAATTTTGTGTATGTATCTTAATAATAACAACAAAACTGAACGGATTTTCCATTGTATACGTTACTCTGGGAAAGTTTACCCCATCTAAACTTATCTTTTGACGCAAAGGTTTTTGGGAATTTTCTCCGTTTAAATGCCTTTTAAAATCTTGGGATAATTTTACCTGCTTCAGTACAAGGGTGTATTTGACCGTGTTCACTTCGAATCTAAAAAAATGGTTGCTTTGAATAACCTTAATCGTAAAAAAACGACCAATTTTGATGTAACGTACGATTTTCTTTTAAGTTTTATTCTTGTATTTAGTGTTTAATTGACTTTTTCAATGCAGGTTTCTTCACCACTCAGTGATTGAACACTTCCCAGAAGTAGCCTTAGCCGTTATTCGGGCGACGCCGACCCCAACGCTTTTAAACACCGAAAACGACAATGGCCAAACCGCTTTACATCTAGCCGTTTTAACAAATCAATGGAAAATTGCTCGAATGTTAATCGTGGCCGGAGCGAAACCATCCCCTATTAATCGACAGGGGGATTCCCCTTTACATGTAGCGGCACGAATCGGCGACGTGGAATGTTGTAAGGCGATTACTTATCCAGTTCAACAGCAAGAAAGGGAGCGTTTAGGGCTTTCATATCCTCCTCATGCATACGATAGATGTGATTTGGATCAATGGAATTTCGACGGTAAGTTCCAAGAAAATACGTACACTTTATTTTACAACTTGTACTTTGCACTGTAAATTACATATAAATTACGTGTACGGTTAAATGCACTCGAGTAAAACGTCATCGATTGGTTTTTTCAATAAACAATAAAAACACTTACGTTTCCACACGTAATTAAAGAAGAACACGGCATTAATGAATAACTCATTAATTGTAAGAAAATTAATTTCTTCTTTTCAATTTAAAGTGAGGTTAGATTTAAATCAAGATGACATTTATTTAAGAACGTTTCCAAGATCAAATTGAAGTTAGATTTAAAAATCTGTCAACGTGACGTCTATTGACATTTAAATAGATTATAATTTTCTCAATGTTGAAATGTGTTATTAAAATGTATAAGAAACAAGGAAATATCATTTTCGAAGCGGAATAAGGAATTTTGCGCGCTTTAGCCTTCGGAAATTCAATCAATTTCAGCATACTACGCGGCTTCTATTATGTGCATTAGACATTATACACACTCTGGGTTTTTCCAAGGTCACATCGACACGACTGTATCGCCGCGCAACCTGTTCTCTCTCTGTATTCAGTGTTCATCTGACGAAAAAAAATCGCCAACAATTTTGGTATACTCAAAATAAAACGAATAAAAATAAAGGATTATTCTTTATTGTGAGTAAAAACGCGAAAACAAAATGAGTAATAAATCAAAAATATACGCGCTTGTAGTGCACAACACGAGTTTTTGCACTCGGACGAAAGATCGAAGCAAAAATAGATCGAAACGTTGACGGAATTTTCGGTGATATACATAAAACGGTTTCTTTTTGGTAACGGAAACACAATAAAAAAATACGGCTGCGTAAACCTTGATTTATATACGTAGATTGTAATGAAATGTTGAAGACTTTTGGCCTGGGATTTCCAAAGCTTTCTCGTTCGGTCGGCGCCTCTCAGGGTTTTGCCCAGACAATCGGGGTTCCCTGACCCGTAATCTTCCTTTAAATTTATATCAATTAATCCTCAATTATTATTAAAATGTTTTTGTAATGAATCAGCCCCTAAAAATTCCTATTTGATGATTCTAGATTAACATTAAATTCATTTTGAAAAATTAAATGAATAAGAAATACGCTATTTAAATTTATAATTTCACACCAGAACTATCTCTTGTTGACAATAAAAAATATTGGGTTTCGCAAATATTTAACAATAAGCTTATGATACAAATTGCTTAATCTATATCAGTTGTTGAATACTTGGGTATATATTTTAAAGGGAATATACCCAGTTTATTTACCCAAGTTTAACTAATATATAACTTTAATTCCCATTCAGTGTTTTATTATTATAAATTCTTCTGCAACTAAAAGTATAACTAATACTAGATCAACAACTTAGCGTTAGTATTAACACTAGACCAGGGATTCCCAAAGTGTAAATTATATTTTAAGATATATTTTATTAAACAATACTCCCTCCGGTAAAGAAATAAGTTTCTGAAATTGACTTTTTCCAAAAATTAAGAAGAAGATTTTGCCTTATTTATTGATATTACCTTTCATATCTCAATTTGGCATATACTGGTGACGATTTTTTTTTCTTGCATAGCAAAAATTAGACAATGAGTGGCGACAACTATGTAATTTTGATTTTAGCAACTTTTAGGCTTTGTAGATGTGGAAGAATTTTAGATACAAGTTTTCAATATTCAATTAGGCAATGATTCATCAATCATTCATCATCAAATATATATATAATCAAAGCTGTTACTGTAAAAAAGTTTTTTTCAGCGTTAATTTAACTTTTACTAAAATGAGAAACTGACTAATACAAAAACTCTAGGTCTGTTGAAAAGTGTAGTGGTAAATTGTGGAAGACACTATTATTACTCGAGATTAATCAAAATCTTATAAAAACTGTAATAATGGCCAGTATATTTCTTCCAGTTTTAACACCTTGATACGGATTCTGATTATTATATCAGTTTAATATACAAACGTAGTCTAAACTATTTTAATCCTATAATTAATATTTTAATCCTATATGTAATACATACATTGTGTATTCATGATGAAAGGAATCAATCCGATAAATTCTCAGCAATTGGTCTTCAACAAAACTGCTGGAACTGGTCAATTTCAATTTTTGGTTTGTAACTTTTTTACGTATTTCACAGTAACATTAGATATTAGTTGAAGATTTTAACCCAACCCTATTAGTTAGTTAGCAGCTAGCATATAGCTGCTGCTGGCTGGATTAAGTTGGGCCAGTAATTTTAACCCAACCTAACTCAACTACATGGTTAACACTGAATATTAGTTGGGTTGGTCAGAAAAAAATCAGGTAGATGCGGTTAATGGATCAACCCAATCCAACTAATGTTTGCTGTTAGTGCTAACTAACTAGTTGGGTTATATAGATATCAGTTCGGTTAGATCTACTAACCTTACCCCAACCCAACATGCTAATTAGCATTAGATACTAAGATTAAATAGTTAGCACCAAATATTTGTTGGATCAAATTGAGACATCAACTTTATTCCAACCGAAATAGCTAGCTAGCACTAGATATTGGTTGAGTTGGGTTGAGCCATCAAACCTTAAAGTTGATCACTGCGAACATTTTTTCCGATGAGTCGATTATTGGAATGCTCGGTGATAATCGGCCGAACGTGAATTCATCTTATTTCAAAATGAAGCCAATCCAATCAAGGTCGCTATTTGATGGTGCGAACCAACACATCTTGCTTCAAAATCGAATAGAAAAGAACTAAATCGAATCCAATCCAATTTATTTTGTTTCAAAATGAAGTCAACCCAATCTAACCCATCTTATCTTGCTGCCAGATGAACGCAATCCAATCCAACCCAACTAATCTTGTTTCAAAATGAAGCCAACCCATCGCAAACCAACTCAACTCATTTCATCTTGCTGCCAAATGAACCCAATCCAACCCAACTCATATTGTTTCAAAATGAAGCCAACTCATCGCAAACAAACTCAACTCATTTCATTTCAAAATGAAGCAAACTCAACCCAATCCCAGCCATGTCATCTTGCGAATAACTAAGATTTTTACAGTAGATATTAGTTGAGTTGGGTTGAGCCATCAAAATTTAAAGTTGATCAGTGCGAACATTTTTTCCGATGAGCAATTAACGCAAAATTGAGCTAATGAATAAAATGTTATTGATTTTATTTCTTTCATCATTAATGCAGTATATATTGGTGAAATTGAGTAATCATTTAATAATCATTAAACATTTCAACAATCTATGTGCAGTAAACAAGCTGCAGTAAGTGAAATGAAAGTAGTTTCTATACAAGAATATTGATTATTAAAAAAATGTTACCGGAAATACAAGCAACCTGGCCAAGATCCAGTCGTCGCAAAACAATTAATATATAAATTCAGCAAGACAGCACGCAACCATATATTCTTCTTGAAGTTAATGAGTTTGATGAAGCATCAAATAGAGTTAGTCCCGATACAAACGTTTGAGATTTAGGCATTTTTAATACAACTCAGTTGTTACAGGTTTTACAAAACTATAGACGAATTAATTCTTGCTGTTGAAAAACCTTTTCCGAATTGAGTTCAGATACTTTGAATAAAGTTTCGCTTTCAATGGGTAGGCTTTCAGTTTCTATTAATTTTAATTTTGGATTTTACCAATATATAAGAGACATCATCACTTCTGTTTAAATACTTAAATGACTCAAAGGTTTTTTTAGAAATGGTATTAGTAGTTAAGTTTCAATACATTATTTTTTAAATCGGACACTTATTTTTTGACAAAAAACAAATCGTTATCGGATACTTATTTCTGTATGGAGAGAGCAAATAAGTAAGTAGTAAAATAAATAATAAATATAACAAATAAGATGTTTACTTAGACTTTTTTGGCCCCCAAAAATTTCGATGATATTACATTGGCCCGCTTACGAAACTATAAATTTTTAATTACCCACTGTTTGGGTATTTACCATAAGCCCTAGTAAATTCCCAAATAAATACCCTATTTAAGTATCCTCGGACAAGGAGTTAAAATTTCCATAAAACTTCCATCTATAAGTATAAATTATATTTTAATAATAAAGTTAGATACAATCTATTCTATAACTAAAATTATTAAATTTGTCGATTTTGCTAGAGCTAAATTTAACATATATCGATAAACAATAAAAAATCTTTAACCTTTCATACATGTGCTATTTAAATTTATAATTTCCCACCAGCACCATCTGTTATTGACAATAATCGGATTTCGCAAATATCAGAGCTTATGATGCAAATTAATCTATATAGATTTAATACAAGAAAGCAAATAACAAAATTCGAATAATAAATCTTGTTTCTTTTGACAAAGAGATAAAATTTATTCATGAATTAAAATCAATGCATAACCCCGCAATTTATCAATATTAATAGTAATTTAAATTCGTCAAGGACGTTTGATACAATCCATTTTATAACTAAACTTATTAACTTGAAATTTTCAAAAAATCGATTTAATTTTTATTAAATAAATTGTATACTTTTCAGAATACTTTAAGCGTTCAATCATCAAAAATTTTAAATATTACCGAAGTTACATCGAAATCATCAAAATTTTCACATTTTCGTATTTTTCTCCAAAAACAAACAGCATAACAGAGCTCAAAATTAAATTTCCTATAACTTTTGAGTAAATTTTTTTAGAACGCTTAGTTTCCCGAGTATAGCCACTAATAACTTAGAAATCATCGAAATTTATCAAATTTTCACATTTTCGTTTATGTCTTGATATTTACGCATCTGAGTGCGAAAGTGTAAGGGGCAATAAAATATTCAAAATTAAATTTCTAGCAATGTTTGTTCGGATTTTTTTTTTGTAGAACGCTTATATTCGCAACTTATTGTTAAAAAACAACCAAATTCATCAAATTTCCGGTTTCTCTCGATATTGTTAGGTCGATACCTTGAATGAGGTTACCTTCGTGGTATAGGACACTATTCAAAGTATCGAATTATTGGAAATAATATTTTAATAATATAGTAAGTAGCTGACGAAATTCACTTATAAACATTAAAACTTAAAGCCAAAATCCGGTCTGTTTACTAACATGATTAACGACACCGAGAATGTGCACAGATCGGTTATCGATTCGGTCGAATAATTCTATGATGTTGAAATTCGGTGATAATTAGCCGAACGTGAATTCATCCTATTTTTAAAATGAAGCCAATCCAACCAGGGCCGCTATTTGATGGTGCGAACCAACACATCTTGTTTCAAAATGAACTCAAACGAATCCAACCCAACTTATTTTGTTTCAAAATGAAGCCAACCCAATCCAACCCATCTCATCTTGCTGTCAGATGAACCCATTCCTATCCAACTCATCTTGTTTCAAAATGAAGCTAACCCATCGTAAATCTACTCAACTCATATCATCTTGCTGCCAGATGAACCCAATCCAACTCAACTCATCCTGTTTCAAAATGAAGCAAACTCAACCCAATCCCAGCCATCTCATCTTGCGAGTAACTAAGATTTTAATTTTGGGGTTAAAATGATGAAAAAGAAAAAGATTTTAATTTTGGGATTTTTCTTAATATTGTTTTATGTAGGATCACCCCTTTAAATATACTATAAACGCAATTTCCTGTATAAAAAAGAAACAGTTTTAGATACCCTTTGCTGCTGGTATTGAGTATCGATACCGAGGTAGGTATGAAAACATGATAAAACAAAATTCCCTGTTAATTCTACCAAATTTTCAATAATTTGACTTTTATTATAAAAAATCTAACTTTAACGTATTAGTGATTTGCCATTATTGACAGAAATTTTTCTTTAAAACTTAGTTAATTGTATATTAAACCTATTTTCGACGAAATATTTTCTGATAATTCTCTTAAATTAAGTACAAAAATCCTTGATATGCGCTTGATTAAAAAAAATATACGTAATCTCAACATTTACTTAGTGGTTATACTCGTTATGACAATAAGAATAATTGATAATAATTGAATAAGTAAGTAGACAACTGATGATAGATATTAATTTTCCTAAATTTTTTACTTACATGTCATAAACTGCACCAAAATAAACATCAATTTCGTAACGAAACGATTCAAAATCCGCTAATTTTAACCGTTGAAAATTTCCCCACCGCACCCGGCCTTTTTACTTGCACAGGCCATTTAAGGTCGGCCGGACCGAAATAACGCCGCTTTTCCGTGGCTTTTCCACCTCGAAAAGCGAGACGGAGACAAACCTACGTCAATTCCAAGTTTAATTTACGCGTCGTTTCGACGTCACCGTAAACGTTATTCTCTTTAAATACTCATTCCTTAAAAAAAATTTTTTCTAATTTTATCATTTCATAAAAAAAGTTTGACGATTTGACGCGCACGATTTATCTTTAAACTTCCTTTTCACGTGGCTCAAAATAAATGTTAACATCTAAAGATTCGTTTGGAGGTACGTGTTTAAACTTAAAACGTTTCTATTTTCAGAGTTAGATTAGAAGACGAGATATTTGGTTTTTCTCATTCTTGTTTAAAAATTAGGTAAGATTTTAATTGAAATGAGAGTTGTTTAAGAAGAACGTTTCTAAATCGTTTAGAAAAGAATTAGTTTCTAATCCTATTAAGCAAGTTTCGAGTTAAAGCGCTCGATTTATCTTTAAACTTCTCTTTCACATGGCTCAAAATAAATGTTAACATCTAAAGATTCTTTTAAAGGTACGTGTATAAATTGAAAGCATTTCTATTTTCAGAATTAGTTTAGATGACGAGACATTTGGTTTTCTCATTCTTGTTTCAAAGTTAGGTTAAACTTTGTTTAAACGTTTCCAAAATCAAATTGAAGAAGTTAAGAGCTGAAATTGCCATTTAGAGATTATTTTAACAAAGTGTTAGACATATATATTAGAGAGGTGCAAATTACGATGGGTCATGCGTGATATTTGTAATTTTATTAAGAAGTTCATCCCTTTTGGAAAGAAATGTTTCATACATTTTTTCTCTTAAAATATATCCATACAAACAAATCTAACGAAAAACATCTGGATATCGTGGGGGCCATACAACTGGTCCACCACAACCAACCCATTTTGCAGGAAAATTGTGGTCTATATACAATCCTACCATAATGAGGTCGACAGCAGACACACCGCTAAACTAGGTGTTTTTTATGTACACAACACTTCACAAATACCAACATTTATTAGAATTATTCTTGTCCACAATATCGAAAAGAATATCAAATAAAAAATAATAAATCTAAAAAACCTATCATAATGTAAATTTTCTTTATCGTTTATAGATTATTATTAACGGGAATTCCGAGTCGAATACTAAGAAGGTGGTGAGTCGTTCGATTTCGCGAATAAACTCTCTAGCAAGTTTGCTGTAACGTACTATTATTACATTGTTTATTTTATTTTGAAAAAAAACCGAACGAAATCGATAACGACGCAATAAATGATCGCATCTTGCAACGCGCCGTCAACTTATCGATTTTTATTGACTGCGAGCGGCGGTATATCATCAGGGATTCCCGGTGCTTATTTATCCAAATTAAACGAACCGCAAACCTTTTATACTTCAACATCAAAAAGTTATTAATGAGTTTTAAAAATAATATAAAGATTCATTATTATTTTGACCTGAATTTAGAAATAATAGATTGAAAAAGAAAAAAAAATGTGTTAAATTAAAGCGAGGTAAATCATTTTAAGTGATTTAAATAGGTACAACGCTATTACAAAATCGCATTCCCACCAAATGACTAGACATGAGTTCTAAAACCGTCGTTTAAACATTTTCATCCCGGTCAAAAGGAGTTTAATTTTAGCTCCGGGTCGGTCCGGTCTCCGTTTGAGACGAGTGCATAGACACGCGGAATGCGTCGTGTTCCGAGCGCACGCCCCCCAAAGAAGACCGCTCACAAAAGCTCCTCGTTACCGCTAAAACGCTCTCGGTTGGAAATCCCAAACCGTCTGGCACAGAAAACCAAGACCAGATTCCTTAAAATCTTCGCTCTTCGTCAAAAAAACTTGTTGCTACGCCAACGGTTCTTCTCCACGAGCGAGAAAAAGAGGAAAACCGAATGTCTCGCCTTCTAAACAAGTCCCCGAAAATAGAAACGTTTTAAATTTAGACCGCGTACCTTTAAAGAGAATCTTTAGATCTTAACATTTATTTTGAGCCATGAGAAAAGGAAGTATAGGGATAAATCGAAACTTACTTAATAAAATTGGAAACAATTTTTTTTAGTGATTTTTCCTTAAATTTTATTAATTATAAAAGTTAAAATGACCGTTTTAAATCTAATCTCAATTCAATTTTTGGAACGTTCTTAAGCAACTATCATTTCAATCAAAATATAGCTTCACTCTTAAATTTTGGAAATTGATTTTTCTTAAATTTTTTTTCGTGCTCTTTACGAAATAAAAAAAACTTAACTTTTCTGAGAGTGTACTTTTTGACATTTTAAAGAAAAATTCTTATTCTCTCTACATTTCTAATTAATGTCTTATAAAAGTCTATATAATAAGTCTATATATAAGGTCTTATCAAAGTCTGCTAAAGTTGATCGTTTTCAAGATAATCCGCTTTTGATTATTCGCTATAGATGTTTTTTAGAAGATTGTTAAAGTTAGATATAATATGTTAGGTATATTATGTATGTAATAGAAACAAAATAAGTCAGTTGTAGTTCATTGTATTAAGATATCCGCATGCTTCTGTGTTTGTGAATGTGCATAGACATATAATAGTTGAACTAAGGTTAAATAATGATCGAGTAGATATAATAACAATGTTAGACAGCAAAGAAATTTTAAAAGAATAATTTGGCGCGAGTTCGACAGACCCACCTACGAATATTAAAAGAGTTTCAAATGCCTTCCTAGACATGCTTATCATTTATAAACTAGACAATAATTGCAACCAGATGATGACGAGCGGTGTTACGTTTTATCGGTTTATTTGTAACACAACAGCCAACGAACGATCGGGATTTTTTAAATAATGTGGACTAAATGGAGTATAAAATTCGTGTGTTTAGTGATTTAAACATAGCCGACGCATTATTTAGATAAATTTGAAGAATCAGTAATAAATTTTCGTTCCCATTTTGTAACTCGATCCGAGAACATACTGTATACCCCAGCAATTCAGGGGCTGAATTTTATGGCTATTATGTGGATGGATGTTTATAATATAGTACCATTGTTTCTGCAAAACTTATGTTACTTATAGTGTTGATTGTAACATGACTGTAGTGATTCTCTAGTGTTAATACGACAGGCTCTTCAAGTTCCGTTTTACATGCTGCTTGAAATGCTCGAAAAATTAAAGAAAAGTTTTTTATTTGGTCATCCTGATTGATTTGCAGCTTCATTAATTCCCACTGCTGCCCTTTTATCATGTGCTGTTTAAAATGCATCCTAGGGAATATCAGCATGGGAGATGTAATTCCCAGTATATATTGGGGTATTTTGGTCCCTTTCATCTGATCTACTTGCTTTATCCCTTTATTTGCCTGAATTTTCAGTGTATCGTGTATGATGGTCATACTTGTTTCATCGCAATTCCAGATTCTTTGTGGTGGAAAAGTGTCACGCGATAATATGTTGGATTAATATTAAAAAAAATGTCATGATTTTTGCTTTATTGAACGACGTAGCCCTGACTAAACTTGTAGTTTCCGGTTTTCTTAGTGTTAAGTTATTTTTAACACATTGTAACATTTAGCTACTTCACGTATAGAGATTTCTTTATGTAAGCAGAGTTTGGTGGAGCTGATTAAATTTGGGATACTCACAGGCGATCTTTCCTTTCCGACTTTGCTATTATAGATGTACAAATTACGTGAGTCACGATGAATTATATGTGACCCACCTTGAGCGGGCATTAATTTTTGTATCACTCACTTGAACGTGCGTGGTCGTAAACAACTTTGGTTTTGATGAAACCGGACGTGCCCCGATTGACCCAACGTTTAATTTTTTGATTGAAATTTCGAATAAAGTATCAGTTAAGCAAAAAAATAACTGTCCACTTGTTGGCAGCATGAGCAATTATGTCGTCAAAGTCTTGCTCATCACTTTGAAGTCTGCCAACTTGTTGGCAGCATGAGCTATTACAGTTCCAAACAACTGTACACTTATTGGCAGCATCAGTTGCTTTTTTTTCTAAAGTCCTGCTTATTAATTTGAAGTCAGTCAACTTGTTAGCAGTATGACTATTAAAGTTCTAAAAACTGTATACTATCTTAAAGCCTGCCGACTTGTTGGCAGCATTAGCTATTAGGCCGCCAATGTCATGCTAATTAATTTGAAGCCTGCCAACTTGTTGGCGGCATAAGCTGTTTTGTTTCCAAAGTTCTGCTCATCAGTTTGAAGTCTATCAACTTGTTGGCAGTATCAGTTATTACTGTACAAACACTATACATTATTGTTATTTGACGTTTTGTTTTCATCTTGTTTGTTTTGGAGGGATTGTAAAAGAAATCTTTTCGTACTTAACGATGAAATAAATTTTATTTTTAATTTTCGTTTTCTACCAATTTAGAAAACCTTCATCAGGAAACCACGTTATATAGATTTCTTGAATTTTATCTTATTTACATTGTCTTTTTCCATCTTTATTACTACTTTCTGTATTTGTTTCTGTTTCTGATTTTGTTTGTTAATTTATTTCCTGTGATTGATTGTTTTTTTGTATAGTTAACTGTTTTGCTGAAGGCGCGTATTTTTGTTCTTTTTAGATTAGGTTTATATAGAATATATGTTCTGTATAAACATATATTACATACAAAGACGGGAAAAAGCCAATATAAATAAGATAAAATTCGAAAAATCTATATAACGTGGTTTCCTGATGATGACAAAAAGCTGAAACCGGCAGAAACGGAAAATTAAAAACAAAATTTATTTAATCGTTAAAGACGAAAAATTTTCTTTTACAATCCCTTCATATTATACATTATTTTAAAGACTGCCAACTTATTGGAAGCATGAAGTTGTTATGTCCTCAAACTCCTCATCGTTTTGAAACCTGCTAACTTGTACGTCTTCTTCAACTTGCCAACCTCTGCACTTTATTTTTTTTCAAGATTTCTGTTGCTGTTACTTAGGATCCGAATAAAATTTCTGGGTCACTCACGCGCACATATCTATTTGCTATAAGAATCGATAATTTTAACAAGCAATTCTTACTTTTAACTATGAAAACTACCCTAACGCAGTTTACTGTTCCATCTCTCAAGATGAGACAAAAAAGAGTCGATGCTCATCTGTGCAAATGTTTGTCAACTACATCTACAGACTAATACATCAATATACCCAAGGATTGTAGTTTTGTATTGAGTGATCCAACGTATAACTACATCTTCCCATATTATAGTTGGATAGAGGAGCTTAGATTTACTCGAATTGATATCCAAGAATGTTAGTTTTGGTGGAAAAATCGAGATTACTTTGAAACGTTAATTATGACAGGCATATTGGTTTCTATCTCTCTTTATATTGTCATAGAAAATCTAAAATAACTATTACTTCACCTTTTTCTATAATACCTGTCAATTTGTTGTAAAGTTGGCAAATGAAGCTACCTTTTGTGCGACAGAGATCCGCAAGTTTCGGAGATTGGGGATTTGTTCGGATTGGCTGATAATGATCCCGTGCGCCAGTACGTCGTCATCAGCCAATCCGAACGAATCACCAATCTCCGAAATTTGGGGATATCCGTCGCACAAAAGGTCATTGATATTTTGCTCTTTTAAATGATATTTCATGGTTTTAATGTGTCATTATCAACTTCAAAACGGCAGTTTTAATTGCGAAATTGATACTTTGAACTTCAAACTGTCATTATCTTTTGACATCGACTTTCGCAACTCCAAAATTCGCACTTTGAATTCCAAAATATCATTGTTATCTTTTGACATCGACATTGTGATCTTCAAAATTCGCACTTTGATCTTCAAAATATCATTGCTATCTTTTGATATCGACATTCTGAACATCAAGATTCATACCTTCTGTGCAAAATTGGCACAAATGGGAACTTTGCCGGCTCAACCAAACATTATTGGCTAATAGCGATCACGTGACGCCAGTATTTTCGCCATGAGCCAATCCGAACGAATCACCAATCTCCGAAACTTGAGGATATCCATCGCACAAAAGGTCATTGATATTTCGCTCTTTTAAATGATATTTCATGGTTTTAAAATGTCATTATCAACATTAAAATGACAGTTTTAATTGCGAAATTGATACTTTGAACTTCAAACTGTCGTTATCTTTTGACATTGACGTTCGCATCTCCAAAATTCGCACTTTGAACTTCAAACTATCATTGTTATCTTTTGATATCGACATTCTGAACTTCAAGATTCTTACTTTGAACTTCAAAATATTATCGTTATGTTTTGATACCGACATTGTCAACTTCAAAATTCATACTTTAAACTTCAAAATGTCATTGTTATTTTTTGATATCTACAAAAGTTAGCTTTAAGCTACCTTCAGTGCAAAATTGGCACAAATAGTAGCTTTGCCAGCTCAACCAAAGATTATTGGCTGATAGCGATCACGTGACGCCAGTATTCTCGCCATGAGCCAATCCGAACGAATCACCAATCTCCGAAACTTGGGGATATCCGTCGCACAAAAGGCCATTGACATTTCGCTCTTTTAAATGATATTTCAAGGTTTTAAAAAGTCATTATCAACTTCAAAACGGCAGTTTTAATTCTGAAATTGATACTTTGAACTTCAAACTATCATTATCTTTTGACATCCACATTGTCATCTTCAAAATTCGCACTTTGATCTTTAAAATATCATTGTTATCTTTTGATATCGACATTCTGAACATCAAGATTCATACTTTGAACTTCAAAATATCATCGTTGTTTTGATACCGACATTGTCAACTTCAAAATTCACACATTAAACTTCAAAATATCATTGTTATCTTTTGATATCGACAAAAGTTAGCTTTAAGCTACCTTCTGTGCAAAATTGGCACAAATGGGAGCTTTGCCAGCTTAACCAAAGATTGGCTGATAGCGATCACGTGACACCAGTATGTTCGCCATGAGCCAATTCGAGTGAATCCCCGATCTCCGCAACTTGGGAATAATCCGTTGCACAAAAGAGTCAAATTTTGCAGTGTTTAGGGTCAAATTAAATTTCATATTTCTTACAATTATTTAACCATTAAATAAATATTCCATTATTTATTATTTTATTGCAAATCTAACACATTTTTGATATCTTTTCATTCCAAATAATTTTTAACCACAAAACAAACTAATTGATTAAAAGAAGTGTACGATTTTGTTGGGAATTTCCAACGATGACGTAATTTTTTTATTACCTCACACTTAAAAAAAACTAACTTTCCCAAACATAATTTAATCGATACAAATAATTTTTATTTTCAGGTCAAACTTGTGTCCATGTAGCGGCTTTACACAATCAATTAGAGTTCCTAAAGCACTTAGTATGGCTTGGAGCGGACGTGAACGCCCGAGAAGGAAAAGGGGGTTACACGATACTCCATTTCGCCGTTCAAATGGGTGACGAGCGCTTAATACGTTTTCTACTAAGTTGTAGAGCTTTAAACGTAAGCGTTCTCACCTATGGGGGAAGAACCCCCCTCGAACTTGGGTATCCCGTTCAAGAACACGTCATCAAATTGCTTAAGGAACAAGGAATACCATCTCCAGATCAAAGCGAGTACGAATATGATAGTGATGAAAGCGATGAAGACGATGTAAGTTAATTCACGATTTATTACTAATCTTTTTATCTAATTATCTTTTTTTTTGGTTACAGGATGTTTATGGTCAGATGAATATGTTAAGTCAACAACAATCCAGTTTTGCGATTGGAGCGAGTGCATAAAAAAAGAAAAATAAAAATGAGAGGTGGAAGAATGAAATCAAAAAGAAATCTACGGTGGATTTGATTTAATTTAATTTTGTTAACAAAAGAAAATTATCTCACACCTGTGATTTGTTCTTTTTAAAGATGTTAATGACATCTCTTAAAAAAAAAATGGAACGATTAAATAATTAAACGATGGTATTTAATGTAAAGAAAATTTCTTTTATTTGTAATGAAAATTCTCCCTAAAAATAAGGTGTACAATTTTTATTACATGTAATGGAGATTGTTTTAGTGCTGAGTGAGTTCTTTCACTCCCTAATCGTAAAAAAATAGTAGGTACGAGTAAAGGCTTGTCATTGTGTTCGAAAAATTAATTAAAGTTTGATTACTTCGATTAATTGAATTTAAAAAGTTAAAAAAAATACAGAAAGAAACATTTATCGATTAGAGAGAAGAAACTTTTAGTTAATTAAAAAAATCCTGTTATATTTATTGTTGTTAATGTTAGGTAATTTAACGGCTTATCTTGTAATTATTATTATTATCCTTATTCATGTGTAAATATTAAAAATTAAAATTATTAATTTGTAGGATCGCGAAGATTTTAAAAATTAATCATCATTAAAAAGAGAGTTATAATTTCATTTCTTTTTTTCCTTTTAATTTTTAAGTTTAATTAATGTACAAGTCTTTTTGACAAAAAATACAAAATCCTTTAAATGCGAGTAATCTTTTATTCAATATTTCTGTTTAACCAAACTTAACATTCACACGGATCTCGAACTAAAGCAGCTTTTGGATCGTCGTCTCTAATCACGGTGTATTCCAACTTGTATCTCCTATTATCGAGCCCGTTTTTGTAATAATAATGCAAGCTAAATGTCGCTAAAACGATTCCAATTAGACCCATAAATCCGGACCCTACTATTTCAGGAATTTCATTCCAGGCTTTTTTAAGTAAACTGAAATTCCTTGAAGGCGGCTTAAACATCCTTTTTGTTTTTTTAGAAATTTGATGTTAATTTTTAATTTGAGTTTTATAGATTTTTGAAGTGTGTTTGACAGTTTTACAATAATTAATTTATTTGAGTACTATCGCTCTCTATTGAGTGATGTAATGTTTTTCATGCTATTATCTATTAAATTAATTGCCAATTATAATTAAAACTAATTGGAGTGGCCTATATCCGTTTTTTATATGGAACTGATTACACCAACATCACTACAATTTAAAATCATTAGTATTAAAACCATATTGTAATTAAAATACCCTTTTGGTACTACAAATTCGTAGTAATAATTAGTTCATTGGAAGTAATTGAAGGTGAGTTCAGTTTTGAATTTAATTTTTACTTTTTAATGCATCAAGGTCAATTATAAGACAGTCCAGGTGAGTTCAAGGAGATAACTTCAAAATTTGGGAATAAATGTTCAATATTAAGTAGATCATTCTATTCTCAAAGTTTTGAAATTCATTATCATTTTTGAGTATATCAATGTCAATTAGAAGTCATTCAAGGAGATTGTCTCAGAGTTTTGAAATAAATTTTCGATTTTAAGTAGATGAAAGTCAATCAAAAGTCATTGAAGGTGAGTTCAAAGAGATATTTTCTTAATTTTGAAGAAATTCATTTTCATTTTTGAGTATA
Organism: Onthophagus sagittarius; assembly: GCA_036711965.1. NCBI lineage: Eukaryota > Metazoa > Arthropoda > Insecta > Coleoptera > Scarabaeidae > Onthophagus > Onthophagus sagittarius. The sequence goes on along the minus strand of JASERS010000003.1, from coordinate 37,346,285 downwards.
TCATAGTCAGTTGGAAGTCATTCAAGGTGAGTTCAAGGATACTGTCTCAGAGTTTTGAAATAAATTTTCAATTTTATGTTGATCAAGGTCAATTGAAAGTCATTGAAGGTGAGTTTAAGGAGACATTCACTTAATTTTGAAATTCATTTTCGCTTTTGAGTAAATCAAGGTCAATTAAAAGTCATTGAAGGTGAGTTCAAGGAGACATTCTCTTAATTTTCAAATTAATTTTCATTTTAGAGTACATCAAGGTCCACTAGAAGTCATTCAAGATGAGTTCAAGGAGACTATCTCAGGGTTATGAAATAAATCTTCAATTTTATGTAGATCAAGGCCAATTGAAAGTCATTGAAGATAAGTTCAAGGAGACATTCACTTAATTTTCAAATTAATTTTCATTTTTGAGTATATCAAGGTCCACTAGAAGTCATTCAAGGAGACTATCGTTACAGTTTTTCATTCTCTATCTATGATTAGTGTAAAAAATGTATGTTTTGGATGAACAAATTAATATTATTAAGCAAGCCACATTTTGGCATTGAAGCAATTCCCCAAGACAATTTAAGCTCTAGCAAAACACTGACCATCTACACTCGTATATCAAAGAAGGCTGGAGGTTCTTCTGATCCAACGATCTCCAGCTAAATCTTTCCACATCGCTTGGATCGTATTGGACGAGTGCTCAAGCCAAAACAACTGCTATAAACATAGCAACCAATATGATCGTATGCTATGCTGGTGGTTGGTAGGCATGGAGTTGCATCAGCGTTGGTGAAGTTGTGTTGGCAAACACTCGAGGAGACAAACCTATGCAACATCGTTATGATTAAGTGAAGTAAAGGACACATCGAAATTAGGTCTCGATAGATATATCTCGTGAAATCCACAACTGGAACGTCTCTGACTTGGTCTGAATATCAGACCACAGCTGGATCACTTACGATTTTGGAATAAAAAAGATCGAGAAAAACCTGCAATGAATCCCCAAAGCACGAATGTGAACAATTTCAAGTCGGGGCTATCTACATTTAGACGAGGTAAGATTATTCCGGCTAGATTCTTGCTTTGATGTTGAGGAACAATGAATGGTTTTGACAGAAATGAAAAGGCTTGCTCACTTCGTCTGGTAGCTAAATCAAGACCAGTTGTTAGTGGTGCAATGAGCTCAGCGACCTTAAGAGGGGGATTAGAGCAGCGTTTAATAGAGCAGAAAGTTCTAGATTAATTGAGATTTGAGTTTTGAAATTAATTTTTAATTTTATGTAGATCAAGGTCAATTGAAAGTCATTGAAGGTGAGTTCAAGGAGACATTCTCTTAATTTTCAAATTAATTTTCATTTTTGAGTACATCAAGGTCCACTAGAAGTCATTCAAGGTGAGTTCAAGGAGACAATCTCTGAATTTTCAAATTAATTTTCATTTTTGAGTACATTAAGGTTAACTAGAAGTCATTCAAGGTGAGTTCAAGGAGACTATCTTAGGGTTTTGAAATAAATTTTTAATTCCATATCAAGGTTAATTGAAAGCCATTCAAGGTGGGTTCAAGGAGACACTCTTAAAATTCTGGAATTTGTTTTCATTTTTGAGTATAACAACATCAATTAAATGTCATTGAAGGTGAGTTCAAGGAGACATTCTCTTAATTTTCAAATTAATTTTCATTTTTGGGTACATCAAGGTCCACTAGAAGTCATTCAACGTGAGTTCAAGGAGACTATCTCAGGGTTTTGAAAGAAATTTTCAATTCTATATCAAGGTTTATTGAAAGCCATTCAAGGTGAGTTCAAGCAGACACTCTCAAAATTCTGGAATTTGTTTTCATTTTTGACTATAACAACATCAATTAGAGGTCATTGAAGGTAAGTTCAAGGAGACAGTCATAGTTTTGAAATAAATATTCATTTTTGAGTATATCAAAGTCAATTAGAAATCATTCATGGTGAGTTCAAGGAGGCGGTCTCAGAGTTTTGAAATAAATGTTCATTTTTGAGTATATCAAAGTCAATTAGAAGTCATTCAAGGTTAGTGTCAAAATTTTGAAATAAATGTTCAATGTTATGTAGACCAAGGTCAATTGAAAGTCATTCAAGGTGAGTTCAAGGAGACCATCTCAGGATTTGAAATAAATTTTTAATTTTATGTAGATCAAGGTCAATTGAAAGTCATTGAAGGTGAGTTTAAGGAGACATTCTCTTAATTTTCAAATTAATTTTCATTTTTGAGCACATCAAGGTCCACTAGAAGTCATTCAAGGTGAGTTCAAGGAGACATTCTCTTAATTTTCAAATTAATTTTCATTTTTGAGTATATTAAGGTTCACTAGAAGTCATTCAAGGTGAGTTCAAGGAGACTATCTCAGGACTTTGAAATAAATTTTTAATTTTATGTAGATCAAGGTCAATTGAAAGTCATTGAAGGTGAGTTTAAGGAGACATTCTCTTAATTTTCAAATTAATTTTCATTTTTGAGTACATCAAGGTCCACTAGAAGTCATTGAAGGTGAGTTCAAGGAGATATTTTCTTAATTTTCAAATTAATTTTCATTTTTGAGTATATCAAGGTTAATTAAAAACCATTCAAGGTGAGTTCAAGTAGACACTCTCAAAATTCTGGAATTTGTTTTCATTTTTGAGTATAACAACATCAATTAGAGGTCATTGAAGGTAAGTTCAAGGAGACAGTCATAGTTTTGAAATAAATATTCATTTTTGAGTATATTAAAGTCAATTAGAAATCATTCAAGGTGAGTTCAAGGAGGCTGTCTCAGAGTTTTGAAATAAATGTTCATTTTTGAGTATATCAAAGTCAATTAGAAATCATTCAAGGTTAGTGTCAGAATTTTGAAATAAATGTTCAATTTTATGTAGATCAAGGTCAATTGAAAGTCATTGAAGGTGAGTTTAAGGAAACATTCTCTTAATTTTCAAATTAATTTTCATTTTTGAGTACATCAAGGTTCACTAGAAGTCATTCAAGGTGAGTTCAAGGAGACATTCTCTTAATTTTCAAATTAATTTTCATTTTTGAGTACATTAAGGTTCACTTAGAAGTCATTCAAGGTGAGTTCAAGGAGACTATCTCAGGACTTTGAAATAAATTTTTAATTTTATGTAGATCAAGGTCAATTGAAAGTCATTGAAGGTGAGTTTAAGGAGACATTCTCTTAATTTTCAAATTAATTTTCATTTTTGAGTACATCAAGGTCCACTAGAAGTCATTCAAGGTGAGTTCAAGGAGACATTCTCTTAATTTTCAAATCAATTTTCATTTTTGAGTATATCAAGGTTAATTAAAAGCCATTCAAGGTGAGTTCAAGGAGACACTCAAAATTCTGGAATTTGTTTTCATTTTTGAGTATAACAACATCAATTAGAGGTCATTGAAGGTAAGTTCAAGGAAACAGTCATAGTTTTGAAATAAATATTCATTTTTGAGTATATCAAAGTCAATTAGAAGTCATTCAAGGTGAGTCCAAGGAGGCTGTCTCAGAGTTTTGAAATAAATGTTCATCTTTGAGTATATTAAAGTGAATTAGAAGTCATTCAAGGTTAGTATCAGAGTTTTGAAATAAATGGTCAATTTTATATAGACCAAGGTCAATTGAAAGTCATTGAAGGTGAGTTTAAGGAGACATTCTCTTAACTTTCAAATTAATTTTCATTTTTGAGTACATCAAGGTCCACTAGAAGTCATTCAAGGTGAGTTCAAGGAGACATTCTCTTAATTTTCGTTTTTGAGTATATCAAGGTTAATTGAAAGCCATTCAAGGTGAGTTCAAGGAGACACTATCAAAATCCTGGAATTTGTTTTGATTTTTGAGTATAACAACATCAATTAGAAGTCATTGAAGGTAAGTTCAAGGAGACAGTCACAGTTTTGAAATAAATATTCATTTTTGAGTATATCAAAGTCAATTAGAAGTCATTCAAGGTGAGTCTCAGAGTTTTGAAATAAATGTTCAATTTTATGTAGACCAAGGTCAATTGAAAGTCATTGAAGGTGAGTTTAAGGAGACATTCTCAAAGTTTTGAAATTGATTTTCGAGTATATCAAGGTCAATTAGAAGTCATTTAAAGTGAGTTCAAGGAGACTGTCTCACAGTTTTAAAATAAATTATCGATGTTGAATAGATCAAGGTGAATTAAAAGTCATTGAAGGTGAGTTCAAGGAGACATTCTCTTAATTTTTAAATTAATTTACATTTTTGAGTATGTCAAGATCAATTAGAGGTCATTCAAGGTAAGTTGAAGGAGGCGGTCATAGAGTAATTTTGAAATAATTTTTCAATTTTAAGTAGATCAAGGTCAATTGAAGGTGAGTTTAAGGAAACATTCTCAAAGTTTTGACATTTATTTTCATTTTTGAGTATATCAAGGTCAATTGAAAGTCATTGAAGGCGAGTTTAAGGATAGTGACTCAAAATTTTGCAATAAATTTTCAATTTTGAGTAGATCAAGGTCAATTGAAAGTCATTCAAGGAGAGTTTAAGGAGACTGTCGCAGAGTTTTGTAATTCATTTTTATTTTTGAGTACATCATTGTCAATTAGAGGTCATTCAAGACAATTTCAAGGAAACTGTCACAATTTTGCAACAAATTTTCAATTTTGAGTTGATCAATGTCTCAAATATTTTATTGTATTTTTTAATAAATATAATACTATATTAAACATAATAATACTGATTATTTTTATACAATATCTAAATTTAATTAAAAAATTTATTCAGTTAACGTTTTTGTATAAAAGTTCAAACATTTTACGTTTTCAATACACGTTTCAGCAGCCTGTAACAATTAATTAGAATTAAATTTTAATTATTAATTATATATATATCGCCATTAAGCAAAAGTCACTAACTCAAAGTCATATAGAAGACACAATTTATAGACATATAGTTTTATTTGTCATGCAAAACTCATTATATGGACTTGGTTATTCAGCTTAAACTTTCTAGGCCATGTATAAGTGAGTATATGCACTTAGTAATTCATTTCATAAACTAAGTAAAGCGGATATTGGACTTAATGATTTTATTGCAAATACATTATACATATAATAAGCATTTTGATTTATTTTCCACAAGTTTTTCAATAAAAATGTAGATTACCATTAATCTACATTTTTTATCTACATCTACATTTTATTAGTATGTTTTATTATCATGTCTAATTAAGTCCGCATTTACTAAATAACTACGTCTAAAAATTCCAAAATGTTGCAAATCAGACATATTTGAAAAAACAGTTATATATAGCATATTTTTACTCCAATCCCCATTACTAGATTTTACACAGCTGTTTTAACTATAAAATTGTTTTTCACAAAATTGTACATTTCAAACTTAAAGACTTTTGCGTTAACTGGGAGCAAATAACTTTGTTATTTTTGCCTTTAACAAAAAATCTTTCTTATAAACGTTTTTAGGTTTATTATAACGCATATTTTGGGTAAATTTGATTGTTTTTATTATTTATAGTTTGGTTACCATGATAATCATTTTCTTTATTTGAAGCGGCCCGAATTTGTTTTTCTTATCTTTTTGATAGAGCATATTTTTCTCTATATATTATATGTTAAGCATATTATATCGTCAGGTTACATAATGAAAAAATCTGATAGTTTTTTTTAATTATCGAGTTAGTTATTATATTATCCACTGGAAGGATCGAAGTAGGTGGTAAAATGGCATTAATAAAATAAAATAAAATTAATGGCTTGGAGGATCTTGTACCTCACCTGGTGAGAATTTTCCAGACCTGCCTGGCGCTACACTACAGGGTGTGGCACTTAAGACATCTCGAACCATAGCTCCTTTACGATAAAAGCTACTGAAAAAAATCTAAGAGCAAAGTGGTGCATAATTACCGTCGCTACGCTATGTTTTTTCAAAAATATTTCTAATCATCAGCGTGGCGTATTCCAGTGGCGTACCAAACTTATGTTTTTTTTTAATGGAATGCTCTATTTTTTATTGCAGATTTGGAAAGTCCTTGAAGAGTACTTCTTTTTTTATCTAACATGTTATACCCTTAACTTTAGCGGTTTCGCTGTTATAACCCCTTTTTTCAAAATTGCGCCCCATTTTTGACATTTTTTTGTAGAGAAACTAATTGACGCGTGCGCCTAAATTTTGAATTGAGGAACAGGTTAAGACTTCGTATACCTTAAAATAATTCTTTTTCGAGTAATTTATGAAAAAAAAAATTTTTTTGGTTGATCTTCGCATGTTGTGGCACCTCCCTAAAAAATTACGACGTTGTACAGCCAAAACTCTAAATTTTCCATTGGTATAAAAAAATCACACATTGGATAACAAAATTTCGGAGAAAAAAGGAATTTCATCGCAAACGGCGGGAAACGTTTTCCGTTCTCAAGTGTGCCATGAGAAAACAAAAACACAAATACGATCAACATAATATGTTGTTATTGAACATGATATAAAAAATGTAGATAAAAAAATTAACAACTTAAACTAAATGTTCGATATGACGACCTGCTGGAGTCATAACCGCAACCTCGACTCACAGGCTTTAGACACTGCCTTGAGGACTTCTGGTGATATACCGCGGAAAGCCGCGCAGATTCTTTCCCTCATATCCTCGACTGTAGTTGGTACCCTCCTGTAAACCTCGTCTTTGATATGGCCCCAAAGGAAGATGTCAAGGGGAGTGAGGTCTGGTGATCTTGAAAAATCCAGGAGTCCGGAAACGTTTCATCGAGAAATTCCCAAACGACACGGCTATTATGTGCAGGAGCTCCATCGTGCTGGAAAACTATCTGTCGTAGAGCCGCTAGAGGGACTTTTTCGAGAGATCATCCAAGTCCCGGTGTAACCATGTTGGGTCGCCACCCATCCTTCGGAGGGGGGGGCGTCGGTCCCGGCAACCAGTCTAACATCTCTGTTTGTCGTTCATACACATGTGTGTTTAGGAGGCTCGATCATACAAGGACGAATGCGCGCTAGCGCTCTCTGACCCCCCCGCCCTCGCCTAGGCTTCGGCCGAATGAGAACGGTCGGTGTGGTCAGGGCGGCGGTAACTCGTCATAGGCGCGAGTAAGCGGTATCGTCACCTGATCAGAACATCTCAAAACACCTCGAGTTTCCTAGGGAGGTTGTACAAGGGGCCCGTTGAGAGGCCTAAGTGCTGCATGCCTTGCATGCCATCCGCGTTCCATACATACATACATCCAAGTCGTCGCGAAGGATCCACAAATAACTGTTGCCGTTCAGATGCCCCTCGATGAAATAAGGACCCAAAAGTTGTTCTCCAAGCATGCCTCCCCAAACATTCAGAGACCTTTCAGAAACATCCAGATCTTTGCTGGTGGTTTATCATTCTCATGGCGTGTGGCTTTTCATCGGCGTAATAATGGTAGTTGTGGCGATTAAGAAATGCGCATAAGAAATGATTCCTCCTGCTCAATTTTGTTGATAGCCCACATGCAGAAATCTTGCCTGGCATGAAAATCTTGAGCTTGCAATTCTTGGTGCAGTTGAATCTTAAATGGACGAAATTTGTACTTTTTAAGAACACGATGTACGGATCGCGTTGAAATATCGTGATTCCTACTAATATCACAGATACTGGTATGAGGATCTTGCCAGAACTTGCAGTTCATTATTTTCGGTCAAAACTGCCTTCTTTCTAACGCTCCTTGGACGTTTCACACTTCTCCTAGTAGTAAATCTCTCCAACACTTTTTTAATCGCACGTTCATTTGGATGTGCCCTGTGCGGATATCTCGCAGCGTACACTCATGCCGCCAAGAAACAATTCTTGTTACATTCTCCAAGAATAAATATCATGTCAACCATTTCCTGTTGAGTTCGGAACATTTTTAAAACGTTTATCAAAAATGATTTATGACTGCTGCTGGCGTCTAATAATTTACTTTGACAATTACATATCTTTTGTTTTCTCATGGCACACTTGGGAATGGAAAACGATCCTTTTTTCTCCGAAATTTTGTTATGCAATGTGTGATAATTTGTATACCAATGGAAAATTTAGAGTTTTGGCTGTACAACGCCGTAATTTTTTTAGGGGAGAGCCATTTGAAAATTTCGAAAAAAATGACAACATGCGAAGATCAATCAAAAATTATTTTTTTTTCCATAAATTACCAGATGAAGAATTATTTTAAGGTATACGAGGTCTTAGCCTGTCCCTCAATTTAAAATTTAGGCGCCGGCGTCAATTAGTGTTTCTACAAAAAAATGTTATAAATGGGGCGGAATTTTGAAAGAAGGGGGTTTAACAGCGAAACCGCTAAAGTTGAGGGTATAACATGTTAGATAAAAAAAAAGGCGGGGCCTTGGACACAAAGGAATCCGCCTTTGGTGTTTTCATAGATATAGAGGGAGCTTTTGATAAAACAACTTTCTCTGGTATTAACAATGCCTTGCTTGAGCATAAAGTTCCACCGACTCTTTGTGGTTGGATTAAGAACGCTCTCAAACAGAGGATAGTTAAGATTAGGGCTGGTACTTTCCCCATTGTTGTGGAATCTCACCCTGGACAGCCTCTTGAAATGCCTCGCTAAAGTCAACTTCACAACGGTTGGTTATGCAGATGATTTAACTATCCTTATCAAAGGTAAGCACATAAATTTAGTTTTTGATAGGATGCAAGTGGCTCTTAAGTTGATTGAGTCTTGGTGTGACCGACAAGGGCTCTCTGTGAATCCTCGGAAGACAGAGTTGATTCTTTTCACACGATTGAGGAAACTTGGCAAGCCCAGTTTGCCATCTGTTGCTAATACTCCATTAGTTTTGTCAAAAGAAGTCAAATATCTGGGCATTATACTTGACAACAAAATGACATGGAAGGCTCACCTAAACAATAGAGTAAAGAAAACGTATATTGCATTCAGCCAGTGCCGGAGGACTATAGGTAAGACATGGGGGCTGTCACCTAAAACTGCCCTCTGGATCTACACAGCTGTAATTCGACCTATACTTACATATGGTGCAGTAGTCTGGTGGTCAAAAACCTTAAAATTTACTGCTGCACTAAATAAAGTACAGAGTCTTGCGTGTTTGTTCGTTACAGGTGCGCTGCGATCTACCCCCACCGCAGCCATGGAAAACATGTTGAACCTAATGCCACTTCATTTGTTCATTCAAGACCACAGTCAACTAATTTGACACCCTATCTGTCAAATTGGATTTCGGTGGTTTTGCTGATTTTAATACCCTGGCAACTTCTTCGGATCTCGGATCTCTTCGGCTTTCAGTGCGGGCATCCCTCGAACTGCTGCTTCCACTTCGCAGATAATTTCTTCCTTCGGGACCTTCTTTGGGGCAATTGCGTAATTTAGTCCTTTGGCCTTTTCCTTTGGCCATTTTCCTTTTATAGGCAACTCGGAATCATATGTTAGGGACTCGATACATTTCGTGGAATCGGTGAAAAATGTAAAGTTAGATGCTGAGGATATTTTGGTTAGTTTAGATGTAGAATCTCTTTTTACTAGGGTACCAATTAAAGATGCGGTAGAGGCATTATCGCAACTCATTCCGGAGGAATTGCCAGATTTAGTGGAATATTGTTTATGGTCGACGTATTTTAGTTGGAAAGGAGAGTTTTACGAATAGTTTGAGGGGGCAGCCATGGGATCTCCTTTGTCGCCGGTGATAGCTAACTTTTACATGAAATTATTCGAAGGAAGTGCTCTGAAGAAGAGTCAATGGAAACCAAAGCTATGGCTCCGATATGTAGGCGACACGTTTGTGGTATGGCAACATGGTAGAGAACGCCTCTTTGAATTTTTAGGTCATCTAAACGCTCAACATCCTATGATCAAATTTACCATGGAAACGGAATCCGCAAAGCAGTTGCCCTTCTTAGATGTATTGGTTACTAGAACGACAAATGGTGACATGGAACTGGGAGTAAATCGAAGGAAAACCCACACCAATAGGTACTTAGAGGCAACATCACACCATCATCCCCAACAGAAGAGGTCCGTAATTCGCACTTTGTTCCAGAGAGCAGCCAGAGTATGTAAAGGAGACAACCTAAAGAAGGAGGAACGGTTTCTACGGAACGTATTACAGAAAAATGGATAAAGTTTAAAGGACATCAACCGAACAACCAAGCAGCGGAAGCAGGGAGAAGAAGCGGCAGCAAGTACAAAACCAGCTGGATTCATCTGTCTTCCTTACGTTTCCGGTGTAACGGAGCGAATTGCAAGATACCTAAAGAAAAGCGACATCGTGGTGCGATACGGAATGGTCACCAAAATTCGGAATACACTCCCAATAGCCAAGGACAAGCTACCTCTATTAAAAGGAGCGTGTGTTTATCGGCTATCATGCAGTAGTAGGAAGTTTTACGTTGGCCAAACCGGACGAAACATCGAATGCCGCATCAAGGAACATGAGGGGGATGCGAGGCTAAGGAAGATTCAACAGTCGGCGGTTGCGGAACATTGCCACTCAGAGAGACACCGAATCAACGTCGACGAAACAAAGATTCTGACTAGGACTAATAAATATCATCAACGGCTGACAAGAGAAGCCATAGAAATACACAGACATAAAAGCAACGTCAACAGAGAAGATGGCTGGGAACTTAGCAGAACATGGAAGATGGTAGTGAAGACGAACACGACTCCCAAACCGGACGCGACGCAGTAATTAGTTAGTCATTAGCTTGTAATTAATATAAATTAATTAGTTTTTTCGACCTATATATTGTTTTACAATTCCGGATTTTGTCACTTCAAACCAATTTCTGAAGAAGGTTGCAACATGGCATCTGGAACGTCAAACATTTTCTCAAAAAACGCACGGCTAAACCCGAAAGTTTCTAGTTTTAGATCTAGTGTTAGTCCTAGTGATAGTTTTAGTAATAGTTCTAATTTAGTTCAATTAACACTGGTCGTGAAAGCCTACGTACTTATATAAATCAATCTTATACAAAATATGCATTATAATATACCTAAAAACTTTTATAAGAAAGATTTTTTATTAAAAGTAAAAATAGCGAAGTTATTTGCTATATTCCAGACTTTTGTGTCACCCTGTATAAACAGGCATTTTTTTGTATTTTCCACAAATTTTTCAATAAAAATTTAGATTAAAGGTATATGTTTTATTGTCATGTCTAATTAAGTCCGCATTTACTAGTTTGAGAAAACAATTATAGTGTATTTTGACTTCAGTCCTTGTTCAATCCTCAATACTAGATTTTACACAGCTATTTTAACTATAAAATTGCTTTTCACAAAATTGTACATTTCAAACTTAATGACTTTTGCGTTAACAAGGACGATATGTAAAGTATAAGAATCCAAGCGGTAAAATTATGTAACATTTTATCATTTTACTTACATTTCGAACATTTTCCATCGAGTCATAAACCAAAGCTTCAATAGTGTCTTTAATCTCCTCATTCCAAACATTTTCCAAAGTTTTATTATCGTATTGTGCCAAACACGATAAAAACCTACAAACTCTTTCTCTCAATAATCCATTAGAATCCCTCAACATTCTTACAATATCTAAACTTTCATCTTCTTCTGGCTCAAAAATTTTCTGTATTAACTCATAATTTTCCGGAGTTTTTCTCAAAACTTGAGTCAAAATCGCCAATAAATCGTTAACAATTCTAATTTTCTTCTTAGTTAATGTCAACAACTGCCTAGTTAAATTATAAACGTTAAAAACAACTATTGAATCGCAAAATTGATGGAGAAACTTATCGTTGGAATGTATTAAATAACAAATCAAACAAAAAATGTCTTCTAACGCTTGGAGATCATTGTCGGTGAGGTTTTCTACAATTTCCGGTAGTTTTTCAACCGGCGTTGAAGCGGAATCATTTGAAGAATTTATCATCGAATTCGGATAATTTTTTAATAACAATTTAGACGAATAAAGCAAATTTGGGATTAATTTAACTTCTAAATACACTTTTAGGATCGTTTCTAGATGCTTATCAGAAATATTTTTTAAAACGAACGGTAACGAGAATACATTTGCTACTAATTTAATTACTTTTGAATTTGAATTAGCATTTCGAAGAGGCGAAACAATAATGTCAGTTAAATTGGTTTGCGTTAAAGACGTTAAATCTTCGTTTAAAACATCTAAAATCGTTCTTTGTAAGAACACCAACCACTCCTCATTTTCGATGGGTTTAACATCTTCATTTATGTTTAAGTTGGGTATTTTTGATTGAGATTGCAAATTAGATTCGTTTTCTAAATTATTCGATAATAACATAACGCATAAATCATCGACGTCTTTTTTTAAATCACTTTTATTCATTTTTAATGATTTATTACTTTCTTTTGATGCTATTCTTTCGGCAGAATTAAATTTTGAGCTACTTTCTTTGTGTTCTGTAGATTTAAAGCTACTTTTTTTCTCCCCACAACTTTTCATTGAAGAATTTGACACCTTACTTTCTCTCGATGGAATTCTTTCAGTTGCCTTTCCATATATCTCCCTACAAAATTAGAATAATTTGAAACCGATCAAAATTATTTAAAAAAATTACTTTTGAGTCGATTTTTGATGAAATCTCTCGATTCTTTGTTGTTCTTTCGCTTGTAACGTATGTGCCGATAAAGGGCGCGTTAAAGGCATCGTTGGGGCATCTTCCATGATTAAAATGTGACCTTTTACGAAAGGGTGATTCAAGATTTCCGGCCAAGAGAGACGATCGTTTGGATTTTTTTGTAATAAGCCCTAAAAAAATTAATTTTTATTGCATCTTTTTTATTATTTTAATGAATAAAATTACTTTTAGAAATGAAATGCTGCTTTCTGATATAAAAGTGGGCCATTGCACTTGTTCATGTTTAATTAAACGAATTAAGTGTAAAATAGAAGCTGTGCAAAAAGGTGGGGCGCCCACTAAGAGCTCGTAAATAATACACCCAAGTGACCATAAATCGGCGTTGTGGTCGTATGGTTGTTCTTCTATTAATTCTGGAGCCATATACAATGGAGTTCCTTTTATGGAGGTCAAAACGTGCGTTCCTGTGCTCATATTTCTTGCAAAACCGAAATCGCATAATTTTGCGGTGTCGTTTACGTCTAGTAAGATGTTTTGTGGCTTTAAATCTCTAAATTAAACAATAAAAGTTATTTCATTATTGACATTGCTAAGCAATTTCTGATATATATAGTGTTGCCAAAAAAATTAAATAATTTTTGCATAAATTTACGATAATTATTGCACATTATCAAGTTTATACCTTAAAAATTGATAGAAAGAATCTTTCCATCAATTTTCCAAGAATAGATATCATAGAATCCCAAGAATAGATTAGTAATATTTGCAAATTATTCATTATATACAGCATTATTCAAAAAACCGCTATCAAACTTAGAGCTAAAAAACTTCCACCAGGCAAAGGATTTGACATAATCTCGTAACTGTTTTGAAATACATAAAAACAACTTAAAAACAACTAAATACATCTTAAATGGTGAACTGTTTGCCAACAAAATTTATGACAGTCGGTATGGCTTCTAAAAGGCGCCGGCTTTTAATTGGCAGTTTTTGAATTTCTGGTATGAAGATTTTGTATTGTGCCAACAGTAACAGTAAAACTCTGCTAATTCACACTCCCAAATCCGAATTTTCTTGTAATCTGAACAAAATTAGAAAACGTAAAACTTGCATTATGTCCCTTGTTATTTGAATTTATAAAAGATTCGCTAACCGGAATTAACAGATTTTTCGATTTATCTGTAGAACAAGAAGATATTTCTAAATCACTGAAGAGCATTTCTATTAAAAATGCCTAGTTTATACTTCTTGATGTTTTCCAATCCTTGCAATTCATTGGCAAATGCTAGAAAAATATATTTGGATAATCAGATGAGGAAGAGATCGGATGACGCCATTTTACTATCCAGTCAACAATTAAAATAAATCGGTATTACACTGCAGAAAATAAGGCAGTTCTCTCTATGAAGGCACTAGACAACCGAATTATGTGAGGAAACTAGTAAAAATTTCAGTGTATCATATGTACTGCAAGACCTATCATACACTGAAACTGCGTGGATTTGGTTGCTGTATGGCTTTGATGGGATTGACGGATGACATTATACGGGCCCGTGATGATGGTTCCATGATGGCGTTGGTTTTAAGAGCGTACTCCTCAGTGAAAAGGATTTACAGTTACAGAGGTTGTTTAGCCAGAAAAATAAAACGTTTCTTATGTGAAACTATGGTGTTGTCACTTTTTAATTTTTGTGCTGTATGCTCCATGTTTGGATCAAATTAATATATTAAGAATGCAGCATGAATGCAGGCTGGCCGAAGACGCTAGAAAAGGTAACTGGAATCTTGTCATCGGATGTGACTCCAATGCACATTCTACTGCTTGGGGTAGCGCTGATGATAATGGAAGAGGTAAGTCCCTTGTTGAATTCATTTTTAGCAGTAATTTAGATATACTTAATCGAGGCTCTGAGCCGACCTTTATAACAGCTAGAGGTCAATCAGTTATTGACATCACTCTCGCTTCGATGAGTATCTCGTTCTCGATCACGTTTGATCTTGATACCTTAAAGATTGGAAAGAACCTAAAGCGTAACCCCAGAAGGACGGATGTGGACGAGTTCAGATTTATACTAACTGGGAGTTTGAACGAAATCGATTTGCTTAAGTTAACTAAAAGTTTTGAGGTTGAGGAGTACTTAAATACCATTTGCGACTCCTTAATTAAAGCTTACAGAAAGGCCTGTCCTCTTCGTCCTGAGGCCGTTTCGGGACGTGCTACCGTTTGGTGGTGCCCCGAAGTCGGCAAATTCAAACAAGAAGCAAGGACAGCCTTTAATAGAGCTAAAAACTCAAAATTAGATTCCGACTGGAAACCTTACAGGGGTAAGTTAGCGGAATTTAAAAAAAAAAGCGTTCGTCATAGAAAGCGAGAAACGTGGAGGAAATTCTGTGAAGAAGTTTCCTCCTGCAGCGAAATGTCTCGCCTAAATCGGGTACTTTCATCTGACCCGGAACGACGAATTGGCTTATTAAAAAAGGCTGACGGTTCTTTTACCGAAAACCTTTTGGAGAGTCTTCATCTATTAATGGAGGTGCATTTTTCAGGTTCCAGAAGTCCCATGTGTTCACTTCAGGACACCAACCATGAACCTACTGCAGATGATTGGATCTTAGTCGAAGAAATTCGCAGGGAGGAAAAGATACGGTGGGCAATTAATAGTTTTTCGCCGTTCAAAACACGAGGACCAGTAAATCCTAATCAGCATGCCTACACTCAGGGCAAGTCCACACTAACGGCTCTTCACTCTATGACCAGCTTTGTTGGTGGGGCGCTGGACTCAAAGGAGTCCGCCCTTGGTGTGTTCATAGGTATAGAGGGAGCTTTTGATAAAACAGCTTTCTCTGGTATTAACGATGAATTGCTTGAGCATAAAATTCCACCGACTCTCTGTGGTTGGATTGAGAACGCTCTCAAGCATAGGATAGTTAAGGTTAGGGCTGGCGATGTCAGTCTTCATGGAGGAGTTACTCGAGGCTGTCCACAAGGGGATGTACTTTCCCCATTGTTGTGGAATCTTACCCTGGATAGCCTCTTGAAATCTCGCGCTAAAGCCAACTTCACAACAGTGGTTATGCAGATGATCTAACCATCCTTGTCAAAGGTAAGCACATAAATGTACTTTTCATAGGATACAAATGGCTCTCAAGTTGATTGAGTCTTGGTGTGACCGACAAGGGCTCTCTGTGAATCCTCGAAAGACAGAGTTGATTCTTTTCACACGATTGAGGAAGGTTGGCAAGCCCAGTTTGCCATCTCTTGCTAATACTCCATTAGTTTTGTCTAAAGAAGTCAAATATCTGGGCATTATACTTGACAACAAAATGACATGGAAGGCTCACCTAAACAATAGAGTAAAGAAAGCGTATATTGCATTCAGCCAGTGACGGAGGACTATAGATAAGACATGGGGGCTGTCACCTAAAACTGCCCTCTGGATCTACACAGCTGTAATTCGACCTATGCTTACATATGGTGCAGCAGTCTGGTGGTCAAAAACCTTAAAATTTATTTTCACTGCTGCACTAAATAAAGTACAGAGTCTTGCGTGTTTGTTTGTTACAGGTGCGCTGCGATCTACCCCCACCGCAGCCATGGAAAACATGTTGAACCTAATGCCACCTCATTTGTTCATTCAAGACCACAGTTAACTAATTTGACACCCTAACTGTCAAATTGGATTTCGGTGGTTTTGCTTATTTCAATACCCTGGCAACTTCTTGTCGGATCTCTTCGGCTTTCAGTGCGGGCATCCCTCGAACTGCTGCTTCCACTTCGCAGATAATTTCTTCCTTCGGGACCTTCTTTGGGGCAATTGCGTAATTTAGTCCTTTGGCCTTTTCCTTTGGCCATTTTCCTTTTATAGGCAACTCGGAATCATATGTTAGGGACTCGATACATTTCGTGGAATCGGTGAAAAATGTAAAGTTAAATGCTGAGGAGCCATGGGATCTCCTTTGTCGCCGGTGATAGCTAACTTTTACATGAAATTATTCGAAGAAAGTGCTCTGAAGAAGAGTCAATGGAAACCAAAGCTATGGCTACGATATGTAGGCGACACGTTTGTGGTATGGCAACATGGTAGAGAACGCCTCTTTGAATTTTTAGGTTATCTAAACGCTCAACATCCTATGATCAAATTTACCATGGAAACGGAATCCGCAAAGCAGTTGCCCTTCTTAGATGTATTGGTTACTAGAACGACAAATGGTGACATGGAACTGGGGGTAAATCGAAGGAAAACCCACACCAATAGGTACTTAGAGGCAACATCACACCATCATCCCCAACAGAAGAGGTCCGTAATTCGCACTTTGTTCCAGAGAGCAGCCAGAGTATGTAAAGGAGACAACCTAAAGAAGGAGGATATGGAAGGCTCACCTAGACAATAGAGTGAAGAAAGCGTATGTTGCATTCAGCCAGTGCCGGAGGTCTATAGGTAAGACTGGGGACTGTCACCTAAAACTGCCCTCTGGATCTACACAGCTGTAATTCGACCTATGCTTACATATGGTGCAGTAGTTTGGTGGTCAAAAACCTTAAAATTTTTTTCCACTGCTGCACTAAATAAAGTACAGAGACTTGCGTGTTTGTATGTTACAGATGCGCTGCGATCTACCCTCACCCCACCGCAGCCATGGAAAACATGTTGAACCTACCGCCACTTCATTTGTTCATTCAAGAAGTGCCACTAGTGACCATGTTTCGACTGCGTACAGCAGGAATCTTTATGGGTGAGAGTAACAGTAAAAATGCCGTACTCTGGAATAAAATTGTCGGTTACTCGCCAATTCTGGAACGTAAGACGGACTTCACACCTCTACAACACATTTTTACTAAGAGTTATCTCACCTATCCATGTTCCACAGAAGTAGAAGTATATAAAAGTAACAAAATCTACACTGATGGTTTGGTTAGTCGAGAAGGAGCTGGAGCTGGAGTTTTCTCGTACGATCTCCAACTCCACATATCTACTCCATTAGGTAAAGGTACCACCGTCATACAGGCAGAATTAATCGCCATTCTACTTGCCGCTGACTTTATTGTCAGATCCAACTTGCAAGGTAAGACTTTCACAATTTATACTGACAGTAGAGAATTCATTTCAGCCCTGAGCAGAAAACTATTACCTCAGGACTTATCATGGACTGTCACATAACATTGGAGAAGGCCGCAGTACATAACTGTGTTTCATTTCAATGGATAAAAGGACACTCGATCTGTTCAGGTAATAAGCACGCTGATAGGCTTGCCAAAAGAGCTGCCAAGCGAGCTATCTGTTCACCTGAACCGTTAATCGCTGCGTCCGTATCAACTCAAATTGAGCTTATTAAAGATTTCACCCACAGGAAATTCACAGACTGGTGGGATAGGACAATGGGCTGCTATCTGTCTAAAGAACTGTTGTGTTATCCTTCAGCAAAGACAGCCTTGTCTTTCGTAAGACTCGGTAGAAGCGCCCTACGTATTTTAACGGGACTCATCACGGGTCACTGTAAGGTAAACAAGCATCTCTACAACCATAAGCTTGCTACTAGTCCCCTCTGTCGCTTTTGTCAAGAGAGGGAGGAGACTGTTCGACACATCTTGTGTGAATGCCCCACTCTACAAAACCTCAGAATGAGAGACTTTGGAGAGGAATGGTCGAGCACAGATGGCATCAGGAACACACCTCTGAGCTGTATCGTAGCCTTCGGAAATTCCTTAGGCTGGTTGATGTAGCCGGAGAGAGTGTAGGAGGATGTACAAGGGGCCCGTTGGGGCCTAGGTGCTGTATGCTTTTGCGTACCCTCCGCTTTCCTACATACATACATGCAGCATGTTCAAAACGCCTGTGTGGGAATCCATTGGTGACTCGGGATGTTTTGTAGCAGAAAGTTGTATGCGTGTCTGCTGTATCATCAAATAATACATAATCGCTCACCTCCATATTTGTATATCTACAAAATATTAATAT
Organism: Onthophagus sagittarius; assembly: GCA_036711965.1. Classification (NCBI taxonomy): domain Eukaryota; kingdom Metazoa; phylum Arthropoda; class Insecta; order Coleoptera; family Scarabaeidae; genus Onthophagus; species Onthophagus sagittarius. The sequence continues at coordinate 37,327,801 of JASERS010000003.1, read as the reverse complement.
TAGATTCAGGGGCGAATTGAGTATGCCTCGCCATCGATTGTGTTTCTTTAGGCGGTCATTTACCTATGATATTGTTTGTAAATTTAATAGTGTGCCTGTTTCTTGGTCGCTAAGTAAAAGAACTTTTAGAAAATATATCTTTGAAAGTTCCAAGTCGCTGAGGTAGCCTGAGTTCAAGATGCGTTTGATGTTTCATCCATACTATAGTCGTTAAGAAAAGTCTAAGTTTTGTTAATTTATAAATAATATTTAGCGATTGCCTGGCTGGTAGCGCGCTTGGGTTAAGTGGAAGAGCGGTGAATGTCGAACCTCGCCCATTGCATTTTTAATTTCAAGTTAAATGTTATTATTGTTATATGCAACAAACACATAGATAGAAACACATACATGTAATACAACACATTACATGTAACACAAACACATAGAAGAAACACATACATGTAATAATAACAATTTATTATTATTATTACAAACTATAGATAATAGCATTGCAAAATAATACGGGAAAATATTATCTGCAAGATAAACCGCAAATAATATTATTTAGGTCCAATTTATTAACCTTTTAATATATTCACTTTTGGTTATATTTAACTACTCGATATTTTCCATGGTTACTGTAATGTCACTTGCCATAATTAGCTATTTAAGTAGTGACAATGGTAAATGTCCGATAGTTAAATTTAACAAAAGGTGAATAAACTGGGTCTTAGGCTTATTACTACCATCTTCTGGTTAAGTAACTAAGAAATTATTATCATGGTTACGGACATTTTACTCATTCTGATTGGCTAGAGGATGGGTTTTGTTAAACCGAACTTAGGTCCATTACTACCACTAACCCATCCACATTACTACCACTAGTCCATCCCCTAACCAATCAGAATGCGTAATATAGACGTAACCATGGTAATAACCCCTTAGAGAGCTAAACCTTAGATTATTACCATGGTTACAACTATTCTACGTACTCTGATTGGCTAGTAGATGGGTTTATATATAAGATAAATTTAACTAAAAGGTGGTAGTAATGGACCATTTAACGAAACTTTACTGTACAGGGTGGGAAAATTTTGGTGTTATTATAGGGTATCTCTGAAACTATAAGAGATACGAAAAAAGTAGGTGCCATGTCCCGGTCTCTTTTTTCGAGAAATATTTAATCCCGCAAAGACAGATTTCTGCAAATCTTCTTTTGTTTTTAAGTTATAGCCAAAAACCGATGTTTTCGCCATTTCAAAAAACGCTCCTATTTCATTTATTTTTGAAATTAAAGAATCGCGGTTAATACATTCTTAAGACACTTTTTTGAGTGGAATGCCGTTGAAAAATTTTAAATAAAGTTGATAATTTTTGAATATAACACAAAGTTGTGTTTTTTTTTTAATGGTAAAGAGAATTTACTTGTCATTTCATTCATGATTGTTCGTGATTTCGACATGAGATGATCCAAAATAACAGGGGTCAAGTTGAAAATTTGTATCACCATGCTCTTTAAAAGCCCATATCTCAGCCAACGTTAATTCAAAAACGTTTTGCATTGGCACGATAACTCTTCATATGCTGTTAACTAGATTGTCACTTGTTGTATCAGTATATCTTACACAGGTTGGTCAAAAATTGAGTTACCGTTTCTCTGTATTCAATTGCGTGAAAGTCGAAAATTTTAAATGGAACGCCTCATATTTTCATACCTTATCAGAAAGGGAATTTAATTCTCTACAAATTATCTATAAACATTCCTGTACCTATTTATTATTGACCAATTATTTATTATTGAGGAAATTATCAAAATCATACGAAAAACGCTAGAAACCGTTTGTGTTTTTGTTAGAAGGCCATGACATTTTGACAGTTTATTGTTTAATTTATTTAAATTATTATTAATATTATTTTTGCAATGAACTGCGATTGAATAAACTTTAGATTGCTAGCTGTTATTTACCAAAAAACCGTAAAAAAAACTAATAAATGAAATAATGAAAAACAACAATTCAATGACAAAAATTAAAACCAATAACATAAAAGAATAAAAAACTTAAAATTATAAAAATAAATTAAGGGTATTTAATTCTCTACAAACAATTTAGAAACTTTCCTGTGTCTATTTGTTGTAGTTGCCCTCATATTTGGAAATTAATGGACGCATCCATATTTATGTTATTGTTGTCATTACTTAGTTGTGTCATCACTTACTTCTGTTAATGTCTGAATATGGCGAATTATTTCAACGCCATTTTAAATTCGTTTTATATTTATGGCGCGTGTAATAAAGTTTTGAATAGGATGTAACGCCTTTTTATTAAATAATAACATAAAACATTGAAACGAATTATTACAAAAGGGTCAGTCAAAATCAAGTTCAACGGTGGAAATACGAGTCCTCGGTCAGCTCGCCGGCGAAGGGAGGGGTTATTTTTAAGGCGCCACACAGTTAACCTCGTATTTTTCGCGAACTGTGACGCGGGATAGTTTGTGATAATGACTAACAAAATACACCACAAAAGAATAAAATATTGAATTGCCAAATTACCAGAACAAGAACTTTTATTAAAGGTAAGAAAAAAATTGAAAATTAAAAAAAAACAAATATATAAAATAAAAGAAAACTAATGTCTTCTGTTTTAGATTAAAGTTATGTACAAGTTGATTAGAAATTGTTTGTTAGCAAAAAGGGGAAAAGAAAATAAAACTTGAAAAAAATTACTGAATTAATTGAAATGAAACTGACTCTATCTTACTCGAATTAAGAAAATGATTCCTTGAGCTCAATGAGTTTTCTTGGTTATATGTAAAAAAAAATTAACCCGTCAGTAAAATATAAAAGCTTACTAACAAACCCGAACAAATTAATTAAAAAAATGTTGTATATATAATTAAATGAACTAAATTGCAAATAAATTTTAATTTTAACTAACGAAAGCAGGTATCGGCTTTTAAGAAGCTGTATTATACCAATCCGAAAATATAAACGGAACGTAATGGTAACAAAATTAACTTGAAAGTTTGATAACGAAAAATTAGAACAAATTGATTGCAAAAAAAAAATAATATAACAAGAAAAATATATAAATACCGTGTTGGATTTTACCAACCACTACGATATGATGGATTTCCTTCCGGAGAGCTACCACAGTTTCCAAACACGTGTTCGCTTCAATGGCGTTCCTGAGTTCGATGGTGTCAGGGAAGGATATGGATAATTTCCTTGAACTGTATTAATTTTCCCAAAATAATAATCCAAACAAAAAAAAGGCCTCTGATGTTCGAGACCTATCGCCGATTTGTGGAGATTCTCTCAAAAAAAATAATTAAATATCCGACAATGTCGATGATCAACGTTTCCCAAATTAACGTTGGAGATAAAAGTCGCAATTGATTGATCCCGTTAAAACGGATAATTATCGAAATTTTCCCAAAATGTCCGAAGACCCCAAAATCTCAAATTTCGATGTAATGGCACCAAAAGCAACCTTACTTGGTCGAGAGCACGGCGCAAAAAAGAGCAAATCAAGTTTGGATTTCCGTAACTCTCCAAAACTTAATATAAAAAAAATTTCGCCTGCGCACACGTAAACATCCCAATAAAATTTGAATGAAAATAATAAAGGAATTATGAAGCGACATTTAAAATATTTAATAAATGGGTTTAAAATTAATCATATGTAAATATAAAAAAAGGAAATACAGTTTAGGAGATCGAACTCAGCCTTCGCCACTGAAACAAAATAAAAACACAAAACACGTTTAAAGAAAATTAAATTAACAAAATCATATATATCAAAATGGCAATTCAATATTTGGAAAACAGAAGAAAAAAAAGGAACGTAACAAGGATCTGTTTCTTAGTTTTGGAAAGATCAAAATAAAGAAGCTATAAATTTCTATTACCAGCAGATTAAGATAATGGAATAAATGTTTTGTCATATTTTTTTGCTTTACCAAATTCTCTGCTAAGCGGTGCGTCGATCGATTTTGATAAATATTGTTCCAAGAAAGCACCCTTAATAAATAAAGTGAACTCTCTAGGAATATCTTGCTCATCATCACGTCGAATATTACGCCATATTGTTGTTTTTCATTGTTTCATTTATGCGTTCTTCTGCTGGTTATTTTTGGTAAATAAAAGCTAACAAACTAAAGTTTATTCAATCGCAGATAATTCTAGAAATAATACTGTCAAAATGTCATGGCCTTCTAATCCAAACACGCACGGTTTCCAGCATTTTATGTAGGATTTTGATAAAATACTCAATATGAAGAAAACTATAATAAATAGGTATAGCAATGTTTATAGGTAATTTGTAGAAAATTAAATTCCCGTTTTGATAGGCTAAACAGATATGGGGCGTTCCATTTAAAATTTTCGACTTTCTCGCAGTTGAATACAGCGAAACAGTTATTCACTTTTTGATCACGCTGTATAAGGTACACTGATATAATAAGTGACAATCTATTTGCCAGCATATGAAGAGTTATCGCACCAACGTAAAACGTTTTTGAATTAACGTTGGCTGAGATATGTCAATACAGGGTATTGATGGGTCCCTGGCTTTGTTATATGACTTGACCACCTATGAAGCATTGAAAACAGATCCTATACCGTCCATCCAAAGAATACAAAACAAATTCTGTAAACACCCTAAGATCCACTAGGTCAGAACACCACTTAGACTGATCATTTCGTTTATTGTTTGATTATTATTTACATCTGTATAAGTAACTCCTCTATTGACTGATTGTCCAGTTATCTGGCCTCCATTCTGTCTTTAACCTTCGCCAATAACACCAAGTATAACATCAGCAAACGCCTTGATTTTAACCGAAAGGATGAGCAATGTGACGTTATTTCCTAATTTTGTTCTGATCTTGTTAGATGTGCCCCTTTTTACTAATATCCCCTAGCAATTGGTAATGGAAAGGTCGTCAGTAGACTGGAACCTGATATAACCTCTCATAGATTTGTTTCTTGAGGCCATCAACAATTGTGTGCCCGTTTTGGATTCACTTGTCACAAGCAACGCATCGTTTTGGGTTGGTATAGGAAGCCCACCTTTTTAGGTCGTTTTATCAACTTCTTTTCTTGCCATCCCATTCACATCAAGGTTAACACAGTCAAGGGCATGCAAATTGAGTCAATCAGCTTTCCGACCATGAGTTTAGAGAAAAAAATCTTAGGTTTCTAAAAGATGTCTTCTGTAATAATGGATTTCCTCGCTCACTGGTCAGTAGAATTTTCCACTTGCCAGAAACTCAGTCACATTATGGCACCAACCACATTGGCTTGTCTTAACTTGATTGGCCCTTGACACATCCTCCTGATAATTAGGAGCCTCTAACAACTTCTAAGTTTAGTGATTGTTCTTTAAAGTTTGCAATGTACATATGCAAACCGTTGAAAAGTTTTTTCACTGGTTTAAAATATGCTACTCCGCTTCTCATCAGTCTAACCTGGTGTATAAAATCGAATGTATGGATTGTGATAGTCACTATGTAGATACCACTTCTCAGTGCCTCAAATCCAGAGTTGGACAGCATGCGATGAACTGTGCCATACTGAAATTGGGGGGGACTGCTTTGGTTGAGCATAATGTGTCAACAAGTCACAAATTTGATTTTAATCGGACTAAAATTCTTTGTAGGGAGGCTGTTCCATATTTCCTCCATCACCAACACAGCCAATTGTCGAGTTGACATCCAGGGTCTTAGTGAAATTTACTGAAATCTGATTGAACTAACCAACAAACCCCATGCTGATTTACTCAGGTCCCCTCCGTGGGTTCAATATGGTTCTAATTGACTCTTGATGTTCTTTATTTCATGATTATTAACACTTTGGTGCAGTTTTAGGTGCAATTAATAATTAGTATTTGTTGATATTTAATTTGTAAAAATACCATTTGTAAGTATCTGCTCCCTTTGATAACCTTTCCCTTTTCTTTCCATTCCCTTTGATAAACCTCATCTTTATGTCCTGTTGGTCCATAACTTGTGTCACCCTCACCCTCCTCCAGTTATCCACAAATGATCAAATTTGTCATTTTTTAAGATGTGTCAAAACAACTTTTTCAATTGCTAATGTGACGCATGCCCAAATACTATGACAGTAATATACCCAATATGCAATTAAAGCAACATTGGCGTTATTTACCAGGCGTTCAATACCTCCGAGTATTCTTTAGTACATTGGATTTATATTTTCGCAAGACTGAATGCACATCTGTTGTATTTCCTAACCTCAATTCAATCAATCAATTCTCAATCAATTCAGTTCTACAGCGGTTAAACAGTTTATTTACAACGTTTGTTTGCCAATTTCCTTAAAATTCGAAAGCTAAATTAGTGCTTGAAGTGAATTTAGAATCGAAGAAGCCGTTATAAAGGTATGTATCATTTTTTATAATAAATAGTTTATTTTTGTGTTATAAGACGATTTGTGAAAATATAGACCCATTAGCAAAAGTAAACAAAAAGGGGTAAATACTTTTACTCTCAAGAATTCTCGCTGATAGAACCATTTATTTCTTTTTAATCACTTCGACATTGTTTTGATACCAGTCAGATTTTAGAACATTTGACATTCCTTGAAATGATAAAGAAGGAGTGGTTTTTCATGCAGAGTATCCTGTGTATCAATATTTTTAGCTAAATTTTATGCTTGAATGTAGTATTTTATTTCCAGAAAAAATGTCTTCAAGGACACGAAAAACAATCAACCTGGTGCAAATGAATAACAGTGCCACAAGGAACTGTTTATCTCGACCAGATCCACCAAAAATAGTTACTGGAAATTATGTAGTTAGCTCCGATGGGACGCTTGATAGAGTGAATGATGATATGTCGCAGAAAAGTGAAGATGCAGTTCCACAACCAAACCATTGGAATACACCAATCTGATAGAAGAAAAAAAGAAGACAATTAAAATAGAAACGTGTAATGGTATTATTTACGTAGAGGAGCCAGGTAATAATGATAGATACCTGCACACGAATGACACGGTCCTGGAAAAATCGAATGAGGTAGAAACTGCAGATAGGCATTCAACTTTTGGTCTGGGTGAAAATGTAAGCATCGGACTTGAAGAACTCGAAGAATTACGAAGAAATTCACATTTTGTGTTCATTCACGTTCCAGAGGAGATGGAGAACGCTGTCGAAGATCCTTGTATCATAGAAAACAACGCAGAAACAGAGGATGAAGTCAGTGAAAAGTTCGAGAACGTCAAAGAGGCGGTAGAGTGCAAAGAACAACAAAAACAATCGGAAGATCCTCATTCTGATTCTAGAGGAGGTACAGAGATGGATAAAAAATACAAATAAATAAAAAATGTAGAAAACGAAAAAGAGTTCGAGGTAAATGTTACGAAGGTTACAGAAGAAATAAAGAAAAACATATAACACATACTCCAAGGGAAACCAGAGATCTAACGGCAAGATGCAATCACAAGACAATAGAAATAGAAAAAATAAGAAAAAATCTTTTTTGTGCGCTTCACTTACCAATGAGGACAGACAAGATATTTTTCGAAGACTATGGAAGCTGGATACTTGGAATGAAAAAAAAAACCATTTATCCGAAATCTCGTTGTCACTAGACCAATTCGCAGACGAAGAAAGGTCATTACTATTTTCTTACGAAGCGAAATGGGGAAAGACTCAATGTTTGTCATAAGATGTTTTTACATGCTTTAAGTTTGGGTGAAGGTTGCTTGAAGAGATGGCTAAAAGAAAGCAGGTCACTCTAAAGTTCCGATCAATAATAACAAAAAAGCAACTCGTCAAGGTATATAGCAACAGAAATTAAGCCGCACTGTTGTTGAATGGCTTAGTTTGATACCAAAAGTACCGTCACACTATTGTAGAACATTTTCATCTAGATATTATGTTGACAATGCTTTTGTTTCAAAACAAAATATGTATAAAATATACAAGACTTGGTGTGCAGAAAATGAAAAAGAAGTAACAGAAGTAACGCACCTTAAATCATTTAAATGTATTTTGAGGGATGAAAAAATTTCTATCCACAAATCTCGCAAAGATCAATATGATACTTGTGTTGGTTATAAATGTGGAAATGTTTCTGAAGTCGAATATAATCTTCACCATGAAAAAGAAAAATCTGGTAGAGAAGAGAAATCAGTTCTGAAAGCTAGTGAAAATTTTGTTGTCACCATGGACCTTCAGAGTGATTGACATGCCCAAAACTCCTAGCTTCAGAAAGCTACTATAAGCTGAACCTACAACTACACAATTTTACTATTTATTCGTTAAACGACAAAAGGGTTGCGCTATATGTATGGCACGAAGCCAATGGCGGACTTTCATCGAATGAATTCACGTCCTGTGTAATTGATTACTAGCTGTCCAAACTGGAGGACTAGAACAAAATTCGATCATTTGTTCTGATTTCGGACGGATGCAACTATCAAAACCGCAATAAGGTCTTGGCAAGTGCCCTTAATGACATTGCCGTTGAAAAAAAGTAACAATTCACCAGCTTTTCTTAGAAAAGGGGCATAACATGATGGAAGCTGATTCTGTCCATTCAGCATTAGAACATTACTTCCATCCTCCTATCAATTCGCCGACTGAGTACAAGGCAAGAATGTGGCTAGCTCGACCAAGTCTTCCATACGAGATAAAAGTTCTAGATCACACTTTTTTTAAAAAATATGAAATGTCTTCTAATTTTCCGTCCATTTGGCCAGGAAAGCCTATGGGAGTAGACAGGGCTTTTATTTGTTTTGCACAAATATATTATCTCTAAATCCTAAAATAGGTACAATGAAACCGTAAAGTGGTAAATATCAACAATGTGATATTTTAAAATGTAGCAAAACCCCCAATGTGACTTATATAAGTGAATTTTTGGAGAAAAAAGGTGTTCCGATTGTTTGTGTGTGATCTGTTACATTCAAAATGTATATAAATCAGCGTCAATACAATTTTTTATATTTTTCCAAATCTCCTTCAATCATATAGTTTTCTCATTCTCTTGTAAAATTTGTAATTATTCACATTAGAGGTATTGCACGCCCGTCGACGATAAGTTTTCTTACATACAAAAGAATTTCTTCAAAAAGATTTCTTTTGACCAGTTTCTTTCAAAGTATTGTGCGTTAAGGTATTTACTTATCTATTCACTATTCAATAAAGATTATTTGTTTATACAATACTTAATCTTTTTGCATTAAACATAATTTAATAGCAATAATTTATAAATAATATTCAAATTTGGCAACAATGGACCATTATAACATAACCTATAAATTAATTAATTTACCTGTGCAAAACCCTGTGGGAATGTAAGTAATACAAAGCAGATAATAAATCCCAAACAATTTTTTGAACTTTATCCTCCGGTAAATAGCCAGCTTTACCCAAAATTAAATTCAGTTCTTTATGTGCAAACTCAGTAATGACAACAATTTCGTTTTCCGTTTCGAAAGAATCCAACATTTGGATGATATTTGGGTGGTGTAAATGCCGCTGAATTTCACATTCTCTTCTAAATCCTTTTAATTCCTTATTTGAACGACCTCTCTGTAAAAATAAAGTTAACCAATAAAATAAAGACGTTTTAAGATTTTCTAACTTACCTTGCTTATAACTTTTAAAGCGACGAAATTATCGGTTGAAATTACTTTTGCTTTATAAACTCTACCGAAAGAACCTTCGCCTAACAAACCAATAACATCGTATTTATCCATAATTTCAAGTTAATTTATAATTTGGAATGATTTGTTTAGTAAACAACAATGGTGGTGATGTTAAAGCCAGTTCACACGATAATAAATTTAACGATTTATTAATAATTAGCTTAAATATTGAGATTATTTATTTTATAAGAAATAATAAAATTAAAATCGTTAAAAATGGGAAATGTGTCAATTAAATATTGTTTATTGCGTTATAATTAAAAATTTTTTATTGTAAATTGGTCTTAAACGAAAATGGTACCAATCGAAAATAAATTAAATTCCCTGTTTTTTAAACTTCATAATTATGATTGAATCTAAACTAAATTAATTAATTCACATTTTTAGAACTAAATTTTGGTTAAAAATGATAAAATTTAGAAGACTCATATTTTTATAGATTAAAATTGCCTAAAATAAAATGTATGAAGTAAATTCTAAAAACCTAACCTCAAATTTAAAAAGTCCGTTGCGGTTCTTTTCGATTTTTTGTGTATTATACCTAAAAAATGTCGATTCCCATTGATTCGAGAGAAGTTTACGAATATTTACGAGAATTAGGATACGAAAATATATCGTCAAAACAACTTAAAGAATTTGTACATGGTAAATATGCATTTAATTTAATTTTAAACTTACTTCATTGCTTTATTTTGATGCTAAGATTTAAAGAAGTTAATAAAACACGAAGAAAAGAAACAACGTAATTTATATAATAAGGAAAATATCGCTCAAGATATCCAAGAACCAAAAGAATCAAAACAAAAACAAGATGACATATTCCAAAATTTGTATGAAACAAACACGGAAGCTTCAAAAGCAAAGATTGTTCAGCCGAAAAAAGATAAAATCATTACAGTTCAAGTAAAAAAACACAAAGAAACTTGTAGGCATTATAAACCAAAATGTGAAGGTGTTGAAACACAAACCGTAGATGTTAATAAAGAAAAAGAATCACCTTTAGTGGAAAATAAAGAAACTCAAATAAGCCAGTCTTCTTTAAATAGTAAACGGTCTGATAAAACGACATTAACGAAAGAATCAGATCAACTTGTTAAAATAGAAGATGGTAAAAAACCGTCTAGTAAAGAGAATGTTATTGAATTGAAACCAAAAGCTTCATTTATTCGGCCGAAATCGATGAAAACTACAAAAAGTGATCCTGTTAGTTTGTATCATAAATATCAGGCTGAATGGAAAAAGCAAAAAATACCGGGAGTTGATAATCATTCTAATTTGAGATGGGTTATTCGAGAAAAAATGTTAGGCGATTATCAACCAGTAAGTTAGTAATATAATATAAGTTTTACTTTGTAATGTATACTTATTTTAGAGTATATCTCGCCATGTTGCTGTAAAAAATAAAAATTCAAGAGTTTGACTTCAACCCTAAACTTTTTTTAGGATTGATGACATCAATTTGTATGAAATTGCAACTGAGATTAACGACTATGTATATATCTGTATAAGGTAGTAAGTGGATGAATTATTACATAAGGAAATAAATAGGAACAAATTTTCTAGTGGTTATTTAAGTTTATTTTTAATACAACTCTTTAAGATACATTGTACGTTTTTAAAATATTTCCTAAATTGTCTACTACAACTATTATTGTATTTCCTATGTTATCATGTATTTGAAACGAAAATTTAAGAACCCTTCCCAAAAATACCCAACTATTTAAAACTAATTCACTGTCTTTTTCTCTTATTTCAATAACCCTAATTCCATTTGTAGAATGAATGAGCTTGTTTTCACGATTAAAATCAAGTTTTCCTCGAAACGAAACATTATGATCATTGAAGAACCTAAAATGCAAGAAATTAATCTTCAACAATAATATAAATCTACAGTATCACTCATAAGCATCTAAGAATTTAGTTTTTCGCACATAACTTGTTTTTAAACTTTAAAAAATCAGAATTCGGATTTTGACCAGACAGTTTTTTCACGTTTTCGCAACAAATAAAATAAAGAACGCCATATCATTGGACGCCGTTTTGGAACAAGATTTAACATATGTTCAATTTTGGTAAATAAAACTTCTTACTTGCTAGTTATATTTTTTTAAATATTTTTACGGTTCTAGTTTCGGGAAAACTAGTTTCCCATCATCAGCCGAATCTGCATATACAAAAACTGGTTAATGCAATAAATAAAATGAAATAAATATAAATAAAAATGAATTTACTGTCAAGTTAATAAAACTATTAAAATTGTATAAATGCTGAACACAACACTTTAAAATTATTGTAAATTGACATTTTACACAAATGAAAAAGATGAAAACAGAATGACTGGTCCTGTTGAGATTGAATGAAGAAAACTTGTTCTTTCAAAACGGGTATCATGCTATTATGTCCTTTAAATACGTATAAATAGGTCTTTCACATAATGGAACTTTTTCATTGAGTAATGCTTTTTTATTTTTAACTTTATGTTTGTGAATTTCTAATGATTCTAACAAGTCCAATTTAAAACCTTTTCCACATCTGTGAACGAGATGCACATTTTCGTAGTCTATTTTGTTATTTGTTTCTATTACATGTTTGTAAACATTTGAATATTCTTTTGTTTTGTGTTCATGGATGCGTGTTTCAAGTTTTCTTCCTGTTTAAACATGCAAGAGAATAAACTCCACTTTCTTTCATTTTGTCATAATTGTTGTGGTAATTAGAAAAAATGTTAAGTAAATTATTATTGTTAGCAAAAGCCAAAGTGATGTTGTATTTTGAAAAAATCTTATTTGATTTGAAAGTAATTTTATTGAAAGTGATGGGTTAAACTCAGTTTTACAGTTTTTGAAATTGTACAGTTTTAAACTCATACAATTTCATTTAAAGACTAAAAACAATAGATTTTAAAAATAAAATTATGGTATCATTCGATGTAATTTATATTCTAAAATTCCAATAGACATTACATTGAAATTAGCTAATGACCTTTTCACAACATATTACAATAATAATATAGAAAAAATTAAACAATTGAACATAATTCTTAAACATGTTACACAAAACTTTTGCTCATTCAACGGAAATTTTTATAATATTACAGGTCTACCAATGAGAACGCCACTTGCAGGAATTCTTGCAGATCTGTTTCTTGATCATATTGAGAATAATAAAATAATCAACAATTCAAATCCTTATAGTGCTTGTATTAATTGTTGGGTAAGATATATCGATGATGCTTTTTGCGTTTGGGAGGGAGATGAGGGAATGTTGAATGATTTTTTGAAACATTTAAATAATTTACATCAAAAACTTGAATTTACAATAGAAACAGAGAAAAATAATACATTGAATTTTCTAGATTTAACCTTAAAACGTCTTAAAAATGGAAAATAGAATAAAAAATAGAATACGACATCTATCGCAAACCATCAATGATTCCAACAATTATCCCATATGACTCCGCTTATCCTCAAAACGGAAGATTAGCCAGATTTCGTTTTCTAATTAACCGACTTTTAAAATATCCTTTATCACAAGATAATAAAATTAAAGAATCGAACTATATATACAATCTAGCAGCAATAAATGGTTTTCTAATAAAGTTATAAATAATATTTTTAGAAAAATACAAATTCAAACAGATCCACTATACGTAAAACCAGAAAAGATAGAACATGTATATAAACACATCACATTCAATAAAATCACTTTCAAATCAAATAAGATTTTTTCAAAAAACAACATCGCTTTGGCTTTTGCTAAGAATAATAATTTACTTAAAATTTTTTCTAATTACCACGATAACAATTATGACAAAATGAAAGAAAGTGGAGTTTATTCTCTTACAGAGAATGTTACACATTCTGTCTTACTTCAGAATGTGATTCCATATATATTGGACAAATAGAAAGAAAACTTGAAACACGCATCCATGAACACAAAACAAAAGAAAATTTAAATGTTTACAAACATGCAATAGAAACAAATCACAAAATAGACTACGAAAATGTGCATTTCGTTCACAGATGTGGAAAAGGTTTTAAACTGGACTTGTTAGAATCATTAGAAATTCACAAACATAAAGTTAAATAAAAAAACATTACTTAATGAACAAGCCCAATTATATGAAAGACCTATTTATACGTATTTAAAAGACATAATAGCATAACACCCGTTTTCAAAAAACAAGTTTTCTTCATTCAATCTCAATAGGACCAGTCACTCTGTTTTCTTCATCTTTTTCATTTGTGTAAAATGTCAATTTACAATCATTTTAAAGTGTTGTGTCCGCCGTTTACACAATTTTAATAATTTTATTAACATGACAGTAAATTCATTTTTATCTACACTTAGCAGCAGAAGTCTGCGTACAAAAAACTTCTAACACTTTAACTGAAAAAATAAGGGTCATGATCTAATGTGATAAACTTCAATTTTTTTTTATTTTGTGTATTAACTACATATAATTGTATTAACAAAATATGCATCAATAAAACAGAAATATTAGTTACAAAAAAAATTAAAATTAAAAATTCTCCAAATAATGCGTATGCAAAAATCTGCGTACAAATAAAGATGCCTTCTCCAAAATATACTTATTTACTTAAATACGTAGTTGGCGATGTACGTTTTCCGATTTAAATAAAAGATAATCGGTGTCAATTATATTAGCAGAGGCTTAGAAGCTAAAAGTTAGAATGGACACGAAAGGAAAGGAAATTGAATTGGGAGAGAGAAAAATTATTGTAAAGTTATGGAAAGAGGGAAAATCTTTTCGAAAAATAGGAGAAACTGTCGGCAGGTCACACTCTTCCATTCAAAGAGTAATTAATAATTATAAAGACACTGAAGATTACCTCTCACGTCCGCGATCTGGTAGACCACCCCTTTTAACAAACCGAGAGAAGCGAAAAATTGTACAGCAGGTTAGAAAAGAACCTAGGCTGACGGCAAAAAAAATAGTAGAAAATGTACAAGAAGAATTTCATAAAACAATCAGCAAAGATACGGTGAGAAGGACGTTAAAAAAAGCTAACTATCACAGTCGCGTTGCACGAAAAAAGCCATTTGTGTCAGAGGTCAATCGTCAGAAGCGGATCGCCTTTGCAAAAAAACTCTTAGACAAGCCCATTGAACTCTGGGAGAAAGTTCTCTTTACAGATGAGAGCAAATTTTGCATTTTCGGCATTAAGGATAAACAACTTGTATGGAGAAAACCTAATACTGCCCTTAATCCCGAAAATTTGAAAGCGACTGTAAAACACGGAGGTGGTGGAGTTATGGTTTGGGGGTGTATGTGCACCCCCAAACTCATCGAAAACTTGGGCTTGGGGCCCGAATACTTTTTTCAACAAGATAATGACCCCAAACATTGCGCCCACAACACTAAGCTTTGGCTACTATACAATACCCCAAAGCAACTTAAAACACCTCCACAATCGCCGGACTTGAATCAACATAACGTCGAAGGAAACGTTAAAAAATGTTATGATTGAGGAATGGGCCAAAATCAGTTCGGACGAAACGAAGAAATTAGTGCACTCCATGCCTAAACGTTTAAGGGAGGTCATTAAACGTAAAGGTTATCCGACCTCATATTAATATAGAAACAATGATCTCATTTATGAATTTTTTATAAATACTGTCCTGACTTGTACGCAAATTTTTGCATACCCGTTATTTGTAGAATTTTTAGTTTTGATTTTTTTCTGTAACTACTGTTTCTGTTTTGTTGAAGCATATTTTGTTAATACAATTATATGTAGTTAGTATACAAAATAAAAAAAAACAAGTTTATCACATTAGATTATGACTCTTATTTTTTCAATTAAAGTATTACAAGTTTTTGTACACAGACTTCTGCTGCTGAGTGTATGTCCTTGTCTCCGGACGAGGTTGAGGTTGCGCAGCTGAAGTTGTCTGAGGATGTCAATAATCTTATTGATATCTCCCGGAAGCATCATTTAAACGTAAACCCGGCAAAATCTGGAGTCATGGTCTTCGGACGGCGAGCTGCTCGAGTTGCGGTCTCGGCCGGATTTTGTGTCTGTGGGTTTAGTGTTCGACTCAGACCTGAGATTTGCAGGTCACATTATGCAAAAGGTTAGATTGTCTTATGCTGCTTTAAAACTATTATATCCAATGAAGGATGTATTGTCATGTAAAACGAAATTGATGCTGTGCAACAGTCTCGTTCTCAGTCAATTTAACTATTGCGACACTGTATTCGGTCCCTGCTTGGACAGGATATGTATCAACCGTATTCAACGCGTACAAAATTCCTGTTTGAGGTTTGTCTTTGGTCTGAGTCGAGGACAGCATGTCTCACATTTTTTGGGCGTGGCTGGTTGGTTGGACATGGCGAGTAGACGTAAACTACATTTGATGGTATTCTTTCACAAATTATTGCTCTCAAAAACACCGTCGTATTTATATAACAAAATAAGGTTCCGTACGGATGTACACAACGTGAATGTTAGAAGCAGGGGTCTCATTACGCCGCCGCCTCACCGTACCGCTCTGTTTGAGCGTTCATTCTCTTACATGCTTCCAACATTATACAATACTCTGCCGCAGAATATTAAATCGCTCTCAGTACCTTCTTTTAAAAGACAGCTTCGCGAGCGCCTCTGTGCGGGTTTGTGTCAGAGGTCAATCGTCAGAAGCGGATCGCCTTTGCAAAAAAACTCTTAGACAAGCCCATTGAACTCTGGGAGAAAGTTCTCTTTACAGATGAGAGCAAATTTTGCATTTTCGGCATTAAGGGTAAACAACTTGTATGGAGAAAACCTAATACTGCCCTTAATCCCGAAAATTTGAAAGCGACTGTAAAACACGGAGGTGGTGGAGTTATGGTTTGGGGGTGTATGTGCATCCCCAAACTCATCGAAAACTTGGGCTTGGGGCCCGAATACTTTTTTCAACAAGATAATGACCCCAAACATTGCGCCCACAACACTAAGCTTTGGCTACTATACAATACCCCAAAGCAACTTAAAACACCTCCACAATCGCCGGACTTGAATCCCATCGAACACCTCTGGGATTTACTGGAACGCAGGATTCGGCAACGCAACATAACGTCGAAGGAAACGTTAAAAAATGTTATGATTGAGGAATGGGCCAAAATCAGTTCGGACGAAACGAAGAAATTAGTGCACTCCATGCCTAAACGTTTAAGGGAGGTCATTAAACGTAAAGGTTATCCGACCTCATATTAATATAGAAACAATGATCTCATTTATGAATTTTTTATAAATACTGTCCTGACTTGTACGCAGATTTTTGCATACCCGTTATTTGTAGAATTTTTAGTTTTGATTTTTTTCTGTAACTACTGTTTCTGTTTTGTTGAAGCATATTTTGTTAATAGAATTATATGTAGTTAATATACAAAATAAAAAAAATCAAGTTTATCACATTAGATTATGACTCTTATTTTTTCAATTAAAGTATTACAAGTTTTTTGTACGCAGACTTCTGCTGCTGAGTGTATATTTATTTCATTTTGTTTATTGCATTAACCAGTTTTTGTATATGCAGATTCGGCTGATGATGGGAAACTAGTACCGTAAAAATTAAAAAAATATATATAACTAGCAAGTAAGAACTTTTATCGCCAACCGGCAGCAAAAGTATACTTTATTGTATCCATTTTCGGCAGTAAAGTGACACTTTGTCTTACTGCCAAATTGACAGCACTTATGCCCAGTTTATTCATCTTTAGTTAAATTTAACCATTAGATATTTACCATAGTTACTGGTCAAATAGCCAATCATGGCAAGTGAAATGGTTACTATAACCATGGAAAATATCCATTAGATAGATATAACCGAAGGTGAATAAACTGGGCCTTAGCGGCAGACAAAGTACTTTACCTGCCGCAAATGAGTCAGACAAAGTATTTTGTTCAATCCTACCTTTGAAATTGCCAGTTTCTAGCGTAGCTACGAGTGTTGAAAGTTGTTATTTTCACTCACTCTGCTAACATTCATAGCAACGGGTGAGTGAAAATATTTTTCACTCACTCTAATTTTCTTCATCCACTATTAGCGAAATTTAAACCTTTAAAGGTACAACTCTTTGTTTAAACGTAACGGATGTGAACTAAAAAACGGTAGAGAGCACACAAGGAAAATTAAATGAAGTATTTCACTTGTATAAATTATTAATCTTAATTAATTTGCGTAATGATGACAATTAACAATTTGACACAATTGATTGTTTATCAATCAATTAAGAGTATGACAACGTCAAAAAGTCTCACAATTTCACACAACTGGCTGTTTATCAATCAATTACGAGGATAACAATGTCAAAGTGTCGTCTCCGACATATCGACATGACATTAGCCAAGAATTAACGAATTTTAAGACCTAATTTTCTCTAAATAGTAGGATCGAACAAAACGCTATACAGCCACACGTGAGAAACCAATATTTTCCACTCACTTGTATGTCTTTCCTGTGAAGAGTGAAAAACCTTAGTTTCCTCACTTATACTGTAATATACTATTACCTGCCGCTAATTGCTGTCAATTTGAAAAAACTTTAGCAAACAACTGGATTCGAACCCGGTACCTTTAACATGACAGCTGAACGACTTGCCACTAGACTACCGACCTTCTATATTAAATCAATCTTTGCCGATGTATATTAATGAAACAACCGTTTGTCATATATTTTGACATTTGTCAAAATATGTGTCTTAAATCTTCAAAATTACAGAATCTTTATATCTTAAATTTTGCGGTTGGCGATAAAATGTTGTATGCACCACGTCAGCAAAGTGTTTTTATCGAACTTTTACTCGCCTCGCTCGTTCTACTCGTAAGCTTAGGTTCGTTCGATAAAAATTCACTTTGCTGACTTGGTACATAAATAACTATTATTTATCAAAATTTAACTTATATTAAAATTTTAACTTGCAACATCAAATTAAATCAAGATTTAACAGGTTCAATCAGACGAATCAGTTATAGTTTTAATTTAAACACTAAACGTTAATTTTTTGCTTAGCTTTTCCAATTTTACTTAATCAATTGTTTTTTCTTTGAGCTGTTTAATTGTTATTAAATCGTCATGAGTATTATTCTTCAATAAAACAGACAAATAATTAAAATTTAATTGATTGACTAAGGTAAAAATCATTAAAAATACAAGCAAAATATATGATATGGTCGAGCTGTATACTCAATGCAATTTCAACGTGTAGTCTGATATGACCAACAACAGTACTAATGCTGTGAAGAACCCCAGAAAGAATCTGGTCGTTTGTTGCGTCCAGGAACGGACCACTATGTTCTCCGCTCAGGTCTATGCATATCTGTTATGCATTTGTGGAGAATTTTGCCTCTGTTTTCGCAGATAGTTCCATTGACCCTTCAATAATTTTCGGTGTTTTCACCTGGGTGTTTCACGTTGGTTCTCTGCTGACACAGTCCTTAATGTTTTAGCTCATCTTGACAAGTCCTCTAGCCCTGGTCTAGATGGTATTCCATCCTCTTTTTTGATCCTTACTTTAATCCTTACTGAAAGGCACGTTTTCTAGTGTATGGAAAACAGCTTTTGTAGTTGCAATATTTAAAGCCGGGAATAGGCAGTTGATATTAAATTACTGTTCAAAATCGGGAATCCTAAAACAATATATCAGTCGAAAACTAATTAATAATTAATTTATAATTTATACTAATTACTGCGTCGCATCCGGTTTGGGAATCGTGTTCCTGTTCACCACCGTCTTCCATGTTCTGCTGAGTTCTCAGCCATCTTCTCTGTTAACGTTGTCTTTATGTCGGTGGATTTCTATGGCTTCCCTTGTCTGCCTTTGGTGATATTTATTAGTCCTAGCCAGAACCGTTGTTTTGTCGAAGTCCATTCGGTGTCCCTCTGAATGGCAATGTTCTCCAACCGCTTACTGTTGAATCTTCCTCAACCTTTATAAGGTTGTAATAATATAAGGTTATAAGGTGGTGAAGACAAACACGACTCCCAAACCGGACGTGACGCAGTAATTAGATAGTAATTAGCTTGTAATTAATACAAATTAATTATTAATTAGTTTTTCGACCTATATAATGTTTTACGATCCCCGATTTTGTCAGTTAGAACCAGTGTCTGAAGAAGGTTGCAACATGGCATCCGAAACGTCAAACATTTTTTCAAAAAACGCACGGCGAAACCCGAAAGTTTCTAGTTTTAGATCTAGTGTTAGTCCTAGTGATAGTTCTAGTGTTAGTGCTAGTTCTAATTTTTGTTCAATTCCTCAACCTTGCTTCCGCTGCTTGGTGGCTCGGATGATGTCCTTGAAACTATATTCATTCTTCTGTAGTACGTCTCGTATAAACCGTTCCTTCTTCTTTAGGTTCTCTCCTTCACATATTCGTGCTGTTCAAGAGCGAGCAACTGCTTTGCAGATTCCGTTTCCATGGTAAACTTTATCAGGGATGTTGAGCGTTTAATTAATCTAAAAGTTCATAGACGCGTTCTCTAGCATGTTGCCATACTACAAACGGATCATCCACATATTGGAGCCATAGATCCGGTATACTTTGTCAATTATGTATTGTAATTCAAAGGAATGTTGAGACAGGTAGCTTCCTTTTGTTCCCCAATTAAAGCGTGAAGGACCTTATCAATAATTAAATCTTTCTGTACTGTTTAAAGTAGGGCGCTGGAAGTTAGTGCAGTGTGAATCAATATCAAGTTGAACCATTAGACAGTTTGTGAGTTAAATCGATCCACAGGAACAATGCTATACAGGATGTTAACCAACAAACTATAATAAATAGGTATAGGAATATTAATAGATAATTTGTAGAGAATTAAATTTTCTTTCCGATAGGGTAAAAACATATGGGGCGTTCCATTTAAAATTTTCGACTTTCTAGCAATTGAATTCAGAGAAACGGTAATTCAATTTTTGACCAGCCGGTATAAGATACACTGATACAACAAATGACAATCTATTTGACAACATATGAAGAGTTATCGTGCCAATGCAAAACGTTTTCAAATCAACGTTGGCTGAGATATGGGCTTCTAAACAATATAAGAACGCTAGGTACCAACAACTGTTATCATATCAACATATTTTTTTACGTATAATTGAATGGTGTAATAAGAACTATAGCTTTCCATTTAAAATAACGAAGTTGAGGTCAAATTCTAATTTTAAAAAATTAGAAGATCAGGATAAACAATCCACCTTACCAAAATTTCAAGCCTTTACGAATAGTGGAGCCTAAAAAGGTTCTAATGAATCAGTTATGTGAGACACCCTATATACACAATTTCTTTTTGCGCCCTTGCCGAGCACCCTTTGTGATAGTTTTCTGCGTCGATTCTAAAGATCTCGACCACCTTTTTTTCCACATCCTTAATACAATTTTATAACTTTTAGACAATATCTGAAAATAACACGAAACTAAAAATTAAAATATGTTATTTCCAGATAGAGAATATTGATAAAGTTATATGTGAAAAACCAATATAAAATTATCATATACTTTTGAGCGGTGCTGTACACATTTAATTACTTATGATAAAATATTATTGCTAAACAACTTTGTGTAAAGCAACTTTTATTATTACAGCTATAAACTTTTTCATCAAAGGTTTTAGGGTTTGATTTTTCCCGAATAAATCCATTTTTATTAAAAAAATTATTTAAATTATTTTCTGATGATAAATCCAAAAAGAATTGATAAATATTGTCAAATCCACGGCCCATAACACCATCTTCTGTATGCCCCAAATCAAAGGTGTGGCACAATTCATGTAAAACTGATCCAAGAGTTGTTGAAAAGCAAGCGCCTAAAGTATTTCTAACAATAAATTAGATTATAAGGAAATTCTTCCTTCAAAAATACCTATAACAACTATCATTTAAAAAGTTATCACAATCGACAAGAGATTTATCAGTAAATTTTTCAAAAACTTCAGAAATTTCTTCTGGCCAAGTGTAAAGACATGCTGATCCTAATAGAGCAAATCCACCTCCTCCCATTGCAACAAAACCTTCAGTTTTATTAATCATTTCATCATATTTAATTAATTCTTTATTGCCAAGATATTTTGTGTGAGATAAAACTCCTAAATATTTATTATTAATATCACCAATTTCAGAAACCACAATCTCTCTTCCTAAACTCTCCCATAGATCTTTTTGACTCATCTTGGTTGCTTCATCCAGGGTTAAATTGCTGTAAAATATTTTACAAGGCTCTACTTGAAACGTTTTTCTTGTAACAAATTCCTCATTTAATTTCTCAGCTATAAAACACTGAATCAGTTTTATTACAGTTTCTATCCGTTTACAAGCACTTTTTGCATCATTTTTAACGTGTTTAGGAGCTTGAAATAACCCATTATGGCTTTTTATTATAATATATAATGGAATTAATTTTTGTAGAGAGGTTTTTGGGTTGAAAAATAGTTTTAATTCTTTTGAGAGACAGCAGAAGTTCATCACAATTAAATTTAGTCCTTCTTTTAATTCTAATAAGACTTTAAATAGTTTGTCAGTATTAATAACATTTTTAATGTTGTTTCCATTTAAGGTTACTACAAATTTGTTGTTAAGTAAATCACAATTATTATGAGCTACAATTCCTTTCAGTAAAAACGTTGAATAATTTAATTTTTCGTTATCTTTTATGTTATTTACGATGATTTCGTTTGGCACCTAAAATGTTTTAAATTTTAGCGAATAGTTTTAAAAGTAATCGATAGATGGCGATGAAAAATAATACTCCTATTGTTTAAGGACTTAAATATCATTAAAAATATTTAGAATTGTTCAAAACTAACGATAACATACCATTTCTAATATAATAATTTCACTTAATACATTTAATTATTTATTTAATATGAAGGTTTAGTTAGTTCCACTCGTACGGTTTTGAGAGTTCGAACTTTTGTTCATATCATTTTCCAGTCACAAGGTCTCCATCAGATTCACATCCCGTGTAATATCTTCTTACTTCAGCTCTATTCAACTGTCCCGTGGTTTGACATATTGTAAATGTATGAAACACACCCAATAACAAAGGCTTACGTATACAAGAGAACACGTTCAAATAGGTTAATGGGAAGATTAATGATTCTTCTGTGAGCCAGGGGTCCAGTAACCCGACTTTTCCAGGACCCTTGGGAAGACCCTCGGACCAGATCTGGAAGGGGATTATAAATATAAGAATTGCTTATAAGCTAGAATCTTAGAATTACAGACAATTTTATAATTCTAGGTATCTACTTAATCAATTCAATGCCTTCTTCAGTCTTTAATATTGCATTTTTCTAGTTTTCGGCATTATAATCACAGTCTTATTTCTGAGAAAATAACGAAAATAACCAATAACAGAGGCTACGTTAACTGGTAGGCTGACACGTTTTTCAAGCAGTCCCAAGAACTTTTGTCGTTGTGCATCCAATCTATGACATGTAAAAAATATGTGTATCTATTGATTTTGATTGAGAATTTTTTTCAAAGGGCAACAAAACTTGAGTGAATTCAAAATAAAATTATACCGATTTAAAGTTAAGCTCGAGTGTATTTTAGGAAGATTAATACATAACAATTACATTTGTCAAATTTGACTTTGTCCAAAGTATATATATATGCTAGTCGTGTTTTAATCAGTTATAAAATATCACATGTGTTTTATTCAGTTATAAAACCTAGGTAGCTTTATCCACTTATAAAATCACGTGATTGATCAGAATTTTGAACAATCGCTGCTCTGATTGGTTGTATGTTATTGGAGTGTATTAATCAATTAAAATGTTGCTATTATTCAAATTTTATAAAAATAAATTTTCTGGAAAACTGCTATTAAAAATACACTTTTGCGTAGTACTCAGCGACTATCAAAACGGTACTTTTTTGTTCACAGGACGTAAAAGACTTTTACATCCAGATCGAAAATCAAAGAATTTGGTACTATTAATGGTTGATTTATTGTTATGAACAAATGGCAAACACACCATAATTAAAAATTAATTGTATTATCATTTCATTTCCTGTTAAAATGCAAATTTATAATAGTAAATTTGTGACATTTGTAAACATTTTACGTTCAAAAATAAATGGTGGATTGACAAAACATTTACCCAATTCCAAATGTCATTAATTAATTTGGTTATTTTATTAATTTTTAATGTTTAAAACACGCAGTTTTCGAAAAAATCTTGTTTGATACACGATAGCGAAATTTTTTGTATCCTCGAACGATTTCTTTTGCTCGCTAACGCTAATTTATTTTTGATTAATGTATATGATAAAAAAGTTAATTAGTTAAAAAATATATGTTGTAAAATGGTAAAATGTGACAGGATTTCAGATAGGGGTATAAGAAAGTGTAGGGAAATTAACCCCACACTTGTAACAATCGCAACACACATTCTTAATTAGCACTTTAAAAGTATCTATTGATGTTCAATGGTAGTTTTAACCAAGAAAAAAAAGTATATTCAAAAGAAAACGCATTTATTAAAGATAATAATGCATATAAAAAATTATAAAAAAAATTTAACTTAGAAAAAGAAAGAATATTTCAAAAAACGAATTTATTTTCAAAATAATATGTAAAAAATTTATTAAAAAATTATTGTTGTCTCGTTCATTCAGAGTCAGTTTCTTCGGCAGAAAGCCGACATTGACATGCAGCATAACAGGTACCGCACACCATATTTACATGAGACATGCAGATTGCAGACCGACATTTTTTACATTCATAATTTGTCATCCTTCTGAAATTCCTTTCATCTGTACAGGTTGAACACCTACGCCTTTTTGGAGATGGAGGAGTTGAATTTTCTAAGTCATCCACTTCATTGATGGGTTGGAACCGTTTTATTAGTCGCATTTAGAGCTGGGTATTGATTCCAACAGTCTTCATTCTTCTCCGAGTAACCTGTCCCATCGTCAGCTTATTCGGCGTCTTTTTAATGGTTCCAGTCGATTGCCGAGGTAAATTACTTGGGAGTTAATAACCACCGCTTCACATTTATAAAAAGTGATTATCTTTGGCTTTTATTTCTCTTCAGATTTAGGATCGATTGTGTTGTCATGTACTGTAGATACAAGAATAACATTCTTCTTTGCTTGTGGTATGTAATATGCTAAAGTTTTTCCATTATTGAAACCAAACATGCTGGTGTATTGTTTCCTTCCTTTGGCCAAGAGAAATGGTGGGGGCAACTGTCTTTTATTTTTTCTCACAGTTCCAACGTATGATAAGTTTTTATCGGTAAACCAATTATCGGCTGTAATGTTACGACCGCTTCTAAATATCGGTAGGCCATTCTTTTTAGTACCTCACACGGCTTATCACTGACAGCGAAAATACCTTCAGGCTGTTTCCCAGCATAAATCTCCATATTCAACGTATAAGTCGTCTTAGCATCGGCAAGGGCAAAACATTTTATGCCGTACTTGATCGGTCTGGACAGTATGTACTGCCGAAATACACACCGTCCACGGAAACCTGGTAGCATCTCATCGATTGTCACGTTTTCTCCGACATTATAACTCTTTTGACAGTTTTCTACAAATCCATCAAACACGTCCCGAATTGGAGCAAGACGATCAATTTCTTTTCGTTCTGCTCTGGTAGTAAAATCGTCAAATCGAAGACAACGCATCAGAGTTTTGAACCGTTTGATATTCATTACCAATCGAAATTTCTCGACACCGTCGCCTTCTTTTCCCCAAAGTGTCTCCAAACTTTGACGATTTCCTCTCAGTGCTCCTGCTAAGTATAATAAACCAACAAAAGCCTTTAGTTCGATGACGTCTGTGAGCGCGACGTCTCTTTGTATGGAAAATTTATGCTTTATCGATTCAATATATTGGTTTGTATATCTAACTATTGTATCCAAAATATCGTTTGTAAACAAATTATATCAACAATCAACCGTAGTTTGAGCATTTTTAGCGTTTCCTTTGACTCCAGAACGTTCAGTTATAACATTTCTTGGTGGCGGATTTTTATACCATTTAGTTGTTTTATCTTTTCCCAAAAACCAATTGGCTTCAGTACCAGGTTCGCATTCATCTTGAGATTCCTCACCATCCGCTCCGTTTCTGAATCGTCTTCACGTTTTTCAACGAAATCTTCCGAATCAATATCACTGTTTTCTCCAAAATCCTCGTTCACTGAGGAATCTTCCTTGTCGTCTTCGAGAAGATTTGTTATATAGTCTGTATCACGAGAAGTGAATGTGACTCATCGATTACCGCAAGAATTTTGCGCATACGTTACGAATATTATGTCCGCGCGTTGACGTGTGTTAGAGTGGAATGATTTCTAGCGCGTACGTCTGTTCCGTACACTGTTAGGCGATGAGTCACCTCCACTTCTCGTGGTACAAACTATATCATCAAAATGATTTGAACAATTTTGGGACATTTTAGCGAAAGTAAAGGACAGTCGGAACCACCAGCTATTTTAGAACTAATTTTACTTTAACATTATGTCCTTCTTTTATACCTTTTACTACTGAGAACAACAACATTTGCAGTTATGAGAATTCTTTATTTGGTTTGAAAAATATAAAACTTCGTGGCGACTTTTTACTTCTAGTTAGGTTTCGAAGATAAGATTTGTTCTCACGAACGGTGAGGACTCTCTCAAAACTCGTCAATTACAATTTTCCATGTCAAGTAATGTAGTTATATTTCAACAAATTTATTTGCATTATTTGACATCGATGATTGAAGGATCACGGACAAGTCTTAGCGTTGAGTGAAAAAATATTTATTTTAGAATTTATTTTAGTTCAGTAAATGTCCTCACTTTATACCTTTTTGACTGAGAACAACAGCATTTGCAATTGTGGGAATTCTTTTTTATTTGGTTTGAGAAATATAAAACGTCGCGACAACTTTTTACTATAATTAGGTTTTGCAGATAAAATATTTGTTCTCACAAAAAACATATTAATAGAAGAAAAAATTATAAATAGAAGTATCATAGAATATTACGTGATATGTGAAGAAACAATTAAAATAATCACACGATGAAAAATATAATCGTTTTATTGGCAAAAATATTTATGACGCATCCGGGCGCAATGAGCTTATGAAATCAAGGTAATAACAAATCCATTCTAAAAAAACGCGCCAGCTAACGGACTTGGTATACTGTAATCAGCAGGTAAAGAAAGGAGACTATAAAGAAGTACAGACTTCCACACTTTTTAAGACTCAAGAGAGGAGCGAAAACATTCTACTTCATGCCCGTTGCGCCCGACGGACGGGTAAAGGGAAAGGAAAAGGAGAAATGTAAGGATGGGATCAAAGGTAATCAAAGATCCAGAAGCGGTGCAACCTCAGGTTATTACAGTGACTTGAGGCTCTCGTCCATCTGGAGGTTTTTTTGATGGGGAAATTGGTACTTGCAAGTACATGTATAGTTTTTGTAAAACTTCAAGTGCATATACTTTGTTTTTCGGATGAATTAGTGTTGTGTTTTTGTTTCATCAAATTCGTGAGTACCGTTTTCTTTTAGATGCTTTCCAAAATTTGACTGTGATGTTAATATATGTTCTTTGACTCTTATTTTAAGCGCTCTGCCCGTCTCTCCAATGGAGATGGCCAGACATGTTTCACATTAAAATTTATATACGCCGTTATTTTCTAATTTATTGGTCTTGTCTTTTTTGTTGATAAGTATTCGTCCTATGGTGTTATACAGTGTTGGCTTGTGTTATACAGGATGGTTCGGTGACTCGGGGCACAAAATAAACCACGTATACTAGAGTGAAAATGACGATTTGTGTAAAAATTTTTGGTCTAAACCAATAAATGGCGGAGTTATAGATCATCAAAGTCAAGAATTTTTAACTGATTTTTCTAAATATTTTCAATACTGTTAAAGGTAGAGCGCTGAAATTACTGACTTTAATGACCTATAACTTCGCCATTTATTGATTTAGACCAAACATTTTTACATGAATCAACATCATTTTTACTCTATTATCGGATTCAAAAGATTTTACCCCTCACTTTGAACGCGAATAACAGAAAAACTACTCCATAGAAAAAATCTAGACTGGTTTCGTTGGACGCGAAATTTAAGTCGAGAGAAGGTTCCGTCGGGCACGAATAGGCCCGACGGAACCTTCGTCATGATTCCTCCCCGCATTTAATATAAATGTAATTTAATTATAATACCGAAGAAACTTGGCAAAGCCTTCCCTCGACTGCTCACACCCGCGGATATAATTTCGCGCGGATTGATTTAACTCACAATTATAAAATCGTATTGAACACTTGATGTACAATGCAGATGAGGTTTTTATTCAGTTTCATTAGACGGTTAGAATGATGTTTGCGACAATCCCATACGATAACGCATTATCGAGATATCATTACTTCACATAATGAATGTATTTTCATTTGAAAATGGGTAGCAAAAATCAAAAAAAAAAATACTGTCATCTTTAGCACATTTTCTGCAATGTGTGGTCGAAATATAGAATTTTTCCAACGAACCGTTTCCGGGTAAAAAAATCGCAAAGACGAGCTTCTTCGCAGATCGGCCTAAATCGGGTACTTTTTTCATTACATCTGTGATAATTACTATACGAGTGGGAGGAAAAATTTAAAATTTCTCCATATTATAAAGAATTAAATTTCGCCTCCAACGAAACCAGTCTAGATTTTTTCTATGCAGTCTAGATTCTTCTGTTATTCGCGTTCAAAGTGAGGAGTAAAATTTTTTGAAGCCGATAATAGTATATGTTATATATAAAATATCAATAATTGACTTTATACTAAGTGATAATAGTTATTTATGTAAGAAAAAATCGTTTATCTTTATAACTCGAAAACGCGATAATCAATCTAAATCATTTTTGAGATGTGAGTTCCTAGACTTGATGTCTTTTTATGGTTTTAGGTGAAATTTTAAAAACGCATAAATGATCGAAAAGCTATGTATTCAGCAGTTGTTACTCTATATCTTTTTTGCTGAGTAGGCAATTGGAATTTTTGAACATTGAATTTTTAAAAAGGCTTGCAGATAAGCCTTTTTAACGTCATTGCAATCACAAAATTTTATCGTCATTGGTACTGATTTCTCGGAGGGCATTGACATCAACTGTCCTTGCCTCTACAGTTGATTATGAACAAGAATCACGAGGAAAAATATCCCTAGTATTCAATTCCTTACTTAGGTGCCAAGCACATTCTAATTTTGTAGTCAAAAAGACGTAAATAAAGGTTGCAGGTAGTCAAAAATTCCTTTTTCTGGCTTAACTACTTATGTAATCAAAATCTTATAAGAGACAAAAAAGTTTCAAAACTAAATGGGCTATTTAGAAATTATAATTATGTAAGAGTCACCTAGTTAGAAAAAAAATATGGACTAATATTCTCGAAACACATGGCTTTTCCGTCATTGCCGTGTTTTTAACATTTTATCCAAAACTATAAAAAGACGTTGATTGAACGTAGGAACTCACTTATCAAAAATGGTTTAGATTCATTAACGTGTTCTCGAGTTGTAAAGAATAAACAATTTTTTTTGCTACTTTTGAAGTTCTCTAGCTGTGAAACGAAGCAACTTTGGATTAGATAAGTTAACTTAAATCGGCCTATTTTGAGCCAAGGAATCTGTGGTATTCCGTTGTACACGCATTTCAGAGACTGTATATACCTGTATATTAAAAATTCTATACAGGCTGTTTCGGTGACTCGGGGCACAAATTAAACCACATATACTAGAGTGAAAATGATGATGATTCGTGTAACAATTTTTGGTCTAAACCAATAAATGGCGGAGTTATAGGTCATCAAAGTCAAGAAATTTTAACTGTTTTTTCTAAACATTTTCAACACTATTAAAAATAGAGCGCTGAAATTTGGTACAGTGTAAACTAGTAGCAAGTAGAATCATTAGTCAGGGTATGAGTTAAATCGATCCACGGGAACCATACTATACAGGATGCTCCCAAAATTAATATCCTCAGAACTTTTTTATTTGTTTGTAAACCTACATTTATTTTTACACCATCCAATACAAAATGTTTTTAAAACTTTTATTACCTTATGATATTTAGATGAAATTGTTAAACGATTATTAGTGAGTTGGTAACTGAGTTTGTCGTTCAATTATCATAGCAGGCTTAGATTTTTTTACTGTATTTATTGTCGGAGTCCAACAATTTTGGATTTAACTCAAGAACGGTAAATTTTATCTAAATTTCATAAATGTAATAAAAGTTTCTAAATTAAATTTTCTATTGGAAGGTGCAAAAATAACTGTAGGTTTACGAGCAAATAAAAAAGTTCTGAGCATATACATTTTGGGAACACTTGTATAGTATGGTTCCCGTGGGTCGATTTAACTCATACCCTGACTAATGATGTTAATTGGTACTAGTTTACACTGTACCAAATTTCAGCGCTGTACCGTTAACAGTATTGAAGATACAGTAAATCCCCTATATAGCGAACATCGATTTAACGAAATGGCCGTTATTGCGAATCAAAATTACGCAACAAATATCTTCAATACATTTTATATGCCATTTGTTTCATTATAACGAAAATTCATGGTAACGAACTACGAACAATTATTTCATCTCATAAGTATGATTTTAATACAAACTATTATCGTTATTGCGAACACGATTTTTTTTGTTCTCTAGGTAATGTAAGACTAGTTGAGGTATTTCCCGAAGATCTAAGGTGTGATATTCGGGAAATAACTTGTTTGTCTGTAGGTCGACTGTTCTACATCTCAACTCGAAGTCGTATTGCAGTTTGAAATGCAAGTGCGCGGTCTTCAAGAGGGTACAAAGTGTTAAGGTTTAGAAAAAAAGTGTTCGTTCAGTGTTAATTGAAAAAAATTAGTTTGAAAAGGACATCAATTCCTTTAAAAAGGAAATTAGAAATATTGGAGGATGTTGAAAAAAATGCTATTACAAAGACTAAAATTGCGGAAAAATTTAACATATCAAAATCAACGCTATCAAAAATTATAAAAAATAAAAACCGTATTGATAGTGCCGTAGCGTCTGGTAAACATACGACTCGTAAAAAGTTGAAGAGACCTGCATTTCCAGAACTAGGAAAAAAATTCAAATAATGGTTTACCGAAATGAGAACAAAAAATGTTTCCTTAACAGGGCCATTCATACAAGATAAGGCAAAATCAATCGCTGCTAAATTATAACTCAATAGGATGTGATTTTTCATCTGGGTGGTTGCACAGATTTAAGAGCAGGCACGGTATTTTAGACCACGCCTTATCTGGAGAAGGAAATAAAGTTAATGTGCTTACTATAGATGAGTGGAGACAGGAGTTCAAATTTATAAAAAACGCCTATCTTGATAAAGATGTTATTAACATTGATGAAACTGGTGTTTTTTATAATCTTATGCCAAACCGTACTTTGGATTTTAAAGGTAAAAAGTGTTATGGTGGCACTAAAAGCAAAGAAAGAGTAACAGCAGTTTTATGTTGCAATGCAGATGGAAGCGAAAAATTAAATCTGTGGATAGTAGGAAAGTCAAAAAATCCCAGATGTTTAAATAAAATAGATCGTTCCCATTTACCGTGCCATTATAGTAATAAAAAACATGCGTGGGTATCGTCTGTGACATTTCGAGAATGGCTTATTCGTTTCCAACGAAACATGGCAGCACAAAACAGAAAAGTATTGCTAACGATGGAGAATTGTGCTGCATAATGTTAAGTTAATACATAATGTTAAGAATATCAATTTGGACAATGTGAAGGTGATTTATTTTCCACCTAACACAACGAGTGCACTCCAACCTCTTGATCAAGGTATAATTGCGTGCATGAAATGGAATATTCTACAAGCGATACAAGCGTTGTCGGATTCTTGGAATTCAGTAACATCAAACATAAAAAATTGTTTTAACAAAGCGTGGACAACTGACTCTCAAGAAGAAAATGAGAAAAATCAGTTAACGATGATAAGCATTCATCGATAATTAGTTCTTCTTAGTAACTTTTTACTTTACATGAACTTCATAAGCAATTGAAATCGATTTACCATTAGTAAATGCAGGCCAAGAATGGAAAGAAAATGAAGAAAGCGATGAAGGTGATGAGTAAGAAGTGGTAAATGTAACACCCTCTACAAGAGGTGAAGTTTTAGCAGCTCTCTATACAATACAAAGGTAACCCACATCAGATTTGTTATCGAATTCATTATTTATATCACAATTTAAAGGTTTGCTGATACAGAAGAGAACATTTCCGAAGGTTTCGCGAATTCTTTGAATAAAATTACTGAAGAATATTTAAGACGAACAAAACCCGTTTTAAATCAAAGCGCCATAAATGATTACTTAAAAAAATGTTAATTACAATATGAACAAAATGCAAATAAACTTATTACATGTATAGTCGATGTTAATATGTTTCTAAATACTCCAAGATCCTATTCATTATTTGAGGCGTTGAGTGCAAACGTGGACTAACCCCAGCATATATGTGGGTTAGTCCACTTTTGCTCTCAATGCCTCTATTATTCATAATATATCACGAACTAATTTATTACAGCGAAATTGCAACATCTCATTATAGCGAACGCCTTGCATTCCCCCCTGCGTGTTCCCTATATCGAGGATTTACTGTATTTAGAGAAATCAGTTAAAATTTCTTGGCTTTGAAGACCTATAACTCCGCTATTTGTTGGTTTAAACCAAAAATTTTTACACGAATAATCATTTTTACTGTAGTTTATGTGGTTTAATTTGTGCCCTGAGTCACCGAAACACCTGTATATATTTGAGTCAATTGAGGTAATTATTGGTCTGATTGAACTAACTTTTATATATTTCCGCAGTGCTTTTAGCCCATTTCTCAATCATAACATCTTTTAATATTTCCTTTGATGTTATCTTATATTGACAAATTCTGTGGTCCAATAAATCAAACAAATGTTCAATGAGATTTAAGTAGGGTGACAGGTGGTATTTTCAATTGCTTTGGGGAGTTGTATAGCAGCCAAAGTTTTGTATTTTGAGCACAATGTTTAGAGTAGTTATTGCTCTATACACCCCAAACCCAAATCATTGGTGCTTAGCTTCAAATTTTCTTTTAAAATATCAATATACAGCTTATGTATATTGTGGATGTTATAAGTGGATGTTATAAATGCCAGTTTCCCTACTCCTTTCACGCAGATACACCACCCTCTTTTTAAAATTTTTGCACCTACTACACAATGTTTCACTCCTTTTTATATGTTAGAATGGATGGTCGACCCAACCCACAATTTCTCCTATTTTTTTAAGCGTTTTTCCATCTTTCCAGCTTTACAATCATTTTACTTTCTCCTACTTCAATTTCTTTTACGTTTGTCTTTATTTCAACTTTTAGTTTTCAATTCTCTACTAATCCAATTGGAATGAACTATTATTACAGTATTAGTATTATTACTAAAACTGGTAACCATATATAAACTATAAAACATGTATTATTGACTCTTGTCACTTTGCTTAGAAGGCAAAATTTTGCATAAATTTTATATGAAGTATTTTTAGTTTAAAGTTTTTATAACTAATGTTTATATTTGTTTGATTTTTATTTTGTTAATGAATTTATACACTTAGCAGCAGAAGTCTGCGTACAAAAAACTTCTAACACTTTAACTGAAAAAATAAGGGTCATGATCTAATGTGATAAACTTCAATTTTTTTTTATTTTGTGTATTAACTACATATAATTCTATTAACAAAATATGCATCAATAAAACAGAAATATTAGTTACAAAAAAAATTAAAATTAAAAATTCTCCAAATAATGCGTATGCAAAAATCTGCGTACAAATAAAGACGCCTTCTCCAAAATATCCTTATTTACTTAAATACGTAGTTGGCGATGTACGCTTTCCGATTTAAATAAAAAATAATCGGTGTCAATTATATTAGCAGAGGCTTAGAAGCTAAAAGTTAGAATGGTCACGAAAGGAAGGAAATTGAATTGGGAGAGAGAAAAATTATTGTAAAGTTATGGAAAGAGGGAAAATCTTTTCGAAAAATAGGAGAAACTGTCGGCAGGTCACACTCTTCCATTCAAAGAGTAATTAATAATTATAAAGACACTGAAGATTACCTCTCACGTCCGCGATCTGGTAGACCACCCCTTTTAACAAACCGAGAGAAGCGAAAAATTGTACAGCAGGTTAGAAAATAACCTAGGCTGACGGCAAAAAAAATAGTAGAAAATGTACAAGAAGAATTTCATAAAACTATCAGCAAAGATACGGTGAGAAGGACGTTAAAAAAAGCTAACTATCACAGTCGCGTTGCACGAAAAAAGCCATTTGTGTCAGAGGTCAATCGTCAGAAGCGGATCGCCTTTGCAAAAAAACTCTTAGACAAGCCCATTAAATTCTGGGAGAAAGTTTTCTTTACAGATGAAAGCAAATTTTGCATTTTCGGCATTAAGGGTAAACAACTTGTATAGAGAAAACCTAATACTGCCCTTAATCCCGAAAATTTGAAAGCGACTGTAAAACACGGAGGTGGTGGAGTTATGGTTTGGGGGTGTATGTGCACCAAAGGGGTGGGAAGGTTGGTTTTCATAACATCGACAATGGACCATAAAATGTATATAGACATTTTAAAAGAAAATTTGAAGCCTAGCATCGAAAACTTGGGCTTGGGGCCCGAATACTTTTTTCAACAAGATAATGACCCCAAACATTGCGCCCACAACACTAAGCTTTGGCTACTATACAATACCCCAAAGCAACTTAAAACACCTCCACAATCGCCGGA
Organism: Onthophagus sagittarius; assembly: GCA_036711965.1. Classification (NCBI taxonomy): domain Eukaryota; kingdom Metazoa; phylum Arthropoda; class Insecta; order Coleoptera; family Scarabaeidae; genus Onthophagus; species Onthophagus sagittarius. Next base: position 37,293,374 of record JASERS010000003.1, on the reverse strand, counting down.
CTTGAATCCCATCGAACACCTCTGGGATTTACTGGAACGCAGGATTCGGCAACACAACATAACGTCGAAGGAAACGTTAAAAAATGTTATGATTGAGGAATGGGCCAAAATCAGTTCGGACGAAACGAAGAAATTAGTGCACTCCATGCCTAAACGTTTAAGGGAGGTCATTAAACGTAAAGGTTATCCGACCTCATATTAATATAGAAACAATGATCTCATTTATGAATTTTTTATAAATACTGTCCTGACTTGTACGCAGATTTTTGCATACCCGTTATTTGTAGAATTTTTAGTTTTGATTTTTTTCTCTAACTACTGTTTCTGTTTTGTTGAAGCATATTTTGTTAATAGAATTATATGTAGTTAATATACAAAATAAAAAAAAAATCAAGTTTATCACATTAGATTATGACTCTTATTTTTTCAATTAAAGTATTACAAGTTTTTTGTACGCAGACTTCTGCTGCTGAGTGTATATTGTTAACATACAAAACAAATATAAGTCGAAGTTTATCATATTAGATTATCATGAAGCTTACAATATTACAGGCCATACTGTAATGGTGGGGAGACTCAAATCTCGGGGTATGATTCTAATTCTAAGGGTAACGCTCAGTCGATTTTTAACTGTTGAGGTGTAAGTTAGTTGGAGCGTTCTCACAATTCCAAACAGAAGTTATTCTCAGGATTTTTTCTGTAGGTCTTCTGCGTCATATGTAATATTGGTTTTCATCAAATTTTCCTTTTTTTATAAAAAAAATTGTATTTTTAGCTAATATTTCCTCAGAATGTTTGTTTTTCTTTTTGATATCCAGACCTATGTATAACATTGAACATCGTCTTAAAACGGCTTGAAAAACTGCTTTAGTCTGTCTTTGTCATCATAGTATGTACCCCGAAACCCCACGCCATAGTACGGCCTGTAATATCGTAGGCTCCGATTATCACTATTCTTTTGCTGATTAAAGTATTCTAAGTTAGTTGTATGCAGACATTTGCTGCCATGCTATTTGCATTCGCTGTGTACTTGTCTTTATTTATCAATAAGGATATGGGTGAACAAACACAAACTAATAGAAACGGGTTAAAACTTACCACGGGACTGAAATATTGATATTTTTGGAGCATAAAGTACAGGAATTACCGTTTGCTTGGTGCACACGTTCAATTTTTGAATATTAAAAGTATGAAGTTTTAATATACTCTTTTAGTTGTTAATTTTGAGGTTATAATTTATAAAGGAAACGCTACTTTACCGACATTATCACATATCGGGGTAACATGTAATAACAACAATTCATATATGTTTTTATTTAATAGTTTGCTGAATTAAAAATTATTTATCTAATTCATTTAAATAGTAGATTAACTTATATTTCGTTTTAATTACTGATTTTTTGAATATTATAACAAAGCCTACATTACCGGCTTATTTTGAAAATTAAAATGTGACCATTTCCCAATAGATGTCACCATGTAAACAAATTTAAATTTTTGAATGATTAAATTTAAAAAAAATTAATATAATACAATTCTTATTCTATTTGAAATAATTGTATAATTTAATTTCTGTTTATGTCTTCATAAAGTTTATAATGATAAAAAAATGGTGATCAATATACGTAATAAAATTAATACAATGATTCGCGAAGGTGAAGGTCATAACGTCGAAATCAATCCACATTTTTCCTACTTACGTATTAAATACGCGATGGATAACAAAAACCCAAACAAAATTCCCTCTTCGCTTAAAATGCGTACGTACGTAGCGAGCGCAACATATGCGTCAATATTATTGACGGTCAAGTTCAAGTTCTCTTCGTGTTGATTATCTCTCTGGCGTCTCTAACGTACTTACGTACGCCAGTGATTGAAGGTTAAACGATTGCGTGCAAAAGAAATTGTGTCTTTAAAATGTCTTGAAACAGGAAACATGATTTAAACTGAAACGGAGTACTGTTTATTTGCACACATTTTCTATCTTTTTCCATCTCTTTTGCTATTACAAAATGAATAAATCACTACTTAGATTTATTAATAGAGTTTGATGATAAACGTGTATTGTATGGAATAACGTTTTATGCGTAGTAGTAGTTGTGCTTTTTGGTGATAACCTTTCGTTGAATTTCCCCTTATTGTACTGTATCTTATTGTTGGTTTGGTTAAAGCTGGTTCTGTTAATAAAACTTTATAATTATGGTTATCTAATGACCTTTATGTAATAAATAGTTAAGTTAACTCATTTCGTTTTATTTGCATATTAATTTGTTAATGTATTTGCATGTTTTGAAATATCCAGTTTTCTTGTTTTTGAATAAATACATTTCGATAATTAAACGATTTTGGAGTATAAATATATTATTATATTCAGTAATGCTATTGTGTAATTGTAAGATTTTTCAACCACAAATATATTTTCTTCATGTAAACGTTTTCCAAATATCATAAATAAATTATAGAATTTTTGCGGGAATCTTAAGATTGCTTCAGCGAAACCAACTTCCAGTTCAATTTCTATTCTAGAAGAGTTAATACAAGAATAGTGTGCTGCTAGTAGGAATTTAAGTTTTTGAATTAAGTAATCTTATTGTATCATTCAGGATTTACTGAGACCTCACTTAAGTTTTTATGTGAATTATGAAATCATGTTCATAGAATGATTGAGGAATATGGAACAATATTTGTGATCAACTATTATAAGAGCCATAATTGGAGAGATAAATCAGCTTCATAAGCAGTCTATACAGTTAATAGATTAACTCCACTTAAACCTAAAGCTTCCAAAATCCAACTAAAGTGGTGTTTATGCCGTTGGTAATATTTATGGATTATTCCTACTTAATTCAACGTAAACTTAACATTTTTATAGTCAAAACTTTTTCAAACTTTTCTCAATCCATTTAATAACTTTCATAATTTCAACCAAAGCCCTGTTAGAAGTTGTGGTATTGTTAGAATCTTCAAGCCGACCAATCCATTTGAACCAACTCAGTTCATATTGATATGTTCGTAGAGATGCTAAAACTTCTCGTCATTTATAATTCTTATTGTTCTGATTAATTTTCTGCTATGTGATTTGTATTAAATCTAAGACACTTCAGTATTTCTTTAACTCGTTTAGTTCATCATCAAGATATGATACATATCATAGAAAATCCTTCAGTTTAATATCTTATTTTCCGTTGGTCTCCTGGTAGGTTTTTGTTGAAGATATAGTATAAGTGTTGGCATCTGTGGTAGCAATGGCAAAATAAAAGAATAAATAATAATAGTAGGGTTAATGTTTAAGTTTACTGTATGTAGAGGGTTAAGATGGTTTAAAAGAAGAAGAAATAAAAAGGTGTGTGTAATGTAGTGCGTAACTAAAGAAAGACAATTCCTGTTTTATTTACCACGATCTGTGCACCTAAAAACAACAGATTATGGGTCCAGCTCCCGCATATTGAATATAAAAAGGCCGTGCGTGAACTTATTGGCTTATTTATTTATTTATTGATGGGCAAAAAAAAATGTTTACAAAAAATAAAATTATAATACTACAGTATATGCGATTAAAATAACAAAAATTTAATAATAACAATGCCTCATCAAAAAGGAGCCGAGTCAATGGAGTCATGATGACTGTTATTGTTTTTCATCGGCCCTTTTTAGAAAAACAAAGAAAAAGAATTACAAAAAGAGAAAAGAAAACAAATACTAACCTAACCCGAATGACTTATAAATAAAATAACAAAAAAGAAAGAAAACATATATAAATGTAAAACTAAAGAATTAAAGAAACCAATAAGAAGTAGATAGAGTAAAACTGCCACAATAAACATTCTCCTTCCCTATTCTATGTAGTTCAAATAATTTCTCACAAAACAAAAATTTTTTCTGCTCTATCAAGAGAATCTTTTTATAGCTTGCTGTAAAACTTCGCTCACTCTGCTGTCTAATTGAATAAAGAATATTATTCATGATAGTAGCCACATTGTAAGAATAAGATCGTTTAAACATCTGAAATGTGATGGCGCATTGAAAACTAAAGTAAGTAAACATGAGCGATAATATAACAGTATTAAAACTAATTGGGGAGAACTTCCTTGTATGAAAATTTCAAATAACCATAATACTCAAAGGGCGTGGATTTTAGAAGTTGTAGACGGAACAAATCAAAAATCAATAACATGTGGAGAGAAATTAACAAAATGCATCAAGGACGATACCAAAACTCAAGAAATAATTGTTGCAAGAATGAAACAAGATCCATTGACATATATTCTATCATGTCACACAGAAAAAGAAATGTGGACAAAATTAAAAGCCGTATATAACAAGGAATCCTGCAGTTAGTGTACATCTTTTACAGCAACGACTTTTCATGTTGAAATTCGATGATATGGTGAACAGTTTTACATCTAAAATAGAAGATATAAAAATAAAATTAAAAACCGCTGGTGAAGAACTCTCCAAAGAAATGATAATGATCAAAATTTTTATGTCACTTTCTGATGAATTTTAACACTTTAGATTGGCTTGAGGGTCTGTATCGGTAAAAAAACAAAATTTTGAAAAACTCATTTCATGATTATCATTAAAGGAAGAAAGACTAAATCCTTTGAAATTAATACTACTGCTCTAGCAACTAAATCAGTAATTTCAAAAACTCAGAATTCACCAAGACAGTGTTATTATATCTGCTCCAAGATAAATCACATTGCAATAAATCGCTTATTCAGAAAGAAAAATAAAAGCGATGAACTCAAAAATTTAAAAGCAGGTCAAAAATTCTGTGAAGTATGCAAGAGAGCAGGTCATTCAGTACAGAATTGATTTGGTTTAAAATTATATTATTGGTTTAAAAAGAAAAAGTGTGTAGTTAATTCACCAAAACCAAACATAGAGAAACATACGACAAATGCTTTCATGGTATATACAGTTAAAATAAAAATCAAAGATTAGCGTTTCGACTCAAGGGCAAGCGAACACATGTGACAAAAACTTCTTTGTAGACATGAAAAAGAAAATAAATAAAGAAAATTGTTCGATTGGGACGGTGAAAAGCTAGATATTAAAGGAATACGAAAAATAAAGTTGTGGGTCTCCAGTGGTACGAAATTAATTGAAACCACACTAAGAAATGTACTTTGTATTCCAAAATTAAAATTCAACCTTCTTTCTGTTGGATAAGGGATACCGTTTTATGGATAGAAATGGCAACATTAGAGCTGTAGCTATAAGAAAGAATAAACTGTATAAAATGTTGTTCACGATGGAAAATTCAATAGCAAAAATAACCGTTTCTGAAAATAATTACAGCAAAGGTGAAAATGAAGATTGCTATTGTGATTGTGAAAATGGCCCAACATTAAATGCATGGAAGCGATAACAATAGATACATTAAAAGACTGGCAGTGCAAAATGGCTTATCAAAATATTTGGTATGTTAGAAATATTTTGAAAAGTAGTGGAATAGAATTTATAGACTCTGAAGAAGAATTTGTATGTGAAGACTGCCTGGCTGGAAGACAACATAACACCTTTTAAAAATAGCGAATTAAGAGTCACTTTATCACTAGAATTGGTACATGTGGACGTTTGGGGTTCTATGGAAACTCCATCATTGGGTAGTGCATTATACTTCTTTTACTGAAGGATGATTATTCTTCATACAGATACGTGTACTTTATCAATCCAAAATCCGAAGAAAAGTCGTGCATTGAAAAATTTAAAACAGAGTTAGAAACAGGTCATAAAATAAAAATTCTTAGGACGAATCATGGATTAGAATTCATAAATAAAGAAATTAGATGTACTTTAGAGCGGAATGGTATTAAATATCACTCGTTTATGCACCTCAGCAAAACGGAAGGGCAGAAAGGGAAATGGGCACTTTAGTTGAGGCAGCAAAAACTTTATTACACAGCAATAAAATGAAGAAGTCATACTGGGCTGAAACGGTAAATACTGAAAATTATATATGAAACCGAACAGGACCTAGCCCCCAAAAATTGAAAAGTCCATATGAGTTGTGGTACAACAAAAAGCCAAAAATAGTACTTTAAGCATGTTAAATGTAGTATATTTACACATGTTTCCAAAGAAACAAAGCTAAAATGAGCTTTGAAAGGTAAAGAAGGAGTATTTATAGGATATGGAACAGATACAAAAGGACACAGAATCTATATACCTCATAAACACAAAGTAGAAGTACTTACAGACGTAAGATTTCGTAAGGAAACAGAATAATGACAACGCAAATGAAAATAATGAAAAATTATTACAACACGATGGAAATGAAAGTGATGATATCAGGAAAATGCAGATTTTGATTCAGAGATAGAAGATAAAATAGTAAATACAAGATAAGAATTAAGAAGAGAATGAAAAGAAAACTCAAGATACCATGACTACGAATTAGACATGGACAAAATTTAGATCACTGCGAACGATGAAGATGTTGAAGTTACATACTATAATGATGCAATAGCAAATAGCAATTCTGAGAAGTAGAAAGAAGCAATGAAGGTTGGAATTAAAGTCCTAGAAGAAAATGAACGATGAAGATGTTGAAGTTACATGCTATAATGATGCAATAGCAAATAGCAATTCTGAGAAGTGGAAAGAAGCAATGAAGGTTGGAATTAAAGTCCTAGAAGAAAATAAGCTTGAACCACATCGTCGAAAAATGAAATAGAAGGAAAATTTCAATGTAAATGGGTTTTTAAGCAAAAGAAAGATAAAAAAAGGAAATGTTACTACTTATAAAGCTCGTTTGATCGTTCAAGGTTTTCAGCAAAATGGAATCTACAATCATGACGTCTGTAGTACTACCGCTAAATTGCCATCAGCTGGAATCTTTCTTGCTTTATGTAACAACTTTCATTATAAGATCCATCAACTAGATGTATGTAGAGCATTTTTAAATTGAGATACATTGTACCTAAAGAGATACCTAAAGATTTTGGCGAAAATAAAAGAAAAACCGTTAAATTGAGAAAATCGTTATATAGGGTCCTGCAATAGTGCGACAGGCATCCATAGGCATCCTAAATTGGTGTAGGAGTCACCAATTCGGTCATCAGTTCAAGTCATCGATTCAGTTCAAGTCATCGATATTAGTGGACTACTTCTTGTATAAAATTAGTGTTGATACTATCGTAACAATGAAGATAAAGGCGGTTAACATAGTTATTCTTCAAAAAAATTATACTCTTATTGATCTTTCTCTAGTACCCATTCCTAAAATGCCAAATTTTTTTACTAAACATGCACACATGTGTACTTTTTAATAAACTCACTTGTTTTTATTTAAAATTGTTTTTTTTATACCTCATTTCTTCTAAAAAAATCATGTTTATGTCGATATTTACAAAACAGCTTCATTTAGATTAGATGATTACAGATTCATTTATGCTTAACAAAAATAAAATATTTAAAATTACAAAGTTACCGTGTCTTAAAAAGTGCATAAATGAATCGGTTCTGGTAAGAGCCCTGTATAATATTATCCAATGGTATTAGTGGTATTTGAAAGACCTAAGCTTTGTTTATTGATGTGTCAAATCGCAATCTTCAATATTTAATAATAATGCTGATAACGAATTTTAAGTGGCTACATAAATTTTAAAGAAATTTCACAAAATGGTTAATAACATGGTAACTTTGCACGCAACATTTGAAAATAAAATATGCACCCTGTATTTTAATAACGGAACATTTTGGGACCATAGTTTATATAAGACACTATCATTAATTTTCGATGTAGAATCACTCCCTTCAATATTCGCACATCATTACGGAACATCCTGTATATAAGAAAATATATCTATAAAACATATAGATATCCGTTCTCACTTTATATGTAGCAAGGTTAAGGAAAAGATTGTAACTTTAAAATATGTACGAACCAACATAAAATTGGCTGATATCCTTACCAAACCGTTATATGTGACATTATTCAATAATTTTTGTATGACATGTGGTTTAAAAAAACCAGGAGTGTTGAAGATTTAGTATAAGTATTGCAATTTTTCTGTTTAAGTTAATTGAATGTAGAGGATTAAAATGGTTAAAAAGAAGAAGAAATTAAAACGGTTTATGTAACGTAGTGCGTAAAATAAAGTTAAAAATAATAAAGCTCAAAAAAGACAATTTCTGATTTATTTAACTACGATCTGCGGACATAAAAAAAACAGTTTTGAATATCAAAACACATCCTAATTCTTTCAACCTCTTCGCCTGACTCGTTCTTTAGCTACTATGATATAAACTTTATTTTACATCACGTCTGCCAACATTAACCCTTAACTACTGATTTGAATATTTAGTTCCCTAATGCGGATGTGGGGTTTCAGAGAATTCATCTTGTAGATCGACGATAGATTTACCGACATTGAAGATAATCTACTTTGCAACAACCTCGATTTAAAAAGTTTGTGTAATATACTCCGCTTCCAGAGTGTCGAAGAAGGAGTCAATATCATTCAGTTATCATATTTTCGTATTTTTCTCGTTTTCGACGAATTTAAGAATAAAAGTGCAAGAGAGCAATATTATTTAATATAAAATTTGCATCAACTTTTGTTCTAAATTGTTTTTTCGTAATATGGTACGATTCCGAAGCGTCACATTTAAAATCTTGAAATCGACACAGTTCATAAAGTTTAGCAATAAAAGTGCTAGAGAGACAAAAGTTTAAGTATCTTATTTGTAATATTTATTATTTATTTTGGTATTTACTTATTTGCTCTCTCTGTACAGAAATGAGTGTCCGATATCGATTGTTGTTTGTTCAAAACTGCCGATTTATTTAAAAAATAATGTATTGTAACTGAACTACAAATATCGTTTCTAAGAAGCTTTTGATAGTTATTTACGTATATAAACAGAATTGACGATATCTCTTACATGTTTGTAAAGGCCAAAATCAAAATTAATAGAAGCTGGAAGCCTACTCATTTTCTCTAAATTATCTTTATTTATATGGCGCAACTCAATTCGGAAAAATGTTTTTCAACAGCAAAAATTAATTCGTTTATAGTTTTGCAAAACTTGTAACGATGGAATTGCATTAAAAATGCCTAAATTTAAAAGTTTGTATCGAGACTAATGGGTGGCTGACATAACAGTATGACTTTGAACCTAGTTCTATTTGAAGTTTCATCAAACTTAATGTCTTCAGGGAGAATGTATGGTTGCTTTTCTTGCTGGACACATATTGTTTGGAGACGACTAGATCTTGGCCAGCTTTTTATTTCTGGCAACAATTTTCCAATAATATAATTCTTATATTCTTCTTTAGTGACATTAGAAAGCACTTTCATTTCAATGGTCCCAGCTGTCTGGTTTTTACTGCTTTAAATGCTTTAAATAAATAATATAATTCTTATATTCTTCTTTAGTGACATTAGAAACCACTTTCATTTCAATGGTCCCAGCTGTCTGGTTTTTACTGCTTTAAATGCCAAGTTTTCCATCCAAATCCTTGTTTTCAGAATGATTCCAATGTGAATGAGGTACAGCGGCTGAGAACATTATTTTTGTTTTTAAGAAAACACTTACTTATACAAGACCTATATGGTTCCTCTTCGAATTCAACCAGATAATACATTTCAGCTGGTTTTGAAATGTAATATCATTTCTGGTCTACATGAATTTGATCATACATATCGATGAATTATAGATCTTTTGCATTTAAACTTTCTGATTTAAGCATAGACAAACAATATTTCAGTCTTTCAATTTTATTGGCATCTGTAAGGAAAGGCATGTTGCATTTGAGTGCCGTCGTAATACTTCTGATTTCAAACTATTATGAACCGATGTTGAAACGTTGATATAAGAAGCCAACGAACGAATTATACGTCTATTATGTAATGATGCAGACTTTATTACCGTCGATTCTATATTTCTGAATTTTCGACCAACGCGTACCATCGGTTAAAGATTTTCGAGCTTAATGCCAAATACGGCTTTCGGTTTGTATGAAAATGTTAAATTAACTAGCCGTAATTTTAATTGAACCTTGTTTAAGTTTGCTATCCTTAGCTACTCAATTCTAGTAATGCATGATAAACAACTTATCTTTGTTATCATTTAAGTTTGGTCTGTTACTATTGTTACTATTTTCTTAAGCCGGATCTTTATGTAAAATCTTGAAAAGTCGCGTTCTTGCATTGAGAACTTATACTTTAGGAAACACTATAAAACTTTTCAATAGCAGTAATTGCCGTTTAAAAGGAACTCTGAAATTGATATCGGATGGATCATATTTTACTATCTTATTTCTGGACGTACAGTGTGTTAACTAATTATCGTACCCGAAATCTAGGCAACCAATATCACCAATGCTATTAAAAGTTGACTTTTGTATAGCAATTAACGACTGTAAAAACGTGTTTCCTATGCTTAAAAGCGTCATAATCAACGTCGAAATCTAGGAAACGTTGGTTGAATTGCTGTATACAGCTTTGTAAGGAATAAACCCAACTATCGTCCGCATTCTGCGTACCGCTTCGATAATGTGCCATTAAAATAAAGGCATCATGTTCCGGTATGAACGTCATAATGAAAGAAATAAAAATCTGAAAGAAATTCTCATTGAACGTTTTCGTTATTTTAATTTGTTTATTGACTTACCGCTTAAATCAATCGCTAGAAACAACGATAGCTCTAAGAAGAACTGTTTAGAGAAATATAAAGGCAGCAAAAAATGGTTAAAGAATAATGAAAATCCGGAAACACACAAACCATACGACAATCGCGACAATAATAACCAATAACGTTCGATCTGCTGTCAACATCTGGTTAAAATCTGGTTACTAATTTAAAAATATCGCCGTTACCACTCCACAATGAAATAGATAACCAACATTACAACATGACGTAGGTTACGATAATTATTTAACACAATGTACTTCGTCCAGAAATTCGCGGACCCGCAAAGCCTGTGAATGTGTTGCAGGCCACATTTGGCCCGCGGGCCGCATTTTGAGCACCCTTGTTCTAAAAAACCAAAAATCATTAAATTTCTATATTTTTCTCAATATATAAGCATTTATGAATAAAAGTACAAGAGAAACTTATTATATAATTATTTGAAATTTATTTTCATATTTTGATACTTAAGACGCAAACGACTTAGTATTTATCAGATCAAATTGTAGATTTTTTGATAACCTAAGCCAAATTTTCTTGTGGGTAAATATAATGTGCATAATCTGGTCATCATATAATAATAATAATAATAATATGACTTTATTTGTTCTATTAGATATACATTGATTTAGTTATGAAAAATTAATATAATTTGTTTAAAGAAATATAATATTCTTTTAACTATCATTTAAGATTACAATTGAAGTCATTTATGATATTTTATGAAGATTTTTTAGGATTTAGTGAGTTTCTTTCCAATCATTAAAAATTTAAATAAGTTTAATTAAAATTCATTTCTAGTTATGTATATTTCTCTTTATAATATTTACTTGTGCAGTTGAAAACCGGATTAACCAAATCTGCGACCTTCATCTCTTTAAGTCGGTGACACAAATATCGGGGTTCTGCTTCGTGGTACTTTGCGTGCTCGACAAGACGGAGGAGAAGAAGTAAGAAGATAAAGATGAGATTCTCCGAGTGTGTGTGACTTACATTTTGGGCTACCAACTTCTTTCACAACAAATGAATCGATTAAAAATATTAAATTAAAAGATTAAAATACATAAATTTATTTGGAATACAAACGTTAATAAAATAACTTGAATTTATATGAAGTAATTAAAATAAATTAAAATTTTGACTTGATTATTTTTCTTGGATTTCAATGTTATTGTCCTTATTAATTATAATTGGATATTTTTTCGATTTCCGAGAGTCGTTCCGTTTATACCACATCGATTTCGATTTTATTATTTACATTTCTCGACGTACTCCGGCGCCCATTATTAGGTCAGTAGGTCCACAAAAATCGTGGTGAACATCCGAAAGGAAAGTCACGGTTTTCAAGTGACATTGAATGGGGGAGCTCGACGGCTTCGTTGTCGACTCGGACCACGAATGAAAGTTAAACGATAAAGAAGTTTTTAATATAGTAAAGTATTTGTATAAACGGTCGAAAAGGAAACTTAAAGAAAATTGAGTAGAATAATAATTTAGAAATTTGTTTCTAGAATGTTAACTTAATTGTAGTAATGGTAGAAACAATTCCATTTTTGATCTGATATGTTTTATACATAATTGAATTGAAGAATAAATGAATAATTTTGAATGTAAATGAAATATGAATATGAAAGAAAACGCGTGTCTGAGTTACCAGCTGAAGTAAGAAGATATGAATAACATGATTTTGATTAAATTTGAAATAATGTAAGTAAATATTCAAAATTGAATCAATTTTCGAAGGTGATTACAGAAATTACATGAATCATGAAATTACAGAATTACCTCATATGAAAGTACATGAATTGCTTAATAAATAGGCTGCTCAACTAACATGCATCGTAACCCTAAGGATCTATTCTACCCAGTGATGGGCGACAGGTATACACCCGGTGGATAGATATTTATAAATTGGGTATTTATCCGGTTATTTACCACGGCTTACAGTAAATGCGCAAACAGTGAGTACTTAACCACAATTAAGACATATATGGAATATCTGTGGCTTTTATGAAAAAATCTATATCAAGCCTTTCTTGACAATTGGCATATCTCATCAATATGTGCCTTAAACACGGAGTATTTTCACAGTTGGCTAAAATCATACCTATCTACAAAAAGGGAGAAATAAACAAGGTGGAAAACTATAGCCCCATATCCATTTTACCAGTAATTGTGAAAATTTTTGAATATATGATAGCAGACAGAATTTCAACTTTTTTGAGAAGAAACACTTTTTCCTAAACTTTCAACATGGATACTGCAAAGACAGATTTGTGAACACCGCTGTACAAGATACAATAATAACAATGCTTGCAGCGATAGATAAAAGAACATTTGTAGAATTGGTTGGCCTTGATCTGTCCAAAGTATTTGAGAACGTGAATCATGCATTACTTTTAGATAAGTTGTATTATTACGATGTGAGAGGTGTCGCATATGATGACAGCATACTTGCAAAATAGAAGTCAAATTGTGGTAATCAATGGTAAAAGATCAAATGTAAGGAATATTTTCGCAGGAGTTCCTCAAGGATCGGTGCTATGACCCTTATTATTTATAATATATAAACGATATGCCAAACATAATAAAATAGGCGGACCTCTGCTCTATGCAGATGATACAAGCATAGTTCCATCTGGAGAATCAATGGAAGATCTTCACGTTAATTCTACCGAATCGTTAAATACTGTTAAACAGTGGCTTCAAGATAATAGATTAACTCTGAATGCAGAAAAAACACAAAGTATAAGATTTAACAGATGCCAGTGCAAAACAAAAAATAAATCATTGACATTTTTGGGATTACAAAAATTTAGATGAAGAGCTTAAATGGTGCAACCATATTGAAAATACAGCAAAGAATCTAAATGAAGCAATATATTATGTCAGGAGGATGGCGTCTATCGGTACCACCGAGGCTGCTAAACTAGCATACTATGCTTGCTTTCACAGGAGGGCAACGTACGGTACATTATTCTGGGACATGTCTTCATTGGCTGACAGATTTCTTTTGTTGCAGGAGAGGGCTATCCGAGAACTCCTGCACTTAGAAACTAGAGATTGTTGCAAAGCACATTTTAAGTACCGAAAATTGTCACTATACCGTGTGTATAAGTTATAAGTTATATAAAGGTCATTAGAAAAAATTACCATAGCTGGCAAAAAAGCTTAGACTTACATAGCTATTCTACACGACAAATGGATGAACTATGAATACCTCGTCATCAGTTGATAAAAACACAGAACTGTCACTATATTTGCATAGTAAAAATATGTCTGTATTAACCCTTCTCAACTGTTTTGAAATTTTAGAGAACTTTTTGAAAATTTTAGAAATGAAAATAATTTGTACTTTTTAAACTCTACCGGTTTCGATTCATTAAAATCTTCTTCAAGTGCTTCCGTCTCAAAACAAATAAAAAATTCGTTCCGCATAGACATAGTAATAATTTAAAAAAGAATGCGTTGTTTGTATCTTGTTTGGTTCAAGATATGTTGATCACTGTAAGCGATCAAGGGTATTTACAACTTGTTGTCAGTTTGTGGAATTTATATCGAATTAATAAGAACTTTACATAGTTATTTCAAATAAACAAGACACAAACAGCTCATTGTTTGTTAAATTTTTAAAATGTATGTACGGAACGGTTTTTTTATTTATTTTGTGACGTACGCTCCTGAAAATGATTTTAGAGAATACACACTAGTAGAGTTTTATACAAGGTGATTCAAAAAACCGCTGACAGACTTCTAAGGCAGATAACACATGAAAAATTAAGATGAGTAGTTTTAATATACATGGACTTGCAAATACTTCTTTTACTTAACACTTCTTTAAGATTAAAGATTATCTACAATAAAAAATCCTGTTTTAAAAATATTCTCTACATCGCTGCCATTTTAGGCTATCGGGTAGGATTTTTGGGTAAAGTGTCATAAATTATCTCTCAATTTTCTTAGAAATGTTTGATTATAGCAACAGTTTTTGAGTAATTTACAGTTTTCCAAGTAGCTATATGATCATTTTAGTTAATCATATTGAAAATCATGCCATTCATATGACTGTGATGTTTAAAATTACAGAAATTTAATTGACAATTTTCCTCAAAGTTGTTTTTCTTGCAAATTGTTGCTTTAATCAACGTTTTGTAAGACCTAATTTGATAAATGATTAATCACTGTATACAAAAATACTGCCCGCTTGAAAAAATTAGCAGTGGCGTGGAAAAAATTAAAAAAAAAGCTATTTTATTACGGATAATGTTTAATTAAAAAAAAAAAACTTTGACCCCTTATATCTCGTAAGGAAGCATTTGCGAGCCCATGTATATTAAGACTATTCCAGGGTTTTTTAGTTTTCTTAGTTACCTTAGTTTTTCATGTGTTACCTGTTGTATAGAAGTCTGCCAGCGGCTTTTTGAATCACCTTGTATATTTTTACAAGAAAATGTATTCAAAAGTACAAATATGGTTGTTTCTTAAAAATAAACTTAAATAAATTAACGTACAAGACCATAATGGTAACATTTGGGAATTGGAGCATTTTACAAAAAAACTTTTAGAATAAAAGTTGTAACAAAGTTTTAAAAATTATGAATCTACGTCTAAAAAATGAGAACATACCACATTAACGATGGAATCAAAAATTGAGATTTTAAATAGTCTAGAAAAGGGAGAATTTGGAGCAAGTCTAGGATTTATGGAGTAATTTTCAACAATTAGCGTTTCACAATTAGTGATATCAAAAACAAACGGCAATCTATACAAAATAATATACCAAAAGTGGATTTGGGTGATGGGCCGAAAAATACAAAAATCTTAAAAACTGCAGCTAATACAAAATTAGAAGACGCTATGTATTTATGGTATACTCAAAAACTTTGTTTGGCCGATCTTGTTCTTGGCCCATACTTATGTGAAAAGATTCTGTAATTAAATAAAAAGTTAAATGGGCCATCCGATTTCAATGCAAGGAACGGATAGCTAAAAATGTTTTAAAAGCGACACGGTATTAAGGGAGTGTCAAATTGAAGGAGAAATTTTGTCCGGTGACAATGCTACATCAGAAACATTTAAAATCAAGTTTAGCGATATTGTAATGCCTCATAAATATTCAAGGGATGATACTTACAACGCAGACGAAACAGGTGTTAAAAAGGTGTAAACGCAAGTGGCTTTCACTTCCCTTGCTGGTGATAGGCAAAAGCAAGAAAACACGCAGTTCAAAAGAAGATTTCCTATTATTTTCATCCTGTTAACTAAAGCTATGTATATATCACACATATTTATGTATTTATATACATAGTAGTACATGATATGCAAATATATAAGTATCTTTAATTAAAAATTATAGTTTTGTTTACACAATATGCAGGTGTTTTATTTCTTGTTTCTAATTATTGTATTATTAACTATTTAGTAGCAATATTTGATAATCTGAACCGGTAGGGGGAAAAATATTTAAAGAAATCTTTTAGAGTTGATTTAGTGCTTATACGGGATTTTTTTGTGATTTATAAAGGGAAGTAGGCAGTTTTTCGAGACTCGCTCTCTTGTATATATACGTTTTGTACCCAGTCTTTTAGTGTCTTCTGAAGTGCGAACTTTTTTTGGAATTCATTTTATTCCAGCTTCCAGCTCCCATACGCATTTTTATAAAACGCCTATGCTTGATACGATAGCGGCAATGTTGTTTTCCTTTGATTACATCTATGATAAGGGAAAGAACCTCTTCGTCATTTTCACTCCATTCTTTAACGTCTTTCCGATTCTCAAGCGCTGAGCTAATGATTTCAACGCTATTATCTGTAGACATTCATCGATATCTGCAGACGATATACCATAAAATATAACTTTTCCGCTTATTTCGTAAGCTAAGGTTATGATGTTGGCGTATTGGTACATATTGGATGGTTATTTTTTGCACAGTCTAGCCATAGCGATAAAAATTTCACTTTTTTATAAACAATTTTCTTTTAATTGAACAACAACTGAGATATTTAATTTCAAACACGTTCTATCTTTCTGCTCCACCCTGTATATAAAAACATCCTGTATTGATTTTATGGCAGTTATTAACAAAAATTAATTAAAAACAAAGTTTATTTGTTCATCAAATATTGCTTTAGACCTTTTTGATGGTGTCCAAGTTCTACACAATACATAATGTTAATTTGTGCTTCCACTACAGGTCAATTTGTTTATTACTGACAATTCTTCATCATTAGGATCATCCATATTATTAAACCCATACCTACTCGACCAGCAAGTTTTCGCAATGATTTATTTTTTGTTTCGAAATAATATGACAATTTGTTGAAGAATTCTTTTCATATAATTAGTCAACCTAATATTTTACAGAAATATATACACAGCTAATATTTAGTTAAGTCTTACCTACAATTCTGCTGAAGAATGACATGAGAAATCATTAATGGTTCTAGAGTTATAACTGGACAACTAACTACTACTGAGTTTGCCCGCCCTGCTGTGTAGGAATAATAAAAATTAACCGAAAGCACATTCCGGATAAAATTAAGAAGAAAAAGTTAGAAAAGGGAGAGGTAATTGCTATGCATAGAAAAAAAAAAAGATTTTAAAATGAAAAAATAAGAAAGATGTATCTATGGTTGGGTACTATTTATGATGATTCCATGAAAATGGTAAAAACAAACAGCGGTGCAATTGTTCATAAATCAAAAATAGCTACAATTTGAATGCGGGAAGAGTTGACTTAATTGATTGTTATTTAAATTCATATTCTGCAATGAGACGCAGGTTAAAAAAATGGTAAGTAAAAATGTGCATGCACTTTTTGAAAGAAACTATTATTTTTATAGAAACTATTAAATATAAAAAAAGAAACTATTATATTTAAGTATTAGTTGAACGAATTATTCAAAATAATGTAAAAATATGTAAGACGATCTACCCTTCTCGTCTAAAAGATATTTTCCGTCTATAATACCACCTACAACTAAAGAAAAGCTAACGAAGAGGTCTGTTGTATGTTATCACAATAAAATAAGAAAAGAATCAAGATAAGTGTGTTTTGGACGATATCACATAAAAGAATAATATACTTTTATTTATTTTTTGTTGTTACAAAGTTTTTCTGTAATATTTTAAAATTTAGTGTTTATGACGTATATATTCGTATACGGTAAATTTTAAACAACACAGTTAACGAGTTAAGTCGTCGATGTTCTCCTAGGGTATCTCGTTCCATGTAGCCTCTAAATGGCGTCGAAGTTTATCTAGATTCTCAGGAGTTCTGAGTACCTGTCTTAATTGCCGACCCATTATATTCCAGACACGTTCAATTAACGGCAGGTCCGTGATCATAACCGTCGATACGTGAATGTTCATACAAAATTTTCAATGAGTGCAAAGCACCTATATGGCTAGGCGGCGAAGACGCGGATTCTCAGAGTGCCCAAGACTTGATACTGTTTCTAGAAGACTTGATTCTGCTTCTAGATAAATTAATACTTCCTTTAAAAGACTTGAAATGTTTTCCGAAGACTTGCGATGTTTCCACATGACTTCAAATACTTTCACAACACTTGATACTGCTTCTAGAAGACTTGAAACGCTTCTGGAAGATTGTCATTGCTTCCAGAAGACTTGATACTGCATCTACAATACTTGAAAATGCTTCCAGAATACTTAATATTGCTTTGAAATGCTTCTGGACGACTTGAAACGCTTGTGGTAGACTTGAAATGCTTCTGGATGAATGGAAACGCTTCTGGTAAACTTGAAATGTTTCCAGAAGACTTGATTTTGTCTCTGCAAGACTTGACATGCTTCCAGAAGACTTGACACTGCTTCTAGAAGACGTGAAATATTTCTAGAAGACTTGATATCGCCGCTGCAACAGTTAGAATACTTTCAGAAGACTTTACTTTGCTGCTGGAAGACTTGAAATGCTTCCAGAAGACTTAAGCAAGTCTTCTATAAGCAGCATCTTATAGAAGAGTTGTTATTGCTTTTATTTGTATAAAAGACAAACCAGGTTGTTACAGGGCATAACGTTTTCTGAATAAAGAGCGGAAATAAAAACCAGCACGTGAGTAAAGAAGTTAAACGCGACAACTTTTTGTGAAGCGAGGAGCATATATCTAATAACAGCCGTTGACAAAGCTTTCAGAAGACTATATACTGCCTCTAGTCTAGAAGACTAGAAATACTTGCCAAGTTAAATAATTGCCAAGTTATTGTTTGCAATTAATTTTTTAATTTGAATATACTAAATAGCTTTTTCCTCCTAATTTAGTCTCAATAATGAACTAAGAAAGGTTGAATCTGGTTTGGTTGGTTTGGTTTGGGTTGAGCTATTTAAGGAATACTGTTTAAAGTTTAGCAAATAATGAATGTGGTTGGGTTTTGATAAGGTTTGTTGGGTCTGGTTTAGTAAGGTTGAGTTATTTATGGTGTGACCAACACTACTTAAAGTTAAGGGAGAATTCTGACCAGAAAACATGAGCAAAATATCAGCTCTAGAAGGTTTATAGAAAGATCTACTACTAAACCATCTTATTTCAGACAATGGCCAAATACATAAGATACACAGGATGTAAAAATTCTCCATCGATCAATAGGAGATGAAAACAAATTATATAACTCTTGTACAATATTAAAAAACCAATCGTTTCGTGGCCATAATATGTGTAACGCCATTAACTGTCAAATTTAAAGTATGGTTAGAACAAAGGTCGTAAAGTGCGTGAAGATTTATTTAAATAATTCTTTTTTGCAATCCTGTGTTCTTAACACGAATATTGTCATATCCCTGTCCCCTTAAAACTTTATTCTTTCCTAAGACAGCTTGTCGGTCATAGATCAGGATCTTCTAAATTAGGAATAAACTCTTCAGATCTTTCGAATATAGTTGGTATTGCAATCGTTGATTCTTTGACTTGGCTCTAAAAAGATCTACTATTAAAATTACTAAAATTTTCCTTATTGTTCGATATAAATCGCTGGTAGCCGTCCGACTCAAGTTCAGTTTTTCTTTTTTTGGAGCCTGCAAGCCGTCTTTAAAAGCCGGGTTAAAGCAAAATTATGTATTATATTTAATTGCAAAAACAGAACAACAACAGACGTCCTTAAAGAGATGGTGTCCCAGGGTAAAATCCCTTTTAGCCCTTTGGTTAGGATGGCTCTGGTAACAATCGTTAAACGGAATATATTGTATAAAATATGTTAAATCCAAAGTTTTTGAGCAATCATTCCTTTTTGCTCTCATATACAGAAATAATAAGCGAAATTAAAAAAAATGTATATTATTATATTATTTATTATATGCAACAAGCATGATTCTAATTGCCAAAATAATTAACAAGTATTGTTCTTATCGCAATGATTACTAAATAATACAAGTTGCAATTTATTTATTATTATTATCATTAAATGCACGTATAACATACAAAGAAATCATCTAATTCACATTCATGGAGTTTATGTATTACTATTAAATACCTTATTACTATTAAGCTACAAATATTATTACTCATTTAAATATTTAATGGCATAGTTTTGTAATTTAACTAATTCTGCTTTTTTACTCATATTTAACTGTTTTCTAATCATTTTAGTAAGCTAACCAAGTCACGTAATCTTAAATGTTAAACATTACAGTTATGTAAAACATGAAATCAAAACTGATTGCTATAATAGAGAGTTGCAAATAAGGAACGTTAATACATGAGTTATATTTATTGAATTTTTACCGTGTTTATTTGTTTTTCTTTTAAATTTTAATAATGTAACGTTTAAACTCGACATTACAGATTTTAAGTACGTTTAAAAAATATTTCAACCCTAATTTGGGTTGGTGTTCACTAACAATAAATAAGGCTGTATTAAATTTCATCAAAATCAGTGAGACAAAGTTGCGCTTTTCTTCTAAGATAAAAAATTATTTTTTTATAACCCAACATAGATATCATTACACCGTTCTAAGAATTCACCGCGTATCCCAACAAAAAATTCACACGGCTACAAAACAGTATGGGAATCCAAATTCCAAAAGCAACGTTTATTACGACGAAAAATGAATATAAGAACGCTCTTTTATTATTTCGTATGTCATCGCGTTTCATTATTACTTATTAATCCTTTGTGGTCATCGTAGTTGTAAATTGCGTACGATTACGTCCCACTTCACATTATTATAACTTAAAATTTCGTCCACGGTTTATCGAAACGCGAGCAGATGTCAAAACACCACGAGTTCGATGACCGTTCGTAGCGTAATAATTTATCGATTAGTTTGTTGCAAGTGATCTATGTACCGAAGCTTCTCCGTTCATTATTCCGTTTGTTGTCAAAACTTTGTGTAAATAATACCGGGTTCATTGCTATCTTTATTTTATGAATCTCTATTGCAAAGATAAGATTTTTTTTTAAATAAAAGGTGACGAATATTCCATCAATTTTAATATCTATGATGAAAATGCAGGAAGAAATAGTTTTACATTGACCTATTTATTTCGTTATTACGTTTACGTAATAACGTAATATGAAATAATAATCAAAACAACTTTACACAGCTGTGCATTAAAGTGTAAAATCATTGAACCTTTACCAATCTTTTAAATAGATAATAGAAAATAACTAGAAATGATGATCGTAGCTTTTAAAATAATCTTGACGTTTTCATGTATCATAAGATAATAAATACATTTTACAACTTTACTACCAATCTTACTTCTTAATCGTTTATTTAATGAATTTTAATTAAAAAGGTAGATGATTTGACGTTAAAAGAATGCAATAGGAAGAGGACAAAAAAATGTAACCTTGCTATTTTAACCAAATAGATCCTTATCTAACAGTCAGTCAATGCACTAAGATCACGAGGTCGTCACGTTCCTTTTTTGCACTTTGGACAACAGTTCTTCCTTCACCGCCAAAAACTGCATACTTTTTCGTTTTGGTGTCTTTCCTTTTTTCTTTATTTTGCCATCCACGTGTTTCATTCTCTGAAGAGTCAAGGTGTACGACTTTTAGTCGAAAACTTCCAGAATTAATCGAAATGCCAATGCACTATGCAAGGATACCTTTTGCATTAATTTAATTTTCGGTATTTTTAGATTTGTAAATAACTAGAATTAACACTAGACTTTTAAACTAGAAACAATCAGGGTTTAGCTTTGTGTCTTTAAGACTTAAAACTCTTTAACCCAAATATTCGTTGTTCTAGGTCTAGACTTGTTAATACTATTTTTAGTTAAATAAAAACGTACACTAATCTAATGCTGAACAACAATTAAAACTAAAATTCTTGTCTTTGATGAATACATCATATAGATAACACAGAGATATCTTAAGTTTATTTGTGAACATGGAATATAGCGATTAGAGGAATAACCTGAGATGGATTCTATGAGTACTAACATTTTTAATTTAAATATACTAAATTAACACGAACACTTTTTACGGGAAATTAATTTATCGCGTTTCAAGGGTAAGCATGCGAAATCTGGGAATCCCATAGGCTGTTCATGCGTGTATTCACAGAGTAACGGGGGATATCCCTCGTAACCTACAGTCAGCGATCCTAATCGTGTTGATAAATGTAGAAGATTGTAAACTCTCAACTTTGCTTTCAAAACTATTTAATAAAGGTCATATATACGTATTTTTATCGATATTTGTGTATCTGAGAACAAAAGTAAAAAGATTAGAGATGTGTGATCCCTTGATATTTAAGGAACATGGTAACATCGTAATTTTAAAAGACGACAGTGATCACCGTTTATCTTTTACATACACAGCGTGTCCACATTTTCCCAGACGTGTGACAAAAACACCATTACAAGCAGCTGATTCAGAATCAGTGGTAAAAGGATTATTGATTAAAAGGATTATTAACATATTTTCTAGTGTTGCTTTTCCTTCCGTGATACAAACATGTCTGGGGAAAGTGTTTGTTAGTAAAATAACCATGAAACTGTTGGTACAAAGTAGTATTAAAATAATCTACAGGTCTGCATACAACTCTTAATTTATTACAGTACGAAGATTTCATGAAGTATTTAAAAGAATACTGAGAGTAGATCAAGCAGTATTTTCAGTCCTGCGGAGTTATGTTCAGAATCAGTGGTAAAAAAATTGTTTAACATATTTTGAGGAGTTGGATTTCATTCAGAGATACAAAAAAAACCTAGGGTTTTGGAACAATACCACTTTATTTGGTTTGTAAAATAATCTACATGTCTGCATACCATCTTCAATCAAATGCAGTAGGAAATTTGCATGGAGTGTTCACGAGAATTTTAGAGCAATTTATGAACATCGGAAAGAGTGAGACAAATATTTAAATTAAACAATAGTTTCCATAAAAAGTGCAGTACGTGGTTTCTATCCTTCGGAGTTATGTTATGGGAGACAAATTAGATCTTCGTTAAATATGTTACAAGATTAATGGAATGGCAGAGATTCTAATGAACCTGTTGTTAGTTATGTTTTGAAATTGTTAGAACAATTGAATAACATGCAAGAAATTCTCTATAATTGATTTTAAATTTGTAAACTCCAAAGTACTTTTCTTGATAAACCCAACATTCTGACCCCACTAACCGATACGTTCATTGCGGGACAAAGTACGGTCAAACCATAGCTCATAAATAAAATTTGTCTAAATCTATTTAGAATGATTTACAGTGCTGCTCACAGCGAACAGACCTAAACAGTTTCAGGTCGTCTGCGTATGCAAGTGAATTAGTGTTGAAAATCGTTGGAATATCATTTATGTAGATGTTGAACATTAAAGGGCCAAGTGTATTCCTGGGGTACGCCACTAGTAACATAAATTTTCTGAAAATTCAAACCATATATTGTCTGCGATCGGATATATACGAAACTAAAAGTCGTGTGAGAAAGTGAATACATCAAAATCTCCACCTTTTCACCCATCAAAACCAAAACCATGATCTAAGTAATCAAAAGTCCGAGAGAAGTCGGTATATATCACATCCATTTGTCCTCGATAGTCTAGTGAATTTGATACATACTGAGTGATCCTGAGTAGGTTGGTGGCTGGATTTACCTTTGCAAAACCCATGTTGTTATCAGATTTGCGAACATTAGTGTAAAATTCGATTCTGCGTGTCACAATCTGCTCGAAAAGCTTGAGAAAATTCTTCTAAAATTCATAAGTCTGTGACTGTATATGCGTGTATGCCATCTAGATCAGTCATAGCTGTTACCAATTGATGCATAACACCATCCCAGCCATTACCAATTTGGACATTGTTCAGATTAACATCTGGAGCAAGAAGACACATACCCTCAGAATGATCGGTGAATATATTAATCACAGTCTGCAGATCAGAAAAAATTTCGCCATTGTGTTTGAGAATATTTGGTGGGACTGTACTGTTTCCTGTCATATTAAGAAATCTACAAAAATTTTTGGGTCTACTTTTATTATCTCTTCCAAGGACCTTATGTATTTTCAACGATCTTCACGCACATGTTATTTACAGTCCTGACGGAGACGAACATATCTTGTTCTATAAAAGCGTTATTGCTTGGTTTAGACAGTTTCTGCTAAAGTTTTTTTAGTTTAAGCATTCGTTTTAGATCATCTCCTAGTATCACAGTTAAAACTAAGAAACTTATGAAGACTAGCATCCATCGTCCCATTCCATCGTTTACGATAGTAAATGATGGAATATTAAAGTAGTCTAGAATCGAAATATCCAATGAAATATCTAGCGACGACAATATGATTAAATGTAATGTACGACCATACATTTCCCTAGGTGTAACAGGCGGGATGTAGGAAACAACAACATTCTCAACGTATTTTGATTTTTTTTTTAATTTCCTATTGACCTATTCTCAAATACTACCTTAACAAATCTTAGCCGCGATTATAAAGATGCATTGCATGCCCATTTATAAAACGCTTAACTTAGACGACATTAAACTAAGTGACAGTCCATATTCTACGTCTATGCTCAGGCCTATGATGATCATGGAAATAATACCCGATAAAATCACGGTCTCCGTTGCCAACCGTTATCTGTAGTATGGGCACCATACATAAAGTCACGGTCACCGTTCTTTTTTATTTCAGGATTTGCAACCTTTTTAGGATTTTTTACTTAGCATAAAATTTATTTTATCTCGAGATCGGTTGGTGATACAACTATTGACTAAGAGTACCATTTTGACATAAAATACATAGAGGAATTCAAACATGTACCCAAACTAATGATTTAGTTGATGCGATAGATATTAGAGACCGCAAAATTAATTTATCATATACTTTTGGAAATGTTGTTTAATTAGCATCAAATATGATTGAGTGTCCTACTTTTAACTAGGAGTACCTTTTAGATTTAATGTACATAGAGGAATTCAAAAATGTATTTAACCTAAAATAAATTTTTATATACTTCTCAATATTGACGCATCTGTGAGGAATGGGTAAATAAACATAAATCTAAATGTTCTTTTCTAATTTACCCATTTCCAAGCTACTATCATTATTGCTTGTCTTAAAATCTTTGTATTTGCTTATTTTTATTGATATTTATGCTATTGAGAGCAATGTTGTTAAGAATAAAATTTGCTACAAGTTCTGATCTGAGGGTTCTTTTCTAACTTTAACCGTTTCTAGAGTTATATTAATACTTTGAATTAATAAAATATCGAATTTCGAAAAATCAAACATTTTCAAAACTCGAAAGTTTCTAGCTTTAGATCTAGTATTAGTCCTAGTGATAGTTCTGGTGTTAGTGCTAGTTCTAATTTTAATTCAATTAACACCGGTAGTGAAAGCCTTCGTACTTATATTTCTATGCCTGCCCACGGTGAGCATTTCGAAATGATTACGATATAGTGTAATATATATCGCATTTGTAATGGAGAGTAATCGAAAGGTCTGGGTACACAGTATCGACATGAGGTAGAATTAATGAGTAACATAGATTGCGACGAGTAATAGGTGGAATGAAACAACCAAGATTGCATAGTTCAGGAAAAAGACCTTCCTGCAGACACACTGAATTTGGATCTGCCATAACACTGCAGAATCTATTATAACTCCCTAGTTTTTAACTGATTCAGAGAATTGTGTGATATTACTATCAAGTGTCAGGTGGGTATTATTAATAGAGTAAAATTGTTCTAGCAAAGGTTTTGATCCGAAAGCAATAGTTTGAGTTTTTGTTATATTGAAACTCAAGCCATGGCATCTAGACTGAAAATGTATAAATTTAGAGGTAATCTGCATGTATGTGAAAGTTGCACTTCAATATCTTAGTAATGCTATTTATGAAGATAAAAAAGAAGTGGTTTCAAGACACTGTCTTGAGGCAAACCGCAATAGCTTGTAAACAAAGAAGATGAAAAATAAGAAATCACGTTAACAAGCTATTATTTATAGAATAGCTATTAAGCTATTAAGGAACAGTTAACAAGTTATAATTGAAATCAATGGACTCAGCTCGGCAAACACCTACCGAAGTTAGAATTGCCACCAACAAGCTATGATTAACAGAATTAAATGCCTTCCTGAAGTCAAGCAAAACTACTAATGTCAAATTAGTAATTTTGATGAGCACCAATGTCGAGCAATGACCTGGCCGGAAACCAGAGTAAAAATCAGTGACAATCTTGTGACAATTTTAAAAAAATAATAAATATAGGACGAAAATTATTTAGACAAGTAAAAGAACATTTAAGTTTAGGTATTGGTACAACGTAGGCTACTTTCCAAGCGAAAGTTGATGTCTCAATGAAGTAGTTAAATATGTGTAGTAGTGAAGGAAAGATTATATCCAAATTAGGAAGAAGTTACTGACAGGAATACTGACACCATCATGGACAGAGAATGTTTGGAAACCTGACAAATCTGAAATTCGTTAACCAACTGTAAGGAAACTTTGGAACTGATATTAGCGAAGGCATTAATGGAAAGAATTGTTGAAATCTTAATAGTTGAATTCTTAATCGAATCATCGAGAATGGTAGAAGATTCGGCAAAATAACTAGCCAGAGATTACAATCAAAATTACCATGGTAAAAATGAGATAAAAATATACCAAGAGAACATATAGTTTTCTAGAAAGTATTGAGAGTGGCATAAAACTATTTACGATAAATATACAGTTTTTCTTGGTTGCGCAAAGTGCGGTAGCGTTTTCTACTAGGATTGGAAAGATGCCGAAGAAGAGTTTTTGCAGCATTGCGTCTGCGATTTCTCTCTGGCTTTGTTTTGCATGGAAGTAAAGGGGCATGACAATCGTACAATTTACTTATTTGTGTATTGAAGTAGCTATCATTTGTAATAGCCTCACTGATATAAGACATACAGTATACATAAGTTTAACTAATCGATTGACAAAGCATGAGACATCAAGCATGTTGTAGAAAGCAGAATCAAATGAAGCAGAAACTGGAGCTGTTAGTTCGAGTAGAAACATAGCGTTTAGGTATTATCGACGCGCAATCTCAAGTGCGCGATTTATTGCATTGTGTTATTGGAATCTAACCATAAGAAAAAATGCTGTATGGACAGGATGTTATAATGAGGTACACTGACTGAGATTATGTTGATAAATAGAACCTCGATAATCCAAACTAATTGGGGCCGAAGGTAGTTCGGATTATCAAATTATTCGAATTATCGAATGTTGTTGATAAATAGTTGACAATATAAATAATGGATACAATGAATAAAAAACCTGTACACTAGAACTTAAAAACAATATATCTCTGTAAAGACAAGACTAATTCTTAATTAAAGATACTTACATTTGTGCATATTATTAGGTGGAGATTAGGCGTACGTCTCTTAAGACGGCTAAAGCCTAATGTTTCTAGTTCTACTAGTACTAGTTATGTTTGTAGTTCCAGAAGAATTTAAAACAATCTAGAGTAAAACAAAAATGAAAACTAGAACTAACACTAGATCTAGAACTAGAAAGATTCGGTTTAGCCGTGCGTTTTCAGACTAGAGCTATTACCAATACTAAAGCTAACAGTAGTCCTAGAATTAAAAACATTTGAATTTAGCCGCACGTCTATAAGGATGGTTAAACCCAAATGATTCTAGTTCCAAGTTTAAAAACTAAAATCCCTTCATTATATCTGATTTTTGGAGCGTTCGCATTACTGGGGCTCGGATTATCGAAGTTCTACTGTACGTAGACTGGATCGGTAAAATAGAAAGATTAAAGGAAGAAGTGATGGAACTTAAGTTTTTCATATCGTAAGTCCTTCCTTAAGAGACAAGTGCTGAACCCAGCCATGAGAAGGATAGTATCATAATATCATGATCAGTATCTTATCAGTATCATAGTATTATAATGAAGAGTGTGCCTTTCCAGTCAGTTGGATAATGTCCAATTGATCAAAGTAAAGCAAGTTTAGTAAACAATAAAACATGCCCAACAGCATGCGACTGGTTGTCACCGTCACCTCAGTGAGCCAATACTTAGCAGTTTGCTGCGATCCATCAGATGAAGCAATAGTATTGCTGAACTCTGAGCGAGAACTTCCGATCACTTCTCAGTAGGCGATAATTTAGAAATGACAGTAAAGAGGAGGGAAGGGGAGCCATGTCTCGCTAATCATGATGATATCAAAAGTCTATGATTCAAGTGTGACCACGGAATCAGCAAAAGGGACCCAGAGATTTATGTGGAGAACTGAAACGAAATTACGCAGCCTACGAAAGAATTCAGATGGATTTGTAACCAAGCAAACACCAAGAAAAGAATTTACATATACAAACAAGGGTTTGTTTTCTTCTTCCAGCTGGTTCGTTTAGAATGTAGTTGGTATTTGATATCTTGTTTAATACTTTCTTTAGACTACCTCGTTACATTTGTAATTTATTCGTATTAGCTGGTTAACATATCATCACTTTACTACTTTTTTGCAAATAACTTCTTTTGGTCTTGTATCATAATATTTCTTTGGTGTTCTGTGCTTCCTTCATATTAATTTATAATTTTTTACATGTCTTTCAATCGTTCTAGTAATTTCAAAACATAACTAACTACTTGTTAATTAGTATCCCTGCAATTCTATAAATCTTTTAACATACTTAACGGAGATTTAATTTACCTCCCAGAACATAACTCCGCATACGCAGCCCTTTCCATGTTTGTTGACTCAAATTTCTGAGTATTTTACACTTAAACACTCCATGAAATCTTTTTACGGCATTTGACTGAGTAAACGCTCTCTCCTGATATGTTTTTATCTCTGAAGGAAAACCGTCTCTAAAAAATATGTTCAATAATCCTTTTACCACTGATTCTAAGTTAGTTACTTGTAATAGTGTTTTTGTCATACGTCTGGGAAAATGTGGACACCTCTGTATGTAAAGGGTAAACGGTGATCACTGTCATCGTTTAAAAGCACAGTGATTGAGAAAGAACGGAAGAAAGAGCGGGCTGTATCCCTACGTACGATGAGTCCATCACTACAGAATTCGGTGTATTAAAAACATTTTGTTAATCAAAAGTCCGTTCTAAGAAAATTTTAATTAAAAATTGTATTCAAAAAACCAAAATTTAACAATTCCACAAAAAAGTCCCTAACTTATTAAAACAATTGACACAAATTCCAATCATCTCAAGGGCGTACGTTTGTCTATAAATAAATAATAACCATTTCGTACGAAACTCGCCAAACTGAATGATGTGCTTTACGGGTTATAAAGCGTGTAGCAACCATATAAATATTAATCAGCGATCGCCGGCACAGCTTACGAACGCGGAGAATACGAAATTAATTATTTTGAAATTGAAGCGGGCACCAATTTCGTATCACAACTCCAATTTAACTGGATTAATTTATTCTTTTTGCCATCATAAATCAAAGAGTTTTAACCAATCCAATCGTATTATTAAATTTGGTATTTCTTAACTTTCTTTTTAAATCAAATCGAATCAATATTACATTTTGTCATTTTACGAGGAATTTTGTATAATCTTTTTCGGTGTGGTTCATTCCTCACTACTTATGTAAATCGAAAAGTGTCGATATTTTCGCAATTCAATAGCAGCAGCGTTCGATACGGCCACAGGTTCGTGTGTTCGGTCGCTTGAGCAATCTCTAGTCATGACCATGAGCACGCTACCCCTGACCTATTGCTCTGAATTCGCTCATCTGCATATGAGTGAGCAGTTTGCTGCAGGTTTTTTTTTCTCTGTGATCTCTTCACGAAGAAAACGATAACAACCTTTGTGTTTTACCCAGATTGAATTTGTGGAATTTTGTTGTTGTTAAAAATTTGTATTTGTCTTGAGTTAACTTTGTTTATGTTTATTATTGTTTTACGTTGAATAATTGGATTTCTGCGTATGAGAGAGATTCAGGGAATTTTTTTAGTGATAATCAGCGCGCTATCAATCACTTTTGCGAACGTGTTGTTTCATAACAATCATAAACATATTAACAGATAATCAAAGAATTAATTTTTACTTTCAATGATTTCAAATTTTGTATTTGTTTTATAAATTATTCTAAATCATAACCGAATTATAATCTTATCGGTTTCGGTTCATAAACCCAACTGCAATATCGTTTTTCTTCACCTCAAATCATGAGCGCAAGCTCAAAGTTCATTCGGATTTCGTACATTTATGCCAATCTGAAATATCGTCCGCCGGTTATCTTGGTTTCATTGCATCGGACCCAGGTTCATCATCCTCTAAACACCGATTAACAGCCAGGTTGAC
This sequence comes from Onthophagus sagittarius, assembly GCA_036711965.1. NCBI lineage: Eukaryota > Metazoa > Arthropoda > Insecta > Coleoptera > Scarabaeidae > Onthophagus > Onthophagus sagittarius. The sequence goes on along the minus strand of JASERS010000003.1, from coordinate 37,263,012 downwards.
GAACTCAGATCCATTTTCGTACTTTTAATCGTAAACCCTGGGCTAATTTTATTCTTTATCAAACAAGAGCACAAAAAATGTAAAAATAATTTTAAAAAAATCGTCATAAATTCATTCATCATTCTTTGTGTCTGCAACATATTTTCTAGTTCTTAATTACATTTAAAATTCATATACTTATTTATTGTTACGATGCCTAGATTTCTTTAATTTCAAAGCTACTTAATATTGGTGGAATAAATTAAAATTTTTTTAATTAATTTTTTAATTAGCTTAATTTAGTTGATTCTTCACTGATTTTACTACACACAAATAAGATGTAGCCTGTATAGGAATTTTCAATAATCGTCAAGAGCAAACAGCAAGTTTTTTTAAAGTAGATGGTGAATCATGCACACAATACGCAACGAGTAGTGCTGGATTTAACAAAATGCTTAAGAAATACATATAAATATAACTGCTCAAAAGATTTATGGACGAAATTATATGATAAGTATGATAATCAGTATTTTTATCTACAAAATAGAAAAAAGAGAAGCTAAGCTAATAATGATACACATCATAATGTAGGATATGCTTAGGTTGAGGTAGGTTAGGTTGGGTTAATGAAGAAACAAAAAGTAGAGAAACAACAAAAACAGTCTGAAGGTAAGAAGAAATGAGAATCGACTATCTCATTCGGATATGCACAAAGAAATTAATATATTCAAAAAATTAATGAATTATTATGTTATGAGTTGGAAAATCGTTGGTTATGGCAGAGAGCTTTGAAGCACAGGTTTAAAAAGATATGGGTGAATAAAGTCATATCGTTTTCTTACTTGATACTGCTTCCAGAACATCTGAAAAGCTCACAAAAGATTTGATACTGATTCCAAAAGAGTTAATCTTCTTCTAAAAGAGTTGATACTGTTTTCAGAAGACTTTAATGCTTCCGGAGCCTTGATATTTTTTTTAGATGACTTCCAAAAGACTTGCAATGCTTCCAGCAAACTTGAACTGATATCAAAAGAGTTGCTATTGCTCCTGGAAGACTTGATACTGGTTCTAGAAGGGTTGAAATGCTTCCAAAGAACTGGGTATTGTTTTTAGAAGACTTGAAATGGTTCCAGAAGACTTGATATTGCCCCTGCAACACTTTAAATCCCTCCATAAGACTTGGTATCGGTTCTAGAATACTTAAATAGCTTCTAGAATATTTGGAATGCTTCTAGAATACTTGAAATGTTTCCAGAAGACTTGATACTGATTTTGGAAGATTTGAAATGGTTCCAGAAGACTTGATATTACCCTTGGAAGACTTGAAATCCTTCTATAAGACTTGCAATCCTTCTATAAGACTTGATACTGCTTCTAGAAGACTTGATACTGTTTCTAGAAGTCTTAATATTGCTTCCAGAAGACGTTTTCTTCCCAATTCAGTCCCAGCATCTGGCACAAACCTTTTCTTGATAAAACGTATTTATAAAGATACGTTTGTTGACAAAATTCATATTTTTTTGAGAGCTGTTATTCTTCATTTGGTTTTTTGACCAATCTAGCATTCTTCAGCACACAGCACCCAAACATATTTTCAAAAAGCGGTAGTTCTGGTCAACAACAACATCTAGGGCAGGAGAGTTCCACATTCCTGCTTGGATCAGTTTTTTCTATCCAGGCGCCATATCCGAAAAAGGCTCAATGATAAAAACTTTCTCTTCCTCTACGTTAAAAAAGAGAAAAGGTTTCGTTGGGTTGGGTTACAGCACTGCTTTTTTTGGACCTACTTGCGGAGAAAGGATAGCAAACTATCAGACGGGGAAAGAATACTATAAAAGCTATTATCCAAATTGTTGGAAAGATTTATACAGGATGGGCAAGTTAGTTAATAACTTCCGTGAGGGCATGGACTAGCTGAAAATGGGGAATTTTGGGTTTTCACCTTCGCAGGACATGGCATACACTTTAAAATATACTTTAAAATCATACGAAAAAACTTTACAGACCATATCTTACTGCCAATGCGTTGGAGTCTGAAGAGAAATGACAGGTAGTCGCCGAGGCCTTAAGAGAGGTATTATTAAAGAAGGAGACAGATGATAAACAAACACATCACACAAACGAGGCCAATGTGAAGGAAGAGAATGGGGGTATCAAGAAACCCGCCTTAATGGGGTATGTAAAAAAATAACAACTTTATCATAAAAATAATGCAATCATATGATTTCTTTATGTGCTAGAGGAAGACTTCCAGATATATTAGAAAAATGAAGTCAAAAGCCAGACAACCCGAAGGGATGCAGTGTAAGTGTATTTAAGGGATCACGATAAAGAAGAGGTGGAGGTGTAATCAACCAACCCCCACTTAATGGGTATGTAAAATATAAAATTCTTAACAAAAAGTAATGGAGTCGTATGATATCATGTTTTCTTAACACCAGAACCAAAGTTATTTGCCCGCTGAGTGTCAGCGAAAAGGGAATTGTATTGAAAGACTGGCTGGCGTCCATGTTGTTGGGCTGATTGGTAATAAGCGAAACACTTCGACCTTTGTGGGAGCAAGAGATACTCCTCTTGCTGACGATAGATTTCACAGCGGTGTCCAAAGGATTCCGACACAGGGTTGCGGGGTAGAAAGTGGGAAATGACGAAAATCTAAGCGATTAGATTTGAGATGAAGGGGTCGTATGACTGGTAAGTAAATAATGTGTCATTGTAAAGGTACACTGAGATATGTAGGGACTTTTTGTGGACGGTAAAGAGCCCCTGATATGATGCTTCAAAGGAATGGCAATATACCTGTTTATTGGTAGTGTAAACGACATAAGTGTAAACCCCCTCATCCAGACTATTAGAAAAATTACTGTAGATACGTTAGAACAACAGTAATAGTTTTAAAATATAATAAATATCTTTGGTAAAATGGTACAACGCCCCGGTGTCGAATAACGGAAGAAGAAATGGTGGATGATACTTTTTTGATCCTCGAGGATTCAGGAGGGATGTGAATCTCCGAAGGTATGGCAACAGCCGGTTGCGGAGAAGAAGACTAAGAAGGCCACTCCAGGATGGCCTAGGATGGATGCCCAACACCCCACTAGAATTGGAAGGCTACATAATAAATTTAATTACGGCCAAGGAAAGGGAAAAGAGAGTAGGAAGAGAATAAGCGGTAGGGATATTATAAGAAACTCTCCTCACTCAGCTATGACATAAAACTACAGACATTGAAAGGTTTACCGGATTATTGATATTTGTTTTTGGTTTTTTCGTCTCTCACTGTCATACGAGACAGAAGACGAGGAAGGTTGCAATTCATAACACCCTTCTATCCAAGTACGGTAAGGTACGTTAAATCTTTAAAAAACAAATACTTTCATACTCTGTTCCTGATGCCAACGGAAATTTGTATTTTTTTTTCAATGTTGGTGCTTGAAGAAGAAAGGACAAAAGCTTTTGATTTCTAATAGACATGTAAGGTGATGCTATATTGTATCCACAATTAACCATATCATTAAAAATAGCTGCTGCTGAAAGAAAAATAAAAAAAATAGAGTTAAAAGATTGAAAACTTCAAATTCTATGGATCCTGTAACAATGGTGGACACACATAAAATTATTGGTTTAAAAGTGGGGATGACGAAGATTACGTAATAGAAAATGATATAGAAAAGCTAACTACGCAATTTCCTTATTGTATTCTTACAGAAAGTATAAGAAAGTCAGTGATGTAAATAGGAAATGGCAAAAACTTAGAAGTACCGTAGAATTATCCAGTACGAAATATAGGCAATTGCCTCATTTTACACTATGATCTTGGATATCCTTCAAAGAACAGATGAAGAGAGCTTCTCTAAAGAACACAATGTATGCATGCGCTCAAGGATTCGTCACCACTTTCACGGATAAGACTGCATATACAGTCAATTTTTTGTTGATAAATATCGACATGTCTGCATACCTAGTATCCGATGAAGTGTTAATATACTGTGCATATTGTATATATTCGTGGAATAAAGATATCTAGCTAAATCTTATTCCTAAGGCCTTATTTATCGTTAATTCCACACAGTCTTCTGGTTTGGTTTATGCACTTAAACTTTAATTTGTTTGGTTTATGCACTTAAAATTTGATTTGATTGGTTTATGCACTTAAAATTTAATTTGTTTTCTATTGGTTATGCTTTTGGCAGAACATATATGAGAAGATTTATGACGTCAAATAATGTGTTGTCGGTTTATGGATCAAATTGGGAACACAAAGAGAAAGTAAATTGTATAAAATGTTGTACATTTTTATTTTCCATCAACTTGATAATTAAATTTCGTGATGCTATAAAATGTTATGCGTGATGTGGAAACAGTTATTTTTAAGATACCAGTTGCAAAAGGTGTTAACATTCATCGCGAGAGTATTAAAAACAGCTACCAAGTACCATCATCCAATTAGACTATTGGATATTAAAAACGATCTCACAGATAAAACAGTTAGGACGGAGAATCACCACCTAGTCAACAGATATTCCACCGTAAGAACAGAAAGGTTTGTTTCTACTACCAATAGCCAATTAACTCAGCATATCATTTGCGTCGACATGGAATCATTATTCGCCAAATAGTCGATAAAAGATGCTATATAAGATTTATAGAGTTTTTACTACATTACTTAACTGGAAGGAAGTATTTTATGAGCAATATGAGGAAGTCCACGCAGTAACACAATTCCGAATGCTGCTTTTGTCATCCAGTAACATAGCAAATAATGATTAGAAAATTTCTGAATCTAGTTAAACGTTCAGCATTTAATGATAAAGTTCTTTATGGAGAAAAACATTACAACCAGCTACCATTTTACGATGTATCAGTACTTACAGCAGAAAGTGGGCAACTCAAACACCGAGTATAAAGTAGAAAAAAACATCCACAACAGAAGATGTTCCAGAGGAAGTCCAAAGGATGTACTTCAGTAGAATGATTATGCATCGAAGATTAACAGATACGATAAGCGGCCAACTACTGAGTTCTAAAAACCTTTAATTAACACTTTTAATAACGCAATTAAAAGAATTTTCCGAAAAGTAACATAAATTTTCCATCTACAAATGCAGTCCAGTTTGCCGTTAAAATTAAAGATTTCAACTTTTTAAAATACTCATCAATTTAAATAGCTTATTATAATGTATACATAGGTACTTATTACTATTCGAGTTTATTGCACTCGCGGCGGTTTAACAAATACGATGTCGTTGTACGTCGTCTCGGAAACATTATTATAGGAAGAGAGGACATCGGCATCCTTTTTCGATTGTACTTACGTAGTCGCACGAGTAGGTGCACGTATCGTAGGAATTCGCGCGAAAGGCGCATGAATGGACGGTGCGGGTGTTGTCGACTTGAATTGAGTTGTGAACCTGCTGGTCGTTTAGTTCAACGGTTGGTTGGACGTTCTTTTCTATAGGTAGGTACTTACATCTACGTGCAACGTTCACAGAAGTGTTGTGGTAGCCAGCCGACAAACAGGAAGTTAACATCTGCGGAGCCGCTGACAGATGCGTTTTCCGGTTACTACGGAGTTCGCACTCTGTACAAACACTTCTTTGGAACGCAGATTATTTTTTTAGTTTTTTTTTCTTAACGTCAGGTGATGTTTTCTTGACGAAAATGTACGCGTCATACAAATCTTTATGACTCATTGATAATAGGCGGTTGACATCTTTGTTTGATTCTTTTATTGTTTTATATATAATAACTAGTTATTATTTATTTTCCTTTTCGCTTATTTTCTAATCAGCTTTTGAAGTCAACTCATATTAGCTCTAGCATCTATCGGGATATTAACCAATAAATATGCAAATAAAGTAATCGTTGGCAATTGATCATTAGGAAATATAACCTTTGAGTATAATATCTAGCCATATGTAGAGAAATTTCAATTGGCACCTCATTATTCAATACTATATATTCATTACTATTATTCAATTCCGCTTCACAAATGGTTTTGTTCTTCACCGCATCTTAAACAGTATTTGTGCATGACTTTGGTAAAAATTTACAATGATTTCAATATATAAAACGACTTTACTGTCAAAATTTTGATCAAACTAATCTTTATGAAAGCCGTTGTTGAAATCCTCTATTTTTTTAATAAGATAAATACCAGTTGTATTTTAACGAAATATGAATATTTCTTAAAATAACGACAAATAGTTGTGCATAACTGCATCGTGATTTCTGATTGATTGAAAAGTCTGGGTAGAAAATCTAAAATCTAGAAAGTCTGTTTAAAGTTATTGATGCCTATAGGTGCTCTTTATTTTTGAATGATATAATTGTGAATGAGAATTTAATATATGTACCTAAATATTATCCCGGAGTCCAAGTCGGCTTGTGTTTGACAATAAATTTGAGCTTGCCTTCATTTCACTATCGAAAGCTCACGCAATTCGATGTTTTTTATTTTTCACATAAATAGTCAAGGACTACGACTCAAGATAGAAGAACTTGAGGTATTTTTAGAAACACATGAAACGGTTTTTGATTTTATCTGTATAAGTGAACGTTTATAATAAAATAGAGACTATTAACTTGGGATGCGGATTGCAAGGTGGATTGCTCGCTCGTCTTTTGATAGGTCTACCAACGTTAATGGTGGAGTAGCAATTTTTACTAAAGTTAATCGAAAATGATAGGCGACAGCAGAACTATGGAACTATGCAATATCTTTTCCGTCTTTGGTTTTTCTCCGACAATCTCACAGCCAAGTCCGGAAAAAAATTGTTTTGAAATTTAGAGCTTGCAATAGCGAACCAAAATCTTAATTCGCTATTCAAAATTTATAAAACCGGGATACCGGAATTAATACCGGTATTACTTTAATATATTTTATTAGTCCAACATTAAAGAATGATAATGAATAATAGGCCATTGCGAACTGTCATGCGCAAAAAGTATGAATTTGCTACTGTACTTTGTTTAGGTGCACTATTTTTATCGTTCACACATGAGTCATATAAATACGACCATAAATGATGCTTAAATATGTATACCGAAGACCAATAGAAGAACTGCCAATATATATTATTTTGCTTCTATTAGGGAATGATGCCAAACAGACTGTTCATCGTGGCTTTTTCTGTGTTTATTAAAAGTTTTCTTATCCATGATGGTTAATGATCTAATAGATTAGCCCCGTTAATGTCGTAGCATTGAGTTGGATTAGGATGGTTTGGGCTGAGTTGGGTGGGGTTGTATTGTGTTGCCTACAAAATTATCTCCAAGGAAGCACTGCAAGTGCTGACAAGCTGACTACCAATTGAGCTAATGACTAGAGGGAGGGTATCCGCGGGAGCAGGAAAGGAAGATCGAACCTCTCTGGTGGAGAAAATAGTTCAAAATTAGAACAACCAATGAAGTGTCCAAATGAATTAAACGGATAATATTTGGATTGGAAATATGACTATCTGGACGAAGAGGGAAGCAAATTACTTTAACAATCAACTGTAAGTGGATACGGTTATTTCAAAGACTATCTTCATAAACACAACATAGACAATGTAAGGTACATTTCTTTCTGCAAGCTAGTAAGATGAAATGCAGGAAATCTGGAAGAAATTATGAAGCCCAAGAAAATGCAAAAAAGTTATGGTGGCATGTTAGGAAAGGTGACATACAGTAGAGATGTTTGTGAGGGAGGCCATAGTCGCGAAAGAGGCTACCTCGTAAAAAAAGGTTGTGTTGAGCTATGTTATTAATTATTCAGACAGAAGAGAAGGACGCCGGTTAGATAGAGAAAATACAATGAAAAACATTGGGACATAATTTCAGAGTGGCTTTCAAAATACCTAGAGAAGAAAGAGAGTGAGGAAAGGAAGATGTTGGTGCTAGATTCTGTTGTGACAATTAGTAGAGAGCGAACAGGTACTGGGTTGGGTTGGGTTAGGTTGGGCTATCATTCACAGAGGCTGGGCGCCCGATGATTTGACGCTTTTTATTTTTTTTGTATTTACCTTAGTAATAATACTAATACCGAAATATCGGTATTTTGCAATCAATACCGGTTGTTAATACCGGACAAAAATCGTCCGGGATCCCTATTTTCGGGATCCCGATAGCATATCCCATAGTCAGAAGACGGGTGTAAGAGGGGAGACCTATGACCTGGTTTCAAATATGTTTAATCGTTTTAAATCTGATACTAAATATAAAATATATATCTAACGTAAATCTTAAGCAACTTGGTCGGTTATAAATTTGAATAGACCAAATGCAAACAAGCAATATGCAGTGGATCATAACCTTGATATCCTTAACAATTTTTTTTTGAATGACGCTAATGAACATTGTTTATCGGCTTGATCATCTGATGATGTCTTCTTCGGATGTGTGTTTTCCAGATTTTAATGATTTTCCTGCGTTTTCGTTTGCGCAGGTATCAGAATGTGAGATATTTCCTGATGAGTTAAACTTAAATCGATCCATCAGCATACACCCAACATTATCTAAAATATATCAGCGTGTAATGTTCAGGCAAAGAATGACACAGGTTGAGTCAAACAATACGCTTTATGAAAACCAATTTAGTTTCCGCTCTGGCCGAAATACCAAAAATGCTGTTGTAAATTTCATAAAGGTTTATCATGATGCCTATGAAAAGCAGAAATTTGCTATTGTACAAACTTGAGCATGTCTTCTGATTTGCTCGAGATAGCGTTGCATTGATAGCACTCTCTGAGCGTCTTTCTATTACAACCTATCCCTCAAGGATCAATTTTTTTTAATTCTCTTTTTTAACAATTTTCCAAAGATACTAGCTTGTGTCTGGTGATGAATATGAGGAAGTGTTGTCCTCTGCAAATGATTTGCTAATAGCAGCAAATGGGTGGTGTGTTGCCAATGAACTTTATCCAGTCCAATTAGTGTTCAGACTTAGACACCATCATCTAAAAGAACTTTTCTCCACTAAGTTTCTGGGGTTAACACAGAGTTCTCTAGATTTCAACTTTGTGGCTCGCATGATGAAATAGGAAAAAGATAGTTCGAAACATTTTCTTATTGTCCAGGTTGGTTGGTTCGGTGTCTACCAAAGTAGTCAGGACCGCCTATTTCTCAGTGATTTACTCACTCATAAGTTATTGTATAATTGTATAGTTATATAGTTGAATGGGGGAAGTACAGATAGCTCCCACTAGTAGTAGTGCAGAGCTCTGAGTTTCAGAGCTCCGTTTCAGGGCTGGGCTATGCAGATGATTGTCGCTATGTCTTTAGACAGCTGAAAGTTTTGACGGTACCATCTGTGTTTATTTTGGAATGTCTTTTCTACATTTACAATATAAGAGGCAAATACTGCACGTATGCTGCACGTATAATTATGAGACTCAAAACTGTGGATATTGCTGTACTATATAATAAATTGCACTCGGAAATTACAACACTTCAGAAAAATAAATTTTTAAATAATATGAGAGAGTTTTTGCTAAAAATGCATTCTACTATGTTATTAAGTAATTTAACATATAGTGAATGCGTTGTATTGCACTGATTTCATCAAGATATCTTACGAATTTGAATTTACGCGATTCTTCGAAAATGTTTAAGGAACTTGTTAACTTTATGAAATGCTTCAAATTTAGGACAAGTTCAAACCTTGATGTCTCAAAAACTATTTGAGATATTCATGTATGGTTTTGAATATATAAAATTATCTTAAGCATTAGATTTTTCATGATTTTTTCAAAACGGTTAAGGAGATTGTTATAATTATTAAATGATATAAATACAGCTTTAGTTCAAAACTTGATAAACTTTATAAATTATTACAAATTTCATCAAGATATCTTAAGAATTCCATTTATACGATTTTTTCAAAAATATTTAAGAACATTTTTAATGTTATGAATTGCTACAATTTACGTTGAATTCGAAAAGTAATGTCTTAAAAACAGTTTTGTTTATACAGTTTTGTTCTAAGAAATGTACATACTTTCCTTTATAAATCACAATAAATTTCATTAAGTTATGATAAGAATTCGATTTTCTACGATTTTCCAAAAATTAATAAGGAAGTTTTTAACTTTGTATGGTTTTGTTCTGAGATCACTCTCCTTTATAAATTACGGATACCGGATATTCGGTTTAAGAGGATTCCGGATATCCGGTATCTACCTTCTTGAATAATCACTATCTGTCCCATCACTAATTAAGCATTACGTCAAACATAAATGTTAGGAAGGATAACTAAAGCTCACATATCTCAAACACTAATTGAGATATCAGTATGAAATAAAAAACAATGTAAAGTACATGTATTTAGTATTTAATACATTAAAAATTATATCTTCGAAATTTCAAATTTCGTAGTTCTGATTTTTTGATTGAAACCTTACATCACGTCAAACATAAATGTTAGGATGGTAACTAATCCTCTTATATCTCAAGAACTAATTGGGATTTAATCATGCAATAGAAAGCAATTTAAAGTAAATTTATTCAGTGTTTAGTGTATTGTAGCCCGTTTCTTCGAACCGACAAATTTCGGAATTATGATCTATTGTTTGAAACCTTGCATAACAATACACAAACGTTAGGGTACCTAATCCCTACGTACGTTAAAAAGCAATTCAGATATCGTTTTGAATAAAGAGAAACTTAAAGTAAATAACTTAAAATAATGAATATTTGATGTACTATAAATAATTTTTTATTTTCCGCAATCTGTGTTGTTATGATTTTTGAAATTCAACTTTGCATGTTTGATTGTAGTAATTATAGATATAAAAAAAATTTAAAAAAATCGAATCTAAAGTTCGAATGGAGATATCATCATGGAATATTAATTTTTTAAAGCAAATTTGATGTAGATTCAATATTTATATATGTATATTTAGTCATTAGTTCACTTTAATTATTTCTTTTAATTTGATCTGAACCTTTCCTTCATTCTTCCATCATTGGTGATTATTATTATGTTCTTTGGATACAATAAAATGTAAAAGTATAGTAAATATAAATATTGTGTTATATTATGATTAGGATTTCCAGGATAAAAATATCCTTTTAATCTACTTAGGATAGGTCTGTTACCCTTTGTTTACCTATTAATCATAACATCTATATTATTTGTAATTAAAATTACAAGAATTCTTATAAAGACTTTAAAAAACAATCGTGGTATGAAATGAACATAGTTTAAGGATTTCAGAATATAAAGAATTAATAGTCGTAAAACGTTTTTTCAACTAAATGCTTACGAAATTTCTCCAAAAATACCCACAAAATTCGCCAAGGTTATACTCGATAACCAATTGATTTTGTAACTCCCCTGAAATTCGGGTCGATCTGTTCCTTCCTAGCATCCTTGACACCGTTTAATAGAACCAGATAGAGTCGCCTGTTTTTGTTCATCTCAGCAAAAAAAAAAAAAAGAATAAACAAACAACCTTGACACTAGAACTAATTAACTTAACCAAATAATGCATTAAAAAAGGCGAAAATTAAAATCTTCCATCACAACAATTTTTTTATCCGGCTCTTATAAAAAGAGAGATCTAAAAATAATCTAAACATTCTTAGATAGTGTATTATATTATGATATTTTTTTGTTATTGTTGATCATTAGATGGTCGTTTTTTTGCCCTCATTTATCCTTATTGATGCTGATGTTTTTAATCGCTTCTCACTCTGACAAAGTCACGACCGTGAACTTGCAATCCAACAACGACGACAGAAGCGATATGCATTAAGAGATATCCACGTGTTTGACATGGCCCGGTGCAATCTGAGTGACACTAACGTAATTTTAACGGCTACCAGTTAAAACAATCGTTATCAACGAACGACAACAAACGACGTACAATTTATCAATTATTTAATTAATATATTGCACCATAAACTAAGCGCAAATTTTAGTATTTGTAATACAAATATTTTTATTTGATCAATTTAAAGTTTTAAAAATCATTTTACGTAGTAATATAAAATCATGAATAAATAAAATGAATGATTTTTAATTTTTATGTTTAACTTAAATTTGAAGATTTTTGTACCGAAATTTAAAGACCATGAAAATAATATTAAAAATGTATTAGTTGATTGAACTTTAAATAACTAGTAAATATTTTAACAAGAAGAAAAACACTCTATTTTTATTTAGAAACCTTGAACCTTAACGAACACTAAAATCACTTCTTTTTATTGCGTAGAACCTACATCGGTTTTTCTGATACTCTAAAGACACGGATATCCTAGTCAATAAAAAAATTGTTTTGATCCTTTTTTTAAATAATTTTTCTTGGTCATTGACGGGTTTATATTAACGAAAAGTCACATCGTAAAAAATCCTAGTAGTAAACGATATCTATAATAAATTGTAAATGTGATATTCGCTGAGTTCACGTGTTTACGTGCGTGTGGGGATTCGGTGGCGTTGAACTATCAATGCCAGGGCGCAGTAAAGACCGAGGCTTTCGCCCAATGATGGATAGAAGGATATCTTTTCGTTGGGTGTTCTTGGACGGACCTTGCCCCTTGCGTCATTTCAAAGTCGTTTCTAGAAAAGATTCTAGAAATTGGTTTTTTCCTTACTTTTTTGCATTTACTTTCGTTTGTTGTTTCTATTGTAAGTTGCGAAGGCGTGGTAGAAGTAAAAGTTACGATTATTCATTTATAAAAAAAATGACCTTTTTTGGCACAAAAAAGAAGGATCTTTGGATTGATATCTAGATAATGTCTCATTTTTATTATAAGGAATTGTTTATCAAGGTAAGTTCATAAAAGGAAATATAAAAATATTCTTTGTCATTTTGTACGATATTTAATTATACAGAATTATTAGTAGAGACAGGATTTATATGCTTTAGCAAATTTTTTTGGCATATAACTTTATATCTTCCATTTTGACAGCATATAAATTTAGTTATTCATACACGGTGCCATTCTAAATTATTTGGCGTCCCAGGGCTGAGTTGGACGAACGAAACACGGGCGCCCCTTTTTCTTCAGTTCTAGTTTTACTGCAAATGAAATATATACAGGGTTGCCAAATCAGTTTGTAAAATACTCTATTTCAGAAATTGTTCATTGTAGAGGTCTTCGTTATAAAAATCTCTTCAGTTGCACAGATCAACCCAATTCAACCCAACCGAACCCAATCCTATAGGGGAAGGTGGAGCAGCTTCATACAGTTATTACATTTCATATTATAGAATTCCTTTGGAAATTAATAATCCAACTATCTGCCTTTATAATACAGACATAACATTTGTGTAAATTTACTTGTACGGTATTTTTCAACACTTTATTAAAAAAATGAGAAATGTATTAACGTACCCCACATACGGGGCACTTTCATACAGATATGAGGCAGATTTATACACATGAAAAAATACAAAAGCTATCGCGTTTTGCCGTTCGTCTTTTGAAAAAATATTTAACGTTTCGGATGCCATATTCCAATGGTTCCGTGTAATGGTATTGACGTTTTAGGACAAGCTTGGCCAGTAAAGTTTTAATCACTCGACGCTACGCAGACCTGTTAAGAACGAATTGACAAATTGTGTCTCTTCCAAAACATATAAAATTCGATTTAACGTCAAATCGTCGAGGTCACCTGTAGGTAAAAGTATTTAAAAGCTGTCGATCAGTCTTGTTGATTTTGAACCGCTTTGTATCGCTGCGCTTTGTAATGGATATTTAGAACTTGGAATCATAGCGGGTTCCAGAATCACGTCGTGTCCACATCAGGCCCGCATGTCCAAACATCATTCTTGGTCTCGCTGTATCCTATAATTTGCTCCCATAGCTGTTTGGTCCAGTTGGGAGAAGCTTTGATTCATTTGATCTAGTTTCTGAAGAAGATTGCAACATGGCATTCGAAATCAAATATCTTTTCAAAATATACGCGGTAAAATTTGAAAGCTTCTAGTTCTTGTTCTAGTATTACACTGCTCTTTTGTTAAAGCTGAATCATCTGGCAATTTTTTCTTATAATTTCTAACCATAATCATCAAGCTAAATATAATTATGGCTTCATTCCAACATCAGAAACCAAAATAGATAAATGGGGGGTCAATCAAATACTGTATGAATGTGCCCTATACACTTGTGTATGAACCTACCCCATCATCAGAAAATGAAAATTAAAGATTGCTAGAAAGCTGTCAATCATATATAGTGTTGTTTTCAGATCAATTCGCAAACTTGACCTCTCTATATTTTAAGTAAAATATTACTGAGTAATTCAGAATGCGGCATTTAGTAAGAAAAGCCGTTCAAAGTAAAACTATAAATTTATTAACGCATGGCTGAATCACTATTGATGTCTCATAGGTACAAATTTTAATACCGACTGCTTTTAAACTCTGTCAACAACTACATACATAAGATAGCTGTACATACATGCAAACGTTATCTTATTGATATGCGCTTAACTTAAGATATATCTAGTGTATATCTGGAATATTCTTATAGGTAATACTTCTTATAGGAAATTCATCACAAATGCAATAAAATTTTGTTCTATTTCATTAGTTTATAGGAAGTGTTTTTAAAAATATATGAACTTTGCTAAAATGGTACTTACTTAAAAATTGGTTAAAATTTTGATCTCAACATTTAGGTACTCAAAATGTCACTAATAATTCGGAAAACGCCAGAAATTTTATTCAGATCGTAAGTAACACCACAGAAGCCCTATAACATTTTCCTTGAATCAACAAATATTGTAGAAAAAACAATGAAGTATACTGCAGAAGTTGTAAACCTTTAAAATGTACGGTAGATAACAATGTGAGAACCTTCTATGTAAAGATCGGTTGTTAAAACTCTGTCTACTTACTGTTGTGGACAAAGACGGGATTATTGACTAATGGCCACATTAAGGAACGCACCTTTCTTGCAAATTGTAGAGAGATAATAGGATTACTTTATTTTAGTCGCAATAAATTTAAATTCGATTCTGTTCTGGTTTAATTAACTTTTATTTATAACCGTCATAAAAATCTGACAAGAAGTTGGTCAGCCCAGTGTTCGATAAAATATTATCATTAAAGAAAAATTAAAAAATCGATAAAATCGAGTCACTCATGTGAGTGGTATAAAAATTTATGCCCGCTCACGGTGGGTCACGCATGATCCGTCGTGACCCGGCGGGACTCACGTAATTTGCGAATCAGTCGAGTTTAGCCATCTTGAGAGATGTATGGCTAGACCCGAATGTTTCTAGTTCGATTTAGAACTGTGTTAGACCTAATTGAAATATACAAGGTTGCCAAATCAGTTTTTTAAAGTACTCTATTTCAGAAACTATTAATTGTAGAGGTCTTTGTTAAAATATCTCCTCAGATGCACGAATAAACCCAATCTAACCTAACCCTGTATATTGTAACTGAAGTAAAACTAGAACTAACACTAGACCTAGAACTAGAATCATTCAGGTTTATAGACATGTAGATTTTATATATTATTTTATTTTGTTATGTAGACACCATTAGCCGTCTTGAGAGATGTGAGGCTAAACCCGTATGTTTCTAGTTCCAATGTAGTTTAATCTAATGGTATAAAACTAGGACTAACAATAGATCTAGAAGTGGAAAGATTCGGTTTTAACCGTGTATCGTTAGACGCTGTTAGTTCTAATTTTACTTCAATTGAAATATACAAAGTTGCCAAGTCAGTTTGTAAACTACTTTATTTCAAGAACTATCCATTATAGAGGTCTTCGTTAAAAAATGTTTTCAGATGCATGGATAAAACGCAACCCAACCCAACCCTGTACTACTTAAATAAACTACTAAAAAACTACTAAAAATACTACTTATTTTTATAATTATTGACGACGCAAGTACACATTTTGTTTGGTTTTACTGCATAATATTGTCCATATTTTCGGGATATTACTACATATATTGACTAGTTTTAAAAAAGGGCTACTCATCTATGTTATAATTTTAACGCGCATTTTTTTGAGATAAAATTGAAATGTACAGCCTGTCCCAAAATTAAGATACCATGCCTAAGTTGACATTCTTAAATAGGAACCCCATTTTTTGTTACATTATTGGATTCAGCTGTCTTCAAAAAAATAGCTGTGAGTGTCTGTGTACATAAAGTATGGAATTAATTTGATATAAATTCGAAGGATATTGTAAGATTTTTCTTCAAAGACTTTCGATGAAAAATTCGAAGGCTTGGAAACCTATGTTGCATTTTATAAGGCGCTTTTTTATGTTGCCATTTTTAAATAAGAACTCCCATTTTTTTTGTTGGATTTATGGATTCTACGTTAAATTCTGAGTAATTTGCATCTGAGCATTTCGATATTCTATTGCCTTCGAAAAGTGGCTTTGTGAATCTATGGTATATCAATTTTGAGACGGCCTGTATATTTCAATGTTATCTCAAAAAGTGCGTGTTAAAAAATAGGACATAGATGTCCATGCCATTTTTTTCTAAGAATATTCGCTGAATTTATATCGAATTGATTCCATACTTTAAGAACAGACAGTATAAAAAACTTATATTGTTTATTTTTATCGTATAAATCTGAACATTAGTTATTAGTATCCCGACGAACGATAGTTATCAAATCGTCTGAGAAAGAAAATAAATGATTCTCTATAATTGAATAATTCACAAACTTCATAGTAGCAGAGATATTCAATTGTTTCGCCAAAAAGTGCCCATTACAGGATCTTTATAAAACGATGTAAAAGCGACATTTTTTCAGATTTTGCCTTGAAATTATTCCAAATAAAATCCAGATTCAATCAAAAGAAATAGGTACATGACAGTATCCAAAGATATTAGATACACCATACAGGATGTTCATAAAGTTCAGTTATATTTGATGTTTTTAAAATGATTTTTTCTTAAGTTTTTTATATATAGAACAACCAGTATAAATACGAATGCTTTAACGACTGGTGTAAATTGAACTAAAATTAAAACTAACACTAACACAACACTAGAACTATCACTATAACTATGACTAGGACTAATACCAGAAACATTCTGGTTTTGCCATGTTTGACGTTTCGAATGCCATGTTGCAACCTTCTTCAAAAACTGGTTCGAAGTGAACCAGTTTTCCATTTCAAATCAGTTTCTGAAGAAGGATTTCAAGCTTGTCTTTTTGTTAAGATTATTTTCTTTAACTTTAAAATTTGTTTCTAATATTTTTTATTATTATATTTCCATGAAAAAACATTTGATTACAAAGTAGAAAGAGTTTGTTAGTTTAGCATTTTGATGTCATGTAAACATAATTATTAGATTTGATCATTCAAAAGTAATTAACATATTAATCATTACACGCGATGCTTAGTAGATATAAATGTAATCTATGTTTATACTCAGACAAGTTTCAATTTCAACCATAACTGATAAATTTGAATTAAAAAAAATATTTTGTTAGGTACATAATTTGTGTTACTTTTAATCTGTAAATCAATAAATAATCATTTATCTGCTATTGCAATGCAACGAAATAACAAGAACATATATGTATATTATGGTATCTACTACACAGTAGTGTACAAATACAATGTACACATCATTTTAACATTTTCGATTCGGAGTCGAAAGTTGCTACATATAGATTATCCGTAAATTTTTGAACACCTGTATATTATTAAACATATTTCAGTAGGAAAAAATTATAGCATTGACAGAGTTAATGTTCATAGAATCTAACGAACGCGATTAAATCTCAAACCAATAACTCCATACAGAGCGTAGTCTCTTCTAATAAACGGCGTCATCATGATGAAGCGTCCGTTACCATTTATCATACACAGACCTAAAAGACTTATTCATCCGGTTGGAGCTTTCAATATAATCGTGAAGAATATTTACTTAGGTCAATGGATAGTTTATTGAGACAAACATTTAGAGAGTAATAATGTTTAAATAGTATAATAAAATACTCGTTTCGTAAGGTATTAAAATATTACTAAAAATGTCATTACAACATCGGATGCTGTAAGAAATCTCATTACAGCACCCGTTTAAGTACTGTAACAGAGTTCATTACCGTAAATAAATCGAATATTTGGTTACCGGCTATATATACGTAGGTTACATTATTATATAATTTAGAATAATTTCAATAATAATATAAGCACTATCGTTTATTATTGTTTATATTATATCGGGTGAGAGATTTAAATTAACACGACCTTGTAACTCATAAACTATCATTTCATCGAACAAAGTTTTAGGTAAGTCTTTCACCATATGATTGTTAAGTCAATTTTTTTAAATGAACACATATTTTTTTCACCATTATGCTCTTATATACAGGATAATTCAAAAAACTAACTCCAATTTATTTTGCCGAGTCGGACGTTTTTTTGTATTTATCACAATATTCATCTTCTTTGAAATCAAAAAAATTACTTTCAGGTTGAACATCAGTTATGTAAACAAAAAAAAATCATCAACAAACCATAACATTTGTTTATAATAAATTTTAAGAATAATTTTTTGTTTACTGTATGATCAATTTCTTGGTAAACATACAGCCACCTCAGCTTAACGGACGGTATTTACTGACGCAATTATAGCTTCAAAGGAGTCATCATTCATTAAAAATAAGAATTTAAATCGTTGTAGTAATTATATAAGTTTTACAACTACAAATTGAAGATTTTTTTATATTCAAATCACATTTCAGTTAGTTTAATTTTACTTTAATGTTATAATGGTTGGTAAAAGATAACCATAGAAGGTATTTTGTTCACCCTGTAAAAAGTTAAGTGCTGCTGCGACAGGACTTAATATATATAGAACTTAATATTCTTCAAAATATATTATCTCAGTTTCTTTTAAACTATCTTTAATGTCAAAATTTTCGTACAACAGTTTTAATTTACATTTTTCATCAATAATTTGCTAAATTAAAGTATATAGCGAATTCCATTTGGTGATTGCAGGATAACTCAACGTATGTCCGGCGGTTTTTTGGCTGCCTGCTTTGTTCCTTAATAAATTACATTTTGGTTCGTCTTTAGAATCTTATTGATTTTAGTTGTCCCTAGCAAATTAAGTACGAGACTGACACATCGCTTGTGTTTCGCACTACCGAAACTCATCGAATTCAAAATACCAATCCTTCTCATCACTATCAGTATCAAATTTCTTCCTGCACATTTATTGAAAATTTAACGTCAAACTCTGCATTGAAACTCTGCAAAAAATATACAATCATATTTTAAGTTTACTTACCTTAATCTCGTTTCCAAACATGTTTCTGAAATAATATATGTATAGCTAACAGCGCAATAGAAAAATTTATAAGAAAAGAATAATCGTCGATTAATGACAATATCTTGCAAGGCAATATCTTGTAAGGGAAGGGGGTATTTTTCGGAAAAAAAACGTTTAACAAACGTTAGGAGACGACAGAATACACGTTAGAACATGTCCGTAGTTTCTAGAGACTTGTTCTAGAGTGATTTTTTGTCACGTGACCGACACGTGATCGCCAAGGTTACGGATAAGCCGAAGGGAAAACGCGATTCTTCTTGGTTAAAGCGGAGACGCTGACGTTCCTTGCCTAGCACTTAATCTTTTATTTAAACTGTCTTTAAAATACTTAAATTACTTAAGAGGAATTAAAATAAACAAAAATAGTTAGGATACCTATAGTTATTAACAATGAGGAGTTAACTACTTTTTGCGAATATTTTATGCCAGCATAAAATAATCAAGTATAACTACTCATAGAATAAAAGTAGTTAGAATACAACTACATTAACAAAAAAAGTGGTTAACTACGTAGTTAACTACTTTTTTAAGTAGTTAACTACTGCCAAGCTCTGTGCTCACATATCTCAAAAATTAAGTAAGATATAATTACGAATTAAAAAACAATTGAAAATAAATGTATGTATTGTTTAATACATCGAAGATCGTTTCTTGAAATTTTCAACTTTTGCAGTTCTTATTTTAAATTGAAACCTTGTGAAACCATCCACATTTTTGATGTGATTTGTTTTTGATGTAGGTAATCCTCACATATCTCAAAAACTAATTCGGATATCATCATAAAATATAAAACAATTTAAAGTAATTTTGCTTAGTATTTAATATATTAAAGATCATTTCTTCAAATTATCAAACTTCGAGGTTTTGATTTTTCTATTGCAATCTTGCATTACATTAAACATTAATGTTATGATAACGGATTCCTACGTATATAGTTTAAGATAAAAGAGTTAATTTAAATTTCACAAAATTGAATTTTTTTAAGTTATACAAAAATTTATTTCTATTGCTGTACAATATGAATAAATTCCCTTGTTTTATATCTAATCTTCGTGGTGTTCTTGTGTGAATACATCCCACTAATATATAAAAATAAGTACATTGACCCTTATGATATGGAATTTTCCCGAAAGATACATTTCTAGGATGCTACATTGACCATTTAAAACTTTATCTTCATATTTTTTACATCAACAAATCATTCTTTTTTAATTTGGTCCTTTTTTGGGTGAATGCACCCTAAGAATCCCAAGAATCTTTAAAAAAAAGAATAGTGTATCGTTAGATCGACCCTTAAAATTTTAAACGATGCTTGAAAAGAAATGGAACTTTCCATAACAAGCCCCAGACCCAATTTTTTTCCTAGAATAGACGTCGGAAACAAGTCCATTCTTGTTCTTTAATTTGAGGGCGAAAAAAATGGTTAAGGGGCACCACAAAGCGAAGAAAAAAGCGACACCGGTGGTTTTTGGGGTGGATGGATAGATGGATGGTCGTCTGAGTCCTAACTTTTTCTTCTTTGACCTCCCCAGGCTGCGTCCCATTTTTGGGACGCGGTCACCACAACCTCTTCGAAGGTATATAAGGTCAACGACCAAGTAAAAACCCTCGTCGGCACCACACACACACTCACACTTACATTTAAAGGATTTTGTGGGAAAGTTATCGGCCGATTCTAGAAATGGAACCTTGAGCCGTTTACTTGGGTCTTTAACCCGGGATCCTCCTCGACGGAGAACCCAGACACGAAAAAGGATCGGGTGTCCTTTATAGAATTTTCGAAGTTCTCGAAGGTTCTTCCTTTCAATTCCATTTCATTTTTATTAATAAATAACAATTTCTTTTATTTTTAAGGTTACTTTTTCTGTTATTATTTTTGAGTTTGTTTTGGTTTAATTTTTCCATTTTTTTTATTGAAAAATTGGCAAATGTAAAGACGAAGACTTCGACGTCGGCAACGAAATGAAGGTTTTCGTTCGACTCGAAAAATGTTACGTAACTCAGGCCGAATCGTATTCAAGGTTACTACGCGAACTTGTCTGTTTACAATTCGCGATTTCACTTTCTATATTTAACTGTCTGTCGCAGAAGTGGCCCGATGAACACAACACACCAAAAAAAATCGTGAAAAAATTTCCTTCACAAAAAAATCATTTATTCACAACAAAAATGTTCCTAATTTAAATTTTGTTGTATTAGTCAAAAAAAGGTGTTAACATAAAATTAAAAGAAATCATTTTTTATTAAATCATAACAGTGAAATTAAATTTAATAAAATTTTCCAAGTTGTATTATGTATTATGGCTAAGGTTCACTGACTTAGGAAACTTGCGAATCGAGTCGTTTCGATTATCTCAGCTTTTGCTAACCGAAGCAGAACGCGTAACCAAAAACTGTTTAGATGGCATAACGTACTCCACATAATTTAAAAAAATGCTATTAAAGTTGAACGAACTCCTTTTATACTTTACAAGAAAAAAGGAGGAAATGCCGATAAAAAAATCAAAACAAACAATCTCGTTTTTCTTCAATATTGATGTCCCATAAAAATATTAAGCCCAAGACGTAATTTTATCGGCATTGTTATTAATTTATAAAATACACTTTAATTTATTAAAGTTTGTTGATGTTTTCCTTTGGTTATTTTGATTTCTTTTGAATTTAAAACATAAATCAAAATAACGCTGAACCGACTCCTTTTTAATCGTTTTGATGTTTTCTTTTGAAGAAATTTTATACTTGTTTATTCTTGAAATGAAATTTACCGAAAAAACAATTCTTTATCACTTTTAATTACTATTGACAATCGCTTAAGAAAACAGTTTATCTGTGTAAAAAGAAATATGTTTGAAACGATTAAACCGATGAACTGACATCATCGTAACCCATCAAAACAACAAATCGATTTGTAATAGAGAGTGTAATATAGAGAATTTTGTATAATATAGTGGATGAGGCAAAGGACATTGTACCGAAAAGACCTTGTCACCATCGTCGTTTAACGTATGACGTCAAAAAATTCATATTACTGACGTCGTTTCGAAATAAATTTTCTATAACGATTCCAAGAACGATATAAATCAATTAATTAAAAACCAATAAATTAATGTTCGTGTAGGTTCTAACTTACTACATAATTTTATCAATTATGAAGTAAGTTATTTACGTTTGAATTGTGATGTGTATTCTAATCGAGTATTAAAGTAATATTTGAAGTACTTTCTAATTGAAACTCAATAGATTTTGAGTTTATTCAAATATCATCCAATATTACTATAAATAGTATTTGTCTTCAATAAATAATTTATCGTAAATATTACAATTAAAAGACCAGGTGAACGTTGTTATTCTTGCAATGTACCTTAGATGTCCCAAAATAGCATAATATTATCAAAGCTGATGAAATATTTAAATTCCAAAGCCATCGAATTCATTTTTCAAGTATCCTCAAAGTATCATCATCACAATATATTTAATGACTTATTCAAAGGAACAGAGCCTATAAGATTGAACAAATAAAACACCTTAATATACCTTAATCCATTATTTACTGTACTTATTGCTTACTTATCCTTATAGAAAAAGCTGTAATACGTATTGAGGAAACAGGAAGCAATAATTACAGAAGACATGGCAAAAATATAACAATATCACGAATTATATTCTCATATAATTCGAGTTATCACAGCTAACGAAGCTAAGCTATCTCTAAAGCCATCGAATTCAGATAATCAATTTTTCACTTCATTCACAATGACGTTTTCTCATGCGTTTTTATTTCAAAATCACTTATTAACGGATCATCGTATGTGTATGTCAAGACTTTGGTATCTGGTAAAATAACTTCTAGAATGCGAATAGTTTCATGCCAGAAGAAGGCCAAAAAGGTCGTTGAATCAACAACAAAAACGGTGGGTCCGAAATACCTGTTCAAACAGAGCTTACAAGGTTTGGCAAAGAAAACATATGAAAATGTTAATGACTAAAACTTGGATTTTTTTATCTGTCTGATTCAATTACCTACATTTGCTGTACTTATAAAAATGTATGAAGTGTATATCAAGGAAGGTTTCTATATAAGTAAATTGCTTTCTTATCCTTATGGAAAAAGCTGTAATGCGCATATAGAACAGATATAAAGCAATGGTCACAGATGACATGGAAGAAATACAACAATATTTTTCGTACAATTGATGCTCACTACCAAAGTTAATGAATAATTCTATCTCCAAAGCCGTTGAACTCAAATTTTCTCTTCGTAAACTATTCTTTAGAAATATAGAAGAAAATCGAAGCAAACACTGTTCCAAGTACTTCATTCACGATGACGTTTTCGTCACATATGCATTTTTATTTCAAAATCACTTATTAAGATATCTCTACTTGAAGACATACTGCTCATTGAAGAATAGGTACTGATATCAAAAATCTCCATTCATTTTAAAATGTATAAACTCATCTCAGAAGAAAACCAAGAAAGGTTGTTGAATCAATTACAATAACAACGGTCCTGAAATGTTTAGTCCCAGTTTATTCACCTTTGGTAAATTTCCAGTAGTTAAATGAAACTAAAGGTGAATAAACTGGGCATAATTCAAAAGAACAGAGCGTACAAGATTTGATAAAGAATATACGTGGAAATGGCGGTGATTAAAGCTCGAATTTTTAGGCCTATCTCATTTAATTTCTTATATTTGCTGTACTTATAGAAAATATGATGTATATTTCATATACACTGCATATTTCTAAGAACAAGAATGTCTCTTTGTACATAAATCGTTTTTTTTTTCTTTATGGAAAAACTGTGATGTGCATATTGAGAAAATACAAAGCAATGGATACAGACGACTTGGAAGAAATACAACAATATTTTGTTGTATCTGTTTATTAAATCAAAATAGCCGATGGTTCAAATACCAATCATTAGATGAGCAACCATTTATATTTTTATATTATTAAATGTTATGTCTCTAATTATGCCTCCAATCTTTTGTACCACTGTGTATATTACCGTGTACCCAGCAACTTTGTACCCTATTGAAAAACATGCAAAACATATTCGTTGTTAACAAATTTCTTGAGCTAGATCAATAAACCATAAACCAAAAGTCTTCATACACATTCCAAGAGTTTTTGAATTTATTGTCATCACCGATAAATAAGCTTTAGCATTTGTATAGTATGTATTTACATAGCTGGATCTACAACAGGGATTGGGTAAGTTATAGTATAAGATATTGGATTGACTTAAATGCCCACTAAATATGTGAAAAGCATATTAGAAGATCACAGTTACTCAATTTGGCTGCATCTCCTCAATGATGACCTTTTGATCTTGTATGAACTAAATACGTTTCATCAAAGCGCGCCTTTCCTAACCTATCAACACACAGACGTTTTACTATCTCCGTTCGATTGTTTTCTTCTCCATTTATCTTAATTTTTGTTAACTTTTCGAGTGGAATATATAATTATACTGGATAAAATGTTTATGTTACATCTTTGTTGTGATTTTTGACGTATTCTCTGATGATGCCGTGTAGAAGGCGAAACCGGTAGAGAAAAATAAAATAAAATCCATCTAGTGCAAAAACCATTAGTATTTGTATAAATACGTTTCATCTGAAAAGATGATTTTTGGTAAAAATGTTCAGTTCAAACGATCTTTAGCCTTGAGGTCTTCAGCGACATTCAGTTTATGACATTTAGTTGATCGACTTCGAAAATTTATGGTTGCTGACTCAAAATCTTTGAGAACATCAAAAGTTGATGAATCCAAACACATAGTATTTTTCGTGAGTCTATTTTGTCTGAAATTGAGGGCAGAAATAACCTAGGTTTACTTCGAAGACGACGACTACCTTCAACAAATCTGATTTATTTATAAATATGACGCAGCTCATATTGTGACAATTCAGAATATTGAGTAGACTTTGAGCACTATTGTTTTGAATCCAAATACATAGGATCGTGTGTCTAAGTATATCTTGCTAAAGATTGATGGCAGAAGTAATCTGAAGAAGAAGCATTTTATTGCTTCATAGGGTTTCAATGAATCTTATGTACGTATTGATTTTTAATATTCATAAATTTCGGCCACCAACTTAGTCAAATCATCATAAATTTGCTCTTTATATCCAGCTTTTCAAAAAATATTCGTTGTCCAATGACTGATTCTTGAAGAAATTAACCAGATATTCCTTATCCTTGGTTGTATGGTTGTTAAATGCACATTGTATCTTCTTCATTCCACCAATAATGTCGTTTGACAGTTCACTGGGCTGGGTTTAGTTGAGTTCAAGTTTGTTGTTGACCGTTGTCATCGTTCTTGAACGCACTATTACTATATCTTCATTTCACCAATAATGTCATTTGATAATTTATTGGGTTGAGTTGGGTTAAGTTGGGTTGTATCGGGATGGGTTGGGTTGATTTAGGAAGGTTTTGTTCAAATTGAGGAATACTTAAGCATACTAGTTGCCATCAAAGAAGTTCGAAATTGGCAAACGTCTATTATCCATACTTAGCCAATTTGCTTTAATGAGCTTATGTGAAATTGTTTGACGACCGGGAACACCATACGTTCTCTGCCAGCATCTGACGACAACAGAAAAGCACCATAAACAGAATCACAGTAATTGAATCTGGATAATACGAGTAAGTCACATAAATTCCTTTCCATTTTTTGATTCAGAACAAATCTACTATTAAAAATGAGCTTTAATTAATAAATGTTAACCGATCGTCAATAATCACACCCAAGTTCCTCACCTCGTTCATGAAAACAACTCGCTCACCATGTAAAACTGCATTCAGTCGATCTAAACGAGCGCGAGCGTGATCTTTGCCAAACAGAATAGCAACTGATTTAGCAAGGTTAATGTACAATGAGTAATCTTTGAAATATTGAACTATTCTAGATAGATCACTGTTAATGGCTTTCAACGCCTGAGATGTATCGGAGGGAGAGAAAGAAAGGTAAACCTGGGTGTCATCAGCATACAAATGACATTTACAATTGTAATTGCAATTGTATTTGTAATTGCTCAAACAGTGTTGAAGTGTATGTGTTATATAATAATGGACTAAGTATGCTGTCTTGTGGAACACCAGATGCCAGAGATCGAGGCTGAGACGATCAGCCACCAACCACAACCCTTTGAAATCTGCCCTTCAGATACTGGGCCAAGAGCAACAATTTACTGCTCAAGCCACTGTAGTGTAGAATTGAGAGTAATACATCGATATTCAAAGAGTTGAAAGCTTTTGATTGTAAAAAAATTTGCTCTTTTGTTGCAGCTTTACTTCGCAATTTAGAATATTAGAGAGTAAAAATAATCTCCGTCGACTTTGAAGACGTTGGCCGCCTCCAAAAAATCAGATTTTCTTTATAAATATGATTCAGCACACATTGTATCATATACACATACATTTCGCTCACTAACTTAGCTAAATAATCATAAATTTGCTCTTTACATCCAGCGATTTAAAAAAATATTCGATACCCAATGAGTAATTTTCAAAGAAGTTAGGCAAATATTCGTCATCGTCGTTGTTGAATACACTATTATTATATCGCCTTCCTTTCACCAATAATATCGTTTGACAATTCACAGGGTTTGATTGGGTTGGTTTAAGAAAGGTCTGTTGTACTCATTTCTCTACAATAAATTGAGCAATACTAAAACGTAGCTAACATTAGTGCCCTCCAAGAAGTTCGAAAATGTTGTGACAGACATATAATGTTGGGTAGACTTTGACAACATCAAATCTTTCAAATTGTAAATTCTATCTTGCTTGAGATAAACGAAACAAAAAGACGTGTGCTGATTGGATCATACTGGTTTACAACAACCTTTTTATCACATGATTGTGATAAAAAGGTGGCTATTTTGGAATGAAATTATTTGATCTATATTATTACAAATAAAATATTAACTTTCTATTTATAGATTGGTGATCAGGCATCAGACATCAGCACAGCTTTACATCACGAAGCAAGAACTAATAACTTTCGTTGAGTCAACTCGTGTGTCTGTATTTTCCACTATATTCGGATACATAATCTTTAATTGTGTGTATACAGTAATATTGTACTATAAATATTATACAATTTTTCATATCAATGCTTTTGGTTTATTATTTATAATAATGGATGTTTGATTGTTCGAAAGGATCAAGCTAAAAAACGTAATTTCAGAAGCCAAAGACTTACATTTTACAAATATTTTAGAAACTCTGATCTTTTGTAAAATACTGTTTTAAAACGTTGGCCGCAAAAACCTTTTAATCTACCGTATAATCTGTAATTACCAACATTTGCAATATTCCGTATATTTCTTACATAATTAAATTTGTGCCAATCTTAATATTATTAAACCCAATCTAATTGTTATCAAAACAGTATACACTACTAGTATTACTACTATATATAATAACTACTATAACTACTATATAGTAAAATAGATTACATCTTGTATTTCCTTATATCATCAAATTTTGTTTACGAAATCAATTAAATTTAATAGAATTTACTGCTTAATATTGTTTAATTTAATAAATAAATTGTTTGATTATGTTATGGTTGTTATTGAAATTAAGGCGTTTGATCCTTCTCAAAAACGCCAAGTCGTACGTTTCGAAATCGAAAAATTTCGGTTTTGTTTGATTAATTTGTAATTTTGCAAGTTAGCGAATACAAAACGTGCGACCCACTGCGACGTTTTTTTGTCAGCTTAAAACTGTCGCGAGGTGCTATCATCGCCTATTAAAAGCCGTCTTTTATAAATGTGTTACTATACTATAACCGATTGCATAATTAAGGTTTTGTTATTAATTTGGTTTATTGGGTCAATAGTAACTATTTAAATTGTTCTGAGAGTTGAATACCAATCGATTATCTGAATTTTGTTTTATAATGCAATTTTTTTAATTAAATAAATTAATCCTTTTTAAAATAATGTGATGAATTTTAATGAGAGTAGAAACATTTTTAATATGTCATTAAAACTTTGTAAGTACTTACATGTTTCCAGTTGTTTCTATATAAACCCAAGGATGATTTTCATTCATGTGGACTGAATGTAATTAGCTAGACCTTTACACTTTGTTTAATTTTAAGGTTACAATTTGTTCTAGAAAATACATTTATTTTCATTTTTTATTCAGTTAATCAGTTGGATCAATTTATAAGTATTAAAGAATTATTCAAACTAATTTATCTTCCTTTAGATAAAAATATTATTAGAAAACTTTTTTCCTTTGGTGAATTCAAGTTGATTATTTAGATAAGAAAAATTAATTGAATTAACATTTGTCTTAATTTATTAGCCACTACATCGGAATCGCATTAAATAAATTAAATTTCTAATTAAAGCTGGGCAATAAAATCGAAATAATTTGTTTGCATTTGTATACATAAATGAATTTAAATCTTTAAAATAATTTAGTTACTTGCTCCAACAAGTTCAGTTTTACGATTTTACATGGTTTTTTTAGATTGCCTAACACAAAAAACATGGAAAAATCCAAGAAAATTTTTGATGTCAAAAAGCTCAATCCAATACGTAATATAACGAACCAAAAAGGAGAATTGCAAAAGATTTGTAAAAACACATTCAAAACATGGAAAGAGTTTAAACAGAGGAGTGAATAGTGAAAAAGATAAAAACTCGACAGCAAGATGAGGAAGTACCGGAAAAAAAGTGAGAAGCTCTAAGGAACATCCAACATTCAAATGCAACATACTATGAAAGGAGGACTAGATTGGGAGAAGATCATAATTCTGCCAAAACTTCTACAAAAAGAAACAAACAGTTTATACAATGTAGATTATAGATGCTCTACCTTCTCTAGTAATTTTCTAGCGTTCATGAAATGCGTTGCTTATCAAAAAGGTTTCAAAATATCTTCCATAAGCATAAAACCTTAAACCAAAATTCAGGTTTAAGCGCATATAGAGCTTATAGAAGTGTAGTGGTTTACGTGTAACTCAAGATGCTTCATCTTTATTTATCTATTACCTTTTATGATCTTATATCTTCTATGACTTACATCATAACATTTTGCAAATATAACTGTATCATCGGTAAACATGTATCGGTAAACATAGCTATGTCATCGTTGATAGCTTGGGTGATATTTTCTCTGGAGATATAATTTTAGCCTATCTAACTGTAATGCATCAAAAGCTTGTGTGATATCTAAGAACATGTTATGTATATTTTATTTTTAAAATCATCCCCCATTAGATTGACTAATTTCTGGAATAAATGGCTAGACAATCGTTATTTGAAGAAAAATTTAATATTTTCTATAAATATTGAAAAGGTAGATAGTAAATTGATTGATTTACAGTTTTACAATTTTGATATGGGTTCAGCAAGTTTACGATGTTTCCATATTTTTAGAAAGTCTCAGAAAGAATGTCGTTCTTTAAACATTATCTAAATATCCTTATCTAAATACATGGCAAAAATCCTTAGGAACTATAACATTAGGAACACCTTTGATGTTGTCAATGACTTTAGAGGTACAGCTTCCTCAGGAATTTATACTGATTTCACTTAACTTACCTCGTTCAGTGTAAGCTTGTTTACGATTATCTCTCTGGATTTTGTTAAAACAATAGTGGAAGAAAAATGGGATTTAGTTTTTCAATATTGTAATAGGGATTGGGGTACTTTCTTATTAGTACTTAAAGTTATATTTAACATCTCAATTTTCACGTTTGATAATATAATTTACCAAAAACTGAAGGAACTCCCATGGGTTCCAAAATATAACCTGTTAATAATAATAAATCATTTAGAATAAATTTCATTAAAAATGGAGTCAGGAACAGCAAATGGAACAGGAGTGATACTTGGATGCTTTAACAATTTTCACCCAAGCATTAAGTTTACAATTCAAGTTGATACGAATAAGAAGATTCCTTTGGATACTAAAATTATTCGTAGTGATACAAAAAATATTATGTTTGGTATTAAAAAACCTATGTACTTTGGTAGATACCTTTAAATTCAACCCAAACCATAACTAAGGCCACAAAATAGCGACAGTACAAACGTCTGTGTTTGGAGAGAAACCTTAATTTTTTAAAAGAAACTGTATTTAAACTTCCTATACTTTTCCTCAACCATTCTGATACGTTATTTTCGCATCCGCCACCGTTTTCGAGATATCTGAGAAAATGTAGCACACGTACAAACAAGTTTAAAACATAATCTCTTAAGAAAATTTTAGGCTGTCGCTTCGCTATTATTTTTGTTCAGCGACAATTGATGTAAAATTTTTTATATTATTTTTATTTTTTTTATAAAGCGTCTTAACTCTTTTTAATTCTTCGTAAACAAATAAATTGTGGTTGAATTTAGTAATCAAGAATATGCAGAAATGCTTTTTCTGTATGGACTTGCCGATAGCAATTCTTGTGAGGTGAACAGAGTATATCAAGATAAGTATCGAGATCGAGTGATATCTGATGCCCGAACATTTGCCAATATACATAATCGGCTATGTGAAACTGGAAGCTTAAAAAAATCGAATCATTTAGCAAGAACAAAAAAACAAAAAAAAATGTAAGAACTCCTGAAATAGAGGAAGCTGTACTTTATCAAGTTGAAAATGATCCAATATTGAAAATTTCTCATGTACTTGTCCGGAAGATTTTGGTAGAGATCTTACTTTATCCTTACCTTATTCAAAGGGTCCAAGTTTTACCCCATGCGACTTTCAATTTAGTTCATATTTTTATAAATGGTTTGCAAACATGTTCACCGAAAATCCATTATTTGGGGATAAAATTTTGTTTAGTGATGAGGCAAGAATCACTAGAAGTACCATTCGAAATGTTCATAATAACCATTTCTAGGCCGATACTAATCATCAATTTCGGTTTTCTTTAAATGTGTAGCCCGACATTATTGGGGATTACTTGACGGACTATTGTTCTTATCAACAAGGTTAAAGGACAAAAATTTTGGTAGTTCAAAGTATTTTGGTTTATTTTGTTTTGAACCTGTCCTAAGTCTGGATAAAGTATGAAGGAAGGCTCTACGTACCAAAGTTTTATGTTTTGCGATTTTTTTATTAAAGTATTGTGATCGTATTCTGATATACAAACTATTTATATATTTTTGAACTAGTTACCATAGTTACCATCTTTATGTGATTGGATCTAATTAGATGCAATCAAATTGTTAACATTTTCGCCTATAATTTGAGAACGGCAAATTTTATGGCGGCTAAAGGTCAAACTCATCAACGCTCCTAAGAAAAATAGATAACATAAAAAACAGATGGGTAATAAGCACATTAAGTTTGGAAATTAAAATTACTATAGATATTTTAAATAAGTCTAGGATCAATTTTACAGTTTAATTTGTTCAGCAGCTTTATTGCTTCTCTAAAATTTAAGTATAACAAAGTTTATAATAAGTTTTAAGGAAGCTAATTGTAAAAAAATTGCAGCGTTATTGACCAAATCCAATAATAGTCTACAATTTTTTAATGGCAATAAAAAATAGTTAGTTAACTTAACTACAGTCAATATACCTGAGGAGCTTGTAACATTGCTGTCTTTTGGCCCTAAGTTCAATTTACCAGTGGACTCATTTAATTTGAATTTGAATAGGTTGTTGATGTATTTAGAGAACATTATTAGTAGTTTAAAAGATGAATCTACAAATATTATGAGGGGAAAAATTACGAACATTATTACCGATTTTATGGGTACCGGCAGAACGTGTGATGGGTTGCACAGTTTATTACGTAAGCTTTTACACAAAACTAAAGTTTTCTTAAAGGATAACCCTACCTTAATGATCGCAAAACCAGATGAAGGTGCTAGAACAGTAATCATTAACAGAGATGACTATTTGGAAAAATCAAAAAGTATGCTTAACGATGATAAAACAAAAAATGTTAAAAACAAATCCTATAATATCTGTACAAAATAAAATTGATGATTACATCAAAATGTTATATTCTAAACAGTACATAACTGAAATAGAAAATAGAAAACTTACTTGTAATAATTCTATTTTATCTAAGGCATATTTTTTGCCGAAAATTCATAAAGAAGGTGTGCCTTTAAGACCAATAATTTCTTCAATTGGTGCTGCATCATACGAATTGTCGGGGTAGATATCAGAGATTTTGAGCCGCACTTTCGGTAATAGAACCGACTATAACATCACCAACACTTTTCGGTTTGTAGCTCAGGGGTTACAGCCTTCCGGAAGACCACATTTTAATATCTTTGGATGTTGGAAGTTTATTCGCAGTCATTCGATTGGATTTGGTTAATCACATTGTTAATGAGAGATGGGATATTATTGCTGATAATTGTTCATGGGATAAGGATACTGCCTTCTTGGTTTAAAGTTAATCTTCGACACTTCAATTTTTACGTTTGGCAATGTTATTTATCATCAGATTGGGGGATTAATTTATCGTGGAAATGGAAACTAATCATAGTTTACATTTTTTATATACATACAACAGTTATACGTAATTCAGTTAATAAAATTCAAGCAATTGGTACGTGAAACCAACATACTCAGGACGTTATCTAAACTTTTACTCAAATCACAATTTTAAATATAAAATTTCTATAGTTCTGTGCATGAAACATAGAGGTACTCAAATTTGTGAAAAGGATTTTTTAAAAGAAAACTTAGAATTTCTTAGGAGTAATTTTTATTAATAATGGTTATCCATTAAAATTAATCAACGAATTATTGTTTTCAACTTCTTTAAATATTAATAACACCGAACAGGTCAGTTTAACAAATCCAACTTTATTAGAATCTGAACTAGTTGTCTATAAAAAGCTTCCTTTTATTGACAAATTGAGTGACTCATTAAAGAAAACTCTCAAAGTCATTCAAAACATCAAAATCAGTCTATTATGAAAATAAAATGAAAAGATAGAACTGAAAATAAATATAAATCTAATTTAATCTATTGTGCTTCATGCAATGATTGTGATGATATGGCCAAACTTCCCAATGGTTGAAAAATCGTATTTCAAAACATAAAAACAATTGCCGATTAAATAAAACTGTGTGTGCGTTATCCAAACATGTTCATGACTGCAAACACAGGTTTAACTTAGATGTTAAGAATATGAACATTGAAATTAATTATCATAATAGACTTTTCCTCGAAATGATTCACATCAACTACACCAAAAATGCAATCAATTTCAAAACTAATGAGAACTTAATGAGAACTCACAGAACTTGAGTAATGTTTATACATAAGTATATTGTATATAATATATACAATATATACTATCCTTGTTTACAAAGGATAGAACTAACCAAAATTTTAGTTCAAACCCATACCATGATGATGGAGCCATCATATGATAGATATAATGGAGTGTAGAATAAATAGATGGAGTGTGTAATTACTCCACTGATATGATATTCTGAAGTTTGGTTTTCAAGGAACTTTTGCTGCTTAAAAATTAATTAAGATCTTGTAATAGTTTAAACTTAGTAATATTAAATATCGTTTTACCTTTGTATTCGTACAAGTTTTGGCGATCTTTTATGGTGTGTGAAGGTCTGAAGTCTAAGGTGGTTAATATAAATTGATTGATGATTTTCGCCAATTTGTGGGTGCTTGAGCCAATAGAAGAAATGGTCGGTCTAACAGGGTTATCAGGTTTATGTAATTTGATAAAGGAATAAAGAGTGGGACATCTTGGGTTCATTGGTAAAATGTTAGATAGCTTAATGTTGGTTTTGATTTGTAGTGTGTTAATAGGGTTATTTTTTATTTCGATAAAATTATTGTTAATTGGGAACAACAATATAAATTTTAGTTTCAAATCCAACACAACCATACTAAATCTCCTAAAACACAAAGAAGACTATACAAACCACCTTACTACTAGCGGCATTTATAAACTAAATTGCGACACTTGCGGTGCAGTATATATCAAACAAAGGGTTAAAGAACATACCAGCAACCACCGGTCCAATTTCGGCAGACTCCTCCTAAATACATCACACAAATTTAACCAAGATACAGGCATAAAAGTTTTACATAAAATGGATAAAGGCACCAGAATGTCTATCACCGAGCTTTATGAAATAGAAAAGTTCAAGTATCAAAACAAACACATCGAATGCCTTAATGACCAAGTAGAGTTAATTAAACCACCAATATACAGGACTCTAAAACAACCTTTCCCAACAGAACCCACTTAAGGTAACTACGAAACCATCCACATATCCACATACATCCCTTTCCTTCACCCTTTTTCCTCAACAGAAGAGAGCTCCAGCTAAAGATTCTATAGTTGGAGCTGCACTGTTTGAGTTCCTTGACAATCAAATTCCTTTCTCTATTTTTTTCACAGTTTTTTTTTCTTATTTTCCCTATTCCTCCCTATCCTTTACTTATACTTAAAAATTTAAAATATTCCCGACCCCGCTCTTAAACCACATGATATGAACATGCGCACAAAATCTAACCTCAATGCTCAACGGCCACATTGTTCTTAAGTATATACCATCTATTTATAAAACCAGCACACCATTGTTTATCAGAGTTTCTACAATCAACAAATTTTGTAATGTTAATTTGCTTTACACTAACTTATTTCTGACGATGTGAGTATTCCTCTTTAACAATGAATATTC
Organism: Onthophagus sagittarius; assembly: GCA_036711965.1. Classification (NCBI taxonomy): domain Eukaryota; kingdom Metazoa; phylum Arthropoda; class Insecta; order Coleoptera; family Scarabaeidae; genus Onthophagus; species Onthophagus sagittarius. Next base: position 37,228,114 of record JASERS010000003.1, on the reverse strand, counting down.
GATATTTACTGATATTTACTTTACTTATTTTTTATATATATTATATTTATTTCACAACCATGTTAATTGTTTGTAGGCCTCCGATGATGGCTCCTATGCCGAAACATGTCAGGCAATAATAATAAAAACTGAAAACAAACCGGTAGTATAAATTATTCTAATTGATTTAATCCTTTAACTGATTAAACATTGGATCTCATTATTTCAAAATTTAAAATTTAAATTTTACCGCTTTTGGAAATCTTACGCGATTATTGGTCATTCTTGGTCATGCGTAGTGTGTATATTTTGAACTGGCTTTGTAGTCACGAACAGGTTTTTTCTTAAATTTTATACTTTTATAACAATTTATTGCTCCATCTTGCTTGTCACAAATTTTTGCTCATGTAATTTACAACTTTAAAAAATTAAACGCAGTTTTTAAATATTTTAATGTGTTCAATGTTTTTTATATAATGTTTATGACGATTCTTTATGATTGTTGGCTTCAAGTAACAAGTAAGTTTTTAAATTTAAAATTTGTGTAATTTGACGCGTTGTTTTCGATTTTACCTCATGTTTCATTCGAAGTTTTTCCATTTTAGCAATTAAGATGCTTTGAGGAAGATTGAAAATATTCTGTACTTTCTGATAAATTCCATAGGGTGTTGCAAAATTAGAAGAGAAAACATAAATTTCGTTTTACCCCGCGTATATGGGTAAAACGTTGACAATTGTCAGAAACGATGAACACATTTCTTCCTTAAAAGTCAACCTATTGTGTGAAGAAAATCACCAAAATCCATCCCTTAATCTAAAAAAAATCTGTTTGTGCGATAAATTTGGAGAGTAGTGTATATTTTGTGCTAATTATACGGGGTCAGTCAATAGTGCGGGGATGGAGGATTGTGGCTTTACCATTGAAAATTTAAAAACATATTTTATGTCATCATACATTACTGTCAAAGCTACATCGATTAAAATTATTTTCAGCTATACAGGGTGTTTTACTATTTCAAGCCCGTATTCAACTTCATTTTTTTAAATGAAACCCTATGTATCTTTTCACATATGCTGATTAGTTGTCTTAAATGCTTCAAATTTTAAATACAATGTGGCCAAGTTACTAATCATTTTGTGAAAATTTTGGATCATGTGGTCACTTAAAATTCGTTATCAACATCATTACTAAATATTGAAGGATGTAATTTGGCTTATCGATAAACAAAGCTTGGGTCTTTCGAGCGCCACTAATAGTATTGGATAATGCTGTACAGGGTGGTTACTAGAACCGGTTAATTTATGGAATGTTTGAGGGACCATAATTTTGTTATTTTAAATGGAACACCCTATATTTTTTCAATGCTTCAGAAGGCTTTATTAATCACCTTTCATTTTTGTTAAGCATATGGTATATCTAACATGTGTACTCTTTGAGATAATTACACTATTTCAAAAATGTCGGCTTAAACTTGATTTTCTCGCAAGAAATAAACTATGAAGAAGACATTTTTAAACAAATGCAAGTGCGTCTATTTTTTAAAAGAAGAAGTATACATGTGTGCATATTCAGTTCAAAAAAGACTAGAATTTTCTAAATTTTTGGGTATTAGAAAAAGATCAACAACAATGTAATTTTTACGATAATCTTCTATACAGTAAATAAGCGAGGTTTTGTAAGAATAACTATGTTAACCGCTTTAATCATCATTACTACGATATTGTCAACAGTAAATTTATATGAGAAGTAGCTCACTAATAACAACCGTGCTAAACTATCTGGGCAGGGATTTTAGAATCTTATTTGATCAGATCGTGTTTCTTCGAGGCAACCGTCAATGGATAATCTTTTTGAATTTCTTAGAAAATCAACTGCCAAAACTTTTAGAAGATGTTTTACGAGACGTTTGACAAAGAATGTGGTCTCAGCACGATGGTACAAGTCCCAATATGATAGGATGTTTGCAACATACTTAAATAGAATTTTTGAAAAGTTGTTTTCTTAATACTATTGTCTGTGCACAGATCCATACTTTTACGAAATAAACTTACTTGCATTTGTTTAAAAATGTCTTCTTCATAGTTTATTTCTTGTGAAAAAATCAAGTTTAAGCCGACATTTTTGGAATAGTGTAATTATCTCAAAAAATATACATGTTAGATATACCGTATGCTTAACAAAAATGAAAGATAATTAATAAAGCCTTCTGAGGCATTGAAAAAATATAGGGTGTTCCATTTAAAATAACAAAGTTATGGTCCCTCAAACATTCTATAAATTAACCGGTTTTGGTAACCAACCTGTATAATATTATCAAATAGTATTAGTGGAGTTTCAAAGACTAAAGCTTTGCTTATCGATATGTCAAATTGCAATCTTCAGTATTTAATAATAATGGTGATAATGAATTTTAAGTCGCTACAAGATTTTTCAAAAATTTTCACAAAATGATTTATAACAATGCAAGGTTGCCAACCTTGCATACCAAATTTGAAAACAAGATACGCATTTATAGCATTTAAGACAGGTAATCAACATATCTAAAAAATGTATAGGGTTCCATTTAAAAAAATGAAGTTGAGTAGGGTTTTGGAATTGTGAAACACCCTGTATAGTTGAAAATAATTTTAGTCGATCCAGCTTTGATTGTAATCTATGATGACACAAAAACATTTTCTTTATTTTCAACAGTAAGGCCACCCTGTATACTTATCGCTACGTATAGATTATCCGCCAATTTTTGAACACCCTGTATATATCTTGTACTAATTCCTTCATTTTAAAGAAAATTTCGGTTTCCATATTTGTCTTTAGCCAAGATGTTTTTTGGTTGATATCTTTGGTGGTTGAAATTTCCGTAAAAATCCAACTGGTTGGTAAACACTACTGCACATTTCCTAATGTTCGGATGATACTGTTTCATATGATAGCATTGCTACATATGAAATAAGGTGTTGAGTAGAATATGCAAGATTAAAAAATTTGTAGAAAACAAAAAAGATCAAAAATATATTTACGATATAAATTGTTCAAATGTAGTTGGACGTTTAAAAATTCTTAAAGATTTTGAACTCTAAAATTAGTCATTTCGCACACACATCTTTGCCTTGTTTCATAACAATGCAGCGTCGGCGGTTCCTGAATACCAGCGAGGGTCCCCCGTTACCCAACTTTCTTTTTGCGATAACTGCTTCGCTGTCAAAACTGACCTTTACCGTGCACGTGAAGTCAACAACAATAAAAAAAAGTAAAATTATTAAAAAAATATATCTTTCATTCTGTTATAATGAGTTCAATGTTTGCTCAATGATTTACTAATTATGTAACATTATGTTGTCCTTCATTTGTTAATTTATAAGAATTTGTTAAGTGGGTAATGTAAAAAAAAAGTTAAAAAAATATTAAGAAGAAAAAACGTTTACGTGGTGATCAAGCGGCTTCTGATACCGCATTGAGAAGAGAAGAATTTGATGAATGAGCGTGAACTCGGCGCGCGCGCTAAGCTAAAAGAGAAGAAAAGAAAAAAGTGTACCTACGTACAATCGTCGTTCGGCCAATAAACGTAGGGGGGGCCCCGTACAGTCATTGGCGTCGCCCGGGGGGCTCCGCCCCCGACTGCTTATCCCCCCACACTCATACCTCCGTCCGTCGAGTATTTCCAGCGCCACTACACACAACATATAAAAGCCTACAACTTCAACTATAACAATCCATTCTCACGTACATAAGCAACTCTTCCAGTATCCCCTTTGCGATTTTTTTCTCTTCCTTTCCTTTAACCACGGCTGCACGATGTTCCTCTATGTGTTCGGGCTGCTGTGGGGTACAGTGCAACGAGAACTTACCGGAACCCTTCTGTGGATTGCCATCGTTGCCGCGATAGTACGTTTTGCACAAACCTGGAGAGACACCCTTGATTTACCACCCGGACCCATCGGGTTACCAGTCATTGGACTTTTACCAAAAGCCAAAGGAAATTATCACGATTTTTTTACATCGTTAGCGAAAAAATACGGATCGTTATACTCAACCAGATTAGGGAGTCAATTGATCATCGTCCTCAGCGATTACAAATTAATCAGGGAAGCCTTCCGAAAAGAAGTTTTCACCGGCAGGCCAATCAACGAATTTACAAACATTTTAGGAGGTTATGGTAAGTTTCATTTTTATTACTTTTTAATTCTCACAATTTTCAACCTTGATTGATCGATAAAACTTTTTCTTATCGTATCTCTTAACCTACTTCCCAAAAAACGTCTTATCATCATTCAATTTCACTTCGTTAAAACAACTTTTAATTATTTATTTTGTTTTATTTATTTAAGTCTCTTATCCCCTTTTAGGCATAATAAACACCGAAGGTAAACTTTGGAAAGATCAAAGAAGATTCATCCACGATCGTCTTAGACAATTTGGAATGAGTTACATCGGATCGAGAAAAGCCCAAATGGAAAGCAGAATCATGCGGGAGGTTGACTCGTTCTTATCGTTTTTGCGCTCGTCCAAGAACGAAGCCATCGATCTCAATCATCACTTCCAAGTAGCCATATCAAACGTGATCTGCGATATCATTATGTCGGTGAGGTTCTCTCATGATGATTCGAGATTTAAGAGGATGATGAATTTGATCGAGGAGGGATTTCGGTTATTCGGCTCAATCGATTTGGTGCAATTTATCCCATTGATGAAGTATCTCCCGAAATCGAGGAATATTCGCCAAAAAATTTCTGAGGTAAGAAATAATTTTGATTTTGTTTGGATGAGGTTTTAATTGTTGCTTTTAATAGAACAGGGCGGAAATGGGGATTTTCTTGCAAGAAACGATCGATGAGCACCGAAAAAGTTTTGATCCCACGAAAATTAGGGATTTATTGGATGCCTATTTGTTGGAAATTGAGAAGGCTAATGAAGAAGGCACCGGGAAGCATTTGTTTGAAGGCAAAGATCATGGTAAATAAATTTTTTGATTCCTGTTTATCAAAATATTAATTTTACAATATTATAGATCGTCAGATACAACAAATTATGGGCGATCTCTTCTCAGCGGGGATGGAGACAATCAAATCGACGCTTCAATGGGGAGTCCTTTTTATGCTCCATAACCCCAAATGGATGAAGACAGTCCAAGATGAGCTTCGAGCAGTCGTTGGACATAAAAGGTTACCAACTCTAGAAGACCTGAAATATTTACCACTAACAGAAGCGACAATCTACGAAATTTTAAGAGTCTCCAGTGTGGTACCAATGGGAACGACTCATTCCCCAATAAGGTAAATGCCTAAAAAAATTTTATAATTCCAAAATTAATTTTGAATCACCCTTACAGAGATGTCAATATGAGTGGGTACAAATTCCCAAGACAATCCCAAGTCATTCCACTCTTACGGGCTGTCCATACTGACCCCAAGTTATGGGACCGACCTGAAGAGTTTAACCCGATGAGATTCATCACAGCAGAAGGAAAAGTGACAAAACCAGAATATTTCATGCCATTCGGAGTTGGGAGAAGAACGTGTTTGGGCGAAGTTTTGGCCCGAATGGAATTGTTCCTATTTTTCTCAAGTTTGCTTCACTGTTTCGACCTCGAGGTACCATCGGGCGAGGATTTACCCAGCCTGGAAGGTTTTTATGGAGTCACCATCACACCGAGACCGTTCAAAATCTGCTTAAAAGAAAGGCGAGTCGAATGGGACGACATCCAACCCGTCAAATCGCACGGGTTTCATTGAAGAATAGACATTAATTTGTTTTTTGAAATGTTCCTATAAAAACAGTCAAAACAGGGCAGAAAAGAAATTTCTAAATCACATTTCAATGAGATCAAGAAGATTGATGAGGAAACATTTGAGGTGATTTGAGGTGTTTTACTCAATTTAAGTTAAATTGAGGTGTGCTTTAGATGATTTAAGGCGTGTTTTTTGATGAAGAGGTGTAAAAAGGCGTGGTTAAAATTTTGAATAAAAAAAGGGAAACATTGACGATTAGGGTCGCGGGCGATCCAACCACTTGAACGGGCTGTGCGAATAGTGTTCACGTATTAGGGGCGGGCGGGGCAAGCTAGTCAGAAAGGGGCGTGGCAACCATCACTTGTAACGTATCGTTACCGAATCGAGTTCATATTTTAGTTATTGTACTATACATACTATTTTTTTATTAGGTATTTTTTTATCGCGTAAAAAATTACCGTTTTTTTTATTTAAAAAAAAGACAGAAAATCGGCGGTAAAAAAATAGAAAGAACGTTACCTTTTTTTTTTAATTAATTATTTTCAAAACCGTTTTCGCTACACTTTTGTATTATATAGTTACCTCGCGAGTTGTTGATTTTAATTTAAAAACAAAAAAATGTTAATAACGAACGATATTTTTTTTTGTATTTTGTACATAATCGATTAATTATTAAAAAAACAATCAATTAATTGTATTGATAACAATAATTATTATTGCGACGTTTTGTAGATATTTTTTGTTTGTTTTTTTTTATTTTGTACTATTTTTTTGTATATAGGAGAGTAGAGACACAGACAAGCTAATTATTATTTTGTGTACGCGATTTTATTTGTTATTTAATAAATTTTTATTCATTCGTATTTTTTTGTTGTTTCTAAATAATTCCCTAATTTAATTATTGTTAAAAAATTTCATTTAAGCGGTTTCTCTTACAATTTATTCTCTCTCTTTCTTAACAATCTGCTTATTAAGGCTTTTTTGGTCAACCATAAAGGTCGTTAACCTTTAAATTTCAGAAGTAATCCATATAAGAAAAGGAGAGAAAGTTTTTTTTGGTTACATAAAAACTTTTCGGATGAACATTTTCTATAAATACAGTAAAACTTCGATTAATCCATTATTAAGACTAGAGAGGACTATCCGTTATAACCAAAAGTGCATTATATGCAAAATTTTTAATTTGCACTTTAAACTAACACTAACACTAGAATTAATATTAGACTTAGGACTAGAAATATTTGAGTTTTAACAAAGGTTTCTAATTCTAGTGTCAGTTCTAATGCTAGTGTTAGTTCTAGCTTTTATTGTTATCCAGTTTATTGCATATTCTATTTCATTCTAACTACACTCAATAGCATAGAAAACGCATCACCGTGACCAGTTTTAAACTACAACAACTTTTGAATGTATTGCTCAATTTAAATAAGATTTGTATTTGAAAGGACCATTTTGGTGGTCTTCCATTTCAGCTTTCCAACATTTTGAAGCTTCCTGTACGTAAGAAGGTTTTAGAGTTGTCAGTCCCAATCACTTCTGTGTTTTATTCAGTTTTCTATTGTTGGCTATTGTTGCAGGGCCATGGAAATAGGCGAAATCACTTCAGTGAAGTTTATTACCATTAAAGTCGTTGATTGTTGCTAGAGAAGAAAAATGCATTTCATGCTCAGTTTATTCACTTTTGTTATTTAATTAGCCAACTAGCCAATCACGGCAAGTTAAATTACAGTAACCATGGAAAATATCCATTAGTTAAATACATATAACCAAAGGCGGATAAGCAGTGCCTAAGTGCTGCAGAATTTCCTCAGTGATTTTGATGAAAAATAGGCGCAATACTCGCTATGCTGCTCGTGTTGTTGGCACCATTTAACTGATACTTTCATAGGACGATCTGCGTCAAGAAGATACAACCCTGTGCTGATCGATATACTTTGACAACCATGTCAGAGTACAAAATCGACATACTACAACAGTTGAGATAAGAAATCGTCTGGAATAAGTGTGAACATCACGATCGACAGATTGAGAAGAGTACAGATGAAATTATAAAGGGATTGAGATCACATAAATCAGCAACTGTCAAATATCAATACGGGCAGACAAAACGTACTGTTCTCATACCAGTCGAGGTCGGCTTGCACTCTGCAGCATTATGCTTAGTGCGGCTGTTCTGAAAGCTTCTAATACTATATATTCTAATAATATAATAAAGCACGTAAGGAGCTTTTCTTTAATAAGGTAATTTAAATACGGATCGGTATAATGAAGAAATTTTTGTTTAACACGTGGTACACCGTCGGCCTATTTATTGGTTACAATTTTTTGTTCATGCACGATAATAGAACACATGAGGGATATGCTAGGGAGATGAGTTAGAGCCGCTATACAAATGCTATGTGCTCTCTGAATAGCTTAGATTATAGATTATTATAATTAAGATACAATTCTGATAAACTCGGCACAAAATCTAAAAGCTGTTTTCAAGAAAACTGGTATTTTTCCCACCAATGCAACTCCAGTTCTGCAACGATTGCCTTCGTTCAAGACTGTTGATTCACCAGCAGATCTAGAACTTATTTCGTAATCGTTTGTGCAATACCTCGAACAAAACTGCAATGTTATCGATCAGAGTAAAAAGAAAGGTAGAAAGAAAAGAATAAATATTGTGGCAAGAAAGAGTATTTCTGCAGAGGAGTTACAGCAGCTGTCTTCATCCACTTCAAAGGACAAAGGTGTTCCTTCAACTTTAAAGGGCAGAAACAGAAAACCAAAGAAGAAATTGGAACCTGACAGTGAAACTGAAGGTGGCAAATCTGAAATCTTATATGCATCAGAGTCATCTTTGAACCTTTCAGAAGTATTAGTGGAAGACGTTCCAGGAGATGATGTTCCACAACAAGACGTCCTATTGAATGGCCATGTCTACATCATAAAACCAGGCGAATCTTGGCCGGGGAAAGTCAAGTCCACGGCGAATGATGGTGCATATGTCAGCTGTGGATTATCTTGTAAGTGGATCATTGAAATGAAAATATCAGCACAAATGCTCAAGTGAGGCTGTCATGTACTTGCAATTGAGTATCTCAACTATGTTTCAGTATTGATATAGAATGGGATTTTCCACATGAAACAAAGTTGTCAACTTCGTGCACAACAATGGTCCAATGTTTAGTAAAATATATATTTAAAAATTTTACACTTACACTGTTTTTAACTACTAGGCTTTAAAAACAAGAACATTCACTACTGATACATACAAACAGAAGGCTGCTGAAAAATATCTTACTTCAATTAGACAGGATGTATCTTAAAAATTCAGAAATTTGGACCATACTTGCGTAGTTTTACGGTACCCGAAATGATATTCAAAACCGGATTCCATTTTGTTTGATTTACTGTCACAGTTTAATCAAATTTACAGTTAATTTAATATGGATATCCATTACTTACTTTCATTTCTAATGACGCTGTTATCTTTTAGAGCTTGTATCTTTGGTGTTAACAACAATAAAAACATGAATACAAAACCAAAAATAGCTTTGTTTGGTCTGGAAGCTTGGGCGGTGTACCCCACAGAAAACTTTGAAATATAGAAACAAAACACACATTAGCGTTATTTACTACTGGTGAAATTGAAGTACCATAATAAGGAGAGCACCTAAAGAAATATTGGAAATATTGTATTTTGAAACTAGTATCATTTTAGGTGATGCGTTTTTATGCGCCTGAGTCACAAGACAAGTATAGTATAGTAGTACATGAGAAATGTCCTACACATAGCCTGTCTCACGTAAAATCTACCATTCATTCCACGATTTTTATTAATTCCGTAAATTTTCAACAACTGTAACAGTAATGTAACAGTTGTTGTATAATAAGTAATAGTAATGTTGCATAATAATATAGAGATGCAGTAGTGATTGGTAGAGAATTAAATTCTCTACCTGATGAATAAATCAGATATTGGTTGTTCTATTTAAAATTTTTCGACTTTTTGGCGAGTGAATATTGTAAAACAGGAGTTAAAGTTTTGGACACCCTGTATAAGTGGGACCGATGATGCCAACAGTAGAGTGCCATTTAGGGACATCCAAGCAATAACGGTGATAAATTTTAATTTTCTATCGTTCGATTAGTCTCAGACACAGTGTTTATGCTGAAAAAAGTTTGTAACTAAAATATCTCAAGAACCAAAAGCACCAGATATCAACATACCTTATATCAAAGAAATCAGAATATGAAATAAACACTACATCATTCCATTTAAAATAACATATGTTTATGTCGGTATGTCGCTATGGAACACCCTGTATTTATCAAAATACTTTGTTTTTATAGTGTGATAAATTTCCTACAATTTTTGTCTAAAGAAGAAATTTCTATCTCGGTTGCTTTATGCCATTGTACTTTGCCGCTTACACGGGAGACCCTGTATACATATGTTGTTTCTAAATTGATGCGAAAGATGATTTTTTAGTGAAAATTAAGGAGTCTATTTCATATAATCTTCTATTATTATTTATTATTATTATTTTATTATTATCATTATTACATGACAGCTTTATTTCTTCTTCTCCAATCATTTTTTTTTTGTTTAATTCGAGTCTCTTTCCTTCTTGTTCTTGCGTACTCTTTTTCTAATACTTTATATATAAATTTATTATTTTTTTTTACTTATATTCGCCATATCAATTTATTTTTTTTTTAACATACATTGCTGATTGGGTCGTTTTGAAAACATCTCCTCTGGCGATAAATCGACCTTTTGTTAACCTTGTACCAATGTTAAGGAATGATGTGTACATTTTTTTTTTATTGTATATCTTGGTGGCAATAAATTGTATTGTATTGTATAATTGGAAATCGTTCCCAATCTCGCGTAAAACGGTGGTGACAGAAACTCATACAAGGTTGTATAAACGTCCATGAACAGGATGTCTATCAGTCTTCAGAGGGGGTTGTCGAAAGTTATCAAAGGAGTTCTACAGAAACGACTACAACAAGACATAGAAAGGAAAAGACTACTTCCGAAGAATCCATTTTGATTCGGAGATCTTGTCCAGAAAAAAGACACCATATGATACCAGATGATCTACACAACTTCTGTGTTTATGAAATCCTGTTTGTTTCTTCTTCAAATGTATTGACACGGAATCATCTGTACTTGGTACCTTTCCATAGATCAGTTTTAGTTTCATTCGAGTTGGTGCGTTTATGTTAATGATAATCAATGCCTGCTAAATTTCCTTGGATTACTCCGTCTCTTTCTCACCCTCTATTTGAAAGTTATTTGAAAAAATTTTTTTCCTGTTGAGTTGGTATTCTTGTGTTTTTGATTTGTTTCCTAGATAGTATTTTTATAATGTTAATATCATTTTGTACTTACTTTATATACTTCGTACTTATTTTATATACTTCCGGATGATGCGGAAAGCATATTACGTATACAGTGTTAACATAATTAACACTCAGTTAACTTAGTTTAGATAACATACATCTGATACTAGTCTGCTTCCTTTCTGAACATTGACACTTAATTCTTCAGTTTCTGTTGTCATTTTGCAATTCTCTCAGCTTTGTTTCTACGTTAGAAAATATTTCTGCACAAGTTCTTTCATATCTCCACAGGAATGGCATGACTGACAGAATTTGTTTGGATATGATGGGTAATTTTTGCATTATATTGTACATCAATTGACATCAAACCCAAATATATGCAGTCTTCTCTTTTGGTGATGCTGTTTTTCTAGAATATTATCCATTTATTCCTCCATTTTCTTGGATTATGTATGCTTGTCTTTATGATAAGTGATTCCTCCCTAATTAATAATTATTCAGCGCTAGGAAGATAGTTATCTTTATGTCATATGCATGTATATTATTTTGTATATGATATCTCGGTTACAAAAACCAAAACAGAGATCTTTCTATTTGGGGATGATGCGGGGTTAGAAATGAACTTGAAAGGATATTTCAAGTCGTTCCAAGTCTCTTCCATTCAGTGTTAATTTAATTAACACTTAGTTAACTTAGTTTCGACAACATACAATTAGAATTGTACAATTTACCTGAGTCACGCCAGGTTATGATAGGTCGTGCGTGATCCAACGTGAGCGGATATCAATTTTTGTACCACATACGTGAGTGTGCGTGATCGTGAGTAACTGTGGTTTCGTCGTGACTCGACTGGACTGAATTTCTCCTCCAAAAGAGTTTCTTCCTTACAATGTTGGCAACACTCATTTACAATTCTCCTGTTAATCATTTCCCGAAAGAATGTTAAGTAGGTCATTTTTGTTAACAAACATTAATTATACCGTAAAGATTTTTTTTATACTCCAATCAAAATGTGAAGTTTTCGTTTGTCCTGTCAATCATCTCCCGAAATAATATTAAGTTTGGAGCGGGAGTCAATTAGTAAGTTTTTCGAGATTAGTTCCCAAACGGGAGTCTCGAGTGTAGTACCGTAGAATTTAGCATGAAGCTCAGATGAAGTCAGTAAAGTCCTCATTTCCCTGACCAAACCGATTGAAGTTTGGCGAGAAGCAAAAGAAGATTGCAGATTCTGAAAAGCGAGATTCATCTTGGATTGGAGTTTGAGATTCAGTGCGGTGTTCAAGCGTGATTCGCGCACACCTCTACATACAATTGATGCTAATCTCCTTCGTTTCTCAACATTGATTTTTAATCCTACTGTGTTTGTTTCATTTTTCTCTCAGCTTTTCCTCCATGTTAGAAAATAGCTCTGCATAAGTAACATCACTTATCACCATGCAGTACAAAAAGAACGCATGACTGGCAGGATCTGTTTGGATGTGATGGATAAATTTCATTATGCATCAATTGACGCTCTATTACTATGATGATGATTTCAATGAACCTTATATTCATCTAGAATTCCAACTTGCGACAAGATCTACACAACTTCTGTGTTTATGAAATCCTGTTTGCTTCTTCCTAAAATCCTTTTCCACGGAATCATATCTACCTGGTATCTTTCCATAGATCTGTTTTAGATTCATTCGAGTTGGTGCGTTTATGTTAATGATAATCAACGCCTCTTTCATTTCTTTGGATTACTCCTGCTCTTTCTCAACCTATATTTGAAATTTGGGAAAAATATCCTATTTTCCTTTTCAAATGGCTTTCTTGTGTTATTGATTGCTTTCCTAGACAGCATTTTTGTAAGCTAAACCGTTCCTTAGCATAACCTCTTCCTGTCATGAATTTTGTTCGTTTATCGGCTTCCTTGTATCTCATCTTACACTTTACATTTGAAAATGTCAATGACTACACTCTGCTTGTGTTAGAGCTTTCCGTATTCTTGCTTGAGCTTTGATTTCAGAAGTGGAGCGGTATTTTATACGTTGAACTGGTACTGCAAACAATGGAGGATGGGATTGAATTCGAAGACCTTGAGAAAATCTCCCTAAATATTTCGAAGAGGATGAAGAAAGTAGACTGAAAAATTATTTACTTAGACGAAATTACATTTAGTGGGCAAAAAAGCATGCAGCCAATTTAAGCATTGCTAAAAGAACGACAAATAAGCTGTACATCGTGATGTGCTCTTATCTCAGTTATCTCGCTTCCGGAAACATCAAAGATGAGGATAAGGGAATATAAATAACATTGTTGAAAGCATAACAATATGCTTCAAATGCAAATTGTTGAAGCTTTAGCAAGTGTAAGACGAAAATAAAAGATGTGTAGTCTTTAAGATAAGCCAGAGGAACTTGCGAAGCATAATATATGATAACCCCTAAAACACCTTGCTGATTATGGCAGAGCATCTTTTAGTAGATTCGTAGTCTCAATAGCTAGTGTGCCCAATGAAATGTATTATGGATGAAAAAACGTCATAGTCAGACAGATAACCGATGTAAATAGATGTTATAAAAAACCATAAAAATAATTGCTGATATTTCTAAATAAATTAAATAATTCTAAATTTTAAATATTTCTCTGGTAAACACTTTTAAAATATATAATTCCTGTAGAAATGTTACAATGATGATGCAATAATTGTTGATATTTTCTTTACGAACCTCTTACTTCTTACGCGACATAATATGGATAAAAATTGTAATTTAAAAATTAATATGTAAATTGTGTATTTAACCTATATTTAAAGTTTACCTTTTCCTTAGAAATCTTCAAAATTCCACGTCAGCCTCAGTGAACTAAATACATACGATAATGATTAGGTAGGGTTAAATATTTCTTTATTAATTTATGTAAATATATAAAACATGTCATTATTAAATATTCCTCATCTTAAAAACTAACTCATGATCTTTCGGTGTAAAAGTAATCCCACAATCTCCAGTATCATCCAACTCAATTCCATCAGGGGCGCAAACCAAAAACTCTCGCAAAACGCCAATTCCGAATAAAAACATAACCATCCGAGCAAACTCATCCCCAACGCACATCCTTTTTCCGGTTTGAAAAGGAATTAAAGCTTCGTGTTTAACGAAACCCCCTTCCTCGTTCAAAAACCGATATGGATTAAACTCCTCAGGGCGATCCCAAACTCTATCATCCATATGGATAGCCCATTGCAATGGGACTATCATCGTCTTTTCTGGAATAATATAATTTTCGATTTGAACCTCTTCCAAAGCACCGTGAGGAATCCCAACCGGAACTACCGATCGGATTCTTTGAGTTTCGGAGAAACACGCTTCGGCAAAAGGCATCGAAGCAACGTCGTTTAGACTTGGAGACCTGTTTTGTATGATGGTGTCGATTTCTTCGTGGAGCTTTTTTTGAATTTCCGGGTGTTTGCCCATGAATAAAAAGAACCATCTTAACGTGGTGAGGGTTGTATCTAACCCAGCTCCGAAGATATCCGCAAGTAAATAAAGGAGTTGGGTGGAGTTGTAAAATTTTTCTGTTGGTTCTCCTTTACGTTTCTCTTTTTCCATTATAAAGGCGTGCAAAATATTATCGGGCTGATAATTTGGGTCTTTTTCAAGGAATTGATTTAAGAGAGTTTTTTGTTTGGAGATTATCTTTTTATATTCTTCGTGTGTTTCAGCTTGCCCGTCTGTTATAAATGCCATTGATTTTTTGAAAGATGGAAGAAATCTAAATTGAATTAAAAATGAAGTTCAATAGGGTTGCTATGTAATATAGATATATCGTAGTCAGTTCCAAGCCAGGATACAGGAGGATGGGTGGTATTAATTCGTAGAAGCCAGGAGTAACATTAAAATAGGACTGATTCAATGATATCGAAAAAGCGAATTGAAACTAGGATGCTGAATGTTAAGATCTTATGATACGAAAAACTAAGAACCTTAGCATTGAAATGGAAAATGGATGTGGAATACGTTCAGAGCAATAAACAGGCAAGTGAACGAATCAGGGACTCAAAACGAAAACATAAAGTTATGAGAAGTTCCTATTAAAGAAGAATATTTCAATGTGAACCGCATCACTTATGTAACTAACTCTAGATGACATCAAAACAGTGTCACCTGTAGAGTGATGTTAAAAATGGTAAAGATATTAGCTCAACGTTTTGTCTAGATTTATTGGATTTATAATCTTTTTTTTTTAATTATAGGCGCTATCATGCCATCGTCTAGATCTGTTCAGTTAAAATTATTTTCAAAATTAATGAATTGATAATGAATGTTCAATATAAAGTACAGCTAAACATAAAGTGTCTTCAAACTTAATGAAATTTATGCAATATTTAATATTGGTATTAATTTATAATGCAGATCTAGATATATTGTTAATTAATAAGTCATTGCAGATCCTTTATGGTATAAACAATGAAGCATAAAAATGAGTATAAAATTATAAATTTGTTAATTACCTTAAGAACGGAAGAAAATTTAATGGTCCAGCAATTCCAATACATTTCGTTCCTTCTTCTTGAAGATGAAGTAAATAATTCCAAATTTTATCATCTCTATCATAAGAAGTTCCAAAAACAATTTCGTGAACGGTTGATCCTACGTTATGTTTTAAAATGTGATTTGGGTCTAAGATGATATCACCATTTGATGATGGTTTAGAGTGTTTAATATACTACAAAAAAATATTTTTAGTACAAAAAAATATTATTTTTATTATAAATACATCAATAAGCTCGTTCACTTCCTTTAAAATGAGCGATTGCATTGATTCTCGTTTACCGCCAATTTTGGACATTCCGAATTGTTTAAAACAGCTAAAAACGAATTTTCTTTGATCTTTCCATAAATCCTTTTCCGAACAAATAATACCTAAAACAAAAATATTTATGTCGATTTTAAATAAAATAATCTTTTGGTATCTATTTCTTTATAGTACAACTTTAGACATTAGTCATTCGAGGAACATCCGTGGTATTTTTGCCGAACCGGATGTGATTGCATTCTCAGACAACTGTCGAGGAGCTTGTGCCTTTCAAACCTTTTTTACGTTTCTAAATAGCAGGTAAAACTCTCGTTCCTACCTGAAAGTTCTAAACCACGATTTCTTCTCAAAAAAGATATCAAAAAAGAAAAAACAATAAAAAATTATGTGATAATTCTTATAAAAATTTATTATTTAAGAAGAGCGATTGTAAAAAGTGTTACAAAAGTTGTAATAAAGGTATATTTGTAATAGTCAATTAGTTTATATAAATAAAGTAATAAAAATAGCCCAAATAAGAGTAAAATCTAAGTGGGGTAACTCTGTAAAAAGAAAGGAAAAGAAACCTAAAAAAATTAATTCTATAACGAGTATAATCGTATCACAATTAATTTCGGATAATTTTGGTAATTGGAAGTTTGGAGTAAAGTAACTATCTAAAATTTATCTGAAAAAAACAAAAGAATGAATTTAAAATCAGAGACTCAAAAGCAAAATCTGTTATGGTTCAGTGTATAAGAAATAAACATTTAGACGTGGAAACAACTTCGAATCTGTTTCTGAAGAAGGTTGAAACATGGCATCCGAAACGTCAAACACTTTTTCAAAAGACACACGGCAAAACCCGAATATTTCTAGTTTTAAAACTAGTATTGGTCCTAGTAATAGTTCTAGTGTTAGTTCTAATTTCAGTTCAATTAACACCAGTTGTGAAAGCCTTCGTACTTATATTATTAACTTTTATGGAGAGAATACCAACGAAGAAATCAAGGACTCTGTAGTATCTTGATTAGGACAGAACAGGCACTACTACTAGAAAGGACATACAAGACGTATAGTGATCTACAGAAAGTAAATGAGAGATTACTACGATTCCACCTCTTACTTTCCAATAGTATGCCCGGTCTTTTCCGGATTGGAAAGTAAGGGTAACCATGTAAGACTAACCATGGAGAAAGTTGATCGTGAATTCCAAAAGACCCAGGACACATATCAAGGAGTTTGAATCACTGGAACGCCGGATACAGAAGAAGAAGAACAATAGTCTACCAGTAGGAACCATCGTCATTAACAGATCGAGTATCCAACTAACTATGGAAGAAACTACGGTATTAGCCAAAAGACTGAATTACGCGATCGCCCCAAAGAAGGTCCCGAAGGAAGAAATACTTTGTGGAAGCAGCGGTTGAAGAGATGAATGCACTGAAAGCCGAAGTGATTCGACAAGAAATTGCGAGGGTATTTAAATCAGCAAAACCACCGAAATCCAACTTGACAGTTAGTGAAAAAAGGTGCTCACTTCGAACTAGTTTTTGAAGAAGGTTGCAACAAGGCATCCGAAACGTCAAATAGTTTTTCAAAAGACACAGCAAAACTCAAAAGTTTCTAGTTTTAGATCTAGTATTTAGTGCTATAATAATAGTGTTAGTACTAGCGTTAGTTCTAATTTTAGTTCAACTTCAACTTCCCTAAATTTGACAAGTTAATAAGGGCGTTAGTTCAAAAATTGAAGAAGAGGACAAAGTATATCATCTTTTATTGACACTTAAAGAAGATTTTGATTCAGCAATCCCAGCAATGAATACCAAACAAACCATTTACTTCGTATAGTCACGAATATTAGACAAGGAATTAAAGTTAACAACAGAACAAGGGCAAATCTAATCAATCTGAATCTTCGTTTGGAACAAGTCTTGTTATAAATGTGGAAGTCGGATAACAATATCATTTGAATTCACAAGGAAGTGCAAAAGTAAATGTAGAAACGAAATTTCATTTATTGCTTTAAATGCTAATTGTAACAAAGATATGGGAAATTTTATTTTGGATTCAGGCTATACACAACATATGGTCATGGGAAGAATAGGGCATATATAGTGTATGTCAATTGTCACTAAGTTGAAATCGGAAGTTAAAATTGGAACAGTGAAGAACAACGAAATATTGTATGCAAAGAAACAAGGTATTAAAAGGTATTTATCACGATAAGGAAATTGCATTGGAAGTAGCTACGGGGGGAAGCTGTTTAATTTATTATTAATTTAAAAGTCAAAAACAATTGGACACGTAAAATTTGCATTATGTCCCTTGTAATCAGAATTTGTAAAAAATTCTCCAATAGGAAGTAACAGATTTTTTGGTATATCTGTTGAGCAAGAAGATATTTCCAAAACACTGAAGACAATTTGTATTAAAAATGCTGAGTTTATCCTTCCTATCATATATACTACAAGATAAACTGCAGATAATAGCAGTGTAAGATAATGCAAGAAAATATTATCCAACATCTTCTCGTGAAGCTATATAAAGAATTTTTATCATGGCTACGAATATTTTACGCATTCTGATTGTGTAGTCAGATAGAAATTAAGGTCCATTACTACCATCTTTCAGTTAAACCGACCTTATGTACATTACTACCACTAGCCCATTTACTACATTATCTAGTAGCAATCCCTTAGATAGCTTAATCAGAACATGGTAGTATTAAGGCCTTAGGCCTGCTTTTACCAACCTCCAGTTAAATTAACTAGCGGTGGTTATATCGATTTTAAGCGCTTCCATTGTGATGAGCCAGTTTTTAACTGTTAGATAAATTTATCAGGAGTTGGTAAAAGTGGCCCTTAGTATTGATTAGAATTAGTTTGAATATCCATTTTACCAGTACCATGTAATGGATCAAACATAAAAAAGTCTTTGCTTTGTACTTTAACTCCTTTATTTTAAAAAATACTGTCTGACTAGTTTCGGCTAATCGCTATCCTCAGAGACAAAGTCAATATAAGAAACTAATTCGGAATATGTAAGTCGGCTTTCATAATCACATGAATAGTATCAGTTAATTAAAACAATTTGAAATATAATAAAAACGTGGAACACAATTTCTTTCAAAGTTGATGAACGTGAACTTTATTTTTTTACTTTTATGTGATTATGAAAACCGACTTACATATTCCGAATTAATTTCTTATATTGACTTTGTCTCTGAGGATGGCTGAAACTAGTCAGACTGTGTTTTTTAAAATAAAGGACCAGTTAAAGTACAAAGCAACTTTTTTATATTTGATTTATTGGCCTTTACCCCCGTAGAATAAATGTTAATAGGAATTTATAAGACTATTCTGATGTAAGACTGCTTTCATAATGTAAATTTAGCTGGTTTTAATTGATTCAAGTTAGCGAAGCTTTAAAGCGTGCATAAAAGGTAAAAGTACTCGTAAACCATTTTGTAATGGTGAAAAGAAAACTGTTAGAATAGGTGAAGTGATACACTCAGATATTGCTGAACCAATAGCCACACATATTCAAGAAGGATACAAATATTTTCAAATTGATCAATGATTATTATCATTTTTTAATTATCAAACTGTTAAGGAATAAAAATGAGGCGCAGCAAAATTTAATAGACTTCATAAAGTTAATTAAAACTCAACATAATCAAAAAACACAGAATAAAATTGAATAACGGGGAGGAATTTGTTTTGAATTATTTTAAGACGTTTTATTGAAACAAGAGTGTAAGGTTGAAATCTAAAATATCACATAGTCCATAAGAAACTGGTACATCAGAAAGGATGAATAGAACTCTTTCGAACAAGGTTAGAACCAAATTTGTAGAAACAAATTTACCTCGAGAGTTATGTTTCTCTCTTTAAGTAATTGATGGCCCATCAAATTTTCTTATAAAGTCTTCCTATTTCAATATTTTAGGATAGAAACAAGATACCGTTTAGCGGTTAGCATGTTTGGGATTCATTTTACTATTTTTCCATAAAAAAAAGTAATACCGACAGATTTGACATTCCTAAAAAAATTATTCCTACTCTAATTACGGAAAATGCTCTTTAGTGGATAAATATCAAATAACATCAAATTACAGGTGGGATTTGTAGTCCAAGAAAAGCTCTTTTCAACGATGTCATGTTTATTAAATTCCGTTTAGTCATTTTGCAATGATTGGCATTTGTTTACAAACTTTTTCAAACACCTCCACCATTTTATTTTTAGTAATAAAGCGGAAATGATATAACAAAATTTAATTGAATTTTAAAAAGCGTACTGTTTTGTGTTATACTAATATAGCGGAATTTCAAGATAATTAACATTTTATAATTCAAGATGGCAAAAAACAGAACTGTGTAGCATTGTCAATAACAGAGGCTGAATACGTGGCAGTAGCAGGTTGGGCTCAAGCTAAAAGCTTAAATTTAAAAATACTATTAAATGATTTAAAAATAGATTATATTGCGATAATACAAGTTCTATTGATGTCAAAAAATAACGAAAATTCAAAACGTGCTAAGCATATTGATGTTTTAAAAATCATTTTTTGAGGGATTTAGTTTCAAAAGGTGAAATAAAAATTGATTATGTATTAACAGGTCAAAATATAGCCGATATGTTAACAAAATCATGGGGTAAAGATAAATTTGTTAATCTTAGAAATAAGATTCAAAATTTTGCGTTTTAGAAACGCAATTTTCATGTTAGTTAAAAAATGAAACATTTCAAATTGAGGATGAGTGTTAGAAATAAAATAAGTTAATAATGAGAGTTGGCGGTAAAAAGAATAATATAAGTCATAGAAAAAATGTTGGTTAAAAAGAGTGATTGTAAAAATTGTTAGAAAAGTTGTAATACAAGATCATTTGTAATAATCAATTAGTTTATGTAAATAAAGTAATAAAAATTACAGGATTGGAATTATTCAAGATTCTACTTCCAGATTTAGTATTAGCTTTAATTAAAACCCATTTGGCTTTAGCCATGCATTTCTTAAGATGACTAAACTTCAATGTTTTTAGTTCTAGATCTCTTTGGTTTTATCAAAGCTACAACAAACACCAGCATTAGAGTTAACATTAGAACTAGAAACATTCGGGTTTAGCCATGCATCTCTCAGAGCTGGGTAATTGCATGTACTTTAAAAATAATTACAATTAAAAAAATACTTTTTCAAGAATGCAATTAATTACAATTATAAACTACTTTTTCAAATAGAATTTAATTACAAGTACATATCTTAAAAAAAGAAATTATTAATTATTTTGCAAATTATTTTTCTAATTACTATCTAAATTAATGAAATCCTAGTACAAATATAACTAATATGATAATAAAGCGAATTACTTCACTCTTACTTCTCTTGAACTTGATAAATTTTCAATTTGAAAGGAATTTATTTATACAAAAACAAAGATCATCACGTAGCATTTGAGTTAGTGCGTAACATAATCTCATATAGGTAATGACCATTCTCTTGAATGCTGTTTTCCATCCTTCTCAATCACCCATGTCATGTAATACTTATCGAATAGAATCTTCAACTTTTCCAAATTGCGTGGTTTACGAGTGTACACTTGGCTTTTTAGAGACCTCCCATAGGAAGAAATTATATGCAACCTTGTCAATGAATAGAGAGCTTATGCGCGAAAAAACATAATAACAAACTCTAATAACTCTTTCCAATGGTCAAAACCAAAAACTTATAGATAATGTAAAAGTTCCTTAAAAAGTTAAGAGGAAGAAGAGTATGTACAAACACGAAACAAAATTATTTGTTTGGAAAATTCATGTTGAGATAAAAAATCCATTCAAAAAACATACGTTTGACAATATCAAACTGTTTTTGTATTTATCTTTATAGTCATCTTTTTTGAAATCATTTTACGTGTAGTTTGTTAAAAACATAGATCTTGCTCCAATTCTGGTTCGAGAATATCACAAACTTCATCTTTCGTTTTTTCGATGATTGATACTACTTCCAACAGGCTTGGTATGCTTCCAGAAGACTTCAAATGCTTTCACAAGATTTGATACAACTTTCAGAAGCTTTAAATTGCATTCAGAAGACTTGAACTGTCCACAAGACTTGATACTGTTTTTTAAAGACTTCAAATGCTTCCAGAAAACTTGATACTGCCTCTAGAAGACTTGATACTGCTGCCAGAAGACTTAATATTGTTTCGAGAAGATGTAAACTGCTACAAAAGACTCGATACTGTCTCGAGAAGACTTGATACTGATTTTAAAAGATTTGAAATGCTTACACAAGATACAGTTTCCAGACTTGATACAGCTTTGAAATTCTTTCAGAAGACTTAATATTGCTTCCAGAAGACTCGATACTGCATTAGGAAGACTTGATACTGCTTTCAGAAGTTTTGATATTGCTTTGAGAAGATTTAAACTGCTTCCAGCAGATTCGATACTGCTTCGGGATGATTTGATACTACAGAAGACATGTTTCCAGAATGCTTGAATTGCTCTTCCAGAAGATTTGATGCTGCCCCTGAAATACTTGATTCTAGAAGAATTACTATTGCTACCAAAAGACTTGAAATGTCACCAGAAAACTTGCAATACTTCAGAAGACTTAATACTATTTCTAAAAAACTAGAAATACTTCCAGAACACTTGATATTACCTTAGGATGACTTCAAATGTTTTCAGAAAACTTAATACTGATCTTAGAAAATTTGATATTCCTTCCAGAAGATTTAAAATGCTTCCAAAAGACTTAATACTATCTTTAGAAGACTTGCAATGATTCCAAAAGCCCTTGTTAATGTTTATAGAAGACTTGATACTGCTTGTAAAACTGCTGGCAGAAAATGTTCTTTATTGGACAAAATGCAAAGACTTGAAGAAGACATCTTTATTGCAAAAGGTAAGAAACTGAATGTTTTCAGGTGAACAGTTTAAAAAATGTCAATTAAAGACTAAACACTGTTCGTAAAACTGTAAACACTGCTGACAGAAGGCATTTCCTTTTTTTTCATCACTCTTTTTTTTAAGAACCGTCATTCGTCGCTTGAGTCTTTTCCCAACTCAGTGTTTTCAGCACTCAGCACCCATATTTATGTTCAAAACTGTCGTATATGAAGCTGCGAAGCAGCTAGATTGTCTTACATACACTACTGATGGTCTAAAAGTAAATCTGGCTGCAAAATTGTTCCAATTTTCAATTTGACTATCACAAATGTTACACAAAGTGAGGGCCCACAAACGCATTGGCATTGGAATTGGAATGAATTACATTAGCAGCAATTCCAGAGTGACCTGAGACTTAGATCAGAACAACCCTGTTAGTGTGGTACACTCAGTGTGGTTAAAGGCACAAATCGTTTGAATCATCAGTATTTCCACACAAATTTTGATAATCCACTACTTGATTTCGAGCTTTGTGGAGATGATTTTTCCGCTTCTGTCCTCGTTTATTCTCAAGATCATTCTTCACTTGCGCAATCAATAGAAATAAATGGCGAACATATGATAATATTTTTCATCCCACTTTTCCAGTGTTATTTATTTAGAAATCTGAAATTAGTAACACCGGCCAATAAAGAAAAACGAGAATGATTAACTAGAAACAAGCTGTTTTTACGGAAGTTTATATTCGAACATTAGCCTAAGCTTTGATAGACGAGCACACATTGATATGTCAAGTAACCTGGGAATACCGCCAAAATGCAAACTGGGACAAGGATTGTTCAGGAAGATCACGAAATTAAGACGAGCTGAAAGCTGTCTTCCTGTAAGAAGTGCTCATTACTGACCAACAACTCTTGGCTTGAATAATAGACGATTAGCGGAGGTATAACGTGGTATAACACTCTAAAGAATATCTTATTTTTTCTTTCAACAAAGTACATTGCATCTTCTGGAAACCAAATGTTAATTTAATAATTAAATTTAAAATAATTTAATATTTTTTTATGGTAAATATTATAGAAATGACAGTATCTTTGGCAACTGGTTGGTCCTCTATTATGGTAATAAACATGTTACTTTTCAATTTTGACATTCAAACGGGCAATGCCCTTTCATAGATACTGTTATTAGGATGAAGTAATAAATAATTGAATAATATAATAACAAATTATAATTCCAACAAGGAATTTGTTGCAATTAAAATTCCAAATTACTTCAATAAAAAAGTACTTAAATACTTTTTGAGCAAGAATTCGGAAACTTGAATGTCCGTAATCCTAACCCTAATATCAATTCTTAGTGCTAATGTTCTACTAGAATAACACCAAACCTAGAGGTAGCAACATTCGGGTCTTAAGAAACGTACGGCTAAACTCGAATGACTAATTCTAGATTTAGTGTTGGGTATTACCAAAACTTGTACTAACACCAGCATTAGAACTAACATTAGAACTAGAAATATGAGGGTTTAGCACTGCATCTCTAAAGACGTTTAAATCAGAATGTTTCTAATCCCACACTTAGTGTTAATTCTGGTGCTAGTATTCCAGCATTAGACGGTAGTTTTTTCTTATTGAACTAAAAGTAGAACTAACACTAGACTTATAGCTAGCATTGTTCGGGTTTACCTGACTTAGGAGATGTACGGCTAAACCCGAGCGTTGCTAGTTTTAGATCTAGTGTTAATTTTAATGATACTGTTAGAGTTAATTTCAGTTATTATTCAGCATTAGATTGTTCTATATTTTTATAAAACTTAACGTAGAACTAACTATTAATAATAAAGAACACATATTAATTCGTTATATCGAGGCTTTATTGTACAAACTTATGTAAAGAAATGATTTTCTTATTACCATAGATTACCATAAAATTTTTTATTGGGGTCGTTTATTTATCATTTCCTCCAAGTTACATCATCAATTGGTAATTATGAACGACTTGTTCGCCTCGTTTATCCTTGATTCACTTTTGTTTAATTGTTAATTGTTTTAAAATGGTAAAAAATTAAATGCCTTAAGCAAAATTATCGATAAAAAGTGATTAAATAAAAAAAAAGAGTAATAAAAATTTTTTTTTCAGTATAAAATAGACGTTTCGTTGAAAATTAAGTAATTTATTCGAAGCCTACGATGAATGTAGATAAATGTAGTAAAATTGAAAACCCATTCCGAACGATTATTGCTCAATGCACGCTAATTAACGCTCTTAAGGTGTATGCACGACCGTGACATTTGATTTATTAGTACCACCTTATACGTTTATATTAGTAATTCCCGATTCATTTATACAAAACGCATTCATAATGTCAATAATTTCTATTAATAACTTTTTCTTGTTTTATTTTTATTACTAATTTTATTATCTAACTAAAATTAATATTGAATTATAGGTTAAAATTATAAAAATCTTTTCTGTTAGTTATAAATACAGTACACTCGCGATGATGTGAACATACGGTAATGAGAACCTGTCTGGTGTGAACAGGAAATTATTTATATTGAAAGCTGTATAGCGTTAACAGTGTATAGCCATGGTTTGAACAAGTGCATTGTGGCTTATGTCAGGATTTTTTGTTATACTTTTTGTACTTTAAAGCATATTCAAATCGTTTGTACACTTGTATAGGGTGTTTCGGTGACTCGGAGAACAATTAGTCACAGATATTAAAATGAAAATGGGATGATTTATGTGAACATGGTAAAAGTACTCAAATTGTAAAGATACACTCTATCAAAGTTAAAATATGTTAAGACATTTTTCTAAATATCTTAATCACTATTCATGGTAAAGCTTGGAAATTTGGTACCGTTTAAACCAATAATGGGCAACTTATGAGTTGAATGATTTCTAAGATTTCTTTGTTTTTTTTTTGAACTTTTTTATTCTATCGTAACTCCATCTGTTTTCGCAGCTTTTAATAGAAAATTTATTTTAGAAACTTTTATCATTCTTAGATAATATTAATAAATATCATTTTTAATTAATAAATATTATTTTTCAGAACATTGTTGTGTCCAATGTTCTGAAAAACAGCTCATGCTGCTAACAACTTAGCAGACTTTAACATAATACCGGAAAGTTTGGAGATGTAGTAGCTCATGCTGCGAACAAGTTAGTTGTCTTTAAGGTAATGTATATTGTGTGGAAAAGTGGTAGCTTATACTGCCAACAAGTTGGGAGACTTTAAATTAATGAACAGAACTTTGGAGACCAGAAAAAGACTTACGCTGCCAATAAGTTTGCAATTTTTCAAATAATATATAGTAATCATTGTACATATAGTTATTATATTGGAATAGACTCCACCTTAATGAAGAAAAATGTGAAAAAATTACTTTTACATTAAAGAAAGTACCGATTGTTTTTGAGTATTACATCAATAACCATAAACTGAAAAGCTGCATGGAAGAAAGATTTAGGGGTAATATATACACAGAGCTTTAACTTTGATGAGCATGTAAGAGCTACAACTGCATCAGCACTAAGGTTGTTAGGATTTATTATAAAAAATTGTCACTCCTTTTCCAACATTGACACCATGAATACCTGTATAACTCATTAATCTGATCAAAATTGGAATATGCTGTTGTGAAACAGTACAAAATAAATTTATTAAATATATTTTCTACAAAAAATAAAATAGATTTATTGGTTTTCAATCCTACGAATTCGCTCGTAGAGGTTTTGATATGACAAAATTATCGATCAGACGGGGGTGATAAGTCTTGGTTTTTTGTACTAAACAATAAGGTGCATGCTTCATAAATTTTGAGAGGTGTTGGTTTGTACGTCCCTGCATATTCTGGTCGTCCTAGGGCTTTGTTTAGTGTAATGTGTTTCTCTACGGAACTTAAAAGAAATTCACCATTAAATAGAATGGTATCATTATAATAAAAAAATTATCAGAAGAAAACTCGCTACCAATATTTTCGGTTTTATACAAGGAGTTTAGAGCTAAATGCTTTGTAGCGCTTGATTGATTGAGTATTGGTTGTATTTACTGCTGTATTTTGACCTGATTTTAGTATTGTTTTTTTGAGAAACGTTTTGTTTTATTACTATTAGTTGAAACATGTAATTAGGATTATAACCTGTTTGTTTCAATAAATAAATTATTATATATATAGTTAGATACAGAGCTGGGTTAACTACTTGAAAGAAATAGTGGAGTATAACTGCTAACTACTTTTAGAAATGGTACTTTGATTACTAACTACCAAGTAGTTAATAGGTGAATATCTAACTACTTTTTAACAGTATAATAAAACGTTAATATATATATATATATATATATATATATATATACGTATTTTAAAAATTTTGAAATTTGTTGCATCAACATATATGAAAAGATACATTCTTCTTACATAAACAATATCACTTTTCTACGGCGATTATCTGTAAAAAAGTCATAAGAAAGTATAAGGGCCCATATGCCATAATGCCATAAACGATTTTTAATTAAAAATTAAAATTAATTAAATATTAAAAAAAAAAACCGTATAATATTAAACTGCGATTATCTGTGAAACTAGATGGAATATCGATAAAATAAAATATACTCCATATTAAGAACATATCATGTTATCACCAGTTCAAATTTAAAATTAATTTTTAAGTTACTACTTAAAACTCCTGCGTTTACTTGTTTACTAACAAGTAAACGCAGGAGCTTGTAACTTTGAAAATAACTTTTAATTTAAGTTATCTTTGCTTAAAAAAACCGTGTGCTGAAGAAGATTGTCATCAGATATAGTATGTCCTTCTTGATGGTTAAAGCAAGGTTGCAAAATTGATGATACGTACGTTGGTGTTATACTTTATAAATATTTATTTAATTAACTTTAATTTAATTAATATAAAAATAATTTTTTTATCCTTTTTTCACCAATTATTAAATTAGGGTCTATATAAAAATTTACTTTTGGTGATAATTACAATTTATTGTTTCTATACTAGTTTCGAGCCTTGCTCTTCTTCAGTAGGTACCTACAAGTTTACAATATATAAAATGAACATATTAATATAAAATAAAATAATAAAATCTTACGTTATTACTAACAAATTAGAAAAATTAATTACAATATTTTTCAAAATTTACATCAAAAGTTGTTGTGTGACGTTAGGTTTTTTTGTTTTTGTTTTTATATTTGTGTTTTAGGTACGGATCTCGCAGGCAACTATAGATTGGTTTTTGGGTCGGGATAATTTGTTCGTTAAGGCTTATAATATTACTGTTAATTTCAATAAACTTGTTGATTTCGTACATTTCCATTATTTCCATAAGGTTGCTTTTATTAAGTTGGTGTAGTAATTTAATATTTTTATTTTCGTCAAATTCGTGGTTGTTGAAAATTAGATGTTTTCCGAATGCCGATTTTGAACTCCTTTTATGTTCTTTAAGCCTTGTTTGGATACTTCTTCCCGTTTCACCTATGTATGTGGCTGAACAGGTCCCACATTGTAATTGGTATATGCCACTTTTAGCGAGAGTTGTAGTCTTGTTTTTGTTATTAATTAATAATGCCTTCAGATTGTTTTTGTTTTTAAATGTCATTGTTATGTTGAACTTATGGAACATTTTCTTGATTTTATGGGATATTTCTCCTGGGTAAGTTATGGATCTGTACGTTGTTGGTTTATCAGGTTTTCGGTCGGATAGGGAAGTTGTTTCTTGAAGATTATATTTGTTTTTTATTTTCGAAAATATTCGTATCATATGTTTCGTATATCACGAATTTGACGAAAATAAAAATATTAAATTACTACACCAACTTAATAAAAGCAACCTTATGGAAATAATGGAAATGTACGAAATCAACAAGTTTATTGAAATTAACAGTAATATTATAAGCCTTAACGAACAAATTATCCCGACCCAAAAACCAATCTATAGTTGCCTGCGAGATCCGTACCTAAAACACAAATATAAAAACAAAAACAAAAAAACCTAACGTCACACAACAACTTTTGATGTAAATTTTGAAAAATATTGTAATTAATTTTTCTAATTTGTTAGTAATAACGTAAGATTTTATTATTTTATTTTATATTAATATGTTCATTTTATATATTGTAAACTTGTAGGTACCTACTGAAGAAGAGCAAGGCTCGAAACTAGTATAGAAACAATAAATTGTAATTATCACCAAAAGTAAATTTTTATATAGACCCTAATTTAATTTAATTTATTTAATTATCGAGCATTTCTTTATTATTTCTTTTGTCTATCAAGTACTGTATGTACTGTAAATCTAATTTATTTTTTTACTATATCTTTTTCTGATTCGGATGTTTGTTGTATTTATCATCATTTTATATTTTTAACTGTTTTAAAAGTAGTTAAATTACTTAGGAAGAATTAAAATAAAAAACATATGCACTACTTTCCCCGAATATTTTATGCTAGCATAAAATAAAAGTTAACTACGTTTGTAGCTAACTACTGCCCAGCTCTGGTTAGGTATGTCTGTGAAGCGGTGATAGCTTAAGCTGCCAAGAATTTGGCAGACTTTGAATTGATGAACAAGACTTTGGAGACAAAACAGCTAATGCTGCCATCAAGCTGGCAGACTTTAACATGATAAAGGGGAGTTTGGAGATGTAGAAGTTCATGCTGCCAACAAGTTGGTAGTCTCTAAGATGATATGTATTTAGTCTGTGGAACAGTAATAGCTCATGCTGCCAATAAGTTGGCAGACTTTAAATTGATGCATGGCATTTTGGAGACAAAACAGCTCATGCTGGTAATAAGTTGGCAAATTTAAAATAATAAAGGAGAGTTTGGAAACGTAGTAGCTCATGCTGCTAATAAGTTGGCAGATTTAAAACTAATGAACAGAACTTTGTAGACAAAGCAAGTCATGCTACCAAAGAAGTTGACTCAATTTTTCGGGATTCTCAATTTACGCTCATTTATATATGTATATATCGATAATAGAAATCGATTATGTAAAATCGATTTCTTATACGAATTCAGATTCTAACATCAAAATTCCACCACATACTTAATAACATTGAAACAACGAATCTATTGTAGAAACAAATAGCAATAGCCGTTTTGGACATCTACAAAGCATTCGATAGCGTGTGGCCCAAAAGATTAATTTACAAAATGAACCTACTCAACGTAGATATACACATTATAAAAATAATAGACGACTTCCTAAAAAGCCGTCAAATTAAAGACCAAATAAATAATAGATGTTCTAATCTCCTTTGTAAGGTGTTCTGCAAGGGTCTCCTTCATCTCTCACTCTATATAACATCTATTGTTCAGACATTTACTCGCCAGGTCCCTTATTCTTAGGTTTAACATGTAATGTACTACAATACGCAGACGACAAATATGCTGCTTAATACCGGATAGTTGCTGAATATCTGGCTTTTGCCGGATATTAAAACAGGTCCTTAAAAGTTTTCCCCCTAGAAGTAGTAGTCATTGGAGCAAGTTGTCATTTTCGTAAACTAATAAAAGTTCCGAATGATTTTCAAAAATCACATCTCAAAAACGTATGAAGTTGTTGAAATGCAGTATTGTTCATGAAAAGTACATGATTTTTTTTACAAATAGCCATTATTTCAGTAATATGTCTTAAGAATTCGATTTTTAACGATTTTTTGAAAATTAAGATATTTTTAGCAGCAAATTGTCATACTCGTAAACTAAGTTCCGATTGAGTTTAAAAATTAATGACTACCAAACGAATTAAGATATTCAAGTATGGCTTTTATGCTTTTATACATATAAAAGCATATACTTCTCTTTATAAATTATAACAAATTTCATCAATATTTTTTTTTAAATGATAAAGAAAATATATAATGAAATGCTACAAATTTCTACCAAGTATGATTTTATTCTGATGAAAGTGCATACTTTCCTTTATAAATAATGGAAAAAATCATCAAGATATCGTAAGAATTTGATTTTTGCGATTCTTCAAAAATGATTAATGAAATTTTTGTTTTATGAAATGTTTTGTTCTGAAACAAATACTTACTCTCGAATACCTGTATATGATATAAAACTAATTTTGAAGTTGACAGTTACATATAATGGCCGGATATACAGGGTGGATCAGGTATTGGTAGAAAACAAATGAGTGGTTTTCGACCTCCGTTTTCTGAATAAAAAATTCTTATAACACAATGTTCCATCCTTCGTCCATTTAAAAACATGATACCATAAAATGACCACAACTTTGAGTACTGCTGGAAAATGAAATATACTAAGCATGCTTTGCTTTAGTATTGCTTTAATTTAGCTGAATTTCACACAGAAACGTCAATTTGAAATTTTATTGAATTTTTCACATATCTTCGAACCTCTTAATAATGTTGTATACCAACAGTGAATACATTAACAAATGTACAAACATTTATGAAATATTTTGTACAGATGTGCGTAATTGATGGAATGCAACAATCCCCCGACGAATTTGGAAGTCACAATCCTATAAATTGGTCTACGAGAAGTCCACAGTTAAATATGATATATTTTTTCTTTCGGAGTTACGTAAAATTTCTGGTGTATACAGTGAAAAAATGACAAAGAGTGAAAAATTGAAGATTTCACGAATTTGCGTTTATAAAGTAAAAATGTCTTTGAAAATGTAAGGCAAACTGCATATCTTGAGCAAAATTTGTTTTTAGCTTAGCAATTTCGTTGTTTTTTACATAAGTAGTTTATTATTAAAACCTACATTTTTGTAATTTTCACATTAAAAAAATGATAAAAGAGAAGTGTAAGTACGAAGGCTTTCACGACTGGTATATTCGAAGTTCGAACCAGTTTTTGAAGAAGAAGAAGAAGATACATAAGCAAAACCTCCTTACTGTCATTCCTCACTTTCTATTCATAGCCTGTATATACTGGATAACCCGATATTCGGCTGAAGATGATGCCAGATATCCGGCTTTTCGTAAAATCACTATATGATCCATGACTACTAACCGCTAACATAGCTAAACACACGCTTAAAACATTATAAACAAAAGTGAAAGGGCTAAGACTAATAACAAAGATACGCCGCCCGAATAACTCATTACATAACATACGTAACTAATATACGAACGAACAAACATTACTCTCATTACAGATTAAAAACTTTAAGACAAGAGCTTTTTGACAAACCATTGAATAGACAAATTATGAACAATATGTGTATAAGTAGAAACGACGACATTGTAAGACAAGGACACAAAAGAAATGTATGTGAATAACTCCTTGGATAAGAAAAAGGCTTTCCATACATTTAAATATGTACATATAATTCTCGTTAATAAAATGTAATTTATGTTTTTTAGGCGACAGGACCCGCTATGGTAGGTTTATGGCGATTAACTAATATTTTCTCTCTTTCATTTATTAATCAAGATAGAACGGATTTAACTAAATCTACACTTGGAAATGTTGCAAACAAAATAGCTATGACGATGCAGTTTGATTTTCACTTGTCATTTCCATTTTCCATACTTTTGTAGCGTTAATTGTTAAAGTTAATTGAATTCGAAACTTAAAATTTTTCCACAAGGGTAATAAAAGTTTCTATAATAATTTTTTTTATTAACAACTGCGAAAATATATATAGGGTACAATCGAATAAAAAGTTTTGTGCAAACAAATCTTTGAAACATCTGTATACCACTATTCGGGCAGACTTCAGCTAATAAATTGCCCTGATATGATGAAATGTCTTAAAATTTGATATCTTTGATTACCTGTACTTTTGTCATTTTAGGTCTGCACTATTTTTGTCAGACAGATGTTCTTAATAATGGGGTGCGTCTTAGATTCGAAGCTATTTCGAATAGACTTAGAACTAGAAAACATTCTGTGTTTAACCGTCTATGTGTCTAGTTCTAAGTTTAGTGTCGGTTTTAACTCTCACGTTAATTCTAGTTTCAGTTTAACCGTCTTAAAAGACGTAAGGCTAAATCCGAATGTTTCTAGTTCTAGTTCTAGTGTGTGCTTTAATGCTGGTGTTAGTTCTGGTTGTAGCTGTTATTCAATGCTAAATTGTATATGTTTCATTCAAGTAAATCTAACACTAAAAAACTAACACTAGATCTAGAACTAGAAATATTTGGGTTTATACGTGCATCTGAAGACAAGTTATATCGTATTCGTTCGAATCTAAGATTTTTGCCAGGGAGATGTTCCTAATAATGGGGTGCGTCTTAATTTCGAATGAATCATCATTCTTTTCGTAAATTGTCATTATATTTCCACATATACATGTAGTGTGGTTAAAATTATTCGGTAAGTCACCGAAACACCCTGTATAAAAGGTAAGTATGAATGCGTCTCTGATGTAAATATATTGTTATGTAAATGTTTAGAACAAGATGGGGAAATTAATAAAATTTTTAAGTTTAAAAAAAGAATCCAATATAATCCAAGAAAGTAAAAAAAAATCAGGTACGACGTTAGCTAAACAATACCAAGTTTATAAATTAACAATCTGCGGTATCAAAGAAAAATGAAAAACTTATTGTCGATACTGTAATTGATATGCGAAAACACCAAAAAAGTGCACCTTGAAAAGTCGGCAGTTCCACTTTTTGAGGAGAAATTTTGCAAGTGGTTTCTTAAAGAAAGAGAAAAGAAGTCATTATTAAAGCGATTGAATATTGATACTTTCACGGCCACTGATGGAAAGATGCAAAGATTTAAACATCGTCGTGATTTAAGGTCTTTGAAAATCGCAGGGAAGAAATTGTCGGCCAACCCAGATATGGTGAATGCTTTTAAAGAGAATG
Source organism: Onthophagus sagittarius (assembly GCA_036711965.1). NCBI lineage: Eukaryota > Metazoa > Arthropoda > Insecta > Coleoptera > Scarabaeidae > Onthophagus > Onthophagus sagittarius. Next base: position 37,194,568 of record JASERS010000003.1, on the reverse strand, counting down.
TAAAACGTATGACAGTTCATTGGGAAGATAGCCATGATAAAACTACCATTTAACAAATGAAAAGAATGAAACAGCAAATCACCAAGAAATTCCACATTGAATGATTTTGTAATAAAAACAATATTCTAAAACGGATACACAACTAATATAGGGAACTAGTGCTATCACCTTAAAAAGAAACTGTTCTTGTGGATAACGCAGCGTTCCATCCACCAACAACGCAACTGAGGGCTAAAGATAGGATGATTTTTGTGAAATTCTAAAACATGCAAATAATCTAAAATGTAAACACCTTCTATTGAGAAAGGTAACGATGACAAAATTACCAGCTAACAAATAGAAGTAATCATGAAACGGCAAATCATCAAAAAGTTCCACATTAAATAATTTTCAAATCAAAGCGTTGTTCTGACATGGATACACATCTAATATAGAGAACTAAAACTGTTACTTCAAAAAGCAACTATCTTTGTAAATAATGCGTCGTTCCATCACCAACAACGAAACTGAGGACTCAACTTACTTTCTAATGTTACATATTAAATACAACCCATAGCACAAAATATGTTATGGCTCACCAAATTGTACTATTGTATCAGTTTAAGTAATCAGTAATCATACATTTGTCTGCGACGCAGGCGAAACTTGACCGACCAATAATCGAGAAGACTTAGAACATTTAGATTTATCACCTCTAAAATTTTAATCATCATATGAAGAAATAGTGTCCGACCAAAACTCAATTTTGAGCCGAAACCGAAATTCGGCCATGGTTGTAGTTTCGGCTGAAACCAAAATCGAAACTAAAACTATTTTCCTATTATTATGTAAAAACTGGACTTTTTCTAAATTGAAATTTTTTTAAGTTAAACAGTTCGATTTAACCATTCTAAGAGACGTGCGGCTAAACTCAAATGCTTTTTTAACACTAGACCTAGAACTAGAAAGTTTCGATTTAGCCGTGCGTCTTCAGACGCAAAATAAATATATCCAAACACAAGAATATTTCATGATGGCACGCAAACTTATAAAAAATAATTGGGAACAGATTTTACATAGCAATTATCAATAACTATATGATATGATTATATAAATAATTGCACTGCGTAACTTCATTTTTTCAAGTCTACAAAAATAAACCACTTATGCACTTGAAAAAATGTGGCGATGTTTCATTTGCCAGAACCTAGCGAAATGGTTTTCAAGCACAACCACCATAGTAATGGTGGTAATAATGGACTAAGTATGTAGATATTTATACTTAAGTATGTAGATATTTTAATGTAATTTATCGCAAGATAGGGTACGGTCTGGAATCCCAATATGGTAAGGTATAAGGTTTTGTTTTAAACCGGTCACAATTAACTTTTATGGGCGAAGTTTCGGTTTCGGCCAATATACAATCGTCCAAATCTTTATTCTACGCCGAAACTGGCCGAAACCGAAACCGAAATTTCGGTCGGACACTAGCGAAAAAGCATTACATTCCGCTATAGATATTAAGGAAAAACTAAAATGCAAAAAACTTGGGCTATGATGCCATTACGGATACAATAAATTTACTACAGAATGCAACTCCAATAAGTTAATGAATAAGTGGTTCTAGAAGTCGACAGTAATGTGGAATATTTGGACAAGAATGTGACAGCAGATGTTGTGGAAACGCCTTCTTCAAATGATGCTAAAAATGAGTGTACTCAAAAAAAAATGTTATTCCAATGCAATTAAAGTCTGTAATATTACTGTAGAAAGGTCAAATCAAAATTACATAAATATAAGTGAAATCATTACCTTGAAAACAATAATATAATCAAAACATTCAAAAAAAATCCAGATTTTTTTAAGTCTTAGGAATGTTCATGAATAATTCGTTTAGGTTGACGTAATAAACTTAATTTATTTAATTACGCCTTCCTTAGCGTATGATCGACCCACTATATTTTTTGTTCACAATATTGCGAGTCTACTGTATTCATATATAAATAAAAAAGAACTCTCATTGACTACCTAGTACAATAAATTTATTCGTATTATTAATTAAAATTCTAAACGTACGGTGGGTTTGAAGTTTTGTCGCGAATTTATAATATACACCGATTGTTTGCGAAAAAAATAAATTTCGCGCTCTGTGTGTGGTGAGGAGGTTATGGTTCTCTTCCACCATAACCTCTGGTATAGCCGTCTCTTTTGGGATAGGTCCGCGCAACCTACTTTTTCGCCAGAAAAAAAAACCGTTTATTTTTTTTTTAAATTCGCGACCGTCCACAATAACTCTCTATTCGATAACGAGTCGCGATTTCTCTTTTTTGCATCCCGTCCCGGTGAAAATTCTTCGGTTACTTCTAATCTAGAGGTCATTAGCACGATCTTAATAAGTTTTTTTAACGAAATTTTAAATAATTTTTCGTCAATTTACGAGAACATACAGTGTGTTATTTTTTAAAAATATTATCTTTATAAGATTAGATGTTATCTAAGTTTAGACCGGTAAAGGACAACGGCCTCACAATATTGTGACCTTCTATTAGCCGGTGTGTCGATAGGAAAAAGGTGGTAATTAACAAAAAAAAACGTATCATTTGTAGCGGTTCTAAATTATCTGTGACCATGAACGCGCACTGTTTACTTTCTAATCGTCTACTGTTACATTCCTTTGATTTAACGGCGAGGTCTCTGCATTGATCGCGGTATTATTTACTACTATAAAAGACTTGTGATTATTATTGTTCTTTTTTTAACAATTCTTTTCATCAATATATTTATTCTAAAAAATAATTTATTTAATAAAATATGATTCATAAACAAAAATTAAAAGCAAGACATATTACCGGCGCCTTCGCCATTTTTCATAAAATCTTTACAGTCACATCTATATTCTATATAATACAAAAAATATCTTCAAATGTAACTTTACTCTCTTATTTGCATCTTAAATATTTTCATTATGATTAATGCAAAACAGATATCTAAACATGATCTACACGTATACATGACATATACAAGTCATCTACGTATCACCGCGGCTCGCTTCGAGCTCCGTTGTTTTACGGTGTTTAGATAGCTTTTGCCGAGTTTTTATTTGTTTTGTTTGTACCGTGTTATTCTCCGGATTCTTGACTTTGGGTTTACTACTGGTTTCACCCATAGTTTCGCGTGTATCGGTTGTATTTTTGGTGTTTAAGTTTCCTCATAGTGCGGGTCTTTTCCTGATTTTTGGTTAACGTGTCTCAAGCCGTGCCGTTGCGGACGGGTTTTTCTTCCGACGGGTTGACCGGGGAGGACCTGTCCATTTCGGGGTGGAACGGGCGGCACGCGGGCGTTGCCTTTCTCAGCATTGAGAGTGTGAGTTATATATTTTTATCTTTTTCTTGTCAGCAATGAACTGCTCCAATTGCTAGAAGGCGATCACTTCGGAGTCGTCCGCGACGCGGTGCGACTCATGTCAGGGCCGTTTACACGTTCATTGTGTCGGTCTCACGGAGCGTGATTTTGTTACGACGCGCCAGAAGTCCAAATCCATCAAATTCGTCTGTAATTCCTGTAACGGGAATATGTCCCATCATAAAGATATACAAGCTTTATTGTCAGCAATGAAAGCTGAATTCGTGGCGTTGGTTGACAAGTTGCGTGAGGACTTCTGCGAACAGTTGCGGAGTTTGCGTGAGGATCTTGCTGGCCAGCGGCCGAGTGATTCTAATGAGAGCATTTTCGAGGAGGTACATCAGGAATTGGTCGATCGCCAGAACCGAAAAAAGAATCTTATTATATTCGGTGTTTCCGAACCGGTACCTTCCGGGGGCCAATCGCCGGCTGCTTCTGATCATGTTACTGTGACTAACATTACCAAATGTCTTATTCCTACCAATGCTGATACGTTTAAAGTTTCTAGACTGGGTCGTTTTAATACAGCTAACGATAGGGGTCGTCCAATTAAGGTAGTCTTTGATTCGGACGAATGTGTGGTCCGGTATATTCGTGAGGCTAAAAAGCTCAAAAACTTTCCTGCTTACTCAAATTTAAGAATTAGCTATGATCGAACTCCTAGGCAGATAAAATATTACAATCAGCTCAAGCTTCAGTTGGAGCAGCGTACTGCTAACGGTGAACCTGACCTCCGAATACGCTATACCAATGGCACCCCGAGAATCGTAAAAAATACTTTAAACTGAATATACCACCCAGTTATAATGTCCTGTCTTGTTATTACCAAAATGTCAGAGGTATTCGCACGAAGACACCTACTCTTCTAAATGCTTTGTGTGAGTCTTGTTTTAATGTTGTGGTCTTGTCGGAGACATGGCTATCCGATGACATTTTTGATGCGGAATTTTGTCCCTGTGATTGGATTACGTTTCGGAGGGATCGTAACTTCGCTGCGCTTGGCCTGTCTAGGGGCGGTGGCGTCTTGATTTGTCTTAAGAACACCCTAAAAGCATGTCAGCTTAATCTCTCTGATTTATCCAGAGTGGTACCAGTAATTGATGTAGTGGGAGTAAAGATTCAGGGTTTGCGTGGGAAAATAATATATGTATTTGCTTTATATATACCACCTTCTGTCACTTTTGATGCTTTTGAACTATTTTTTGACACGTTTAATTCGCTTGAATATCTGGCTAATGAATGCGTTGTTCTTTTTGGTGATTTTAATGTCCCCTCCTATACTTGTACTGATACCAACGATAGATTTAAAGTGACCTTAACAAATTTCCGATATTTCCATGATTTTCGTCAATACAATTCAATTGTGAATGTCAACAATCGTTTACTTGATTTGATATTTGCCAATTTGAGCTGCGAAGTCACTCGTGATCTCGATCCGTTACTTGCTGAGGATTCCCATCATCCCGCTTTAGCAGTTGTTCTGCATTATGCTCCGCAGATTTCTATGTTTAAGCATCGTGGCCTACCCACCTATAACTTTAAGCGCGCAGACTATCCTTTGTTGTATCGGATGTTGGGAGAGGTGAATTGGTCTGACCTGGATGGTATTGGAGTGGTAGAAGATGCATGTCGGCTTCTTTATAACAAGCTACACGATGTTTTTGATTTAGCAGTGCCTAAAACTGTGAGAGATTCTACAAGTCGTCGTTGGCCTGTCTGGTTCACGAAGGAGATAAAAGATTGTATTCGCATGAAGGAGAATATGCGCGCAAAGCATAAGCGAACTGGTTCACTGTTTTGCCTCAATGAATTTAAACGCTACAGATCTCTGTCGAAACACCTTATTACCGATGCATATGGTGCGCACATGATCAGTGTAGAGCGATCTTTGATTTCTGATCCCAGTACCTTCTGGGCTTATGTCCGGTCACGGAAGGGAGGTACTCGCATTCCAGGCCTTATGACGTACGGAAGCCTGGAGTTCAGTTCGGGTCGAAGTATTGTGGACGCTTTTGCTGATTATTTTGAGTCCGTTTATATTCAATCTGATCCGGTTGTTGTGGGGTCTGGTTTCCCCAATCAGAGTCTTTGTTTGTCTGTGGAGAACTTCAGCTTGGAGGAGGTCGAGGGTGCGTTGAAGCGTGCAAAGAATACTCTTACGATGGGAGTAGATGGGATACCGAGCTTCTTACTGAAAAACTGTGCTTCGATTCTGGCCGCCCCGTTGCTCTCGATTTTCAATCTAATCCTATCTACTTCTACCTTTCCGTCGTTATGGAAGGAGTCATACGTCTGTCCAATTCTGAAGAAGGGCAACCCTGCGGAGATTGAGAATTACAGGCCTATATCGCTGCTGTGTGGTTTCTCGAAGATTTTTGAAAGCGTTCTATTCAAGCATATCTCATATCATTTAAATAAGACCATAAGCCCAGCCCAACACGGATTTGTTTGTGGTCGATCCACCGTCACTAATCTGTCTTGCTTCGCCCAATTTCTTGCCGATGTAATCGACGCTAGAGGACAGGTGGATGCCGTGTATCTCGACTTTCGGAAGGCGTTTGATCAGCTGGATCACTTTATCTTATTAAAAAAGCTGAGTAACTTTGGATTAAGTGCCCCTCTGTTGTCGTTAATGAAAAGTTCGTTAATTATGGCGGCTTTACCTCCAGAGGATTTTCTCCAACTTCAGGGGTTCCCCAGGGATCCAACCTCGGTCCATTGCTGTTCCTGGCTTTTATTAACGACGTAACTGAGATCTTGGATTGTGAGAAGCTGCTGTTTGCCGATGATTTGAAGTTATTCTCGGCTGTTGGGGAACTCAGCGATTGTGAACGCTTGCAGGAAAACTTGTTTCGTGTTGAGGATTGGTGCCTTAGCAACCGTTTATCACTTAATGCTTCTAAATGTTTTACCATGACATTTTCTAAAAAATTAAACACAATCGACTGGGCATATCACCTGGCCAGTCAACCGTTAATGTCCGAACGTAAATGCTGTGACCTTGGGGTGCTGTTTGACAGTGGTCTGACATTTAACGAACACATTCTTGACTTAGTTGCTAAGTGTTATAAAATTTACGGGTTTATTGTTCGGAACTGTAAAGGTCTATCCATCAGATGTTTAAGTACGTTGTTTTTTGCGTTGATCAGATCGCGGTTGGAGTATGCGGTAATTGTTTGGTATCCGTTCTATCAGTTTTACGCGAATGCGCTTGAATCTGTACAAAAGACATTTTTAAAGTATCTATGCTTTCGACTGGTCGTGTTTATCCGCCCAGGGGTGCTGATTACGCTTCTCTCCTTTCGCGATTTAGTTTTCTTTCACTAGAACAGCGCAGAGTTGTTTACATAGTTAAATTTATTTATAAACTTTTGCATTACGATATTGATTGTGGTTGGTTGTTGGAAAGGTTAACCTTTCTTGTGCCACGTCTCGGCTCACGCTGTCCCCTCATGTTCTATATCTACCGTAGTAATAGTAATATTTTACGAAAATCTCCTGTATCGTTGATGTCCGATTACGGCAATCGTGTTTCGCCGCATTGCGATATGTTTTTTGATTCATTGAACACGGTGGTTAGGGTGACTTTGGATCACTTTGGCGCGCAGTAAATTGTTAGTGGTCATGTTTAGGATTTGATTATGTAGTTGTATTAGCTATTAATTTTGCTTATTGCTATATTTTTTTTTTCATTTAGTTAATTTAAATTTAAATTTAAATAATGTATGTTATTTTTTCCTGTAATTGGGTGGTACCTGTGGGAAATAAAGTCCTATTATTATTATTATTATTATTATGATCTAACTATAAACACCTTATTATTTATGGGCATCTGCGTATTTTGATGTAACAAAACTGAACGGCTGAAAACGTACAAATAAATTTTTCTTCCACAAAAATCTACATAGTAACCCGTAACAGAAACTTTTTGAGTGTTCAATTCAATGCATTGAGCAAAAATTTACAATAGTAAAATTTATACCGTAAAGTTTCTTCTATTATATATACAGTGTAGAACATAAGTCTGCAAGCATCTAATTTACTACTACAAATGTGAACTTGTCAACATATTGGTCAATCCCAAAATATAGCTGATATAATCCGTAGGAGTAATAGAATAAATAATTGAAATTAAAATGAAGAAGAGTGCGCATAACGCAATGTCAGTGAGTGTTTAAAACAATACAGATTTTATCAATAAAATATAATAATAAGGTAATGTAACGATACCACAAATGAAGAACACTTGAAAAATATATATTAATAATAATTTTTTAGTTCTTATAACGCAAGTAACAATTTTTGTCTTGAATAAATAATTTTCCGTGTTACTAATGACTGACAGATCATGGTCATAAGAACCTAAACATCGGCGAATATAATCTAAGATCTACAACCTTCACGGTAAATCAAAAAGTTTAACATTGAATGATTTTGAAATCAAAGCACTATTTTCATATGGATAAAAAGATACGCAACTAATACAGAGAACTATGACGGAAATACTCTTCTAAATACCTTTGTAAAGCTATCCATCTCTTATGTAAACACATCACTAACCAATTTCAATTAAATGAAGAACAAGACTTAGGTAAAAATCGCTCTACAGCTGATGATGATAATGTCAGAGTTCGTTGCCAAAGAGATTATTACAAATATGATAAAGTATAACAAATCTGCCTTTCTTAGTTTCGCTAATATTACCAAACCTTAAACACAGTACGTATGATAAACGTGATAAAGAATATAACGCAACAATCTACATCGCAACATCACGCTAATAATACCACAACTGAAACCATGATACCTCTAATGACATATACAGGAAAATAAAGATGGAAATGACAGAAACAATATCAGACTACAATACGGATAGGATGATAATCCTGAACATATAAACGGGTAATTTGCTGAATCGGCGTAGAAACGATTTTTTTAGACGTGTATTGTACTATAAATATATTGAGACAGGTGCTGGCGTGAAGGAAAAGTTGAAAAAAGCAGGTATGATCGAAAATAACGCATTGATCATTAACGTTAGGTATGGAAAGTCATTATCAAGAGGACCAAGATATTTTCTACTAAAGCAGTATCGAATAAACCTAAGAGTTTTGTTAGGAAGAATATGAAGATTTTCGCACAAGTATTAGAGATGTGCAAATTACGTGAGTCCCGCCAGGTCACGACGGGTCATGCATGACCCACCATGAACGGGCATCAGTTTTTGCACCACTCACGTGAAGGTGCGTGATCGCGAGCAATTTCGTTTACGACGGGATCCGGCGTAACCCGATTGAATCAATTTTTCTCTAATAAAAATATTTTACCGAACGCCGAACTATCTTTTAGGGTTTCTGTTGGTGTTACTTTTTAAGTAAATACGATTTTAGCGAAGTGTATATTTATTATGAAAGCATTCTACAAACTGAAAATGATGAGATCCATGGTTTAACCAGTTGAAAGATTAAATCAATTAAAATAATTTATACTAATGGTTTGGTTTCAGTTTTTACTGAATGCCTGATGTGTTTCGGCATAAAAGTCATCATCGGAGACAATCAACAAAATTTGTTGATTGCAGAAACTATGATAAAAATGGTGTGCTGGCTTTATAAATAATAATGGAAATGTAAAATATTAAAATATTGTGGTGGAATACATTTAAGAACTTCTTAAGGTTCTTTTATTATTAATTCTACAAAATAATAGAATGGCACAAAATTTAATTCATATTTAAATTTATGATGAATGAATTAGTGATACAACGGATATCCGCATACGCATTGTTTTGAGGATCCGCATCTGCATCTGGATCAGCATCTGTTTCAACGAAGCTCCGGTCTGTTCAGCGTTCGGCATTAATAAATATTTTTATAAATCGTTTGAGAACCACTATCACTTAAAGAGAACCGTTTTGGTTAATATATTTCTTAATCAAAAATTTTGTATGTTCTGGAAAACGTCCCATAGAGTATTTATAATCATTTTGTGTACATTAAACGAAGATGTTTCCAAAATCATTCTAGCAATCTTTTTCTAGCTTTGGATATCTTTGACACCAATCAATATACCACATAATCTTCTTTTGCATTTTCTGAAAAACATCTCATTTAATGTTATTTAATAGTTTTACACAATTACACACTCTAAGACGACTTTTCAAGCTTTCGACATCTTAAAAGCTGTTTGAAAAATATCAAAATCAATTGTTTTATGTTTTTGCAACATTGATTAAACATCTCAGAAATGCATTTAGTGCATTAGAACCATTTTCGTCAAGATCAATCAATATACTTCAGAACTAAAAATGTTAGTATTTTCTGGAAAACATCTCTTTAATATTTTTCAATTAATTTACATTGATTAAGACAAAAGATGTTAGAAACATTTTCGAATATTAATTTAATTTTTACGAATATTAATTACTTTAAATGTTAAGTTCTGTGTGATATGTATGTACGTTGCCGTCAATCTGTATAATTCAGTACTCAATACAAGGCCTACGTAACGTACAGAATACCTGGGGTAAATAGGCAATGTATGAATTATATTTAAGATCATTGTCACTTAGAGAATTTATTTAGGTAGTGTATACAATTTTTAGGGATTACATAGAGTACCTGTTAAATACGCAATAATTCAGAATATGTCTCTGTTTAACATAAAGTAAATGAATTTTCCTATAGCGAAGCCGATTATGACGAACTTAGGGATATAACGAACTAATTATTATTAAAGTGATAACCATCACTTTGCTGTTTTCGAGTGAATCCCTGAGCAATACACGTTAGTACTGTTTAATCTATCGATTCTATGTTAAAATGTAGCACAAATATTTAATGAAGAAATCGACGTGGCACTTACAAAGTTTATTTCCAAAAGTTGTATTGGTCCATCATTTTGAAGAATGTTATGGACCGGGTTAGGTTGGGTTGAGCTTCAGGTTATGATTAGTATGATGTAGGAGTTCAATCCAACTTAACCAAACCGAACGCAACCAACTTAACCCAACCCATAACATTCCTCATATTGAATGATATGAAGTTGAAGCTTAACCCAATCTAATGCTTCTCAGTTTTTTGAAATACTCCGTGAGTCTTTCTTCTATAGTTGGATTATGTTGCGTTCTAACTTCACGCCATTTAATATGAGGCATGAAGGTTTTCTTCTATGGTTGAGTTGAGCTGCAACTTCAAATTATTAAGTATGAAGTTGATGCTTACTCCAAATAGTTAAGTTGTGTTAATCTTCAACATTATGCCATGCCTCATATAACAAAAGATCAAATCCAAAATTTTTCTGTGAATTTAATCCAACCCAAGGATTAAATTACAAATTCACACTATTCAATATGAGATCATACCCAAAATTTTGAATAATTTTTAATTGTTGGAAATATTCCGTGATTTTTTCTTTCATATTTAAGGTAATTTTCTTTCTATACTTGGGTTGGATCAAGCTTCAACTTGATGTCATCCCTCATATGACAAAAAACTCATATCCAAAACAACAAAACTTCTAAGTTCAATTCAATATGAGACCGTCTCTTATATTGATAATAAAGTTGACAAATTGATACCTTTCAATATGAGGGATGGTATAAAGTTGAAGCTTTACCATGCTATCAGACAGATTTCTTTCCATTTCTTCCCAAATTGCTTAATTTCATTCAATTTAATAATTATTAAAATGGTCAGGTTAATTTTAATACCTACTATTATATTTAATACATGATTTTTTTTTGAAATTTTTGTCTATAACTTTATTATTTATTTTAACTTTGTCTTATTTGTTTCGGAACATGATACAAAAAACTAAATAATTAATTAATAATCAAACATGATTCACACATTCAATCACCTGACTGAATATGAGTCACGTGAATTGACGTGACGCAAGCGTGAGTCACTTCATTCATGTATGATATTCACGTGAGTGGCGTGAGTGATTCGTGTAGGTCTAGATCGTAAGCGGGAATAAAAGTCACTCACGGATACATCTCCAACAAACATCAATTTTTATAGAATTTTTTTATAGAAAAGATCGAATTTGACAATTTTGTCAATAATTTTATATTTGCAAGACCTTCTTATTATTTCTACCTAATTGTAAAACCACCATGTAACATAAGAGTGTAACGATGCGGTGTAGCACTATAGTATATGTATTGAAATTCTCTTTCGTTTTTTCCTCAAATCATCCTCATACACTGTATTTATTTGTTCTTAAGATGTTCGATGAATGTATCGAATAAATATTATAAATAAATGTTTATAAAGTCGTCATTTCCGAGCTGCAGAAAGTTAACTGGACAGAATGGAGATCGAAGATAGAGTATATCATTTACGAGTTATGACAACTTAAAAATCGTCATTTCTATGTTTATTTTCGTGCACCTTTGCAATATTTTGGCATTTCAATGGAATTCGAAAAACAAATTCTGTTTTGGACATTTCCACTTTCGTATCGGCCAAGGATTAAGCTTTCGAATGAGATGTTGTTTATCGAAATCGATTGAGTAGTTATGATGTCATAATCAAAATACTATAAATATAAAATCCTACCAAATTTAATTTTCTCCTTGTATTATTGCTAGATTAAATTGGAACAAATTGAAATTTTTGAAAAATCGTTTCTTTCTTTGCATAATATTTTTGCAGTTTAATAGGTTCTTGTAGATTCATATTGATAAAATATATGGTTTCTACTTATCTCCATACATATGCTTGTCTTAGCTCATGGATATTATTATCTGATCATAATGAACATACTGATTATATCTGATTATAGTTAAATCTGATTATAGTTGCAAACTAAATCATCGTATTTTCTTAATGTGTTGATCAAAATTTTATAATTATTTAGGGTTAAACAGAATTTCCGCAAATTAGTTAGATTTGATTTAAATTTTTAGCTTAATTCGTCGCAATGACTACAAAAGAAATATGCACTTTACAAGACCGCACGCAGTAATATGCAAATTCGTTTACGACTCAAAACCAATTGTGAAGAATTTAATGTCGCCCATAAATCATTCTTTCCCGTAGACAATTACACGGGACGCTCTAGGACTTCCAAAGATCCTATCCGCGCTTGAATTTCACCGACGATACATTAGAGTTCGCGCGGAAAAAAGAATTGTAAGTTGTGATTTGACTTGTAATCGCCTATTTTAAAAGCGGTCGATTAATGTTCGCCACGCTCGTGTAGCTTTCAGTTATAAATAAAATAGTGTTTTAATAATTGTTGCAAAATCACCCATTAAAGTTATTATAATATACTAGAGTAGCTCAATATTATTAAATTAGGTCAACGGATTTTATTGTGGTAAATCCCGTTGTTTGCTATCATTTGCGAATTTTTAGATGACGTTTGCTGGAAAGTTTGAGTAAAGTGACAAGTTTGATCTAAAGTGCGAACGATTTCTGTAAGTGGTTGTATTTCAGGACTCCCAAGATTACTGATAAAAGCGGAAGCCCAGTATTTATATAAATAATAACATTATTTATTTCGTTTTTATTGATTCTTTCGTCATCAACAAGGAACTTGATTCAATTAATCTCATTTCACGATATTGTATTATACAAAAACCTTGGGATGCAGCTATAAGTTTGAAGAGAAAGACGAATGATGAAAAAAACTGAAAATTTGAGAATCACTAGACTTGTAAGAGAATCAACAGAAAGAGTCCTAAAAACTACATTCTTAGATAGTTTAGTTTGCATGGAAATTATGTAATGTGGAGTTTTTTTAAGGCAAGACCTCCCCTTCATTTTTAAAGAGCAACCCCTGTTTAGTTTTACCTTATTTTAAAAGTAATGAAAAAAGAAGCACCACTCTATTAACTTAACCAGTATATTATCTTAATTCAAGAAAGAATTATTAGAGGCTGACTACCAAATTAGAAAACAAAATATTTTCCCGTTTTTTGTTCACGTGTATAACTGCTTTTACACTCAGCAGCAGAAGTCTGCGTACAAAAAACTTGTAATACTTTAATTGAAAAAATAAGAGTCATAATCTAATGTGATAAACTTGATTTTTTTTATTTTGTATATTAACTACATATAATTCTATTAACAAAATATGCTTCAACAAAACAGAAACAGTAGTTACAGAAAAAAATCAAAACTAAAAATTCTACAAATAACGGGTATGCAAAAATCTGCGTACAAGTCAGGACAGTATTTATAAAAAATTCATAAATGAGATCATTGTTTCTATATTAATATGAGGTCGGATAACCTTTACGTTTAATGACCTCCCTTAAACGTTTAGGCATGGAGTGCACTAATTTCTTCGTTTCGTCTGAACTGATTTTGGCCTATTCCTCAATCATAACATTTTTTAACGTTTCCTTCGACGTTATGTTGTGTTGCCGAATCCTGCGTTCCAGTAAATCCCAGAGGTGTTCGATGGGATTCAAGTCCGGCGATTGTGGAGGTGTTTTAAGTTGCTTTGGGGTATTGTATAGTAGCCAAAGCTTAGTGTTGTGGGCGCAATGTTTGGAGTCATTATCTTGTTGAAAAAAGTATTCGGGCCCCAAGCCCAAGTTTTCGATGCTAGGCTTCAAATTTTCTTTTAAAATGTCTATATACATTTTATGGTCCATTGTCGATGTTATGAAAACCAACCTTCCCACCCCTTTGGTGCACATACACCCCCAAACCATAACTCCACCACCTCCGTGTTTTACAGTCGCTTTCAAATTTTCGGGATTAAGGGCAGTATTAGGTTTTCTCCATACAAGTTGTTTACCCTTAATGCCGAAAATGCAAAATTTGCTCTCATCTGTAAAGAGAACTTTCTCCCAGAATTCAATGGGCTTGTCTAAGAGTTTTTTTGCAAAGGCGATCCGCTTCTAACGATTGACCTCTGACACAAATGGCTTTTTTCGTGCAACGCGACTGTGATAGTTAGCTTTTTTTAACGTCCTTCTCACCGTATCTTTGCTGATTGTTTTATGAAATTCTTCTTGTACATTTTCTACTATTTTTTTGCCGTCAGCCTAGGTTCTTTTCTAACATGCTGTACAATTTTTCGCTTCTCTCGGTTTGTTAAAAGGGGTGGTCTACCAGATCGCGGACGTGAGAGGTAATCTTCAGTGTCTTTATAATTATTAATTACTCTTTGAATGGAAGAGTGTGACCTGCCGACAGTTTCTCCTATTTTTCGAAAAGATTTTCCCTCTTTCCATAACTTTACAATAATTTTTCTCTCTCCCAATTCAATTTCCTTTCCTTTCGTGTCCATTCTAACTTTTAGCTTCTAAGCCTCTGCTAATTGACACCGATTATCTTTTATTTAAATCGGAAAGCGTACGGAAGGCGTCTTTATTTGTACGCAGATTTTTGCATACGCATTATTTGGAGAATTTTTAATTTTAATTTTTTTTGTAACTAATATTTCTGTTTTATTGGTGCATATTTTGTTAATAGAATTATATGTAGTTAATACACAAAATAAAAAAAAAATGAAGTTTATCACATTAGATCATGACCCTTATTTTTTCAGTTAAAGTGTTAGAAGTTTTTTGTACGCAGACTTCTGCTGCTAAGTGTATAATAAATGTTCAAATTGTCGACCTTCTTTGATCTAGCAATAACCAAAATACTTATAAATAGAATTTTGAACATCAGGAGCATATCCCTAGTGATATTGATGATTTCTTTAGGTATGATTTTCCAAATCATTTATTGATTCTAATTTTGTTACATACACTCTATTTTTCAGAAACCCCCAAAAGAAAAAAATAGAGTAATCATAGATTAGGGGATCGTGATAGTCGTTCAATTTCACCTCTTACATCTACCAACGGTTTGAAAACGTGCGGCTTAAAGTTTCGTAATGCACGACAAACATGTGAAGGAGTACCATCTTGTTAGAATCACTTGTTGTCAATACCATTAAAGTATACGGTACGTACATTTGAAACCACTTGATTTTCTAATAGTTGCAGATATTTGTTTCCGCCCAAATTTCCATGAATAAAAAATGGAGCAATTACATTCCCTCCCATAATATTAACCCATACATGAATTTTTTGCGATCTCTAAGTACAATCTTCTCTTATTAAACATGGATTTTCGTCACGCCAATAATCCTAATACGACTCACTCCGTTACTCCTAAAATTGTGCCTATTAATCTTACCAGTCAAGTAGAAAGAAGCAACTCATCAGAGAAAGCAACATGTTGATTTTTCACATTCGTTCAATTTCCGAATTATGTGAAACAGATAGGGAAAATAATTAGTGCTTTTTCAAAATTCTATGGAAAATTAAAAAAAAAAGTAATATTAAATAATATAAAAAGCGATATCTGACATTTCACAACTCTCCACCATAATAGTGGTAGAATGAAAACGTGTCCATCCACGTTAGGACACGTTGTCTTTAATATAAACAGTACAAACATCATTGCGTCTAAGTATTTGTAAAGAATATTTTTTAAACGTTGTAGACAATTAAAACAGCTGTTAACAATATGATTTGTCATTTTATTAACATTGATGTGTTTGTACCTTTGATTGCAACATTTGTAGATTACGCCTTCCTGTTCATCAGTTTTAAACAGCTTAAAGCCTGATGGCCATACTGATGTTTTTATTTCTCTATAATTAAATGAATACATTCGAATTGAAAAATATATAGATATATTACTATGAATTTTTAATTAGTTGAGTGATTACCACTGTTTGAGTGTAACTTTTACTAATTTGATGGTTTTAATAAGGCATTACAAGGTTCTTCAATAAAATATAGTAACACTTCTTCCGTTTTTTTCTGGAGTTATTGCAAATTTCGGTACACCAGTTCTCGGAAGATCTTTCATAGTTCCACTTCTTGAAATTCTCGAACAGTTCTTTTTACTATTGATTTAGAAATCGTTGATGAAAAAAATTATTGAATCTATCTCCAAAGCCACGAATCATTCAAAGAGTGGTTCTTCGGACAATTTTTGCGCCATCTTTGGAGTTAAAAAAACAAATTTGAGAAAACAAGATAGTATTACTTATATGGGCGTAAATTTGACACAACACTACAACAACCATTGAAATTATGTACAAAAGTGTAAAAAACACTTAAAACATATTTTCCCATTTGATAGTCTACCTCTCACAATTCTTGAAAGTATTAAAATATCGAGAGTATAGAGATTGTTTCTTTTATTTATTTAGAGTTTATTTATTTATTTAAAGTAAACAAGGTTACCCCTAATTACATATTTCACTAACAATTTCATTAAACTATAATAAACAATTCTAACAAAGAATAAAAAACAACCAGAAGTAATGAAACGTTGAAAGAACAAAGTAGGAGAAAAAAGAAAGAAAAGCAACGTGCAAATTAGAAATTAAGAACATGCGACGCAACAGCTTGGAAGTTTACTTAAACAGTTAAATGGTTAGGTTCACTGGGTAGAGGAAGTGTTGAATATGGATATGTCTCTTCAACAAAATTACGTTAGCACTAAATAATAGAGGTTAGAGATAATGCATTGTACAAAATAAGGACTTTAACAATGAGGGAATTATTTGTAAGTTCAGTAAGGTACAATAAGGTACGCTAAATAGATTTGTGTATCGTTCATAAAACGCAAGCACATCAGACTAACCCTTTCTAAGATTAAAGGGGCGTCTATATTATTATTAAATATTTTCGACAGGAAACAAAGTGATGGTATTTTCTTTCTAATTGATAGTTTAACTAGATTAAACAACTGATACGAGAACTCATACGATTTAAACCCAATGAAAATATTATATTTTTTGTAATATAGATATTTAATAAGCTTGTACAGCTTCCAATACATTTGAATAATGAGCATTCCAGGATTCCATACAATTACTGTATGCTTCAACTTAGATTGTACAAGTGAATTAAATAACAATTTCAGAGTCTTCATATTTATAATGCAATGGGTGTTTCTAAAGACGACACCTAACGTATTTAGTGCTTTCGATGTTGTACGCTTAATGTGTTCATAAAACATAAATTATTAGAAAAAAGAACACTTAAATCCTTAACTACAAGTAAACTGAAACTAGTTAACTTTATATGTAAAATGTATTGGTTCTCTTCTTAATGTATATGTCATGGACTCAAAATGAAGTTTGTTCACCTGACACAAATTAAATACATTATCTAAATCAGTTTTCAAACTATGGCAGTCCTGCAAGTTACGTATAGTTGTAAACAATTTCAGGTCGTCGGCAGCAAAAAACGAGCATCTTGATGAATTAATAACCAACGACAGATCATTTATAAATAGCAAAAATAATAATGGTACCAAATTAATTCCCTGCGAAACACCCGACTCAACCCTCAGCCGATCCGACACTGCATTTTTATAAGTGACATAAAACAATCTGGAGGATAAGTAAGAAACAAAGAACTTAAGGGTATCCATAGAAAATTCGTACAAAGCTTGCGCAAGAGCACGTCATGATTCATCCGATCAAACACTTTTGGATCAAATGCTATTGTCCCTGACAATCAAGCACTCCAGAAACGTAATCACTAAAAATTGTTAAGTTTGTCTCAACAGATTCTGAACAAATCCATGTTGATCAATATGTATAGATTTAATCATATGGTGGACAACTCTTTGGTATATTATGATTTCGAATATTTTTGCAAAACATGGAATCACTAAAATTGGTCTATAATCAGTTATATCGTCAGCAGCACCAGATTTGTGAACGTACGTTACTTTTGCCACTTTCCATTCCCGTGGAAATGTATTAGTTGTAATTGACAGATTAAAAATTATATATAGCCGAACTATAAAGAAGTCTTTACAGCCCTTCACAATATAAGACGGAATATTATATACGATAGCATTACCAATTTCATCCATTGAACCAGAGCGCAAACTAACCAAATCCAATGTTCTATCCTTAATTGCAATTCAATCCTTAATTTAATTTTTTCATTACCCTTAAAATAAGATAAAGCTTGACAAGTGTTACTGTTTAAAAAAATAATGGTGATAATCCCCTACACAATTTCCATATTGCATGGAAATTCTAAACTAGCTAACAAGTTTTTTTTTTCACGTTCAAAACTTATAACGCCGTCCCAAGACTTCTGAGAAATCCCGTATATTATCTCCTTTTAAAGAAGGTGATAATTTGAATAGTGTAAAGAGCATAAGTAGTCGTTTAAGGTCATTAAGGAGAAATTAGTTGCTGCGCATACATTGTTGAAGATGTTGATGCAATGCAAGTGTAAGTCTCAGTAAAGTTTGTTATGAAGTAACTTGATTTATAAATCTAAGAGAAATATTTAGAAAAGTTCTGAGATCTTCGAGTAATACAATTTTGTGGTATTGTTGAAGGTATTGTAATGTTTTGAAAATCATGACTGTTCTTCTGGTATAATTAAATTCAGGTTGTTTGCAACTTCTTGTTGACCATCTGCCTTTACCTTGTGAAGGCTTCTGATGAAGAATTCTGATTTCTATACCATTCTACTAGATAGGCCAGTTGTTGCTATATGTAAGTCATATAGTCATATCGTGCATTGCTTTGCCAATAAATTTCCAATATTATTAGATAGTTATAGAATATTCATAGAGTAATTTAGACGTTCAAGATTATAACTACCAAAAGAATAGGGTTTAATAAGACAACATCTTTATTGTGACCATACAAGTATGAAAACATGAAAAAATCTTTTTATCGGTTTGATCAACTTGGACAAAAAATTGTATATATAGGTTACGTAACCTTCCGAACTCTCAACATTTCTGTCGGCAATATTGTCAAGTTTATGATTACTGAGATAAAATGATAAAACCTAGTTTTTTAAATGGGACATTCTATATATTGTTACATTTTCTAAGGGATACTACTATTCAGTTAATAACATGTCATTACTTTGAAATTACTATTTACAATTTTTATTTCCTCAATAAAAGAGGAGCAGGAAAGAAAAACAAAAGGATAACTAGTTTTTGCAACACAAACCACTTTTGCAAACTATGCAGAAGTCTAACACTGTTTGAGGTGTTATAAGAACTGATCTTTTTTTTAATAATGAGGAAGGGGTCTAAGTTCACAAACATCCTTTTCAAACGCACAAGCAGTCTATCAAAAACTGGTTTTTGTTGCAAAAACCAGTTTTTGGATTGTTTATTTTGCTTTCATGGCCGTCATTTATTGAGGACAAACCTAGATACACAAATATATCACTCAAAAGGTAATAGTAATATCTCTTAGAAAATGTAAAATTGTATAGGTGTCCTATTTAAAAGAAGAGGTTTCATAATTTTACCTTAGAAACCGCAAACTTTGCAACATTGCCAATAGAAAATTTGAGTTCGCAAGGTTACATAACCTATATATATATATACATGTTGTCCCGCATAAGAACCGACACAGAGCAGTGGCATGTAGATCAACCTAAAATATGATGATTTAACGCAACTTGCCTTAGACCAAGTTGCACCCCTGAGAAGTTACGGCCTTCAAAGTTGAGTCTTAAATTTAGAAAACAATTAATATCTCAGTAATGGATTATGTTAGAAAAACCAAATTTGGTATACGTTATGAGTGTACCAAGGGCATTAATCGGTAGAAAGCAGAGATCATTTAAATCATTGCAAGGAGTTAGCTAGGGTTGACGGTACCCTAAAATTTGAAAGACTTTTTAATTCGTCGGCAGATTTAATATCTTATTATTTCATTTTATGTGGAATTTAATTCTAAAACTTTTTTAACTCTTATTATTCTTTAAAAAATCTAAGTCATTTTCATAAAAAACCCAAATAACTAAAGACGCGTATTTTATCAATTTTAATTAAAACCATGGAAAAGTTGGTAATTGGCTATGAAATTTTACGTCAAATTTGACAACTAGGAAAAAAATTGTTTGATTTTAATAATTTTTTAATGATTGTTTTGAAAATATTAGGAAGTTTTCATTCAGCGCATAATTTAAAATAATTTAAATTAAAATATGTTATTTAATGTTAAGTTTCTGTGAACGAAACTGCAGAAAAAGTGTTGAAGAGTCTAAGAGGTTTAAATCTGCTTAAAATAATTTATAGGGAATTTAATTTTAATTTTTTTATGACACTTTTTAAAAAACTAGTTTTAAACAGTTTTTATAAATAAATAACAAAGATACAACAAGTAAAACAAATAAAAATAATAAATAACATGGTAGAAAAAATAATTTAATAGAAAATCAAACAATTTAAACAAAAAAAACTTTGTTTTTTTTTTTTAAAGAAATTTGGTTTTTCTAACATAATCCATTTCAGAGATATTAATTTTTTTCGAAATTTAAGACTCATCTTTGAAGGCCTGTAACATCTCAGGGGTGCAACTTGGTATAAGGCAAATGTATATATATATAAATGTATATATATACAGGGTGTCTCACGTAACTGGTTCATTAGAACTTTTTTGGGTTACACCATTCGAAGAGGCTTGAAATTTTGGTATCATGGGTTGTTCATTCCGATCTATTAATCTAAAATATTTTCAAGATGGCCACCACTTCCGGTCTACCGGAAGTAGACCTCAACTTCGTTATTTTAAATGGAATGCTATAGTTTTTATTACACCATTCAATTACATGTAAGAAAATATGTTGACTTTGATAACAGTTGTTGGTACCTATCGTTTTCTGTTTTCGAGTTATTTTGATTTTAAGTGTTTTTTGGCAAATATTACCATGGTCTTTACAAGCCCATATCTCAGCCAACGTTAATTCAAAAATGTTTTGCATTGGTACAATAACTCGTCATATGCTGTTAAATAGACTGTCACTTGTTATATCAATGTACCTTATACAGCGTGGTCAAAAATTGAATTACCATTTCGCTGTATTCAATTGCGAGAAAGTCGAAAATTTTAAATGGAACGCACCATATCCTTTTAGCCTATCTAAACGGGAATTTAATTCTCTACAAATTATCTATAAATATTGCTATACCTATTTATTATAGTTTTCTTCATATTGAGTATTTTATCAAAATCCTACACAAAATGCTGGAAGCCGATCGTGTTTTTATTAGAAGGCTATGATATTTTGACAGTTTATTGTTTAATTTATTTAAATTATCATTGGTATTATTTCTAGAATGATCAGCGATGGAATAAACTTGAGTTTGTTAGCTTTTATTTGCCAAAAATAACCAGCAGAAGAACGCATAAATGAAACAATGAAAAACAATGATATGGCGTAATATTCGACTTAATGATGCGCGAGATGTTCCTAGAGAGTTCAGTTTATTTATTTACGGTGCTTTTTTGTAAAATATTATTCATCTAAATCGACCGAAGCACCTCTCTTACCGAAGAATTTGGTAAAGCAATAAAATATGACAAAACATTTATTCTATTATCTTAAGCTGCTGGTTATAGAAATTTATGTTTTCTTGTTATTTTGATCTTTTCATAACTAAGAGATAGGTATCTTATCCTATCCAAAACTTTATTACATCCGCCATGAATATAAGACGAATTTAAAATGTTGGCGTGGGAATAATTCGCCATGATATTCAAAGACATTAACAGCAGTAAGTGATGACGCAACTAAGTAGTGATAACAATAACATAAGTATGGTTGAAAAGCTATCAAAACTCCATGGCTTTCTAACATAAAAACAAGAAGCTTCCAGCATTGCATGCGTCCATTAATTTCCAAATATGAGGGCAAATAGGCCCAGGAAAGTATCTAAATAGTTTGTAGAGAATTAAATTCCCATAATTTATTTTTGTAACTTTCAGTTTTTCATTCTTTTATGTTATTGATTTTAATTTTTGTCATTAAATTGTTGTTTTTCATTGTTTCATTTATTCGGTTTTCTTTTGGTTATTTTTGGTAAATTACAGCTAGCAATCTAAAGTTTATTCAATCACAGTTCATTGTAGAAATAATACTAATAATAATTTAAATATATTAAACAAAAAACTGTCAAAATGTCATGGCCTTCTAACAGAAACACAGACGGTTTCTAGCATTTTACCTATGATTTTGCTAAATTCCTCAATAGCAAGAAAACTATAATAAATAGGTATAGGAATATTTATAGATAATTTGTAGAGAATTAAATTTCCTTTCTGATAGGGATGAAAATATGGGGCGTTCCATTTAAAATTTTCGACTTTCACGCAATTGAATACAGAGAAACAGTAACTCAATTTTTGACCAGCCTGTATAAGATATACTGATATAACAAATGAATATCTATTTAGCAGCATATGAAGAGTTATCGCACCAATGCAAAACTTTTTGAGTTAATGTTGGCTGAGATATGGGCTTGTAAAGAGCATGGTGATATTTGCCAAAAAACACTTAAAATCAAAATAACTCGAAAACAAAAAACGGTAGGCACCAACAACTGTTATCAAAGTCAACATATTTTCTTATGTGTAATTGAATGATGTAATAAAAACTATAGCATTCCATTAAAAATAACGAAGTTGAAGTCTACTTCCGGTAGACCAGAAGTGGCGGCCATCTTGAAAATATTTTAAATTAATAGATCGGAATGAACAACCCATGTTACCAAAATTTCAAGCCTCTACGAATAGTGGAACCTAAAAAAGTTCTAATGAACCAGTTAGGTGAGACACCCTGTATACAATTATATAATTTTTTGTTCAAATTGATCAAGCCGTTAAGATGATCTTTTTAAGAATTCATCTTCAAGATTTTCGATATTCCTACAAAATGACGATAGCTTGACTGGAATTAGTTGAAAATTATGCATTTTTGATTCAATATAAATAGTTTCAGACACAACCTTTCATTTCAGCAGTTTTAATTTTTGAGAAAAGATCAATCATTTTATGTAACAATGCAATAAATAATAGTAACAGCTCGGTTAAAAATATTTATGAATTGTATATTATATTAAACAATTTTTGTTTGATTGGTCTTACTACGAATCAATCGAACTGATGAATCAATCATTTGTTTCATTTCTACAAAAGGCGAGAGCTTGGTAGATTGCAAATTATGTATTTTTGAACTGACTTTGAATCATAATTCATTTTTGAAAACAATTTTTATTCCTGCAAAACAACGATAACTTGTCATTAATATTTTGCAGATTGTACCTTTTTGATCTTATTTGAATAATTTTAGTATAAATATTGCATTTAATCTATTTTAGTTCTTGAGTAAGAAAGAACATTTAAGTGTACCCAATCCATTTCTATCATTTTTTGACTTTTTAGTTTTATTCCTAGAAAATAGTAATAGCTAGGTTGGAAGTAGTTGTAAGTTTTGTTGATCCATTATAAACACTTTTTGAGTACAAGTTATTCTTGTTTGTGTACATTCATTTTATGTAAACTAATCATATTGACATTTTGAAGGTTTCCACGTTACTTTTAAAAAGATGCTTATTATAAACAGCTTTAGTGTACATTTTTTTGGGATTTCTCCCTTTTTTAATTCAGATTTAAAATTTACAATTGCATACGAACGTTTTGACTCATTCTGAACCTATTATATCCTCATTTTAAAAGGGTTGCTCTTTAAATCGTTTATGGTCAAATGTTTTCATGGTATTTTTTCTTCTTTGGATAGATTTGGTTCTTCTCGGAAGAAGAAGAATTTGGATGGCGCCGGTGTCTGGAGTGGCCCACTGACCCACCGAAGAAGGGGCCGGCGCCGACCGGACTGTCTCCGGGAGGGTCAACGAACGCCTAAATCGAAATCTACGGCCCGCAAGAAGTACACCATACCAAACCGCGTTTTTAATTTCTTTTCGTTTTTACTCGTTAAAAATGTTTCCACTAGATAATCTATTTTATTATCTATTTTTTAATCTGTTTTTTTTTAATTCGGTTAGAAAGTAACCTTCACGTCCCATAAAGAAAAAAATTACAATACATAGTAAAATACAAATAAAAAATGAAAATGAAATTTTCTAAATCTATTTTTCATTATATAAATTTCTTTTAAATAATTAAGATTTATTTGAATATTTTAGCCTAGAAAAGCGGAATTAATTTTATAAAATAGTGAAGACGATAAATCAGATCCTTTCTCTAACTGGCTAAGATTTGGGCAACGGTACAAGACGAAATGTAGGGTACCACCCTGTTACTATGCCGAAAAATGTGGTACGCACGGTCGTGACCAAACCGTTTGGCACGCACTTTTTAAAACCAGTTTTTTTTGCGTACGCACCTTCTATGCTATAAGATAAAGATAGAACTATGGTCAGCCTACTTGTTAAAATTAACCAATAGATTTTGATCAATTTCTTTTCTTAAGTCTTTCTCCCATTTCTTTTTTAACACTTTATAACTTCATCAGATTTTTTAACCGAGTCAAAAAATTAATTAACTTCTTTTAAAATAACAAAATCGTTTTAATTAAAAATCTACTTACCATATCCTTTCATAATCCCATGGGTTAAATAAAGAGGTGCTCTTCCAATTGTAGCTTCTTTAGCGAACAACTTTCTTATTATTTTATGATCAGACACAACGACTGTATAAACTGACCCTAAATACAAGCCATAAACGCTCCCGTATTTTTTGCTAAGTTGTGTTAATGTTAAGTGGGGATTTACCGGGTCTAACCATGGTAAATATCCAACGATTGGTAGCCCAAAAGGTCCTGGAGGAGTATTTTTTGATTTCTTCCAATAAAATCCTAATAAAATCGCGATGAAAGCAACAAGAAGGTAAATCATCTGCAACAAGGGAAAAAACGTGTTAACTTTTAAAGTGTTAAAAAAAGACTAGGAATTACAAATATATTTGTGTACTTTAAATTCAGAGTTGTTCAGAATTGGAAATTTTTTCGAAATGTTTTATGGATTATGGAAAACTTTATTTTTACATTTAACGTTAAAGATGGTCGTCATGAAATCATGATTTATTCCATTTTTGAGTTAATCAAAAATGTTGTATGTTGTTAAAGATGATGTTTGAGGCCAGATTTGGGATCGCGTGTACGTGATCGTTTTGCCGGGTCGGTTTATCGTCGGTTTGGTCGTCAGTCAGTGGCGTTCCCGAGTCGGCGGCGGTGCGGGGTCAAGTACCGTCAGGGGGCAATGCATCCATTTTTATGGAAATCTAAGGACGACCAGTTCAACGATTCTCGTCCGCGGCCAGACGACGACGACGATGGTCGCAAAAAATCGCGGGGCCCCCTTATTCGAGATCAAAGACTCTTCTTCTCGCAGAACAAACAGCACCGCGCCAAGATACCAATCTTCTTTCCAGAAGTCAATGGTTTAACTGTCCGATTGTTCAATGTTGTCAACCTCTACGTTTGAAGGCTCAAAAAAATGTTTAGAAATACAAAAACACGTACTTCAAATTTTCTTTTCCCATTATTATTATTTTCTGATTAATAGGAATAAATTAATTATAAAGGTCAATAACATTTATAGGCGATTTATTTGCTTACATATCGAATTCGTAAAGGTCACACCATCAAAAAACGATTTCTATACATAAATAAATCGATTATAAAAGAATAAATTTTCGCTGGGAGTTCGATGAACTTTTTCTTTTCTTTTTACCAATTTTTTCTTTTCCTTCAAAAAGAGTTACTTAGAATTTTAAGATAAGCGATTGAAAGAAACAAAGATTTTCTTCTGTTGAGATCGGTACTTGCACTTAATCTTTGGGTTTGTTGACCCGCCAGTTGCCTCCTTCCTCCCTTAGGCCGGGTGCACATTTTTCGAACTGTAGGGGGCAAAGAACTGCCGCGAGGCCCGGGGGATCGTTGTCCTACAGCTCCTCCGGAGCGCGAAAAAAAGTCGCAAAAAGAGACCGCAAAAAGACGGGGGGCAACAACGAACGAATGAAGAAGAGGAACAAAACGAAGAACGGACAGACGGGCGGTTAGGGACAAAACCTGTAGCAGCTAGCCTGTCGTTTCTCCTGCTGTGTACGTTCACCGTGTTACCACACGTAAGACTTATCTTGAGAAATCCAGAAAGTCGAATCGGATTGGAAAAGAACAAACTCATCTCGTGTTATTTTGTATTAACATGATGTATTCTTTGAAATAAAAATAAAGCTTTTAATCAAATCAAGTCGATTGCTTCAGAGATAACTAAATTCCTTGATTAAAGTTGAAAATAATTCCTTCATTCATTAAAATGGTAATACTTTAATCCCCAACGTTTTAATTCAATTACAGCAAAAACAAGATCTTATAAAAACTCCAAAACAAAAATGAAACATTTTTGTCACATTTTCTAAAATATGTTTGAGAATTAAGATGGAAAGTGAGAAGAAAGGGTAACAACATTGATATTTTGAATGAATTTTGACTGTTAATGGGACAATGCTCGCATTTGTAGTGTAAAGGAGTATGAATTTTTCTGGATATAAAAATTTTCATATCCAGAAAACTAGCCGAACATATTTCTAAGTTAGAAACAATTGTGTAGGGATAATCGTTATGGATGAAAAAATTGATGAAATTCATTTTACTCTGAATGATATAGTCAACTATACGTATCTAAAGAAAATTGTTAATCTTTCCTAGGAAATATTATCTTCGAAAAATTTTCTTAACATGAATATAAATAGCAGCTACAATTTCAGTCACTACATCTACGTCCAACTAATTTTATTACAGGGTGAGTCTGAAACGCAACTATATATCAAGCTATAATATAACATTATAGCCTGATATTTTCAGCAAAGTTATGATCTTTTGTAGAATTAGCCTGAACCTAGTTTGCATTGCGGCAAGTAACTTCAGCTTACGAACAACCAACCTTGGTTAATTACGTTGGAAATCTGTGATATATGATCAAATTGAGATTGTTTGCGGACTCGGTTTAATTATAACAAAATGCAAAATTTTCTACAAAGATTTTTGAAACGTCAAAGTCAGCACGTAAACTGAAATTCTAGAAAAGGGTTTAAAAATCAATGAATATCTACTCTCAGCTTAATTATACATAAGTTTTACAATTAGCTTTTAATTCATCCGAATATAGGCTTACAAATTGTAGCACCTCAGCCACAAGTGGCCTAGACTTAGTAACAACCAACCTAAATAATAGAAATGTATGATAACCTGGAAATCGTTATGATTAATTTCGAGCTGATTTGTTAAAAATCATAAACACTGTTTCCCTTAGACCCAAGGCCGGCGTTATGTACAGGCGGAGCAGATAATCGCCTGTAGCGACTAAAATTAGGGGCGGCCGAAACCCTATTTCTCTCATGCATAGAAAACTAATATTAACTAATTTTCTAGTTATAACAGGTTCTATCCAAGATTTTAAATAAGTCAAAATATTGGTCTGTTTTTGAAAGAGGTACTAAAATAGTACCTTTCTCAAAAACTACAGTATATTATATGATATAAGAACTATTAATTAAAAAGGGACCAAAAAACATCATTTTACTATGTACTGTTTTTACGAAGGAAAGTCGAGATTTCCTGAAAAGCTACACATAATATTTTATAATATTGGATGGAAACGCTTTTTATATTTTAAATTTCTTAATTTAATTTATCTATTCTTGTTTGGAAATACTGAACGTTTCCACTCGCAAATGAGTGTATAAATATTATTTCATTATCAGTGCATATCAACAAAACAACAATCATTTGTAGGAGTTTATGTTAATATACAGTATGTTCGTAAAGTAGAAGGTTAAATATTTTGCAACTTTTTGGAACATTCAAACTTTATCCTCATTATTCAACAAAGTTATGATGTTATTTTGTCAAATGGTAATCCCCTATTTTTATTACGGGATATGAGAAGGGATATTTTCTGAATATACTAGAGGCATTGTTAATGGTTGCATAAGAAAATTTTCGAGAAAAATATCGTTAAAGTTTTTAAATTTGTTATTCATGTGAGATAGCAAAGTGGCTGAAGTCGTGCTTAACCACGTTGTTCAACTAATTGTTTTTGATATCTTATTAAGACATTTAATTGTTGACATCTAAAACAGTTGGTTGAAATGAAAATGAAAAATGGTTATGCATTGCTGCCACTATTTATTTATTTTCAATGAATGGAAAATTACGAAATTTCAAGAAAACTGAAGCTGAAACTTTTCTCGAAAATATTCTTGTGTAACCATTATTAATATTAACTGTAGATTAAAAACAAGATCCTCTATATATCCGCAATAAAAATGGGGGATTGCCATTTGAAAAAAGTATGCATGACGTCATAACATGGTTAAGAATGACAGAAAAATTTGAAACCCACTCCAAACAGTTGGATAAAGAGACTTTACGGACACGCTGTATATTTTTATGCATATTTATTATGTTGGTTATTAACTATGACCATCCATAAATTGATCTAATGGAAGTCTTCGTTTTAATCGATTTAAATGGAAATACCAGGTGAATGAGCGATGAACTATCTGTGAATTTCATTGATCGAGTGTTGAAGATCTTTAATTGCTAAATTTTCATTTCGAGTGATTATAACCGTGTCATCAGCGAATGATGGTCTTTTTTGTAGATGGGAATGTCATGTAAACAGATGTTGTCTCCAGTCTGGATGGGTTTTGATTCTGATTTGTAGCCATTAACTCTTACGCAAAATTTTCTATCTCCCAAAAATGAGAAAATTAGAGCTTTGAGGTATTCTGATCATACATTAGAAAGTATAATCACCCTTAAGTATACAGAGTGATTCACGTAAGAACAACACAGAGCAAGGATATATACAGGATGAAAAATTAAGATGATTTATCAAAATTTATCTCCACTAATATCTCAGTCATACATTAAGTTAGGAAAACCAAAATTGGTATACGTTATAAGTATACCAAGGGTGTTAATTGGTAGTAAGTTGAGATCATTTGAACCATCTCAAAGGGTCCAGGGTTATTACTTTTTGAAAAACTTTTACCCTTGGGACACTCACAATGTATACCAAATTTGGTTTTTCTAATGTTCAGTTCTTGTGTGTATATTTTCATAGAATAAATGTATTGTGTAGAAACTACTTTTATTTATGCTTTTGTCAACAAATGTCGAAGGCTGACATGTAGGTAGCCCCCATCACAAAAACCATTATAGTTAAAAACCGTAGGGTAAAAGGGGTTGTTTCTCGAAGACCGTTAGGTACAAAACTTTTCTTCACCGGTACATTAAGGTACAAAACTAGTACAATACTTAGTGTTATAAAAGTTTCGTTTTTGTCAAAAAATATCGGTTGCTTACAAGTAGACAACCCCAGATCATACAAAAAGTTATACAATAAAATCCCGATTATACACGAGCGGAAGATCCGCGATGTGAATTATCCATGGGTGCCATGGATAAATTGGGCTTGACTTGAACTTGGTCATGTACAGCTGACCAAAAGTAAATTGGCCGGCCAAGGTCAGGTAAAACTATAGGATGCTCAGGAAAGCGGAGCTTGCTTAAAGGAGCTCACTTTGCAGTGTCTTTAACAGTGTAGATTGTAGATCGTTTACAGTAAAATGTAAAAGTGTGGAAAAGAAATGGATAACCGGTCAACTGGTTTTTTCCGGACAATAGTGTGTTGTTGGTCATTGACAATGGCCCATATCACAATAAAAAAAATGGCTTTAACATACCTGGCCGCTTATCATTTCACAGACAATACAATTTTATGAAATTGAAAAACTTTGTTAATATTAGTTTATATATACAGAAACCATTTATTATACCAGTTTCTCTAGAACTGAACTTTTGAAACGCTGTATACCCTTGCTGTACCCGCTCTATACCTGCCCTGTATAATCAACTCTCTTTAACGATTTACCGCCCCGCTCCTTCATCTGCGTAACTGACGTAACCTTGGGAGGCCAATTTCAATTTGGTCAGCAGTTAGGTTACGACCACCACCATCCTAAACCTAAAGGTTAATAGGGCTACAGACCTAGGGCGCCAACACCCGGAGGGCGCCTCTTTTTGCAATGAAATGTATGGTGTCCCTGTCATACAGGTACGCAGTGTCCTGCGATGCGTGTCTTTTGTTTGGCATTGGATTTTACATGAAAAGGGTGTCCCTTTTCGACGAACTCGTTTCGTTCGCCCAACCCAGCCCTGGGGTGCCACTGACCTAGGAACATTCTTAAAGATATTTTTCTTGTTAACGAAGGTGTCTGCAATGAACAGTTTCTAAAACAGAGATCTTTACAAACTGATTTGGCAACCCTGTATATTTAAATTGAAGTAAAACGAGAACTAACACTAGACCTAGAAGTGCCAAGCTTCGAGTTTAGCCGTCTTAAGGAGATATACGGCTAAACCCGAATGTTTCTAAATCTGGAGATCTAATGATAGAAAACAATAACTAACACTAGACCTAGAAGTAGAAACTTTTGGGTTTAGCTGTGAGTCTGATTTTTTTTTGTATCTATTATTTTTAATTTATTATTCAGTTTTTATTTCAGTGATTTAAAATATAGTTCTAATGCTAAAATATGTCTTTCTTGTTTACACATCATTTTTAGTGTGTTCTATGCTCTTGCCACCCAATTCCGCGAATAATCGATGTTTTAATTGTAGTTTAAAAATCGTAGGGGTACATAAATTTTCATTGGTGATATATTAGGGTACAAGACTAGTACAGTACTACAACGTGCAGAATGTGAGTAGCTTTTAGCATACAGGCTAAAACATCGCCAGAATGTGACTTTCCGACAACCCCCGTCCTACAGAACGGGTTATTTCTCGGAAACCGTTGGGGTACAAAACTTTTTTTCACTGGTACATTAAGGTATAACATTTGAATGTACTAAAAGTTTCCTTTTTGACAGAAAATGTCTCTCATCACAAGAAAACGTTATAGTTTATAAATCGTAGGGATACAAAACTTTTCGTTGGTGGTACGCTAAGGCACAAAACTAGCACAATAATTCAGCATAAAGATTTTTTGTTTTTGAGTATATCGGGGGGCTGCCTACATGGACCTCCGAATACTTGTTTTCTTACAATTATCGGAAATACCAGTAAAGATAAAACCGGTATTGCTATCCCTAGTTGGGTCTGATTTGGCAAAAGCCTCTCTCAAACTAAACGACAAAACATCAAATTAAAAAGAATAAAGAAAAACATGTATTTAATAAATATAAGAAGGTGCCCAGAAGATAAATCAATTAAAAACAATATTTCAAAAGGTACAAAAAAGATTTTGGGTGATCTCATAAACCATCCCGTCGATTGGAGGGATAATCATCGATCAAAAAATTGTCGATATTAAGGATTACAAAAAGAAGGAAATAGTAATTAACTGCAAGGATGTCAGCTTAACGACAACATTGCACAGCCTGCAGCACCAAAAATTGCGGCTGTCTTCAGAAAGAGCCAGAACTTCGAACTTAACTTAATCTACTTTATTTTGAAACTAATTACTCGTTCAATTAAACCACTTTTCACACTGTCTCCTTATATCAGTTTCATCGTATTAATTTTAAATATTTTTTAAAGATCTATTAAATATCGTCCAGTAGTCTGTAAAATTTAATATGGAAAGTTTCCTTCTCTCGTTCAATCTTAAAAAAAGTTTGTATATCCGGATTTGAAGTGATCTCAGACACTTTCAAAGAGTTGTGTGTAGATTGTCGGGCGGTGAAAGGTCGCGACAGTGAAAACCCTAAGGGGTCAGTGGCCGCCGTCGTCGTGACGCCCATAGGTGGCGTCACACGAAAGCGCGGAACTGGGCCGCGGCCTACTTGCTCCGTCGTGAAATTGGGTTGGACGTTTTTACAACGACCACGACGGAAGTCCTCGGTTTCACGCCGTTGAGATCGGAGGAAGAGGAGGAGGAGAACCAGAAGACTTAGATGAGGGCGCCGTGCCGCGCTTCGACCCTAAACAATAGAATGCCACGGGCGTTGCGATGTCCTCTAGATTTGTTAAGAGAATTACTATTCAATAGTAAAAGAACGAGAAGTTATAACCCAGATTTCATTTAATATCCCTAATATATTTATTATTTTTAATATAGAGGATTTAACATTATAATTAGTTAAAGTTCTTTTCTTTGTTTAAAAATTTAAACGCTTTCGTTGATGGTATGATAGAAATGATGCAAAGTGAGAACTTTCCGTGGCGATAAAAGGAAAATAGTCGGTATCTCGTTTTTCCTCCGCGGTTTCTCTCTTATATATAGGGTGAAAAAATCTTTGGTACTCCGCGACTTTCGCGTTTCGCAGAAAACGTAGATTTCCCGCGACCGGGCGTGAAAGAACGGCTTCGAAAGAAAACGAAGAATCGTCTCCTCATCACTAGCACTTTTCTTTCGCGATCGAGATGGTCTTCAGGGGGGCTGTTGTTCCACTTACTATTTATAGCCGGACGAGAGAAATCACTTCGAAACATGAGACGTTTATATTTGTATTAACGTTATTATCTCGATTTCGAGATAGACTTACGGGCGTCTTCATGTTTGTTTTTATCAATTTCCTTTTAAAAGATTATATATATAGAACGTCCGTAGTCGAGGACGTTGTCGTTTTTCTTCCGGACAACGACCGTCAGCGGCAGCTGGTCGTTGATGATGTGGTGGTATTGACCGAGAATCAGACTTGTACGCGACCTATATTTGAAAACGTTTCTCGTCGACGATAGAGAAATTCCATTTGCACTTTCGTGATTTCCACTCTCCAAAGTGCCAATGAACCCTTACTTTACTTCTTAATTTACTTGAACTACTCTTAAAACTCATCTTTTCTCTTATTACTTTTCTAAATTATCATATACAGTAAAACCTCGATACAGCGGACCTCATTACAATGTTTTTGAGTTATTAATATTATTAGTTAAGTAAACATATCAGTGCTCGTAAATAGAATCAAACTCAAGAATCTTAAAAACAATTTATGATGAGTTCAGAATATAAAGATTCAAAATAAAAAGTGATTCTAATCTGGACGCACGTGAACAAAATAATTTTTTTTATAAAATGATTAAACTCGTAGTATCAATATGGAAAAAAGATCCTATTGAGGTTCATTTACACACATCAGTGACATATCAGTTCCATACCGTATCAGTGATAAATAATATTGTTACCTTTATTTTATATCAGCGTTTCTCAATGGGGTCGATATCGACCACTAAAGGGGTCGACAAATGGGATGCTAGATGGTCAAATACTAAAGTATCGAAACATCAGTGACATTTTTTCTTTAGTCGCTAATAAAAATGTAATTTATAGGATATAATCCAATCCTCTCGTATAAAATTGTCTGTGTTCCACGTTCTGTTTTTAAGGGGGTCGATGTAATAATAAAAATTCTTACAGGGAATCGTCGCCAAGAAAATGTTTAGAAACCCTGTTATATGATCCCTAACATATGATTCCGTGTTGCCTATAAAAGGAAAGAGAATTTTAGCGAGATGTTTGGCTAGTAGGTACGTTGGGGAATTGATGGCACTGACGATAGGACGAAGGAGGACGTCTGGTTTATGGATCTTCGGTAGTCTATAAATTCTTGGTGGTACCGGAGCCTGCACAAACAAACCTTTCTGATGTTCTGGTGGAATAGCTGTGGATTTTACAAGGCTCTTCACATTCCTTACGATCTAGTCTACTTAAGATCTACTCTATAAAAACAACGTCAACAGAGAGGATGGCTGGGAACTCAGCAGAACATGGAAGATGGTGGTGAAGACGAACACCGGACGCGACGCAGTAATTAGTTAGTAATTAATATAAATTAATTATTAATTAGTTTCTAATTTTAGTAAAGTTAAGTTCTAGTTTTAAATCTAGTGTTAGTCCTAGTGATAGTTCTAGTGTTAGTGCTAGTGTTAGTTTTAATTTTAGTTCAATTAACACCCGTCCTGAAAGCCTTCGTACTTGTATAACAAATTTGTGGATGATGCAACAAACTTTTTTGAAAAAACTGGTACATCTCTCTGAAAAATATCCTGTATCTCTGAAACCGTAAGAGATATACGGTTTCCATCGTTAAGTTTCTTATAAAAATCGTGTCTCACGCTGATATCGTTTTTCCTCTATCTCTTATAGAAACATGTGTTTCCTACAGTTTCTTTCCTTAGGCCCGTTTTTACCAAACTCCAGTTAAATTAACTAGCGGTGGTTACTGTGATTTATAAATATTTCTATATATAAACTCTTGACAAATTTATCAATAGGTGGTAAAAGCGGCCCCTAGAATTTGAATATTTCCTTTTGTGTCGGTTTAACACTGACAAAATACGGAACTGATACGAATAGACTTTTAGGGTCTATTTACATACATGAGTGATTAGTTGTAATTAAAGAAATTGTAGATGAAGGAAATGAACAGTTGGAAATAATCAAACAAATAAACAAAAAAAAACAAACAAATTGGATACATTTAAAGGGAAACTTTTGTTTCTATAAGAATTAGGGAAAACTGTTATCAGTGTCTGTCGATTTTTATAAGAAAGTTAATGATGAACACCGCATATCGATACCTCTTACAGTTTCAGAGATACAGGGTGTTTACAACAAATACAATTTCAAAAATCATCTCTTGTTGTATTGCTACGTTATTCACGAAACTATGTTGCATCATCCACCAATTGTTTATGCAAAGTTGCGAATTCTTCTACAGTACCTTTTTTCCTTCATACTTCATGCATTCATTTTCGCTTCTTAGCCTGCCTGGAGCAACTCTTGCTCATGCTAATCTAAAATTATAGTCAACTGTGTCTGTAAACATCTTGATCAATAGCATAAAAAATCTAAGCGTATGCAATACTGATGAACGTGTATAGATATGCGTCATTGAAATGTCACGGATATCACTCACACTGAACTAATATGAAAACTGATGCGAAACTGAACGTCACTGGTGTGTGTAAATGGAACATTGCACTGACACTGATGCAATACCGACGGCAAAAATTGTCACTGTGCCGGATGTGTATGAATGTGTTCATGTAAAACAAAAGCAACAACATTATTTATCACGGATACGGAACGGAACTAATACGTCAGTGTTATATGTATCGATTTTTTTCCATGGCACATTTTAAAGCTCCGGCACACAGTTTGGGAATTACTATTATATCTAATAGTAGAGCTACAACCTAGCTTGAGATCTAACATTAGACTTAGCCGTACGTCTATTAAGACGGCCAAACCCTAATGTTTTTAGTTCTAGGTCTAGTGTTACTTCTGAAGCCAGGTTGGGTTGGGATAGCTTAGGTGCAGTCTTAAGAAAAGTGCAGCTAAACCTAAATGTTTTTCATTGTAGATCTAGTGTTAGCTCTAATGATAGTGTAACTCTATTTTTTGTTGTCATTTAGTCTTAAATTGTTGCATTGTTGTATCGAACTAAAACCAAAACTAACACCAGATTCAGGTTTAGCCGTGCGTCTTCAGACACACGCAATTTATATATTACCAATTGCGCAATTTATATTTATATATATGTTGGTAGATATTGGGTACGTTAAACAAAATTAGTCTCTCCATAACTGGTTACGTAAATAACTATATCATTATCACTAAATATTCAGTAATAATGAAATTCGCGATTTAACTAGCACTGAAGATGTGGTGGTAGTGAAACACGTATTGCATTTATTTTTTAGTGCACTATGCCAAACCGTGCTGGCTGGAAAATGGTGAATCAAAAAGTTGGAAAAATATTATGCAACATCAAAACAAACCAATTTTTTAAATAATGTAAATGCTAAAATATCAATGTGGAAAAGGAAGATCCTCTTCTCTCGGCTCGAGCTAATTGAATAACGGAATGATATTTCTTAGAACTAACACTAGTATTATTACTAGGACTATTACTAGTTCTTAAAGTAAAAGCTTTCGGATTTTTCTGTGTGCCTTTTTATGAAAAAGTGTTTGATCTTATGGATGTCACGTTGCAACCTTCTTCAGGAACTGGTTCGAAAAAGGTTGCAACATGGCATCCGAAACGTCAAGCACTTTTTCAAAAAGAGGACCTTTCGCGTTTTGCCATGCGTCTTTTTTTGAAAAATTGTTTGACATTTCGGATACATATATAGTACAACAATAAGAGTACTTTTTACGATAATTCAAACATAATCGTTAATTTTGATATGCAAAAATTGCAAAGCCTTTAAATTCTGTGGACTACAAGTCATCAAAAGAAAATAGAAAACTGCGGTATGAAAGAACACGCAAAAATGTAATTAGTTGTTATCTTGATGATAGACAGCAACAAGCTTATTGGAATCTAACAATATCTGATTGGAAAATAGGTTGAAATGGGAGTTCTGCACTGGTCCCACTGTTATTCTTCTCTAAATAGATACATTCAACGATTGGTTTACATCAAACTGTTTACACTTAATCAAGAAAAGAAACTCATATACTTACAGTTTTCATACGAAAACAAAAAAGAAAAGGAGGTAAAGCAATCTCAAGAATTATATGTATAATTCTGTTATCTGGTATCCTTTCTTAAGGAGAGCATATACTGGAGTTAAAAAGAAATTATCGAGCTCATTGTACTATTGCCAGCTAGTAGTATTAAAAATAATGAAATAAAGCTGCGTGTTCTTTCCCGTACTTTTATGATATGGCATCTGAGTATCCGAGTATAGACTCCGAAGAGATTTTTGTAACGCAATAACAGGTAATAAAGATTTTGAAGCAACTAGGATGCAGTAAAAGCTGCAAATAATAATTCATTATCACAAAAAATCGTAAATCGTGCTTTTGCGTTTAAAATAAATACATAAAGTATATACAATATTTAAAATTTGACTAAGCCCTCACTCATGAGCACAATATTTTTATATTTCCTTTTTAGGATGACATCCTTCATCCTTCCAGCGATGAAGGATGTCAGTTAAAAAGTTGCACGAAATGATTACATATGTCTACATCCTTCAGTCAGTATTATAAAATATTCACTAGCATATTCAACGTTGAATTTGGAAATCCACATTCAGACATATGTTCCTTTTATGAGCAAACAGAGTTGGAGATGACAAATATTACAAATATGGAGACCAGAATTCGTCTTAAAACTTAAAGATCACAAATTACGCGCAAATAAGATTTATGAACTTTTAATAGAAGGAAACCCTACTAGTATATTTTTAGATGAGACAGTGGAAAAATACGCTCTAGTATACATTGATCAAAACTGAAAGTGGTAAAGAGTTAAACGATGTTTGTTCTGCGCTCAAATATTTTCTTATATTATCGGAATCAAGATATGTTGATGTCGATCCTGCAAATATGCCATACACCTTAGAGCTCTTCTTCGTTTAATGCCTAGAACAGAACTAGATCTCGGTTGTTAGGAAAGAAATTCTACCACCATGCTCTTAAAAATGGTAGGGCAAAGATATATTATTGTGGTTTTTTCAAATATTACGTATCTTCAAAGTCTTGGCTTAGATTTAGCTTAATATTTGTGAATTATATCCCTATTGGTTGGAAGAAAGAAATAAAAAAATAAATTAATCCTAAATATTCATATGCCTCCGTGACTACAAAATATGATATCATTTACATATTAACATATTCCTACTGAATGATTCTATACAACTTTTTACAGAAATTCAGTCATACATATAGAGTTTTGGAAAGGTACTCTTCATATATTTAGATTAATCGTTTATCATTACAGATAAGAAAACTTAAGGGGACGATATTTTATAGGGATGTTAAGAAAATGTTAATAAAAAATGAATTTCTAAGCCAAAATGACAAGTAAAAAAGAAGAATGTATACCAACTGTACGTATTCGATAAGTACTTTCTTAACTTTTCATTTGTTGTATAGGTATATCCTGTAAGTTTAATACTTTTTAACCTACGTAGACTTTCGCTGTCTCTATGATAGACGTCTTCATCAAGACCTTTTGTTTTAAATTTACTCTGTAACTTTAGTACGTTTAAAATTGAACGAAACTGTCACCTCTCAAAAGTTATGTATTAAAGTTATATATATTTGTCCAAGTTTGTTGCAAAATATTGTAGGTACGATTTTTATTTCCTCTCTTATAAGCAGTTATCTTAAAAAAGAAAGAAAATGTTTTTTCATTACATTCACCGTCGTCGTTTCAACTTGAGCCACATCATTATTATTATTACATTTTGCAATGTCTTCTTGTATAAAACTATTTGAGAAATCAGTAACATCCAATTTTTCCATAACATTAAATCTAATGCATTTTTACGACACAAACCAGCAGAAACGAAAGCTATTAGGAAATTTTTATGAAAGTTCAACGACGGGAAATCCCGCACACCCCCATTGCGAAAAAAATTAATATCTGACGTACCATAATAACAGAAATCGTCTCATTTACGGCACAAATGTTTTCACTTAAAATAATGTTTATTTTATTTAAAGGTCCCCAATTTGCCAATATTTCTGATGGCGCCTTTCTCATTTTGGCACTTCTCAATTTGTGTTTTCTTCTTACACATTAAAACTTCCTGTAGAGCGTGCCGACATAAGAATTTAATTTTAAACATAAGGAACCTGTAGTCTTGTTCATTCTGATTACTTCTGTTTTTTTTTGGTCAATTTCGTTCGAGCTCTAAAAGATAACAGAACTTGTTCGGCAGCGTCAATTTAATAAATATAAGGAGTATATATAATAAATATAATTTAAATATAAGGAGTTTGTAGTCTCCATAGAAATACTCCATAGTAAGCTTGAAAGTGTAAGAGAAAGCATGTATTGCATGAAAGCATGCAATAACACATTTAACTAACAGAAATAACACATTTAAAAGTTATTGCCGAGCTCATAGCATAAATCTAAATCTTTCTGGTTTGAATTGATGGATGTAAGAAGCCGTTTATGTTAGAGCTGTGATAAACAATAAAATTGACGATACTAGCACAGCAACAAAAATGATTGTTTTTATCATTTATTGTAACTCCAACACAAACGCACCTTAAGTCATTGTGGATTTTAAATTTTAGAGTCACAGATTTAGCATTAAACATAATATTCCAAAATTGTGTTCGGACACCTGAAAATGTTGCAACTGTAAGATAGGCAGTTGAACAATTTCCTACTCGTTCAGCTGCCAAATATGCATTTGCTTTACGTTTATCAGATCGTTCAGTCAGAAGAATTTTGCATGCCGATCTGAAGTTTCACACATACAAAATGATGTGATTATGTAAGATCTAACAGAACGGAGTTCTAAAAATCTCAGAGCATGTTTCAAGGATTGAAAAGATTCTGCACAACGCCCCACAAAGTGCTCTTTTACTAACGAGTGGTGAAGTTCATGTTTATTTATCTGGCTGTGAAAACAAGCACAATTTTCATTATTGCGTACCATATAATCTACAGCAGTTTCACGAATGGCTACTTCATAGTCCACGTGTTACCGGTTGATATGCTGTTGGATCTTTTGGATCTTTCTATCTTCATCTTTATTTTTTAAGGAAGAATTTTTTGGAACCGAAACTTAGAAAACTTGAACATGCGGATGTGTGGTTTCAACAGGATGGAGATATGGCTTACATGGCAAGAAGGGCAATAGACGTTTTAAGATAAATGTTTCCAGGACACGTAATCACGTTAGATGGAGACGTTGGGTGATCTTGCCCCATGCGACATTTTCCTTTGGGGCTACCTGAAAGCAAAGGTTTTTCAACATCATCGCCGAACCATTATTGCATTGAAAGCAGCAATATGCCAAGAAGTTACAAAAATATCGTCTCAAGTTATTCTCAAAATGGAAAGGATATTTTCAAAAATCAACTTCTAAAGGGTATTGAGAAAAATGGACTCTGTAATTTTCAAAATTTAATAAATATAAATGGCCTAGCATATTTCAGAATCGCTAGGGATCTAATTTTTTGTCTGTATGGTAATGTCAATGTGTAGTTTTATCGTCGTAGCTTCTAAATAAGTTGTAATTGAGTTGGACTTTTCGATGGTTTCTGATTGCTGATTCATTATAACGTGGATCAAAGAAAGTGGCTTTTACTCGTGACTCTATTATAATAGTTCTTTCTAAGTGCTTGTTTGGCTGTCTCATTGCAGTCTTGCTATTTATGTATGTAAACTAACTCGAGTTAGTAACAGTCTATCTCAAATTGAGTTCAAATAATCTCAGCCTGAGTTAACTCGGTTTGATAGATTAAGTTAACCCATCACTAGTTTCATTCGTTCATCTAGTTAGTTCCTTTTGAAAAGAGACAGATGTTTCATCAAGATTTTACTTCGAATCTTTAGTGCGTTTTCATAGTCTCCTGTCCGCAGAATGCCGAGAATGAACTGAATTTTCAAATTTCTAAGGTTTTCTAATGAAGAAATCAACAAAACAAGAAAACGTTAATTGTAATGTTGACTCTGCTTTAAAATGCTGAATATAAATAGTCTGTTGAGTATAAATAAAGATTAATAACCATGTTAAAGAGAAGATAATGATATTTCTGTGTATCTATTAGGTTTATGAATAAAATGAAATTGTAGAACGGCGTCGTCGATTCCAAACAATTACTCTTATACCGAGACGATAAGAAAAAAAGATCTATTTTTGCTTGAATACAATGTGTTTACAAACAAACGCGATCGCTTTCGTTTTTCCCGTGCGTGTGCGCGTCCATCGTCGTCGATCCGTTCCATTCAACAGGGTCTGATCTCTCGGCTCAGTCAACTAACCCAGTTTCGCTATCATTAGAGCGTCGGTTTTGAGGGGGACGCCCGCCTCTTCGTCCCAACCTTCTTATGTCGATAATGTGTCCCGGTTTCGCTATCAGTCCGCTGACCGTGACTCACTAACACTGGAATCGTTTTATTTTTTCTACTATTACTGGACGAATGTGACCCATTTTTCTTTCACACTCTAATTAGATTATTCATTATCATTAATGTTATTATTTTTTCTTAATCCGAGCTGATAACGCTCAGGATTAATAAACATCACAATTTTACAATTTTGTGTAATGATGGAGTTATAAGAAATAAATTTATTACTTTATAGACTAGTTTTCTGGATGGATTTTTCAAAAGAAACAAAAATGGTTCAACGTCGCTTTAGCGTTCAACGACTTCTTCGGGGATAGAAAAATCTTCAAAGCGGGTTCCTTCTCGGTCGTCGGTAATACACCGGACTCTTCACGCAGGTGAGTGACTTCTGGGTGCATCGATCCCTCTCGCAGGTATCTGTCTCTTCGACAAGGTCGCTTCCCTTAGTTGTTGACCTCTAGTGGGTTCTAGAGAGTTTCTTCTTGCTTACAGGTCGATGTATCCACAAGTTTATTATAACGTTTCACAACAAAAAATTAAATTGCAACATACTAAAACCTCTATATAACGGAGTAATAATTTCAATGCACTCAAATTCTGATAAACATCCACATCATTACTACTGGCTTTATATTTTTACCAAGGATATTAGGAATCGAAGAGGATTCCTACATCCCGATAGAAATTTCTAGATAATTCTATAAAAATTTCAGTTCTACATCTAGTATTAGTTTAATGAAGAATGTACAAGAATCTAGCATTAGAATTAACATTAAACTTATAACTACACTCATTTTCATATGGGATACAGCTATGTTCTCTATTAAGCTATATATTCTTCAGCTATATTCTCTATTAAGTCGTCAATGTCTTCCTTAGGTATCTCGTTCCATGCAACCTACTTATGGTATCAAAGTCCATCCAGATTCTTGGGTGACCATGCAGGCTAGGGCAAATTCTGCCCTAGGTTGTCTAACTTCTTATGTTGCAATAATTCGATTTTTCTATATGGGCTAGAGACAAGAGAGGGCGAATTTCGTGACGTAACAAGCAGATCAAGCTGGATTGAGCCTGCGCAACTATGAATTCTTGGATACCGTTTTTATATTTTGTGAGAGATGAAGTGTATTCCAGTGTGTTATTGTTCAAAACTCGATATTTGGAGAATTGGAACTAGTTTAAATGTTAATTTAGATAATTCAAAATATAATTTTTGTAATTCAATTACTTCATTTTGAAAATTTGAATTGCTTTTGCAACCTATAATATATAAACCTTTCGGGTCCAGCACATATCGCCATGCAAACCATAACTCCAAATTCCATGTTTCCTTTCGATGTCGCAGCAACATTCTACGACCATCATTCGTCCATAAATAAATCGTTGATTCATCACTGAAGAGGATGGCATTCCACTGATGAACCCACCCTTGCCATTCTTGATACCATGCAATACTGGCTGCTTTATGGAGAGGTGTTAATGAGAGCGGAAGGCAAGAGCGGTATGAAGTCCAAAGGAAAAAAAATTTCTACAATACGATCAACAAGTGTCGGTTCAAAGCTATCGTCCAGTCC
This sequence comes from Onthophagus sagittarius, assembly GCA_036711965.1. Classification (NCBI taxonomy): domain Eukaryota; kingdom Metazoa; phylum Arthropoda; class Insecta; order Coleoptera; family Scarabaeidae; genus Onthophagus; species Onthophagus sagittarius. The sequence goes on along the minus strand of JASERS010000003.1, from coordinate 37,151,993 downwards.
ATAAGACTCGACCTTGTTGTATGAAATCTATCTCTGGTCTTCGGGCGGATCTTCCAACAGGATAGGACCTCTGAATCGGAACCTCTTTGGACCATAAAGACCATATCCGAGCAAATGCGATGTGGTCCCAATTCAGCCTTCTCAACAAAAACTAAAAACTAAAATACTCTATCTTAAAATTCATTGTTAGTTAAAGCAGATCTAAAACCAGATCATTTCTCTTTATCGTTTGATAAGTTTAATGGTTCGTTAGTAAAGAGGCTGAGACACGTGGGTGTGTCACGTCCACGTTTACGTCCACCAGATGGACTTACAACAAGAGGATGAAGAAAAGGAATAAGGACTCTAATGGACGTGGAAGGAATTGATTAACGTTCTCGGCCGAGAAACGTTCGATTCGAGGATCTGAAGAGGGATCAGCCGTACTGGAGGATTTACGCGAGACGCAAGCGGGACAACAAGACAACGCGGCCGGATCGTTCGTTCCACTTCCGGCGCGCGGCCGAGCGACCTCTTTCGATGGACGCCCACGCTACTCTCCTCTTCGAAGTGCCGCATGGTTCGGACTATATGTCCCCCTTAATTTATCGATAGAAAGGAGCCATTTTTGACTCGACACAATCTGCGTCCCGAATCATTGAGGTATAAACACGATTTTGACCTTTAACATTTTCACAGTTTACAAAATATTTATTCAATTACTTTTTCCAAATTTTACCGCAATAGCGATTTTCATAAATAAAAAAAATTAAAACGTGTAATAAAGTGGTTTATAATTTTTAAATTGGAGTCCTAATTTAGAAAAGTTACGTGAAGACAAAGAAGGGTGGAGAGATCCTTGTGTAACAAAATAACTGTGCGTATTCCCATTTCCTCGCGTTATTGGTGTGTCGTTCTCTCTAACATAACGCAACGTCCAAATTAGAAACGACCTTTACGTCGACGACGACTACGAAGAGAAGTTGCGAAACATACAACCGGCGCAATTGACCCACAGTTGCCAAATAGCAGGGGCCCATTACACGTGAATTATAACCGCATTAACCCCATAATAACGCTTTCTTTTAAAAAAGGACTAATTCTACGAAAAAATAAATTTTAAAAAATATTAAAACGCCTTATAAATGCTAGCTAAATATAGTTAAAAAAGTAAATGTGGTGGTGACTGCCCAGTTTTTTTTTAAGTTTGCCGAAGCTCGATGTATTGGACTTTCGAAAGTTCATACACGTGTCAACGAATCCGTTAAGTGCACAATCAAAAACCTTTTGTTCCGCTTTTCGTAACGTTAGCAAGAGCGTTGACAAATAATGAATCGCGATCGTACCGGGAATTTTAATTTCGCCCGTCGTTGCTCGGTGGTTTGTAGGCGAAGTGCACGTGCAGGCGCACACGTGGGGCCCCTTTTTTTATTACTTCTTTCGTTCCTTCTTCGTCAACCGCAAATTCTATAGTATATACTCAGAGTAATCTGTAACTTATTAACAAACAAAAAAGTTAATTCCTTTATCATTTTTAATTTGTTTTATTTTATTTTCATTGAATTGTCAGGTTGCTAACATCACGAACATAAAATGCCACAATTGTATCAAAATCCTTCACAGCTTATCTACTACCACAAAAGTCTAAGATGGGTTAAATGAGCTTTTCTCACCAAGAAATGTGGTACGTGCCAAAAACCATCCTATCAACTATAGAGACTGTACAATAATAGTAAAACTTCAAAATCTTCACAATGAATAAATCCACAAGAATATACAGAGTGACAAAATATAAGAAACCAGAAGATCAAGATAGTCAGTTAACACAAATCATATGTGCTTTATTTGGTAAAAGAGAACGTTTCGAAGGTAAGTAAAGTTAACCAAAAACTTAAAATCAAGCCAACTAGGAAAAAGTACAACCAGAACCGTGTTAAACAAATGGTATTCGAAATGCAAGTGAAGTGTTTAGATATTCATCAGATAATGTGGTCGATCTGAAAAAATACTAAACATACAAGAGAAGTGATAGTGATTCATCGATTTCTGCTCGTAAGTTGACGCGTATTAGAGTGAAATGGTTTCTAGTGAGTACGTGTGTTTCGTACTCTTTTAAGTGATGAATCACTATCGCTTCTCCTCATGTCTGTATAAGATTGTTATTGATCTTCAAGCAAGTAATGCAATGATTAATAGTCGTCGTGTTATCACTTAAAGTGGCAATGAATAGTTACAATTTGGGGTTTTGGAGAGGTAAAAAGATATTAAAAAAGCTATTTAATTGAATAGAATAAAAGAACGCTCTTTGGAATTACGTGACAAGAGTGCATGTGTAGAAATGTATGTAGTAATAGTTAAAAGCAGTAATTTTGCTAAGATACCAGTGATCTTTAGCTTTTGATGTTTGGTATAACAATTGTACCTTTACACTTTAAAATATACATAAAAAAGGTTTGGTCACCTGTTGTATTTTTTAACGCGTGTTTTCTGAGATAAGTTAAAATGTCCCAAAGATGAGAAACCATATCTAAGTTGAGATGTTTAAATAGGAACTCCCATTTTTTGTTGGATTTATGGATTCTACGTTAACCCATTGACGTGCAGCGTCTGAAATATCATACGTTTTATATATGCACATTCCAGGTTAAATGAAATGTGGATAAACAAGTAAACTCAAGTGATTTTTATTAGAGATATATTTATAGGTATACAAGGTCCTTCAGCTCAGCTCTCATTTCACTTTTTTGGGCAGTATAAGCCTGCAAAATATTAAACATTTAATTAATAAGTGAACTGAGCTACAGAAAACGGAAGCTGAGGTGAACGACCCTGTATAGCACAACTATATATCAGAATATAGTTGTGTATTGATTGTTTGACCTAAAAACCGATTTATTTTTGTTACTTGGAACTAATCGGTGTTACTGTCAAAAATTAAAAAGCCGTTGAGGTAAGTTTATCGATATTTATTATTTAATTCGATTCATCTTAAAATATTTTTGATCAATAATACCTTGTCTATACATTACCAAAATAATTATCAATTGTTGTTTTGCTCGCTTTCAATTATTTCATCACGTTTTTTTCAATAAATTGAAATGGTATGATATACCATACGGTGGACGTTCTTGAGATATTTTTGTTCTATCGCAGAAAAGAAATGTACAACCCATCAGATCCCCATGATGCTGAAGAATTACTCACTTTTTAGGAAGAACTTAGCTCTGACGACGAATACTTACAAGAAAATGATAGTACCAATTTAGAACTAATTCTACTACTTTCTACTAATTTAATAATAATAACTTTCTCTTCTACTAATTCTACTAATTTTCACCTAAAGACGGAATAGATATAAACATAAACGATTGCAATAAGTGATGAAGAAAATGAAGCTTCCGTTAGAACAATTGGCAAAGGTGTTCTAAAGGTCCCATGGAATTTTTTACTACAAATCATGACAGTGAGAAGGAAGGAATGCTACTGCACAAAAAAAATCTGAAATTATATCTGATGCCTATGACGATATGAATATAACTTTAGCTATGCTTTTCAAGAAAGAATTGAGAGATAAAGAAATTAGGAATAACATAAAAATATGACATTGGGAAGTAAGAAAGTTTATCAGGAAAAAAAAAAAATGAGATGAAATTAAAATTTCTGCAACATCTGCACCTATTTTTTGCACAAATTGAGCTTCTGGACAAATTCCTGCATTTCAATGACAACTTCAATATTGATTCTAGTAATAAACTTTTCAAAATTCAGCCACTACTGGACCACGTAAATAATACGTAAACACGTTTTCTGGACCACGTAAACAGAAAAGGTTTCAGCTCCTAGGTATATCATTTTCTGTAAATGAAGCAAAGGAACCGTACTATGGGCATCAAAGCATGAAACAATTTTTAAAAGGAAAGCCTATAAGATATGGTTTTAAATTTTGATGTCTAACGAGTCTTGAAGGTTATCTACTAAAATTTAGTCCGTATTGTGGAGCAGGTGGTAAAATTTCAGGAAAGACTTTGGGTTCTAGTGTATGCGAAAAGCTATGTTAGCTTGCGTTGGCACAATAAGATCAATTTATGGTTTAACGGATACAGCCAATGGAATATCACTAATATGTTGGAATGATAACAATTAAGTGACGTTGGCGACAAATATTCTAGATTCTGAATTATGTTTTTCAAAGGGCGGAGAATAGACATCATCAGAATAGAGCATATGTACGGTTTTGCCTAAATGGCTCCATAGTATTCCGATTCGCAAATCCTAAAACAAAGCTACTCAATTGTATAAGAAGAATAGTGCTAGCAACTCTAACTGCTCCAAATTTTGTAGCTGGTCCGAACCCTAAATCTTCTGAAGTTGTAATAATGATAGTTGATAAAATAACAACACAACGTAGATGCGGAAGTTGTGGAAAATGTGCAAAATACAGTTACATCAAATGTAACGTTGCTTTGCATCCTGATAACGGGTTACTTAAAAGTTGAATTTCGGTTTTCATAAATCATAAAAAGGTTTTGCTTCCTTATGTTACTCCATGTATCACGTTTAAAGTATTATTCTTGTCATTGACAGTTTTAGAGTTGATATGTTCTTGGCGGCTTTACTTTTCCATAAATATTGAATTTACGATGTCTTATTAAAAAATCCAATATATTATTATGTTATAGGTCGAGTAGTCAATACTTAAGAAACTAACTAATAGGAACCATATCTATCTTACGTCTGGAATTATCGATGAATATCAAATTTATTTTTTGTATTCGTAAATTATTATATTTGTATTTCTTTTTTATTGCGACTTGTCCAACACGTTGTAAAGTGATATATTTAAAGCAATTTCTTAGTAATACACCACTGATAGTTACTCCAATTTCTAGAAGGAGTTACTGTTTTTATTTGCAGTCAATGAAGCTTTTTAAAATTTTTAACAAATTTATAAACTCAAACATTTAACAGAAACATTCAAGAGGTATAAAAACTCGAACTTTTTTCCATATAAAAAGTAATTTTTCAAAAGCGTCAAAGAAAATCATTTATTTTCAATTACATAATTGATGCAATTAAAATAATTATGTTCTGTTCGATTTCATCTTTTAATTACTATAATAATTATTTAACATGACATCGACAAGTGTAAACTTCTACCTATTAATTTATACTTCATATTATGATTTAATCAAAATCATTTCTTTTTTTGCATTGATTTCTGCTGGTTATTTCATTTCAATACATAAAGCTTTAGGCGATCTTATTCTTATTAACATTTAGCTAAATAAGTGTAGCTGTTAACAAGTGTAATGGTTATTGTAATACATGAAAAGGAATCAATGTGGGTGTGATGATGAGTATCTTCTCATATAAGAAAATTATTAATCTGCTTCTATATGTCACGTTGACAACAGTTTCAATCAATCTCAAAGTAACCAAAACTTATTGTCTGTCCGATGTTTGCTATTACCTTTCAACAATCTACGAATGAATGAAAAAGTTGGCATGGAGTACATATTTCTATGTGGATATCCTTGTCAGATGTTTTAAGATATTTTAACCCTTCAGTACACGCGTAAAGCTACCATGATTTTTTTGCATTATAGAAAATATTTTAAAGTAGACGGTGTTTTCATTGGTTCATAGGTGGTTGCTTACCAAAAATTTTAACCTTTTTGTACGTACAACAAAAAGACACATACATCTAAGTAGGAATCAAATCTATTGATGGATATTTATGGCTGTTTACAGTTCGCTATGAACTGTTTATAATAAAACTATTCACTTTATATGTTCCAGCATAATAAAATAAGCCAATAAAAGCTTCCAACTCCACGTTAGTTTTTCATTTCATCACAAAGGACATAATTACAAGTTTGTAGAGGATCTTTTGAATTGCTGAAAATATATTCTTTTGCCTAGCCCTTACTGTGTGTAACTTGTTTCTGTATTTGAATAACTTCATTTTCTTTGTCAACCGTTACAGAATCGTCTATATCGGTCAACTGCACATTCCTATATAAACATACGCTTTTAAAAAGAAGGCTAAATGTGCCTGCTCTTTCTCATAATCTCCCATTATTAAACAATGGCACCTTACGGCCGTTATATGTGATATATATTGAATTAAAACTAGAACTAACACTAGAATTAATACTAGCACCAACACTAGAACTAACACTACTGGTTCGAAGTAGTCACTTTGAACCAGACCTTCTCGACCTTCTTTAGACTAGTTGCTGTAGAAGCTTGCAATATGGCATCCGAAACCTAAAATACCTTTTCAAAAGCAGCACGAAAAAACCCAAAAGCGTCTAGTTTTAGTATTAGTACTAGTTCTAGTGATATTCTTTCAACATTGGGTCATTAATTTTCTTAGTTATCAATATGATAATATCGTTTGGAATTTATACCTAGTAAAATTTTAAGTATTATGAAACCAGTTTCTTATTATTTTGTAATTCCCGTTTCTATTTTTGTTAACAAAAATAAAATAAATTTATACAATTTTTGGGAAATTTAGTAGAAAGAAAAGAAAAGAAAGTAAACACTAGTTTTTTACTTCTAAAAGCCCTTTTACTACGATTCTGTTAACTTACAATAAAAAATTATGTACCAGAGTTTACGACATTATTTGCGAGCTAAATATCAAAAATCATCATGCGAAAATAAAACAAGTTTTGAAATGCATAAAATTATATTAAACTTAAATTAAAATGGTAAATCCTTACGGGAAATAACAAAAACAGTTGGAAGAAATCACTGCATAGTAAAGAAAATTTTAGATAAGTACGCAAGACATCATACTGTAGCGGATTTGCAACACGTTGGACGACCAAGGCGCCTTACAGAAGCGCAGGTTTTAGCAGTGGTAAGAGAAGTAAAGAATAATCCATGTTCAAGTGCGGTTAAAATAGCAAATGACATATCGCAAATAGCGAGCACATCCGTAAGTGCCAATACCATACGAAGAACACTCCATAGAAGTGACCTACATGAAAACACCCCGTAAAAAACCTTACATCCCTAAGATAAATATCGCAAAAAAGTATCAAAACGAAGCTTCAGATTTATGGAGAAATATATTATTCAGCGACGAGAGTGAATTTGAAATTTTTGGTAAGAGAAAACCACCAAAGACATGGCGGCCGAAAAGTGAGGCCTTCAAAGAGAAATTTGTAATCACTACCATCAAACACGGTGGAGGCTCGGTCATGGTCTGGGACTGTATGGCGGCATCGGGGGTTTGTAGTCTAGTTTTCATAGAAACAATATTGAACAAAATGGACTATTTAACCATTTTAAAGAACAATGTTTCCCTGAGTGTTGATAAATTGGGCTTGTCAGAGAATTGGATCTTTCAACAGGATAACGATCCAAAGCATACTTCCAAAATTGTGAAGGAATGGTTGCTATACCGGGTCCCTAAAACCCTAGATCATCCACCGCAGTCTTCAAACCTTAATTCTATAGAGCATCTATGGGACCACCTTAACAGGAAGAAAAAAGAAAGGAACGTTTCAAATAAAGACGACCTTAAAAAAGCGTTAACTGAAGAATGGATGAAAATCCCTCCAGATGTTACGAAAAACTTGGTGGAATCCATGCCAAGGAGATCAAGGGAGGTACTGAAAGCCACAGGAGCTTAAACCAAATATTAATAGTTGATGTTCACCCTCTCGGAATTGTTAGCGAATTTATTATACCACTACATAAACCACAAGTAAGTATTAAAAGGGTGGTAAGACCTACAACAGTTGGTGGCCTACACAATTTTTATAATATCATATCTTCTGAAGATTTTGCTTTCATTTATACCAACGATACTGATGCAGCAAATAAAATGTCAGTTTTCATGACTATCCTAAAAAAAGCCGCTGTTACAGCTTTTCCCATTAAAACGATTTCTTTTGCGAAGAATGGGTCTTTATCTATATCGTGGTTTACCGATAAGCTTAGACATATGCGTGTTAAATTACAGGAGCTGAACGAACTTTATTATCATACCCAATGTCCGGAGTTACGCACTTTGAGAAATGGTTTTCGTCACCAATACCATAAAGAATTAAAATCAGCTAAACGCAATGCAAATAATAAATTTATTTTATCCCACCAAAATTCTTCTCGCGCTGTATGGGATGTTATTACTTCCAACTCATGTAGTAAAAGGACGGGAGCAACCTTCGTTGATCTATCGAAAGCGTTCGATTGCGTTTCGCATGAAATCTTAATCAGTAAACTCTATGCGTACAATATTTCTCCGTTGAGTTGTAGACTTTTGAGTTCTTAACTGGCCGACAGGCTTCAGTCCGTCAAAGTGGGAAATGATCTGTCTAATCCCGGCCAACTTTTTTGTGGGGTTCCTCAGGGCTCGATCCTGGGACCCCTCCTTTTTTAAATTTACATTAACGACCTTCCTGGTTCCCTGAATGATGGTGCGTCTGTGTTATACGCGGATGAAACCACCCTGATATCGAAAGCTCCTACACGGGATGCTGCCATAGCAGGGCAGTCCGACCTTACATCTAAGGCGACAAAATAGTTCAATGATAATCGACTCGTACTGAACCAGTCAAAGACTATAAACATGACGTTCACCCTACGTACCAATGATTCCCCTACAGTCTCCAGTAGATTTCTTGGTGTTCTGATTGATTCAGAGCTAACTTGGCACAGCCACGTTGAATCACTCGGGAAACGCTTGAGCTCGGTAGTTTTTCTGTTACGTCGTATGTCCAGCGTGGTGTCCATGCACGTACTAAGGACATGCTATTTTTCATTTCTAGAGTCTCAGCTTTTATATGGTTTGCTGCTTTGGCGTCACTGCCTCTAAACTGTTGTTTGCCGTCCAGAGGAGGGCGATCCGTGTTATTGCTGGACTGAACTATGGAGATGACTGTAGACGGGCCTTCAGCCAGCTAAGGATTTTAACTTTACCTAGTCTTTTTATTTTAGAATCAGTCAAGTTTAGACACAGAAATAGAGAGATTGCCGCGCGCGAGCTCGTCCACGCCTACGACACTCGTTTTGCAAATGATATTCGACCGGAATACCTAAGGCTGACAAGGTCTCGTTATGCGGTTAACCACCACAGCATTAGATTTTTCAATGCACTACCATGCAGCTTTCGTGATCTACCTTACAACAAGTTTTGCGTATTAATTAAAAATTATCTATTGGATAAAACCTTTTATCGCCAACCGGCAGCAAAATTATACTTTATTGTATCCATTTGCGGCAGTAAAGTGACGCTTTATGTTACTGTCAAATTTGACAGCATTTAGCGGCAGACAAAGTACTTTACCTGCCGCTAATTGCTGTCAATTTGAAAAAATTTTAGCAAACAACAGGATTCGAACCCGGTACCTTTGACATGACAGCTGAATGACTTGTCACTGGACTACCGACCTTCTATATTTAATCGAACTTTGTCAATTTATATTAATGAAACAACCGTTTGTTATATATTTTGACTTCTGTCAAAATATGTGTCTTAAATACTGCAAGTTATAGAATCATTATATCTTAAATTTTGCGGTTGGCGATAAAATGTTGTATGCACCACGCCAGCAAAGTGTTTTTATCGAACTCGCCTTTTACTCGCCTCGCTCGCTCGACTCATAAACTCAGGCTCGTTCGATAAAAATCCACTTTGCTGACTTGGTACATATGTAAATAACTATTATGATGCTGATGACTTTATAGTGCACCCTCCCGACGGTCGACGATGATCCTTGTCCTTTTAGAGTGTATATATGTATATTGCGTATTTTTTTGTATGTTTGTATATTTCTAGTCTCACCACCTGTAATCATTTTATATGACTTGTGTAAACCAATTTGGTGTTAACACTAATAAATATATTATTATTATTATGTTATATTTATTTTTGTAGTCAATATCTATTATTTACGTATTCTGTTTACTTTCTTTTGACGCGTAATTTCGGTAGATCTTTACAATTAACTGAATTATTACAGGTAATGATTTATTTCTTTTCATGTTTTTATTGATTTAACTATAGTATATATATTAGTTGTGAAAACTGCAATAAAACTTTTTGATTTTCGTTATTAACTGCATTTTTATTAACCTTTTAATAGAAAAACAAGAGCTGTTTATTTTTTTTTGACGCTCACAATACATATACTGTCAACATTTATTTTATTTTTGTTTAAAAAAATAGGATAAAAATACGAATTAAAAAAAATAATATAAAAAACTCGTTTCATAAGAGTTAAAGCACTCATAAATTAAAAAAACTCATGGTTTCGCCACTCGTTCTTCAATTTGAATTCATGCATTTCAAGCGTATCTTACGAAATTTGTTTTTTAATACACTATTATTTAATGCTAGATCTAAATGTTGTCTTCTACAAGTGTAACAATTTTTGTACATGTGAAGAAATGAATGTGGGTATTCTCATATAAGAAAGTTATTAATCTGTTTCAATATGGCATTCAGACAACAGATTCACTCAATCTCAAAATAAAAAATATTAACTGTCTGATTTTTGCTATTGTCTTTCGGTAATCTACGAATGGATTGTCTTTTTGTACTGTCTGATCTTTATCGCCTTTCTGGACTCAAATTTCTATATTTTTAGTGCGCTTTCTCGTATTACTTTTTAATCATTTTGCACCGGTGTAAGTTACACTTTTTAATGGTACTTCCCTACACGATGTTACTTCTTCGTGTTCTTTTTCTTGTCGATAAATATTTTTATACAGTATGTCCCCGGATCGAGTAACAAAGAGGAAAAAAACATTCATTACTGATTTTTCAAACTTATCACAACATAAATTATGCATCGGATATGTTCATACCACTAAATCGTACGAATTTTATACACTAAATTTAGAAATTAATTAATTATTCTCGTTTTTATGTAAAAAATGAATTATTTTTTATGAATTATAAAAAGTTTTGAGGCGACATGTAACTATGGAAACCATAAAAGTTACAACTTTTGTTGGTGAAAAGTATAGGGACAAATTAAAATATGGCTACATAATTGAAAAAAATGTTTTCAATCGAAATTTATGAAACAACGCACTATGTAAGTAATAAATAATAAATATTATTTATTTGTACGTGAACATATTTGAAGATGAATTCTAAATATTTTTATCAATTACGAATTTCCAGTATGCATCAACACGATGAACACGATGCATTTCTATGCATCGTGTTCCAATGATTTATTGGAAACAATTTGATTCAATCGTATAACAAAAGAAAAATAATGTAGAGCTAAAGAAAAATTAATACTAATACTAACACTAGATCTTGTACTAGTAAGTTAATACTAATAATACCAAAGCTAACACTAGACCTAGAACCAGAAACATTTAGATTTAGCCGTATGTCTCTTAAGACATTAAGGTTTAACGTTTCCACTTCTACATGTAGTATTAGTTTTGAAGCTTGGTTGCAGTTCTAGTATTAGTTATACTTTTAGTTGCAGAAGAATTTAAAACAATCTAAAGGTACACAAAAATTAAAACTAGAACTAACACTAGACTTAGAACCAGTGTTGCCGTTTCGGTAGAATTGTATTGAATTAAGTACACATTTTCGTCAGTACTACTTTCTTACAAAGCATCAAATTCAGTACATTTGTTAATTTGGTTGATTTACATCTTTGAGAATTCTGCCGTCTTGCCAAATCAAATAGAGACTTTTGCAAGAAATATTTTTGTAAACATAACCAATTATTATCGCCGAGTTGAGGAGAGTGACATATCTCATCACCACGACCAATTGTTGTTGAATAGAAGTTGCAAGACCTATAGCAACTTCAGCCTTTCAAAGGTTTAAGAAAAATGTAGGTCCTTAATGAACAGAGTCAATATAGCATTATTGAAAATTTTATGTCAAATTTTATGCGCAGCTTCTGGCAATGCATTTACATAGTATATGGGTATCTGTTTCTGACTCGTCGTTGCAAAGTCGACAAGTTTAATCCCCGGCTTGCGGCTTGGCCAGCATGGGAAAGGTGGTATTTAAGTTCTTAGATCCCCTTTGCTAAGATATAAAACCTTTTCGGATTTAATATGCAAAGGAGCTATCATACTTTTCGCTTGTCTGTATCCCGGAAGTTCTTCTCAGCGTGACCTTTGAGGCCTTCCAACCGTTAATTATTTGTTTTATATACCTATTCTGTAGTCCACAACTGGATTGGTGTCCAATAAAAGCAGTTTTCGCTGCCTCTTTGCCTAGCTTGTCTGCCTGCTCATTACTCTCAATGTCACTGTGACCTGGAACACACCATAAAGTAACATCATTGCTGGAGTGTTCTCACAAGTTGCTGATACATTCTCTGATTAATGTCGAATAACATGTGAAACACACACAGATTTTCACGGACTGTCTATAAAAATGTTTATGGATACACATATTTCTCCTTTTTGAAGGTTTAAAGCAGTTCAGAATTTTGTAGCAAGTACTTCTGCCTGAAAAATGATTATGTCCGAGCTGAGTGGCAATTCAATGATAAAATGGTAATATATGGTATAATAAATTTGGTCCACTAATGCCCATGCCTACTTCCGATACAACTGTCTTTGAAACATCGGTACACCAAGTTAGTTAATGCTCACCCTTCCCAGTCATTCAGGTATTCCTTTTTAAGAGTTTTACAAACAGTATCTAGTTTTTAATTGCCAGTGTTTAAACTTCTTACATCAAGATTTTGCATTTTGTCGAATAATATTTAATATTTTCAATAAAATCAAATGGTTTAACAACAGTATCTTGTTCTTTTGCGATGAATACGTTTTCTCCCAGCAGGTTTACAAACAGTATCAAGTCTTCTGGAAGCATGGGTAATCTTGAACATAGGACATAATATGGGACTAAATTTACAAATTTCAATTAATTATCAAATTGTAGAAAAAGCATATGGGCGCCAAATTATTTTTTTCAATCTCTTCTTATAGGTATCTCTCGGAGTTATGCAGTATCATAAAAAAGTGAAATTCTTCTAATCAATTTTAATTAATTTTTGTTATACAATATTCGGATGGCAATTTCTGCCAACTCGCAACTCCTCACCACAAAGTGTTGGCGAAAATTTGCTAAATCACATTTTAACAATCTTTTACTTGTATGAGAATGTTTTCCATGGACACTGAAAATAGTTTTAACAATATGAATTGTCATTTTATTAACATTGCCGGATTTATTCTTTTGATCGTAATATTTGCACATTACATAGTTAAAGTTAAAACTTACCATAGAAATTTTGCTTATTGGTGTTACTGTTTAAATAACTTATTGTTTTTCAATAATAAAAAGTTAATAAGAAGTCAGCAATCATTGTTATATATTTGATTTTATTTTACATCCCAATATTCAGTTATATTTTAATAAATTCAGTACACTTTTTTGATAATTTTAGTACATATTTGAAAATCATTGTGGCAACACTGCTTAGAACTATTAATATTCAGGTAAACCGAAACTTTCTAGTTATAGGTCTGATGTTAATTCGAGTTTTCGTTCAATAAAATAATAATAATTCAAAACCGAATAACAGCTAAAAATAATTCAATAAGGTGGACACTTTCTCATTACATTGTTCTTTATACAGTATGATTAATTGTTTTGTTTTGTCTGATTTTACTACTATGATATACTTATTGTTTTTTAAAAAATTGTTGAAACATTGCATATCTCTACAAATTTGAACTTGCAAATTTAAAATAGTGTATCTTTGTTTTTATGTTTTTGTAGAAATGTTTGGATAAAATTGGTTATTTCATTAAGTATATTATTTCTTGTCGCATTTATATGGTTATCAATTGTGTTTATTTTAGTAAAAATTCTTTCCACATCTGCAATCAACTCTATAATATCCTTATCCAACATTCTATTAAATTTGGTTGTTTATATGTGTTCTTTTTAGTAACACCATAATCAACTATTGATTGTATTTAAAAAAACACAACTTTGTGTTATATCTCAAAAATTATCAACTTTATTTAAAATTATATTCTAGACAAAAAAAGTGTCTTAAGAATGTATTAACTGCGTTTCTTTAATTTCAAAAATAAACGAAATAGGAGCATTTTTCAAATAGCGAAAATATGACTTTTTGACTGTAACTTAAAAACAAAAGAAGATAGAGATTTTGTCTTTGCGGGATTGAATATTTCTCGAAAAAAGAGACCGGGACATGGCACGCACTTTTTTCGTATCTCTTATAGTTTCTGAGATAGCCTATAATAACACCAAAATTTGCCCACCCTGTACATTAATTTTACTATGTTTATTCACCAACGCTTTTATATAGTAAGAATATAAAAAATTTATCGATCGTAAGTTTAAATCAAATTACTTACGATCGATAAATTAAACATAGAAAATTTAGCATCTGTTAATACACCAAACAATGTAAAAGATTTATTATCTTTAGGACCTAAATTTGTACTTCCTACTGATAAGCGTAATATAGATTTTAAGCGCCTTTTAATGTTTATAGAAAATGTATTAAAAAGTTACTCAGATAAGGAAAAAGATATCACTAGGGCTAACATTACGAACACAATAACTAATTACATGTGTAAAATTTTACTTAAAGAAACTCAAACATTTTTGAAGAAAAATCCTAATATAATTGTAACAAGAGCAGATAAATAAAAGAAGCATTCCCTTTTTGGACACTATGATGATCAGAGATGAAAACAACCGTATTATTTTCGATTGGTACAGAAAACTGACATATTCTGGTAGATTTTTAAATTTCCACTCCAATCACACATTTAAACATAAAGTTGCTACTGTACTTGCCTTGAAACATAGAATTTGTAATATAGTCGAATCACAATTTAAGGAAAAGAATCTAAAAATCCTGTATAATATGTTTGAAAACAATGGTTACCCAAAAAAGCTCCTTAACAAATTACCGTTTTCTACAAACTTATAACATAACATAAATCAAAATCTTAACACATCCCAACAAATTCAACAATATACAAAAATTCCACATATTCCCGGATTAACAGAATTACTTAGAGTGCATTTGAAAGCCGATGGTTTAATACTTATTAACATTTACCCAAATAAATTGACCAATTACTTCTCAATATTAAAAGATAAAACGGAAAAATGTCTACAATCGGGACTTATATATTGTGTTAATTGTAAAGACTGTAATAAAAAATATATTGGACAAACAAAACAATGGTTAAAAAGTAGAATTAATAAACATAAAAGTGATACAAAATTGAAAAAAACATCACGTGCTCTATCCAAACACGCAGTTGACCTAAACCATCAGTTTGATTTTGAAAATACAATAATTTTAGACAAAGAATCAAATTATCACAACAGATTGTTTCTCGAAATGTGCTATATAAACGCAGAAAATAATGTTGTTAATTTCAAAAGTGACACAGAAAATCTTAGTAATATTTATTCTTATCTTTTTCAACTTATTCGATGATTTCAAAAATGTCTCCTAAAAAGTAGTTATATATTTGATGTAACGGGTTGACAAGTGTTGTTTATGTTATTTTATAATTTAATATGTCATTTATTTTCATCTAAAAAAGTGATCTGTGGTAGGGTTTTTTCAATAATTTTAATGATATTGTTAAATAAGGAATACAACTTTGTACGTATTCTAATGTTTTGTATTTTATAGTTATTTACTTCATTTCAGTGCACTCTGAAGAAGACTGAAATAAACAGTCGAAATATCAGTATAAAATAAAGTAGTTCATTTTATAGTAGATCGTTTCCGGAATAATTATTTATTTAAATCAAGTTTTTATATAGTTCTCATTATCTGAAATACTATCCCTCTCCCCATAGTTTCTTAATAACTTCATTATGTAATTATCAAGTTTAATTATTAACCGATAAGTCTGTTTAATCTAATTTTGCTACCAAACTTTTCATACATAATTTTATTATTGCTTGTGAATTCATTATAGAACATGTTTACTCAATAGCATTCATACTTAAATTTGCTAAATATAATAACAGCAAAATCGGCACCTTAATATCAAATATGAAGGACAAAATCAAACCTTTGGATAAAGTGGATACCGTATTTAAATTGCATAGATTGCGACAAAATATACATAGGAGAATCAAAACAGCTTCTCAAAAAACGTATACAACATAAATTCGATACTAACAAATAAAAACGCAAAATAAAACAGCTTTGTGTCAACGTGTGGTGACATTGAATCATAAGTTTGATTTTGACAATCCAAAAATATTAATAACAAATAAAAACACAATGTTAAGGAAGAACTTATAATTAAGGTTGGGCCGACTATGATTTTGGCCGAGTAAGGTCCTTAAAAGGGCCGATTAGTCGGCCGATTAATCGGCCATTGCCGATCATTCCAAAGTTCGGACGTGTTCGAATACCTTTGGAAGCGCTTATATGCTACATAATCTTGTTGTAACTAGGGCTGGGAGATACTTAGTATCGATACCTTCGTGGTATCGATACTATTCAAAGTATCGAAAATATCGAAGTATTGAAAGTATCGAACTATCAAAGGTATCGAAAATATCGAAAGCATCGAATTATTAGAAATAATAGTGCATAATAAACATATTTATTATGTATTTTCTTCCTAGATTTTACTTTTGGTTACTGTACGTTATCTTAATGACGGCCAGCATGTTGGCAGTGTGAGTATTTATACCTCCAAAGTCCTGCTCATCATTTGGAAGTCTGTTAATCTGCTAGGAACATGAGTTAGAACTGTTCCAAACACTGCACGTTATCTTAACAACTGCTAACTTGTTGGCAGCATGAGCTATTATGTCTCCAAAGTCATGCTCATCAATTTGAAAGTTGTCAACTTATTGGCAGTACGAACTATTACTGTTTCAAACACTGTACACTATGAGTGTTTGTGTCTCCATAGTTCTGCTCGTCAGCTTGAAGTCTGCGAACTTATTGGCAACATGAGTTATTACTATTCCACAGACTATGTATTATCTTAGACTGCCAACTTGCTGACAGCATGAGCTATTATTGCTATTGTAATCCCTAGAAATATATCGTCTGCAGTTGGAAAATTAAGATTTAATAAAAATTGGATATTTTATTCTTATGGGTATAATTGGGTTGTTATATCGGATCCTACAGAAAAATATATTTATCAAACTACAAGTTTGTCTACGATTCCTGTTGATTTAGTAGGTTTTATTTGAGTCAAAGTGAATTTGATCAATTACCTATTGGAGCAGGCATGACAGATGGTTCATGTGTTGTAACACCTTTAGGAGGACGAACTGCATTTGATCATGGTACTACAATGAGTGGTACTGCAAATACAGAGCATGTACCGATTATAATGACAAATGTTGGTAGCATGAGCTTTTATGTCTCTATAGTCCTTCTCATCAGACTTGTTGGCGGCATGAACTATTACTGTACCACAGACTATATGTTATCTTAATGACTGCCGACTTGACTGAACATGAGCTTCCACCGAGAGTTGCTATTAGACATCTTTTAAACAGTTCCCGTGCGGTTGTTATAAGCAATGTGAAGAAATTTTATTAGACAAATCGTCTCAAAATGATGTGCTCTACATCGCTATATACCTCTGATCCGGAAAATACCGGACACCTGTATACTATCTTTTTACTAAAGATTAATTGGAATTTATTTTTACGTGTAACATATAAATGAAAACAGAAGGAAAGAAATTTTACCTAACACACGTAGAGACAGGAATAATTATGAAAAGAAATGATAGCAGCGCTGGGATTCGAACCCAGGTCTCCAGTTTGCCGGACTGTTGCACTAACCTCTATGCTACGCTACAAGGTGTTGGAGGGTTATTATTAAACAAGTAATCCTTTCAAACCTGTACATTTCTGGACCGATTTAATGTCATTTACATGCCCAATTAAAGGACCAACGTTACAAGGTGTTAAATTCCGGAAAAGGCCGGTATCGCCGAATTAATAAACATTAATTGGAATTTATTTTTACGTGTAACATATAAATGAAAACAGAAGGAAAGAAATTTTACCTAACACACGCAGAGACAGGAATAATTATGAAAAGAAATGATAGCAGCGCTGGGATTCGAACCCAGGTCTCCAGTTTGCCGGACTGTTGCACTAATGCAACTAAATGCAACACTAGTGCATGTAAATGACATTAAATCGGTCCAGAAATGTACAGGTTTGAAAGGATTACTTGTTTAATAATAACCCTCCAACACCTTGTAGCGTAGCATAGAGGTTAGTGCAACAGTCCGGCAAACTGGAGACCTGGGTTCGAATCCCAGCGCTGCTGTCATTTCTTTTCATAATTATTCCTGTCTCTACGTGTGTTAGGTAAAATTTCTTTCCTTCTGTTTTCATTTTATCTTTTTACTGTTCAAAACACTGTACATTATCTTAAAAACTATTACCTTATTGGCAGCATGATCTATTATGTCTTCAGAATCATTTTTGGCAATTAGAGGTCTGCCAACTTATTGGCAGCATGAGCTGTTATATTTTGTTTCAAACTTGTTAACAGCATAAGCTATTACCATTCCACAGACTATACATTATTTTGATTTTTAAGCTATTATTATTCCAAACACTATACATTATCTTAAAGACTTATGTCTCCAAAGTCCAGCTTCTCAGTTTGAAGTCTGCCAACTTGATGACACCATGAGTGATTCCTGTTCATATCTGATCATTGTAGGATATTAATTTGTAAGAAAATGTCTTTCTGCATCTCCTTTCATTGTCTCAGTACGTTACTTCGTCTAATAGGTTGCTTATAAAATAAATTTTTCGTTGAATTACAGGTTGTAGGGAACTTATGCTAATATTAAACCTATCAGCTGCATCTCGGAAAGAAACCGTCCAATGACTAGTTAATCACAGACATGTTAATATGTGCCGTTTTTCCATTAATTTTCCATTTCTCTTTAGTAACTACTAGGGCTGGGCGGTAGCATTAATTAGATATAGAGTATTAGTACCTTTGTGGTAGCGACATTATTCAAAGTATCGAAAGTATCGAATTATTGGAATTATTATTAATTTTTTTAAACTCTTATTAAGAACATATGGATTCAATATGTTCTTAATAATTTTCCTTGATTATCGTACTCATCGCGAAAAAAACAAGAATATACGTAAAATTTCGAGTAATTAATTGTATAAGGAATTGAAATAATAAGGAATAACCACATATTGACTGTCATCTTCAAAGTAGCTCTCTTGAAGTACATTTGGACAGATCTTGATCTGATGTATATCGATCTTAAATATACTGTAATCTCAATTTCCTGTATACATAAAACAAGTTGCAATACTTCGACACTTTCGATATTTCAATACTTTTCATATTTCGATACTTTTGATACTTCGATACCGATACTTTGCTGGTAGCGAATATCGATACTGAGGTAGGTATCGATACCATCGACAAGACTCTTTGCTCAACACTGATTGTAACAAGTATGATAATTCTGTTTCCTAGAACTATTTCGAAACATAAAGGCACTAAAAAATCACAACAATAACATTCGATTGATCAGGTATCAACATCTGGTTCCAGTCTAGTTACTAATTTAGAAATACCGATTCTGCCACTAAACATTGAGATACGCACCTAAAATTACAGCACTCACGTGGGTCACGATAATTATATAACACGGTATATTCGTTTTTTTTTCGTAATACAGGTATTTGTGGTAAAGTATTATTTTTATAAAGAACTGGGTTACTTTAAATGGGTACTTTAAAGTACACCCACATTCAAAAATTAATCATTTTTCACTATGTAATAAATAAATACATAACATTATTCTTATTTTATTTTTCGTTGGTATATTTTTTGAGTATTATAATAAACGCCGACTAATCGCAAACTAAAAAGTGGCCGAATAGTCGGCTCTTCCGATTAGTCACCGATTAATCGGTACAACCCTACTTATAATATTTCTTTATATCAAAACACAATAAGAAAATAGTTAATTTTAAAACTGATGTAGGGCGATTGGTGGTATGATGCATGGAGTGAGGGAGTTTTAAACATGTTCTCATTTAATTCTCATTTAGCAAATTGTTGAACTTGACAATGTGTGTTTTAATCTAAAAAAGACGTTCAATTCTTTTGATATAATTTAAACAATTGATATATGTATATGTAATAAAATAATATGGTAAGAATCATATTCTACATGGTTTTGTGGTTTGTGTGTGTATTGTAATATTTATTTATTGAAATATTTATTAAAGATTTTAATCCTGAGTATGGGAAAAAATCCCGAAACGTCGATTTAATAATAATGAAAATAGTGGGAGAAGTTGTAGTGGTTTGTTGTTTTATTTTAAATTAGTAATAAACCTCCATATTCAAAATAAGAAAAAAAAATTTTTATATTCTTAATATGAGTAATTCCTTCAGGGTATTGTACAATATTTATATACAAAAATATTTAATTATTAACTTATAATGTGTTAATTGTTTAAATTTTCAATATTTTGTGATTATACAACATAACGTATTATTGAATTGAAAAAGATTTTAGATGTTGCAATTTTTATTAACTCTATCTCAAGGGAAAAATGTGGTATACCTGCGACCATATAAACATATAGTAACCGCTTGATAGCTTTTAATTCTTGCTCTTGCCCGTCTGTCGTCGAGTTCGTTGGCATTTTGCCGTCGGAGCGGTTATTCACCTACTACTGAAAGTTCGGACTCGGTGACCTAGTCCCAGGGCCGCCAATTGCCACGCTCCCACCGCGCGCCCGCCGTACAATACCACGCGACCAAAACCAAAGAGAAACCCAAAGATATTTTCATAATAAGAACTTCACCTCTTAAATTTACCACCTTCTCCTCCACCATACCTTTAGTTTCTTGAGATTCGTTATAGTTTTTACCTTACTTTTTTGAACAGTATTGAAATTTTATTGCAAATCAAAAAAGTTCTGTATTCATGAACATAACGAAATTTCTTTTCGAGGTCTTCATCGGACGGATGAGCGTGGAGTTGTGGAGCGTGCGCGTTCCATTCTACTCGCGGTACTGCTACTTTACGCAGGGTACTGTTGCATTAGGTCAGCGACCGACCGACGGGCGGCGCGGCGTCAGCCTTGGCTCTGACTTTCCCATTCATGCGTGCTGACGCGGGGCGGCGCTGCTTTATATCGAACGCATCTTAACTACATCCTCCTAAACTTCTTTCATTTTCATTTTTAATCGATTCTCGGAAAAAAATTTTACAAAAAATATCAAAAAAATGATTTGTGGCTTTAAACCGTGTTGAGTAGTTCTTAAAGATCAATTACCAACCTGAAAGTTAATACAATATACTCATACAATATGCAAATTTACATGTTTTCGAGAATACGTGTGGGTGATTGGTTCTTGAAAAAAAATTGAACTGGGAAAAGATTCAAGTTATGAACGGGTGCTTGAAACAAAAAAGTCTTACTTGAGAAACATTTAAATAGGTATGGGTGTTTGGTTCTTGAATCTTTGGTTCAGACTTAAACTACGAATGGCTGCTCTCCAAAAAAAAGGTCTGAATTGAGCAAAAAATCAAAATAAGTATGGGTCCACTCAAAAAAAAACAAAAACTAGCAGAAGATGCTGGGACTGAATTAGGAAGAAAAAGCTGTTGCCCATTCAGAATATCCACGTAATCAGCGCCTATGGGTATGAATGATTAGACACCCAGAGCACCCATGTAATTATTTATGTCAGCTTATGTCCAAATTTGTTAAGAGTACAAAGATTTCGTTAAAGCTAAGAAAATTCATGACCATTATAATTTTTTCCATTCTCAATCATTAATCTTATCACCATGAAGAACATATCAATTGCGATGACTCAAACTTTCTTTTGTAGCAAAGAGTATTAACCAAAAAAAAGTTTTTTGAAACCGTTTTTTTAATAAACCAAAATATTAACTGTGAACGTTTTCTTTTCACAGTTTAATGTAAAAAAGACCTCTTAAAGAAGAACAGGTTTTATTAAGTAAGAAAAAAAGAGTAATTTTTTGCGCCAAAAGGTGTTAAACGGCTCAAAAAAGATAACAGTACGTATTCCAAAATCATCGGGCATCGTTAGCTCAGGTCATTGGTCTCAAAGAGGTGTGTAGCGAGTAACGGACCACTTTCACTCTCGCAGGTGGTTGTACTATGAGCTTCACAGACGTAACGTCCTGCCCGTTGGCCACCAGCCAAATCAAGTCGGACCTCAAAAAAAAAATTGTTAATTTTTAATATTTTATAGAACATCCTTTTTTGGTGTATAATTTACATAATGAGGTAGTTAGCATTAATTAATGCTTGCGTAAATAATCGGAATCGTAATCTTTTGAAAAGAAAACGTACGTTGAAGAAGTAGTAGAAGAAGACATTAAGATATACTCGATAAAGGTTCGTGCGTGGCTTTCCAATCGTTGGTATCGTAAACCGATGAATACAGATTGTATGTGTAGCCGTGTGCTGGGGTTAGTGAACCCCGGGGTACACGCACCATACAGTGCAGACCATTAACGCCAAGGCGAAAATTTTGAATTCCGCCCAACTGGTCGCCGGCAACTGGAGACGCAGTTCGCATTTCAAAGCGCCCCCGTAACAGAATTCACTATTTGTCAACACACACGGCAACGAATCGCATTTCTTATTCAACCATCGTTCATACATGTTTTTTTTTCTCTTATAGAAATTGTATTGTACGTATTGTAGGCACATTTTTAGTTTTGGCTAATGAACCTGTCAGGTTCAACAAAAATAAAGAGTAAATAAAGTTTTTTTTAAAGGTAAGGTAAGTAATAAGGCGGTTGATTCCGGGGGAATGTCATGTACCATTCGCATTCCTGCACACAATCACGCCGCGATTTATACTGCACATTATTTGCCTCCGCTCTGACACAGTTAGGTGTTATCGTGCCAAATAGCCGCCGGTTAGAGTAAACAAGGAATAGAATTGCTCTAATGAATTTTAATAGTTGCACACCGACGATAAATTGCTCAGCGAGAGGGGTCAATAATCTTATGAAATTGTTGTTAATATTACTACTCAAACTATCTCGTTTTCCTTCGATAATAGCAAAATTTCAAAATAACCAAAGGCTTATAGATAATAATGAACAAGTGTGGCAATTCGCCTTCACATCCTCTTATAAAGTACAACAACTTTTTTATCTTAGCAACACTAGATGTTGATAATTAACATTTTATGCTCTTTTATTTATTAAATTTTAATGCCATATTCATTCCATCTCCTGAAAGGTATAATTATTATGCATTACAACAATTCATATAAATTTCACAAGAAATATTTTCCTCGATGTACTTTATGAAACGAAACTTGGCAGTAATTACGTTTTTGTTAAAATATCAGTCATATTTCTTTCAGTTGAATCGTAATGCATTTCCTATCTTTCGATAATCTAATTTTAATTCCACTTTAACTGCATTTATAAGTTCTTCCAATATGATTTATGAAGTTTTTATTTTATTTGTTTTACCTTTGTCTTTACTTTGATTATATTGATTTATGTCCACAAGTGATATGATCAATGTTAACGAAAATTTTATCATTACCTTTCTAAATTACAAAATATTTGTTTGTTTTGCTGGAACTTTGAGTGGTCCTTCGTATCAAAAATATAATGACGGCTTCAAACCTTTAATTCTAATGAAAACGAAATTTGCTTTATGCAAAACTTTATGTATGAAAGATTTTTTATTTGAATGTCAAAACGTATTTATAGGCTTTAATTTTGAAAAGGTTTCTTTTAAACTGGAAAGAAAATGTTCATATCCTACCGATGGGCTACTAGGACTGAAGAATTCTCCAAGAAGTCGTAAAGTAACTCTGCTGAGGAACAACCTAGATCTTCCTTAACAGATGTTCTTAATCCCAGTATAAATCCCAACAGATTGTTATTTTATCTAGTCGTATCTCCATTGGCGATGAAAGCAGTCTTCAATGATCGATGAAACCGTTGTAACATTCGGCTAGCTTGTGGATGAAATGGTGATGTATGTATTTGTCGTGTGCTAAGTAATTTGTAAAATTTTGAAAAAAGGCTTGATTCGAATTGCCGTCCTTTATCGTATGTAACTGTGGATATTTTTTAGCGGAAAATCTTCTGGCCATCGTATGAAGCGTTCAATAACTATAAGTACATAAGTACCACCTAAGAACGGAGTAAATGGTCCAATCAAGTCGATATGAATATGGTCAAATCTTTTTTTTTTGAATTTTGATATTGATGATTGGTGATTTTGTAGGTCTTTGAATTTTTGCTTGTTGACATCATAAACAAGCTTTGTTCCAAACATGAATTTGCTTTGGCATGTGTGGCCAAAAGAATCTTGTCTTAATCGCATGAATGGTAGAACGTATTCCTAGATGGAATAAGCTATGAATTTTGTCGAAAATTGTTTGTCTGAACTGTCGTGGAACATAAATCCTTGGAGATAACATCATACTTTGATATTAGATTGTGATGTTATTTGATGTTTTAAACGATAAATTTTGGAAGATTGTTGTTTAATAAATTGAATAATTCTGTGTCAACAAGTTGAACATTACTGAGGGTTAAAAAATCTGGATATAATGAATTTAGAGTTTCGATGTTTGTTCTCAATAAAGTATCTGCACAATGTTTAAATTTCCTCACAAATATTTGATATCTGAAGTAAATTGAGTAATATAACTTAGCTATCGGGTTTATCGAACAGTTTTGTCTGTGGATGAAAAAATTGATGTGGTAATGAGTTTGTGATCTGTATATACTGTAAATTGACTTCCATGTAAGGAATGTTTGAAAAATGTATAGCAACACAAATTGCTAGTAATTCTCGACCGAAAGTAGAATATTTAGTTTCATTTGAAGTTATATTTTTAAAAATGCTAATAGTTAAGATTTACTATTGATGGTTTTTGTTAAAACAGCTCCCATACCTATATTGGATGTATTAGTTGGCAAGGATAGGTTAGTATCTGAGGAAGGATATCCAAGACAAATTGATTTTGATAGAAGATTTTTGGCTAAAAAAACAAACAAAGGCACTGTCGTGTTGCAGTGTCCAAGAATTTGATGAGATTATTTTTAGTTTTTGATAGTGAAGTAATTTTAAAGGTGTGTATAAAAGATCAACAATACTTGTAATATTTAGTAAAAGTTTAACATTTCTAGAAATCTTTGTAACTCTTTTAGAGTCGTTAGTTTTGGAAAATTTGTTATTGCTGTTATTTTGGATTGAGGCCGTCGAATGCAATCGGCTGAAATGTGATGACTAAGAAAATCTAATGATGTAGCACCGAAAACACATTTTTTATGTTGTGTATTGATATTATAAAAACTTAATCTATCAAATAATTTGATGAACCATTGAAACGTTTGCGCTGCATTTCGAAGACCAAAAAGCATGCGAACAAATTCAAAAAAACCGAAAGGAGTTGGTATAGCTGTCTTAGGAATGTCTTCTTCATCTACCGGTATCTGATGATACGCACTGGCCAAATCGATTTTCGAAAAGGTTTTTCATTCCTCCAAATGTATGTTAGAGTCTTGTATATGAGGTAGCGGATATCGATCTCGCACAGTAAGCTTAGCATTTTTAACTCATGTGGAGGTTACCGACAATCTCCACATGGTCTCCAATCATTAAAATCTTTTTTCGGGACCATATGAAGAGGTGATGCTGTAGATGAAGAAGATGGTAGACAGGTGCCATAGCAACCATTTACACAAAACGGAAGATGTGAATTTGTAATAATTTTGTATTTAGTATTGTGTGTAGCTCGAGATAAAAAATCAGCTGTTGTTAATTTTGCAAATGATTTTAAAATGTGTGAATATTTTGATTCAAAGAAGTCTATTTTAGGTCGCTTTTGATACAAGAGCCGATAGAGAAAATGCTTGTTTCTTTATTGATTAATTTTTTATTCTTATATCCACTAAGATACCAAATTTAGTTAGAGAATCAGCACCAATTATTGGTTTGTTAACGTTGGCGTTTGTAAAAATAAATGGATAATCTCTCCGAAGGATGAGTAGTAGTTTCTTTGCCGTTAGTATTTTAATACAATTCGCAGCACTTACAAAAACATTTTGTATTTATTTCTTTTTATTTGAATTATTTTAGATATTTTAGATTATCAAAAATAAATAATCTTAAAATAAAAATATTTGCCAAAATTTTGGGTTACCAATTTTTAGTCATAATTTTAAGTTTGGAAAAAGATTGATAATTCTGCTTCTTTGAACCAATTATTATTTTTTTTGTGCTGTGACTGAATTTAAAGGTTTATTCACAACTATTTGCTAAAACCTACATTGTGGTAGGCAGTTATATGCTTTCGAACCATATGTGTGGTTCATTATTTTTAAATCAGGTACGCCATATTTCTCAAGAACGATCTCTAGAAACAAAACGTTGTCGTTCTCCAGAATATTGATGATTATTGCAACAATTACAGTGTCTTGTGTGTAATGTATTATTAGTTTGTATTTGTGATATTAAGTAATTAATTTGTATTTCTAAAAATTTATTTTTATCGATGTTTATTTGTTGTTGAATTTCCAAAATTTTTAGCAATGATTGACATGTCAGTGTCTAATCGTTCATTGTAGTTAGTAGTGGGTCAAAATTAATTTTGTTTTATGAGTGTGTTCAAGTTTTTGAGAGTGCTAGTACTGTATGATTTTTGTATACAACTTTTTGTATTGCTGTCGATTAATTGCTTTTTTATTATTATTCTTTTTTTATTTGATATATGTATGCGTTTTTGCTTCTTTTTTTTTAAACAATTTTTGTCATCGCACACTTCGTGTGATCACTCACTACAATCATTATGCCAGGCTTATAATTCCACTGGATATACTGGCTAAAATAGTTGTCATCAGAAAGATTTCACGTTCTGCACTCGCATAATTTGTAGCATCAACCGCTTTTCTGAAGTAGAGAACAAATATTCATTAAATTGTGACCAGTGCCATGCTAAGATATTTAGCGCCTCAGGGCAGGGTTGAACGAACGAAATGAGTTGTCCCCTTTTCATACAAAATTTAATGCCCAAGAAAGGTTCGCACTTCAGAGGAAATACTGGCTACGTGTATGATGAAAACAGGCGCCCCCCCAGGAGTTGGCGTCCAAGATCTGTAGCCCTATTAACCCGTAGGTATGGGATGGTGCTGGTTTTGACCAATCAGCCATCAACGTACCAAATCTTAATTTATTTATTCCAATTAGTTTCGATTACGCTAATAATTAGTTATCTTCCAAGAGACCAGCAAAATAATAGCTATCAATTGCCAATCATAAGGCCCCTCTCATCATCGCGGCTTATATCTAAAATCTTTTGTAACTTTGAACCTTAATATTACTCCAAGATATATCTTCGTATTTCTTTATGTCGGTGGATGTCAAAAGAGCTTTACCGAAAATTTTGTGTCTTGGGAGGCCTCTGACAATGCCATTCCTTTTGCGACGGAATTATCATATATTTCGTTTGTCTGTGATCTAAAAATTCTTTCCTACGTGAGGCTATCCTTGAGATCTCCCAACTATTGATTCGCCCGTTTTATGTAGCTTTTTATATTTTACATCCGAGCGGAATCCAATGAAGAATTCTTGAGGATTTCGAAGTATCATTTCAAGTATATAAAGTAATCTGTCAAGTAAGTTACCACCATACCTAACCAAAAAAATTATATATATATTCATAATATTAATATACGCCGTAAGCACTTCATTGATATCCCTCAAATGTTTAAAAGATTCTTTCGTTATAATGCAGCTCCTGTTCTAAAACAGCATAATAAGGTTTTTCCTCAACCATCTCATATTTTTAAAGATTATTGCACCTAAATTTGTGTAATGGATAACACGTTGATTTGCCTTTTGTACCCTTATAATCGACTTTATTGTCGACTCTAATTTTTTAGTCTCCGTCACTGCATAATACTAATGTTAGTTTTAAGAATAACGGATTTTCCAGGTAGACCAGGACGTCTTAATTTTAGGCTTACTGATGGAAATACACTTTCACTATTTATGAATGTTATACTCTTTATATAGTTATCTTATTTGTTATTTTTGTTTTTCTTGTTCTCTGTTCTTTTTTATTTTATCTTTTAACTTTCTTTTTTTTGTAACTTAATGATTGCCAATAAACTATTATTATTTGATTTGGCTCTGATCCCTCAAGTTCGGATGTTTAAACTTGGGTAAGAATACCGTCTTACTTTGTAGTAGCTCTTGTAATAAGTAATTACAACCCAACACATTAAATGTTGGATTGTAATAATAATAATAATAAGTTCTTCAAAATAGAAGAATATAATGACATTCTCATCAAATACATCATTCAGTGTGAAGTTTAAATTCGGATTCTCACAGATTATAATATACATTTGCTGTAGATCATCATTCATCAAACAACTTTAGTAAAACAATGCAGGCACTGTAAGTTTGTAAGATTTTCAGAAAAGGACCAATAGGACACCAATAGACATCTATCACACTCTAACAGTTTTTTCCTGTTTGTCCTCACTTTGTTGATAAATAAGGACATATCTGTCCTTATTTAAACCGTTGATGGCATTGTGAAAGGTCATTTTTGATATGATAACTTATGAATTAAGTAAATTTATTCTTTGACTTTATTTCTTTCCTTCTTGATTTGTTTGTTCCTTGTTTCATTTCGTTTCTTTTTTATAATCTTTCTCATGCTATAGTTTTTTCATAACCAAAGTTATTATAGACTAGGATATATCCTGCAGGAGTGTAGTATGAACTTTACCAAACTTTTCAGAATCTCTGTTACTGGAGATTAATTTTGAAGTTTGTAAGTAATATAACTCAATAGCGCCAATCTATTGAGATATATTACTGAATCGCTATGTTATTCTGACTCATCGGCTAAAAGTTTAGATATCCTGCAGGAGTGAAGTATGCACTTTATCAATCTTTTCAGAATCTTCGTTACTGGAGATTAATTTTGAACACTGTAAGTAATATAACTCAACACCGCCAATCTATTGAGTTATATTACTGAATCGCTATGTTATTCTGACTCATCGGCTAAAAGCTTAGAACATATCATTCAAAATTGAGAGCCTTTTCAGAAATGGTTTGAAATGGCAACATTATTATTATTATATTAGGGTGGAAGTACTGGTTGCACTTGTTAAGAATTGAGAGCGAATATTGAAAAATTCAACCAAGGCGGGGAAGAATTAAAAAAACCTCCTTTAACCATAAACCAAACTTTCGATAATTTATTTTTATCTTCCTCAGGGTATGCTACAAATAGTAACCGTTGACAATTTTGATATAAGAAACAGTAATCTAACTTACATTTAGAGATCACGATGTATAACAATACATGATGTTAAATTAAGAGTTCCCAAAGAACATCAGAGGTGGAAGCAATATATATTTCTCGTAAGATATTTACACAAAAGGACAACACCAACAGATAGCGTGGTTGGGATCAGAGTCAATAAGACGCGAAAAACAGGTCGAAACCAAGTGCGCCAACTCACATTGGGGAAAAACTTTAAGGCGAAAAATCACCAGATGTATTTCACAAGAAGAAGAAGAGGAAGGTTCAGCAAACAAGGATGGAACAAGTTGTTGACAAGGAAAGGACTTTCAATTTGCTCTTATCCCCAAATCTAACCAAATGAATATGAAATTTGAAATTTTTATAAAACGACTAAAAACAAACGGCAGAAGGTCGACGCAAGTTAAAGTTGGCTCTAAGGGAACACAACTATAGGACAATATTATATATTAAACAAAATTAAAAGGAATTAAATTAGGGGATCAACTGTGTGATATTAAAACTGAATAGTGCCATGAGAGGTCTGACTAAACCTAGTTGTTGTTGGGTTTATTAGTCAATTCAATGAGGTAACAATAGATCTCGCTTAATCCTTGTGAATCAGTCCTGAAGTTGACTGTGTTGTCTAAAGAGACAATGTAAAACATTTCCATAAATAATCTCCTACTATAAAACTCTTCTTTGCAAAGAATTTTTGTATCATCAAAATCAAAATTATGACCCGTGGTAACATGGTGTTGTGCGAGGGCGGTGCCGCCTGATTTCTTTGTGGCACAGTCTCTTAGATGTTGAAACAGACGAGACTTCAGATATTGAGAAGTAGTGCCCACATAGCAACTGTCACAACCCTTACAATCAATTCTGTAAACCAGATTTGATTGTAGAGGACGAGGTGTAGTGTCCTTCAGGGAGGAGAAGATATTTCTAAGGGGTCTGCAGGTGTATTTAGCAATACACCTGCAGACCCCTTACTTTGAGACACAACCTGCAAACTTTAAGGGACAATCCCGAAAGATCCTGATTAGATTATCAGTGAAACCCAAAATATAGGGAAGAATGTAGGTGGAAAATCAGGTAAAGAATCGTCTGGAGTCTATACCAATCTAACAGGACACGTTGGTCAGGTTTCCTAATAATTTTGGTGTCAAGAAAGGGTACACAGTTGTTGGTTTCAGTCTCTATAGTAAACTGTATATGGTGGTTCACAGTATTAAATTCCCTCTTAGTAAGAAGAAGTTTGTCATGAGGGGCAGCACAAATGATGTGGTCAACATATTTATATAGGAAGGGGAGGCTGAAAGGCAATCTGGGAATGGAAACATCAAGAATCCAATCCATGACTATAGTAGCCAAAATCGGGCTAAGGGGACTACCCATAGGAGTACCAAACTTTTGTTTGTAGTAACATCCCTAAAAGAGAATGTTGAGGAAAGGAATTCCACGATCTTGATGAAGAGATCATGGGCAATCCCAGTGTGAGGTTGTATCAAATCCCATTGAGAGGACAACCTTTCAACCACCAATTCAAGAGGAATGTTGGTAAAAAGGGACACGACATCCAAAGAAATCAAGAGATAATCATGTGGAAGAACAAAACCCTTCATCTCATCAGCGATGGAGAAGAAATCAGAGATGTTGTAGCTAGTTCTGTTTGCTAGTTTGTTTTGTTATTATTATTATAACAACTTCATCAAGCCGTTTACACATTTTTTTGGTCCAAGACGTAACTTGTTTAGAAAGCCTTTCATTATAGACACGTGATCTAGATTTGTTATAATAAATATCTTGTGAGCTTGCAAGAACTCGAGCTTGTTTTCACCGTCAACGTTAAGAATATCAAATTTGTTTAGACTTCGATATAATACGTAGACGCCATGTTATGTTTAGGTCACATAGATTTTCTATGAGTATCCTACAATTTACATATTAAATATAAGATTACTGCTTTTCAAGACTTTATAATAACATACACTGCAAAGTTTTTTTCAATTGTCTGCAATAGCAGATTTTTCAGGAATAATTAGCATTCAACCAACAATTTTTTAGAAGAACAGATTAAGTGTATTGAAGCAGGAGAGCAATGTGCAGTTGTAATGCTGGTACCACCTGTGAATATAATTTGTGTTGAAAAGTGCTGCGTATCTTTATCAGAACCTGTATTTTGCTGGTTAAATATGTCAACTGCTGATTGTTGAAAAACTTACGCATTCTTAATATTTTGGTAAAAAAGTGTAATTCACCTTCTCTGAAAATGTTTGAAAAACAAATTCTCGTGGAAAACTTTAATTGAAATGATGACGTTCATCCCAAAATTACGATCATTCTAGTATGTCATTTGTTTTCGGTTGCGTTATATTTTATAAATTAAATCTTAACTTGCCCGTTTGAGTTAAATTCAAGTTTTAATTGGACTCATTAACATATTCCGCAGTTGTAAATAAATCTTTTTTGCTTTTCGCAGAAACGATATAGTTTGGAAATTCACTATATCATAGAAAACTTTAATATCAATATAGTTTTGGAAGTTATTTTGAATTATAAAATGTCCAAAACTTTCTCGGAAATTACTTAGATATAAGCTGAATATCAACTGCAATTCATTTATATTTTTTGATTTTATCCAGGCATAATATAAATGTCATAAAGAAGAAAAGCGTACGTAGAAATTAAGGGTAATTACAGTGATTTTATGGACGATTTGGTATCATTAACTTCACTTTAAAATCGTAATTTATAAAGTTTTTTTGTAAAAATGAAGAATAAGTCAACTAAAATAAGAAAATATTATACAATTTCGAACCGTTAACTAAATTCGCTAAGTAAATCGTATCTTCTCATTTCACAAAATCGATGAAGCAATGTTTAACATAATAATTGATGTTGACGTCAGGACCGAAGAAGTAGCAGAAACCGAATCGTCACACCCGTAACGCAACGGTACAGCCGGGCTGCGAGTTTGTCCTCAAACAGCAAGCACCAGAAGAGGAGCGTGTGTGTGTTGGGTCTGATGCAAATTTATCACACGAATTATCGGATACACGCGAAAAAGTAAAAGTACATTTTACGGGTTCCTTGCCCCCCACAGAAACGGCTTGCGCAATGTTTGTCACTGTCCCCCTGTTCTGCTCCTGCTGTTAAAGTTGGTTTACGACCTTTGTAAATAACCAAATTGCAAAAAAAGAAACGAAAAAGATTTTCAATCTGATTGGGACTCAGTCAAAAGTGCGTTACGCAAGAAGAGATAAGTTTTCGAAGAGAGCTGGTCGGTTTTGGTAAATTCTGTAGTTGTTGAGGTTAATGACCCAAGAAGTTTTAACTCAATTATAGTAATAAAAATAATTGATACATTTTCTAATTTTTAATGTTTTAAAAATGTTGAAGTTTTGAGTTTATGTTAAGATTTATTTCTGAATCGTAAAATGTTAATGTATGTTTAGTTGATTTTAAATAACTATCTTTATTAAATTAAATAATTTTAATTCTTAAAGACAAAAAATTGTATGATAAAAAGTGGAGGACAGAGTCACCAACACAAGGTAGGTCGGTCCAATAACCTTTCCGCGAGAATTGGGGGCAACCACAATGGGTTCAATGCACCTCGTGTACCAACAATGCGTTGCTCCGTGGCCACTTTATGAAAATTTCGAGATGTACTCCGAAAAAATTTCTATCACCGAAATTTACTTCCACAACTTTACAAAAACGGACCACGAAAAAGTTGCGGTTAAATTCCTAACAAGCAAAAGTCACCATCAACAAGAACCGAAAACGGTTATTAAAACTAACGCAAAAACAAATTGGAACAATTTTTTACTGTTTTTATTTCCCGATGAAATTCCGGTATCTTTAATTCCTTCATTTTCGGTGGACTTGCTTCTTTTTCGTCGTCATCATTAAATCATTATTTAAATTATTTTTGAACCAGTTCTTTTACATAATTCGTTTTTCCTTGATTATTCAACAGACATCTTTTTCTTTCATCGGTGGTGGCGCGTTTCGAATACAATAACAAGGAATTTCACCGCGAGAAGAAGAAGTAGTGGAAAAGGCGTCCATCGGCCGAACAAGAAAAGTTCGTCGACCCGTCGCCCAAAAATAGACACACTTCGAGTGGGATGGAAAAGGAGGAGAGACAAAATACCGAACGAACGGCCGAAATTAGTGTGCTCGGAACGAACTGGCTTGCGCTTGTGGTCGTCGTCGGTACGGCTCGACTCACCGGACACTTTAGTAGTCACTGGGTCAGTGGATCATCAACAGCCAGTTCGTTTATTCGAATAATCACTACATTTTAGATAGAGGTATTAAGTACCTAAAAAAATTTGATTAATATTTTTTAGTACATACTTATATCTTGTTAATTTGATTTGATTTTATTTCTTTTTTATGATCTTCAAATACCAATTAAGATACAAAAATATATCATACCACAAATGATTATAGTTAATTAATTAATGAAGACAAGATCTAAACTTGATAAAGTTTCTTCAATTTTGGGTTTGCTTGGAGGATCAATTTCCCAAAAAGCTGCATCTTCGCCAACTTCATGACTTAAACATCCTTATTACTTATATCTTGCTAATTTGATTTGATTTTGCTTCTCTTTTCATCATCAATTAAGATACAAAAAGATATTATACCATAAATGGTTATAGTTAACAAACTAATCAAGAGAAGATCTATAATTGATAAAGTTTTATCAATTTCCAGTTTGCTTGGATCAACTTCCTAAAAAGCTGCATCTTGCTGAACTTCATGACATAAACATCCTGGTTACTTATATCTTTCTAATTTGATTTGATTTTGCTTCATTTACTTCAAATACCAATTAAGATACAAAAACTTTCATATCATAGCCATCTATAGCCATCATAAATGACTATAGTTAACTAATTAAGAGAATCAAGAGAAGATACAAAACTGATAAAGTGTTATCAATTTCGGGTTTGTTTGCATCAACTTCCCAAAAAGCTGCATAGTTCTTAACTTCATGATATAGATGCTGAAAACACTGCATTGACATATCCGCAGTAAATGTTAGGATTAAATTGGGAGGGAAAGAATAAATACTGAATTAACTGCTAAATTAAAAAAATAATTGAAAATAGTAACTTCAATCTAGATAAGATGTTTGTATGGACCCAAAGTACTCATGTATCTGACGCCTATGATTCGTTTGCAATGAAAATGTCTTCTACAAGTAGTGTTAGTAGTTTTACAAACAGTATCTGATTTTTAAATGACAGTTTTTGAATTTTCGATATGAAGATTTTGTATTTTGCCAACACTATTAGGTAGGGGACTGTGTTGTACTTTGGACCGACAACAGTTTTACAGACAAAACAAGAATCTTAAAACTTAATATTTACCCCACTTGAAGGTATACTTTATAGATGGGGTTACATAGTAGTTATAGTAGAATCCAACTGTTTGGAACTGTAGAATCCAACTTATTTGTAGCGACTTTACTATCATCAAGGAAATTTTTAAATTTGATTAAACTATGTATTTTCACTTTAGGCTACAGAAAATTTTTTAAATGTGTCTACGTTTTTAGAAATTGTCATGAAGTAAATTAGGCAATAAGCAAAGGCAAAAAAATAGGCAATAAACAATAGGTATATAATAAAAATTAGGCAATGCAAAAATTTATCGTCACCAGTACAAGATGCTCTTGTGCATAAATTCGCTGTTTGTCAAGCCGCTGTAAATCATCAAGTCGCTAACACAACAATATTTCGTCACTTGAAAAGTCAATTAGTTTAGTGATAAACAAAGACAATGAACTGAAAAGGCATTATGAAAAATTATATAATGTAATAAGAAGAATTGGGAAGTGAAGTAAGGAAACGATAAAATTTTATGCTGTTGATAGGAAATAGGTAGGTGAAGGGATTTGGTAGCTAAGCGACCTAGATTGGCGCAACACTCCAGGTTGCTACCATATTCTGAGTTTCTCGTCCATCTGTGGGTTTCTTTAGTGGTGTAAAGTGAAATTGTAGGTAGGTGTCATTGCGTTTTTAGAAAATACCATAAAGTAAATTAGGCAATAAGCTAATAACCACTCAATAAAAAAAATTATCGTCAGCAGTATAAGATGTTCTTGTACATAAATCTGTTGGTCAAGCCGCTGTAAATCATCAAATTGTTAAGACAAAAAAAAAAAAAAGTTCTGACTTGAAAAGTCAGTTAATGGATACAACATTTTTACATATCGGTCAAATACAACAAACAAGCGAAGTTTAGCTATTAATAAATTATGTAACAACAGCTGCTGATTTACTTTATGGTCTCCCAAAACAGGAATTTCAAAAATTAGCATATGAATTCAGTGTTGCAAATAAAAAAGTTATACCACTGGACGCTAGATCAAGACTGTAAAGGTCTGTTGTAATTCCCTTATTTTGGAAGCAGAATGAAATTATTAACTGTTCTTGCCTTTTGCAATAAAAATGTTTTCTGCCAGCAGTATTTAGACTTTAATTAACAGTTTTTGAACTACTTCCATCAAGATTGTGAGTTTTGTCTAATGGTATTTAATATTTTCAAAGTAAACTCTAATGGTTTCTAATAGTATCTTGCTTTTATTGCGATGAAAATGTTTTCTACCAGCAGTTTTCCAAGCAATATCAAGTCTTCTACAAGCAGTTGAAGTATTCTGGAAGAACTATCATGCCTTCTAGAAGCATATCAAGTCTTGCAGAAGCATTTCAAGTCTTATAGAAGCATTTCAAGTCTTGTAGAAGCATTTCAAGTTTTGTAGAAGCATTTCAAGTCATTTGGAAACAGATCTTCTGGAAGCAGTATCAAATATCAATCGGATCATTCGAGAATAATTGATGAGCTTGCTTCTGCCGTTTGCTTAATTCGATATTCAAACGGATATATCACACGCTAATAGCTTGTTAAAGATATATTTAGTCTATCTTTAAAGGCAAACTGTCAACAGATTTTTTCGTTTTCTGAAACTTTGTTAATAACGGATACATCCGGTTTTGCACATGAGCTCCTCAATTATGATATTTCGTATGGTGTATTATATACAATTTATTTCAATTTGAAGATTGTTCATTTTCTTATCATTTTCTCATCATTTTTATATATTTTCCTCACTTTCCTCATCATCTTCTTCTTTACCATTCTCTTCTGAAGATTCATCCAATATAATTACATTTTTCGCGTCTTGATTCAGATTTTTTATGTTTTGAATCTTCTTTATGGAAGTTACTACTTAATGGATCAGAACTGCGTAAAAATCTTTAATTCTTCATACGTTTGAATTCTGCACATTTTCTTGTGCGGCACTCTCCAGTCCTGCGGTTTTGCTTGTTTTTCGCTTCTTCAAATAACTCTCCAATTAGTAATAGCGACGCTTTAAGACTGTAGGTCCGGAACGGTATGAATGATGGTTCCATAATACTCTCTGATAACAGGTACTGGGTTGGGTTGGATTGAACTAGGTTGGGATGGAATATGATTCCAAGAGATTGCGCCGCCCGATGATATGACGCCTTTTAAATTTTTTTTGTATTTAGTTTAGTAATAATGGTAATACCGAAATACCGGTATTTTGTCATCAATACCGGTTTTAAATACCGGATCTAATGTGCTCACCAAACAAATATTCGCAGCAGGTTCTGGGATGAATTGAAAAAAAAGCTCAATAGTACATTAAATTGACAAAATAATGGACGATTATAACTTCAATTCAGATAAAACTATTAACAGTTTTATCCGATAACTATTAACTTATGGCTTATGTCTTATTAATTTGGCTTGATTATAGTTAACTAACTAATCAAGAAAAGATCTATAATCGATAAAGTTTTATCAATTTCGGCTTTATTTGTATCAACTTCCCAGAAAGCTGCATCTTTTTGAACATCAGTACATACACTGGGCTGAATTATGATTCTAACTGGACAAAATTACTTTATGGGCTTAATAAGAGTTAGAAGAATAGCTTCAAAAAGATAACAAAATCTAATGATATTAAAAGCCAATGCATTTAGCTACCATAGCTTTTATTATTTTTTGGAAAATTATTTAATTAAAATTAATGAAAGTCGCTGATAATGATTCACTATTGCATAGTCCATAACTAGTTTCGATAAGATTCAAATAAAGCGACAATCTTCAAAATGTGTTTATTTTGAGTTTTCATTATAAAAATCGCCCATTACTCAAAAATCACAAGAATTAAGAAAACCTACTAAGCCAATATTGATTGAAATAAACCAGAAAAGCATAGTCCATAACTAGTCACTACCTAGATATAGGAAATTTGCAGGAATACAGCAACAATCTTCACAATATTTTTTTGGATTTTTAGCATAAAAATCAACCACAACTCAAAAAATTAAGACAGATAGGTACTTTTGTATGAAAAAAGAAATCCATGATCGGACACTACCTAGATATGAGAACTGTCAAAATCTTCACCTCATCATTTAAGAGTCTTACTATAAAAATTAATTGGAATACACGAAAATTATTCGTTATGGTCTAAGGATTCATAAAAAACTCCTTTTAAATATCACCCAATGAAGGAGTCCGAAAGTGCTATATTTAAAAATCCATAATCCATAACTCCTTAAAATTTAGCAGAATTTAACGACTTTACGCATGACTATTGTTGGAAATGAACCATAAACGCTTTGTCCATAACTAGATACAGCCTAGATATAAAAACCGTCAGGGAATTGTCAATAATCTCAAAAACTGCCGTTATTTAAGAGTCCTACTTAGAGACTTTCGAGTATGGTGGACTCTGAATTCCTTATATCTTTATTCCTTGTAAATATTAATTGGAATTTTTACGTGTAGTTACATATATAAATGAAAGCAGAAGGAGAGAAGTAGTTACATACATAATTGAAAACAGAAGGAGAGAATTATCTAATACACTTAGAGACAGGAATAACCATGAAAAGAAAAATGCAGCGCCGGGATCTTTCTTTTCATGGTTATTCCTGTCCCAACGTTTATTCTCTCCTATTTTCATTTATTTATTCCTTGTATTCTATGCCTCTCCAAAAGCAGTACAGTAACTTCTTGTACACTACTGTTTACTTTAGTAATAATTTTTTATGGAAGTAAATTTCCTGATTTCTGCCGTAAGAAAAACGACCATTATATTGTCCATTATGGCCCTCTTTCTTGCAATATATAATTAATTACATCATAATAAAGAATTTCTCTAAATTTCATGTCAATATTATTCAATGAAAAAAAAAATTGTGCGAAAAATGTAAAGAATTTTTCAATTTCCGTGATGAAAAATCACACAGACCGGAAACTTCTTACGAAAAGGTATCTAAACAAGTTAGTTTAACACAAACAAAAATCGACAATCATGTTGAAACAGATAATATAAAGACCATCTATTTGTAATCAACGGTTTTCAAAGTAACTTTTTATTTTTACTTTTGTCCGGTTAAAATCAGTATCCTGGTTACTCTAATTATCAAAAAATTGTATAAACACATCAAGATAAAAGATAAGAAATGACCATGACTTTATTGTATTTCATTTATATCTTTATAACTTAAAGATATACAAAATATATCAATATTGAACTAAATAAAGCTAAAGAAAATTTTAATTATAGTAGAACACCTGTGTTAAAACGTTTAATGAATAAGTACACAGTGTAAAAGCAACCGAAAGCAATATTGGTATATTATGGTCGACCTTGCAGTTCAGTGAACCTCTCACTCCTCCTTCGTTTGAGTTGAGTTCTGTAAAGGCGAAAGAAAACAAAGCGGACGCACGATGATCCGTACTCACACACATACAACCAACGGGAGACGCGTCCTGCTCCGTTTGGGGAGTTTTAATGGGACGACTTCCGGTCGCCACCGAGACACGCATCAGCAGGTGTGTAGGGGCCTCCACTGTCTATAGAAGAAGGTTTACGTGACGGCACCGCAGAGTCGCGAATTTACTGCTAATGATTTCTTTGCGAAAATTTACATGTGTTTAGCAACCGGAAAAACTTAATTGATGGGTATTTACGATGAAAGAAACGTTTTATAAGAACGGTTGTTTATTTATTGCAAGAAAAAAAACACATAAAAATGTTTTTTCTTATTAGATTACATAACATTGACGTTTTTAAATTCGAGATGTCTTCATAAATTATATTAATTGCTTTTAACGCATATTTTAACGCGTTTTTTTATCAAATGACATTTGTAATACTAATTATTAATATTAAAATTCATACATTACT
Organism: Onthophagus sagittarius; assembly: GCA_036711965.1. Classification (NCBI taxonomy): domain Eukaryota; kingdom Metazoa; phylum Arthropoda; class Insecta; order Coleoptera; family Scarabaeidae; genus Onthophagus; species Onthophagus sagittarius. Next base: position 37,112,459 of record JASERS010000003.1, on the reverse strand, counting down.
GTTGAATAATTGATATTCATGAAAATGATATATTTTGATTTCATAAATTACGGATGTTTGTCACGTCTAAATGTTTTTATAAATTAATTTAATCTGTATATTTAACATGTTATATTGAATCCCAGCTTAATTTTGACATTGAATCGACTTATCTTCTGACGGCAAATATCGGAATCAGTGTTCAATTGGCCAAATAAGCATGCAAAATATCGTATCTAGGAAATTACTCATTGCACAAACTTGCGGTAAAAAATGTTATGACTAAAGTGGTAGAAAATGCTGAAAATTATTTTCAGATTTGTAAGATAAAGGCAAAAGATTTGTATGATAGAACACGCAACCTCCAAAGCATAGCAAAATGATCTCAACCAAACTAGTGAAAATCGATATCTTGTTTCTAACTTAAAATATTCATGAAGATTTTATGATCAAATGTATGCTAACAAACCTGTATGCTAACACATGCATCTCTACAATGAGATGAGATTCTAAGATACGATATTTTGTACACTTACTTGGCTACTCTATAGTAACTAATAGAAGACAAACAAAAAAAAGCTCTTCAAAGATTACTAATTCCATTAATTTTTCCTTCTTCATAATAAACCACTTAGACAACAACATGATCAAAGTTGTTAAAATACTTGTTGATCATCCAGAAAATACTAATATGTGATGATGCCCAACCAATATCTTGGTCATCTTTAGAAATAGTAGAATATTAAATACACTACGAGAATCTTTTCATCACCTTACTCGTTTTGGGGGATAAAATGCTTGAGCAGCCTTGTGACTTACTAAAGTTATACAGGTATCCCGGAACGATTGCACAATACTTCACCAGCGTATTCTCTGATCGAAAATACACAAAAGCCAAATAAACATAGGTCCGAAGATGAACCATTGTTGAGGTATTCAAAATTTTAGCTTTATAACTGGACAGGCATCAATGAAGCCGAAAAACGAGAAATGTTTATAATTCGACTATATAGGGAGAGGTATTAAACGTCGATTTTCCCATAAACATTGTATGTACGGATCAAGCAACATAAAACGGAGTTTTTAATATCCATAAAGCGTAGGTCCGTGGTCTGCGGAACCTTACAGTTCCGCTCAAACACTTTGGGAGGCTCTACGCACAAGCGATTTTTGAATATGCAATGGATGCTTGGTGTTGAAATAAAACTGAAATGAGGGAAGACCCACACAACGAATTGGGGCTCAAAAGTTCTATAAAAATTCAAAATACGTGTTCTCCAAAAAAAGTTCGCACCAGTTGCTAGACTCAGAAAATTAGAAAATTAATTGAAAATAGTAACTTCAATCCAGATAAAACCATTAACAATCTTATATGGGTGCTCTTTTAGAAGTATTCGAAATATTTTAGACGCAATATCAAGTCATCTAGAAGCAGTAACAAGTTTTCTGAAAACAGTTCAAATCTTTTGGAAGCAGTTCAAATATTCTGGAAGAACATCAACGCTTCTATGAATAAAATGCAGTCTTGTGGTAGCAGTACCAAGTCTCTTAGAAGCAGTATCAGGTCTCAATCCAAAGTAAACTCTCAGAATTGAATTTTCAGAGAAATCTAAATCCATTCAGAATCATTTGATCCAAATATGGCAGAGGATGTACAAAAAGTATGGTATAATCGTTGTACAGCCTCACCTTCAACTTATATTAAAAAATTTGAATCTACGGCCATTTGAGTTACGATATGATAAAAGTGTTCTTTAAATAGAACAGCCTATATATTTTAAGGTTTTTGAATTCCTCTTGACAATATGTTCAAAATGCCATAAGGTTGTTATGCTTTAAACTGCATAGTTTTTGAGATATTGAAACTTTTACCTAAATAGATTTGACATAGGGACAATCAAATTATGGCGTCATTATGGGATTATTATGTATATTACTATGAAGATCGTACAAGAGCCTTAAATTTCGATGTCAGTACAAAATCTATTAAAAATACTTTGAAAAAGGAGAAACAACATCCCTGTAAACCGGCTTTACTGCAAGAGTTATTAGAAGATGATTTTGATTGCGGTGTACAGTTTTGTGAAGAAATGATTATTCCCGAAGAAAACAATCTCTGGTTTCAACAAGAATTGAGCAACACTTCACCACCTTACAATTAGATATGTTGACTTAGATGATGCAACAAATGAAGATATGAGGTAAGGTGCGTTACAAGATGGTCCTCATTAACATGATGGGCCACTAACACACTTATTCTCTAATTTCCAGCTACGCAATCACTTTTATGTTGGTTAATTCTATTCGAAAGATACTGTGTAGTGATACTACAGTATCTTTCGAATATAATAAAGCACCACTGCGATTATTACAAGGTATTCTGTAAATTACGTGAGACTGGGCTATAAGAGGAACAGGATCCTTAGTTTTAGAGAACAAACAAGACAGAGGTCTACCATTGAATTATACAAATTTTATAAAGTCAGTATTCAGAACAAATATCATCTGAGGTGTCAAGTTAGGAATGAAGGGGATCTTTATGTGTCTATAATTAGTAGCACTACAGAGATTTTCATGAGAATCGTGAGGTTTATCTGCTTATTGAAATTAGTAGTAGTGAATGAAAATTATTGTTATGATTGAGTATACCAAGCAAGAGACCATGAGGATACCCGTTGTTTAGGAAGATATTATGAAGCTTTTTAAATTTTCTTTAAGGAACCGTTCATTAAATAACAGATTTTAAGCGGATGATTATAAGCGGAGGATTGAAAACTGAATTTTTTAGTAGTTAGTAACTCAATTGGCATATCATAACCTATAGTTTTGTACAAATAAATTCATTTCAGGTTGAAAATCTACCGAGTACTTTTTATTTTAAAAATGTCTTATTCAAATTTAGAGGATAATTGTAGGTTTGCAACGCCAAAATTGGAATTTTGTAGGACTCAAGAACAGATAATTATTATCCAAGCAGTACTTACTAAAAAAGATGTCTAGTATCAGTGGTGGCTACTAATAGATTAATTAATAAGTCGTATAAATATGTCGTTAATATAGATGAAGAACAGCAGAGGAATCCAGGTACTACGATACTACTCACGAAATATTATAACTATTAATATGTTCTTGATTTATATCAACAACCTGTGTTCTATTAAATTAACAAGACAAAATCAAGATACACACCTCTAACTCCATACAAATTCAATTTGCTAATCATAATATGCAGTTGTGAGCCACAACATCAAATCCAAAAATATTCCTATAATGAGAGTAGATGTATCTAATGCAACACTTAATTTCCTGGTAAATACAGCAAAAACATCACCAACACCTTTTTCTTCACTAAAATCATATTGAGCACGGAATTTAACACGTAACTTAAACAGAGTTCAAACAGATTTTTAATTTTTTTTGTTAGACCCTGATGATGACCCTGACCTCTAGTTTTGTACGACTATTTAGTAGTACTTACCATTTCTGTATACAATGTAAATTGTGAACATGTATACAATTACATTGTATACAATTGTAATTGTAATTATTTATACACAAGCTATCCTGTAATTATGATTGTACAATACTTCACCGTCGCATTCTTTGATCATAGACTACTGTTGTGATATTTAAAGTATTAGTTTCACAAATGGGTTATTGAAAAGACATTGAAAAGAAAGATAGCAGCACAATGTTTATCCTGTCTCTACATGTAATAGGTAATTTCTTCCTTCTATGTATCATTTATATATGTTACTATACGTAAAAATTCCAATCAGTATTTGTTAAATAATCTTAATATGTTGTACCATACCTTCATTCCTCTTCAAGAGGTTCTCAATAATTTGTCAATAAATAATTATTAGTATTCAATATCAGTTGATATATAAGAATATTGTTCAATGATTATTATTGTTACTCTTTCTGTTCTTTTTAAACACATTTTCTCCAATATAGAATATCGGATTTACCTTATTATCCTTATGCATCTCCTTTCTGTGTTGTTAATGATACCTTGTACTTTGGCTTATTTGTAGAATTGTCAGAACATGTCCATAATCTAAAATGGTCTACATATGGCTTTATAAATTTTCATTGTAGTGTTGGTGCCCTAACGCTTCATCTCTGTTGGTTTTGTAGTACTTATATAATTTTAAACCATTATCTAATAACTCCCAGTATTTAACTGAAGGGGAAAGGTTTAATATACAAGTTGCTAGCCTTCACTGTTGGAAATTTATCGCAGATTCGGTGATTTGAAGGAGTGATCTCATAAAATAATAATTACTCTCTTTATTCTATGTCAACACTGAAGCATAAATGGGCTGAACTGAATTTGCAACGCAGAAATCAATTTTGCGCAAGTCTACGTAAATTGGAAAATGTGGCAATTTTAAAACTTTGAAGGATGACGAAATTACCGCTATAGTCCTATATAAAGAGACTTGCTAACGAGTAGATGATGAAGTGCTGATGAAAACAAGAACGTTGTCGAATCCTTCTACATTATAAACATTGCACGAAATTGGGTGGTACCTACAAGCGCTTCTACTAGAAAATATTTTAAATAAATTTGATATGTGCAACAAATCCTTAAATTCAAACTAAAATTACTGAGTTTAAAATGTATGTACAAATAATGTATGTTCTTGTTAATTTGATTCAATTTCTTTTCAAATTGTTTAATTTCGTGTAATTTGAAATTATCACTAAATTAACAATTTATTTTAAATACATTTAATTCATGATTTTCATGTGTCTTGGGGGTTCGTATACTGCGTTCAAAAACCTTGTGTCTATTCAGGAAAAGATTACAATTCATATTATAAATACTGATAGTTTCTAAATTATTTATTAAAATTTCAAATTAGAAACGTGATGTAGTTTTTAAGATATTGTTTAAGAGCCGTAGAAACGTTGTTTTGAGAACGTTTTAAACAATAAAAACAGATTTTTCTCAACTTTCAATTAGTTATCGATTACAATCATGCACAACAATACACAATAATGTTCTGGTTTTTTATAATATAAACTTTTTATCGTTAACTTTTCTTTCCATACTCTTCAAGAACACTTTTCAAGACTCTATGAAGAGAGACTCATTCTTTTATGCATCGCTTTTATGGGTTAATTCGATCATCGTCGTGTTTAGATTAGATTTTTTCCATGTATAGTTTAACTTTCTTGCCAAGAATAATATTTAATGTATTGATTATTTCTTTTGAGCATTTCAGTAATTTGAAGAACATTATTAAAGAATTGTATATCCACTGTAATTATTTTTCTGAACGATTGAGCTCTAAAAATTGAAATATAATTTCAATTTAATGAGTCTAGGGAAGATATAATATTTATAATCACAAATGTTAATATCTTTAAGTCATGCTCAAATATGCGAAATGTATGTTCTTATGCTCGTATTCGTATTTCTAGTTTAGGTAAATGAAAAATGGATTTTTGGTAGAAACTTTTAAAGATTTATTGCCTAGTGTTGCAAATACTATTTTTAGACGAAGAAAAAAAACTTTTGGTAATTTTCCATTTTTTAGTTTATTATAATTTATAATTTATTCATGATTTTTTGCGAAAGTTCCAATAAAAAAAATTTCGCACGCACCATGCGGAATGTAACACCTGCGTGCGATTAACATTTGCAGAAAAGAAATAGTACGTGAAATTTCGACGTGTTTGGGGCCCGCTTTCGGCCTTTTTCGTCGAACGTTGCCCAATTTTACTGTTTTAAAAACGCTCACGGACCGGTTCTCAGCGTCTCCATCAGTATACTCAGATACCTATACATTTTCGACCGTTTCGACATCATCTCTGGCGCCCCGTTTTTAAAAACCTATAAAACCTCCCAATTTTGGCGGCCCCCATGACGACAAGTTTATTTTTATTATAATCATTTCGCAAAACCAAAAAAGGTCACTTTTTTTAAAAATAATTGCCCGGTATACTCAGTATAGTAAACGAAGCGTTTTATCGGGAAATCACGTCCGGGAATTACGGGCTTTGCGTCAAACGTAGCGCCCGTGTGGAAAACCCAATGCATTTTAATTAATTTTCCGCATACGCAAAGTGCATTCAACTCTCTTCTATTAAGACTCAACATTTTATGCCGATAACAATCGTTCAAAGGAAAAAAAAAGTCTTAAACCGAAAACGAGCCGCATTCGGAGTGTGATGAAACCTCTCGCACGACCATATTTGGATGTAGAACAGCACAGAGTGCTCTGCTACACTTATACTTAAAATGGAAACATGATTTTTATGACTCATCCATTTCATTTACCCTACATCACTTAATTTATATCAACATTTACTTTATCAATAAATTATAGATTTTGATAACTTTTTCTTGTGCTCCCAAAAATTTGTATTGGTATATAAGAAAAGAATAAGAGTTAAAAAGAAAAAAAAGGAACTGTTGGTTTGGTTTGGTTGGTTGGTTGGAGAGCGATGAAAAAGTGCGTGCAAAAATGGTAATGAGCTCGAGTTCAACGTCCTCGACTGTGGCACGGGTCCGGCACGCGATTATAGCGCGTAACGACGAGGTGTTAAAGAAATTTATTGGAAGAAATCGGACGTAATACTGACACGCATTTCGGCTGGCTCTCCGGTTTCGGGTGCCGAATTTTCGTACTTTCGAATCGCGGTGTGGTTTTCTACTTTGTAAAACGCCCACGGAACAACATCTCAATATAATTAAAAAAAGATAAGAACAAAAAGGTACATTTCAACACACCCAATTACATTCAATTTAAACGAAAAAACTCGCATCTTAACGCAGTTAACACACAAGAAATTTACATACAATAAAGTCCATACTGATAATTAATTACTACTAATTAAGATTAAATAAATTTTAATAAGAAATTATCTTTTTAGTAATTTAAACATATTAAAATTAATTCGCTTTAATTAAAATCATTTTATTGCTAAATAACATCACTTAAACATGCAATCAAAATAATAAAAATGTCGACGTAAACGTCAAAATTGTTGCACTTAGCGCCCTCTATTAAATAAACCTAAAACACATAAAATTTCCAAAAAATAACTGTTTTATCAACATTAAAAATAATTTATTGACTTTAATGTTTATTAAATTATTAAAATAAATCTAAAATTAAGATAAATGAAATTTTGTTAACTTATTTTTTTAAAAATAGCAAAACAAAACAGCGTCATCTTTACAGTAAAACAAAAACTTTCAAAACCTATCAAAAAAAACTGTTTTACCGACTATAATTATAATCCCCTTTAATTAACAATAACAAACATTTCATTCGAATATCACTTACCTACATCAAAACTAATTCTAATTATAAATAATCTCAAATAAACTAAATCTCAAATAATTGACATTATCATTTTTAAAACGACCTTGAATTTTGTTTGGCATGTTAACCAAAGAAAAATTTCATGTGCAATGAATAGTAATACAAATCTAAAACGATTTATTCGTTTTAAACGCATTTATTGTTGTAGCTATATATTTTGTTGGCAAATTAGGACTTACCTTAATGAAATGTTTCTTGGTGTTTGTAGAATTTAAAACGAAAACACTAAACCTGGTTGATGTTAACCTTACGAAGACGGTCACATGAATTAATCCGATCCGGTCACCTACAACGTATTTAATAAACGATTATATCAAAGTGCAACATGAAATTTGATCGAATTTTCTATTGCTTTTTAACCTTTTTAAATTGCTGAATTTATGTTATGTAATTGTTAATATGAGTCATAGTATTTATAATTAAATGCTTCTAAAAGTTGTTAAAAACTTAATGTACTAATCAGTATTAATTATTAATTGTTGATGACAACTATGTTATATATTTTGACTGGTATTTTGACATCTAATAGCAACTAACAAAAAGACATCTGATAAAAATATGTTTCAATCATAATAGAAACTTCTTATTTAATATTTAGTTTGTTAATTACACTCAAAAACATTTTTGGGGGGAGAGAAATTAAAAGAAAGTACTAGGCCAGTGTAGTAAAACCTCCAAAAGGTTTGACATTCTCAAGCAAAACTTTATTTAATGATCGTTTAAATTACTTGTTATACAGGGCGTTCCCGTGACTCGGGGCATAAAATTAACCACATATACTAGAGCAAAAATGATGATGATTCGTGAAAAAAAATTATTATAAAAGTCTTCAAATGGCCAAGATATGGGCCATCAAAGTTCAGAAATTTTAACACATTTTTCTAAATATTTTCAAAACCATTAATGGTAGAGGGTTGAAATTTGGTACAGAGTAAACAAACATCATGCAAAATCATTGAACCAATTTTGACTTTGGCCGGATGACGGCAACCATGTTATACAGGGTGTTCCTAAAATTTGTTTGCTCAGAACTTTTTTGTTTGTTCGTAACCCTACATTTATTTTTGTAGTTTTTAATAGAAAATTTATTTTCGAAACTTTTTTCACTCTTTGAAAATTTTGATAACATTGACTGTTTTCGAGTTATACGCGAAACTGTTAAGCTTTGATTTCAATCGTAACAAATAAAACATATTCCGCAAGATCTGAGAAGGCGATGACAATTGAAAAACGAACTGATCTAATAACCATTATTTGCATAAATTTCTCAGTGTAGATTTAGTTAAATCCAGTGTTAATTTATTTTAATTGAATAAAAGAATGTAATTTCCAAAACAATAAATTTAATTTTCGCGGTAACAACAAACAAGAACATAATAAAAATTCTAACAAAAATATGAACAAGAACAATAAAATTATAAACAAATGGTAATAAATAAAACAGAACAAAAAAAATACTAAAGCAGATGTTCAAAAACACTCCCGCCGGCTTCAATGCACGCCTGATATCGCCGTCTTAAATTAAAGCGCACTCTGCTGAGGACGTTGATTTCAGTTCGAAGTTGATCAAATGAATCAACAATTCGTAACCTCAGTTGATCAACTGAAGTTATTTCAACGCAGTACACAAGCGATTTAATGCGTCCCCATAAATAAAAATCTAGAGGTGTAAGATCCGGCGATCGGGGGGGCCAACTTATCGGTGCATCCACTCCTCGTCCAATCCACCGTTCCGGAAACCGTTCACATAGAAATTCTTGGACAGCATGTGTACTATGCGCAGGAGCACCATCATGCATATACCACATTTCTTGTCTTGTGTTTAAAGGAACGTCATCTAAAAAATCATTTAATTGCTCTAAATGTCCCCTGTATGTATGGCCATCCAGCCTTGACGGCAAGAAAACGGGTCCTATAATGACATCGCCCACAATGCCAGCCCAAACGTTAAGAGAAAACCTCCATTGCGATTTCCAAGCTTTCTTAAATCTTGGATTTTCGTCCGCCCAACTATGTGAATTTCTCAAATTGATGATTCCATCTTTAGAAAATGTCATTATCAAATGCATTATTTGACAATATTGCAGTCGTAGTGGGTAATCAGCCTGTCGAACTTCCTGAACTTTATAACTATGATATGGATAAAGCTGTTGCTCGTGAAGAACACGCCAGATAGTTGTTTTTGACGTTAAAAAATGCCTCGCCATATCCAAAGTACTAGCTGTAGGATTTTCTTGTACGTAGTCTAGAATATCTTCTTCTAGTTCGGTTGTTCGGACTGATCTGACTTTACCGTTGTTACTAAAATTCGGCTTAAACGTCCCATTTTCCCTTAAACGGGTTTCAATTCTTAAAAATGTTTTTCGATTGGGCGCTCTGCGGTTCGGAAATTTCTCCCGATAACGGTTAGCGGCTGCTACGGCGTTTCCATGACATTCTCCCAATGTCAAAATCATGTCAGTTTGTTCACTAAATGTGTAATTGTCCATTTTGAACACGCAAAATTAATAAAAACTTCATTAACAAACAACTTTATGTTTAAACTACATAAGCAAGTTGACGGCTCAATTTGTTTTTTTTTTAATTGCCATGGCCAACTTTTTCGAAAATTATTGTGTTTAGTGTTACCATTGAAATCGAAGCTTAATATTTTCGCGTTTAACTCGCAAACGGTTAATGTTATCAAAATTTTCAAAGAGTGAAAAAAGTTTCGAAAATAAATTTTCTATTAAAAAGTACAAAAAAAATGTAGGGTTACGAACAAACAAAAAAGTTCTGAGCAAACAAATTTTAGGAACACCTGTATAACATGGTTGCCGTCGTCCGATCAAAGTCAAAATTGGTTCAATGATTTTACATGATGTTTGTTTACTCTGTACCAAATTTCAACCCTCTACCATAAATGGTTTTGAAAATATTTAGAAAAATGTGTTAAAATTTCTGAACTTTGATGGCCCATATCTTGGCCATTTAAAGACTTTTATAATAATTTTTTTCGCGAATCGTCATCATTTTTGCTCTAGTATATGTGGTTAATTTTATGCCCCGAGTCACGGGAACACCCTGTATTATACTTATTATTTCTTTACGTATAATTGAATGGCGTAATAAAAACTATACTATTCCATTTAAAATAACGAAGTTGAGGTCTACTTCCGGTAGTGCGGAGTTAGAGACCATCTTGAAAATATTTTAGAATAAAAGATCGGAATGAACAACCCATATTACCAAAATGTCAAGCCTGCACGAATAGTGGAACCTAAAAAAATTCCAATGAAAAGGTTACGTGAGACACCCTGTGTAGTTAATTTATATGAATATTTTAGAAGTGCCTGAAGAAATCTAACTAGCTAGTCGAAACAAGATTTTTATTTTCTTTTTGGAAATATTTTCATCTATATTTACTTCTGGAAGCAATATCAAGTCTTCTGAAAGCACTTAAAGTCTCTTAAAACTACTATGAAATCTTCCAGAAACAGTATCAAGGCTTGTGGAAGCGATATTAAGTGTTCTAGAAGCAGTATCAAATCTTCCAGGGACAGTATTAAGTCTTCTGAAATCAGTTCAAGCCTTCTTGAAGCATTTTAACTTTTCTAAAAGTATTTCAAGTCTTTTAGAATCAGTACCAAGCCTTGCAAAAGCATTATTGACTATTCTGGAAGCAGTTTAAGTGTTCTGAAAACATTTCAAAATTCTAAAGTCTTCTGAAGCAATATCAAGTTTTCCAGGAACAGCATCAAGGTCTTCTTGAAGCAGTATCAAGACTTGTGGAAGCAATGTTAAGTCTTCTGCAAGTAGTTTAAATCTTCTGAAACCATTTGAAGTCTTCTGAAAGCAGTATCAAGTCTCTTACAAGCAGTATCAAGACTTGTGAAAGCAATATCATATTTTCTGGAAACGTTTCAAATCTTTTGGAAGCAGTATCAATTCATCTAGAGGCTGTATCGTATCGTCTGGAAACATTTAAGATTTTCTGGAAGCAGTATCAAGTCTCCTAGAAGCAGTATCGTGTTTGAATTCAAAATACGTGCTCTACAAAAAATATTCGCAGCAGATACTGGGACTGAATTGGGAAAAAAAGCTCAATAGTACATTAGAATTTAAAAAAAATAATTATGAGATGGTAATCTCTCTTCAATCCAGATAGAGCCATTAACAATTTCGTATCGATGCTTGAGCACCTAGGTAACTTACGTATTAGGTGGTTATGTGCATGGTGCTTTGTACCCATTACAATTTTGTATGTATGTCTGCACACCCAGAGAGCCGGAAAGTGGCTACCTTCCAGCGCCTATGTGTGACTTCACCACTTACTTTACTACTGATAACTGATAGATATATTAATAGAAATTATTTATTTAAACCTTAGCCACAATTTATCTAAAGAATGGTGTCAAAGAAATATGGAAGGTCATAAATAAAAACATTGACCTGAAAGCGCAAACCCTTTGGAGGTTCTTCTACATTTACTTAGTACTTTCACCCTGACTTGGAATATCTCACCACCTTAATTATTTATTTGTTACTGTGTTAAAATAGGTGTTATGAATTGACAGTTCTATATTTGCCATAAATGTAAGATCAATGAAAACCAACATCAAACAAATTAAACAAAGTAAAGTGACTTTAAACAACAGATGATAGGGATTACACACAAAACGATTATTATGACTTCTTTAATATTAAGGAGGGTAATAGAATTCTAACCATGATGAGGAATTAGAACGTAGATAATACTCAATTAGAACAAAAGAGTCACCTTTTTGTCTTTCGGTTTTAATCATTGTTTTGAGAATGGCTCTCTATATGATTTTTCCATTAGTTCTCTAGCTGCTGTAATACGTTTACTGAAAAATGTCGCATCTTAACGCAGCTAACACACAAGAAATTTACGTACTACTACAATAAAATACATACTCTTAATTAAATAATATTATGTAATTACGATTAAGTAAACTTTATAAATAAAATACCCAATCATTTAAACAAATTTAAATTAATTCATATAAACACTTGGTTGCACTTGGTTTAATTAACATGCTGTCATTATCAAATAACATTAATTAAAACGTTAAATCATGTATCAAAATCAAAATAATTAAAATGTCAAAATCGTTCCACTTAGCTATTTTATCGACATAAAAAATAATTTATTGACTTTAATACTTATTTCATTTTTCTATGAAAAAAAAAGAAAATTTAAAAAAGTGTCATCTGTGAATTAAAACAATAACTTTCATAACCTGTCTAAAACAATAGTATATTACAGTACAAGGGAGGAAACTAAGGTTTTTCACTCACGTGTATGTCAGATTTACACACGAGCCGTAGGCGAGTGTGGAAAAACACAAGTGAGTGGAAAATATTGGTTTCTCACGTATGCTGTATAGCGTTTTGTTCAATCCTACTATTTAGAGAAAATTCGATCTTAAAATTCGTTAATTCCTGGCTAAAGGCATGTCGATATGTCGGAGACGACACTTTTTGACATTGTCACACTCTTAATTGATTGATGAACAATCAATTGTGTCAAATTGTTAATTGTCATCATTACGCAAATTAATTAAGATTAATAATTTATACAAGTGAAATACTTCATTTAATTTTCGTTGTGTGCTCTCTACCGTTTTTTAGTTCACATCCGTTACGTTTAAACAAAGAGTTGTACCTTTAAAGGTTTAAATTTCGCTAATAGTGGATGAAGAAAATTAGAGTGAGTGAAAAATATTTTCACTCACCCGTTGCTATGAATGTTAGCAGAGTGAGTGAAAATAACAACTTTCAACACTCGTATCTACGCTAGAAACTGGCAATTTCAAAGGTAGGATTGAACAAATTGTTTTACCGACGACAATTACTTTTAATCCCCTTTAATTAAAAATAGTAATTATTATCTTATTCGAATATCACTTGCCTATATTAAAACCAATTCTAATTATAAATAACGTAAATCTTAAATAACTAACATTATAGTTTTTACGACGACATTGAACCTTATTTGGCATGTTAACAAAAAAAAAACTTCTTGTACAATGAACAACGTTATAAATAAGAAACAAATCTAACACGATCTAATCATGCTTGTATTGTTTTAGTAATATATTCTTGCAGGCAAATTAGCACTTACCTTAATGAAATATTTCCTGATGTTTGTAGAATGCAAAAACGAAACACCATACACAGTTGATTACCAAGACTGTCACACGAGTTAATCCGATTCGGTCAGCTACAACAAATTTAATAAACGATTATATCAAAGTGCAACATAAAATTTGACCGTATTTACCTATTCTTATTCATCCACTTTCAATTGTTGAATTTATTTTATGTAATTGTTAACATAGTTTGGAGTATTTACAATTAATGTTTATAACACTAATGACCGGTTTCTCGTACGTATTCACTTATCGATACCGAACCGATATTGTGCTGTTGTATCCGCGATATCCGTCAATTAGGTTTCTGAAAGAGCCAATAGGAGATATCGGACCGATATCAAACCGATAACTATATCGCATGTAACGAGTACCTACATCGACTCGATAAGTGTGATTAACGACAGTGACGTTAAAAGTGATAGTTTCTAATTTTCTAATTTATATTTACATAAATATTTACGTAATTAAACATTGTGCATTATTTTGAAATTTTTAAAAAGGGAATTTCCTTGCCAATCAATGGATTAGAACGTAAGCGATTAAAACGTAAGATGATATTACTGTCAATTTCTGCATGTGTAGTTTTATACAATATCCGCATTGGAAATGTTGCCATATTTGAAGAAGGAATTGGGGATAATATTAATGAATCCCTTTATTTGAATTCAAAGAATTTTTTGAGATTTTACTAATTACTGGACATTTCCTGGTATTACTTGAAAACAAGACAATCTGTGGGAGAAAATGTTTCTTGTTAAATTCAAGGGCATTTTAGGACTTCTGCGTTTTGATTACTTTCTAATACGGGAAGAAACAAAAATCCTAGAACGAAGTTAAAATTTGGCAAAAATATAATTATATGTATTAAGTAAAATTCGAACATCTTCTCAAAGAATTGTATATCAAACGAATTCAGGTCGGTTTTATCAATTTCAAGTTCATCCAAACACCCATTTTTTAAAAATCTAGATATTAACCAAACTCGCTTAATGGATCATCATCCATTATGATAGCTATTTTGTCTATTTTATTATGATGAGATCCAAATGACAAAATCTTTATTCCTTTTTGAGATAAAGATTATTTAAGTTAACCCAGTTTTTATTATTTTTTGAAATTAATAATCTTGTTTTAAAAAAATCACGAAAAATCGAATTCTTAAGATATCTTAACGAATTATTCATGATTTATAGAGGAAAGTGTCTATTTTATCGTTATGAAAGCGGATCTTGAAAATATCTATTCGTTTTTGAGATATCAATCATTAAATTCAACGTAAACATTTACGGCTATCTCAAGTTAATTAAAAATCACCAAAAATCGAATTCTGGAGATATTTTATGATGAGGTTTCTATACGGAAACTTGTTCGATGGGATGTCTAGAAAGCATATACAAAGTTTGGTTCGGATCTTCGAACTAATAAGGGTATAGTAGACAAAATAATAATCTACTGCCGGGTAGTTAACCCCCGCGAACCCATCCGAAGTGAGGTTTCTATACGGAAACTTGTTCGTTGGGATGTCTAGAAAGCGTATACATAGTTTGGTTCGGATCTTCGAACTAATAAGGGTATAGTAGACCAAAGACTCTTACTGTATTAGTTTCATGCTTTTTGTGTGAAAAAAAGCGAATCCCCAGTTGCCGGTATGACGGACGTCTATGGACGTTCGGGTATCTTCGGAAATTTCTACTGCTACATTTTACTGCTCTCTTCACACCAGTGTAAAAAATGATTAATTTTTGAATGTGGGTGTACTTGAAAGTACCCATACACGCAATTTCTTTCTCAGCTTTGCTCAGAAGATTAAAATTCTCTTTATAAAAATAACACTTTACCACAAATATCTGTATCACGAAAGAAAAACCGAATATACCGTGTTATATAATTATCGTGACCCACGTGAGTGCTGTAATTTTAGGTGCGTATCTCAATGTTTAGTGGCAGAATCGGTATTTCCAAATTAGTAACTAGACTGTAACCAGATGTTGATACCTGATCAATCGAATGTTACTGTTGTGATTTTTTAGTGCCTTTATGTTTCGAAATAGTTCTAGGAAGCAGAATTATCGTTTATATTATAATATAATACTTTTAAATAACAGAAATTTTCGTCGTAGGCAGGTATCGATACTTGTCGATACCTACCTCAGTATCGATATTCGCTACCAGCAAAGTATCGGTATCGAAATGTGAAAAGTATTGAAATATCGAAAGTGTCGAAGTATTGCAACTTGTTTTATGTATACAGGAAATTGAGATTACAGTATATTGAAGATCGATATACATCAGATCAAGATCTGTCCTAAAGTACTTCAACAGAGCTAATATACTTTGAAGATGACAGTCAATATGTGGTTATTCCTTATTATTTCAATTCCTGTTACAATTAATAACTCGAAATTTTACATATATTCTTGTTTTTTCACGATGAGTACGATAATCAAGGAAAATTATTAAGAACATATTGAATTCATATTATTTCTACCACTTTAACTCCAAAATTAAAATCTACGAAGGAAAATATATAAAAAATGTGCCTATTATATACTTTATTTTATTATTAAAATATTATTTCCAATAATTCGATACTTTGAATAGTATCGCTACCACAAAGGTATTAATAGTCTATATCTTATTTATGCTACCGCCCAGCCCTAGTAGTTACTAAAGAGAAATGGAAAATTATAGGAAAAACAGTACATATTAACATGTCTGTGATTAACTAGTCATTGGACGGCTTCTTTCCCAGATGCAGCTGATAGGTTTAATATTAGCATAAGTTCCCTACAACTTGTAATTTAACGAAAAATTTATTTTATAAGCAACCTATTACCTATTATTAACCTAAGAAGTAAAGAGAGATATACTGAGACCATGAAAGTAGATGCAGAAAGACATTTTCGTACAAATTAATATCCTACAGTGATCAGATGTGATCATCTCTCATCCTTCATTTTGTTTTTTATTTCTACTGTTCGAGCTGTGGCAAAATACGATGCTAGTTCGCAATTAATTGTCCATAAGAAATTATAATTTTTTTAAAATTCATCCTCCTCACCATAAGATAAATTTTAAAAATAATTCACTACTAATCTATCAAAACTTTTCATAACAAATCATTCACTAAGTCCCTTCGTTTTTAATGTTGTGCAAAACACTCTGTATATATAATAATTGTTCCCTCCTTTTTCTTATCTCTTGGTATAATTTGGTAATATTAAGTCACGTCAGGTTGTCGATCATGATGTTGTATTAGTCATCCTTCATTTAAAAACTGGAATTATTTTTATCGAACAATACGCCGATAAGATACTCATAAAGTTCAATATGACGATTAACCGCTTCACCGATTACTCTAGTTTAATGTTGGGATCGATTTAAGATAAAGCTACGGTTCAAAATAATTGAAAATTGACAAATTATTATTTTCCATAAATGACAAACCCTCAAAATATGAGTAGTGGCGATGCCAGGGAAACTTTTTTATTCGAAGATATCGAAAATTATAAATTCGGCTACGTGGACGGATTGGGTAAAATAGAAACTTTGATTTTTTTGGATTATTCCAAAAAAGTTGTCGCTTTTGTAGGTTAGTATCGAACATAACCTCACTTTTAAAATCGCTGTAATCGACGCTTTTCACGATGATTTTCTTTTATAGAGCGAATGGGAAAGATTTTTGCACCTTTAAAACATGATATGAACGGCAATATAAATGTGAGTTGTCACAATAATTACGACATCACCTTTTAATTTATTTTTAAATAGAAATTAACCAAAAAGTATCTTGAAAATGAGGCGTCTTATAAATACCTTGATGATATGATTTTGGATGAGAAGAAACAGAAAAAAGATGTGGCTACAGATGCTTTGATGTGGCTTAGAAGGGGGTTACACTTTTTAGCTAGATTTTTTCAACTTATTATTGAGGATAAAACTCAACAAGAAAGTTTAGTTCAATTTATTAAAACTGCTTACGAAGATGTTTTACAACGTTATCATGGCTGGATGGGAGTTCAATTATTTAATGTAAGTAGATTAAAACCGGATTAATAATCAAAAAATATTATTTATGTTTTAAAGATTATGTGTAGGTTTGCTCCAAAACGTAGAGAATTATTTAAAATAATTGCACCAGAAAGCCAGAATGATACTGAAATCATGCAGAACATGAACATTTTTAAAACTAATTTATTAACAGCAATAAATTACCTCATTAACTTTTATGAAGAAAACGATTTAGAAACAAATACTGTTGTGTAAAGATAATAAATAAATTTATTTCTGTTGATTTTTATTCATTCTTTACTTTATTATTTATTACATTTGTGTTCATTATCCTAAAATAAACTGTTTGCATTTTTGATGTGTACTTTAAAGCAAAATAACCAGACAATATTTCAAATAGTAACATCAGAAACATGACTGATTGGACAATTATTTCTAAAATTTTTAATTTAAGGTATGGGTTGAATAACAAAAAACTTTGTAATGGTAATTGTAGTAAGATTGATAACATCCAAAATCCAGCTAATTCAGGAATCTAAAAATATTTCATTAGTTATACTAGTTATTATTATCAAAATCAAACTTACTTTATCTCTTAAATTTCCTTCATAACCCAAATACAATCGCAAAATTTCCAGGGAATACAAAGAAATAATTATTGTAATGATTATAATTTTGTATAACTCGTTAAAACAATCAAACTAAAAAGGTAAATAAATTTAAATTCTTTATACAGGTGTATCTGAATTGCTTAACCAAATTTCACCAACACAGGATGCTTTAAAACGCTCTTGTGTAGAGAAAACTATAAAAAACGTTCTTATAATAATGTTGCTGGAAAAGTACCACTGTTTACTGAGCAGTAGTAAAGGTTTAGCAATTATGTAATTCGTCTCTCTATCACTGTATACTCAATGATAATGAAATTTGTGATTTAACTATCACTGAAGTAGTAGTGCAAGTGAAACGCATTTATCCTGCTTCACGAAGAAGTTTATGGATAGTCTCTTTCCCTGAACATCAACCAATAAGGTAATTCGTTAATAACGAAATTAATTATCTCGAATAGATGATTGGAATATTAAGGGAGTATTGCTGTGTGACACTCAAGATTTTAACATTTTTTTCGAACTAAGTAATGTAGAATGTATTTATATGTAAATACTGGCATCTTAAACTATACAAAAGCTTATATGTTTCTAATTTTATTGTATTTTAGTTCATGGATGCATTTTAAGGCCAAAGCTAATTCTCTTGAAAAAAGTGGGTGAATGGTAGAAAGTAGAACTCAACTACCGCCAACAAGAATGGCTGATGTGTAGAACAACATGTTAAAATTGTGGCACAATAGGTTGAATCTGATTTGGTTATGATTATCACCAGCTGAAAAAAATTGTTTTTATATAAACGCATTTAAAGTTTTATTAGACTTTTCATAGAAAAAATATACTTATGCTATTTAGCTATGCCTGCACTTAATAAAGATTCTGTTTTATCGTATTGATCATTTTTGGATAATTTGGCTGCCCTTCTTTTGGCTCTTTCTTCTTTTGAACCGGTGGGAAATGTTGTCTTTGCTTTCAAAATATGTTGTGTTTCACATCTGAACGAAACGTATTACTCTAGTAATACGTATAGCAATTTCTACGGTTTTGTGGCCATGAAAAATAAGCTTAGGAGCCAAATTCCATACGCAACTGTTGAAAGATTCATTGTTGTTCTGTGTAGTTTTCCCCATGCATCTTTTCAAGAGATCATCAGCTGATAGTTCTTTATAAATTGGTTTTAAAATGTTGATTGTCTTCATCAAAGATCTCTTTGTGCTTAAAAGCACTTTCCTTGCTTTTGAATCTCAGTTTAAGGTAGTTACACCCAATAATTGAGCAGTAACTGTGATGAGGGTTTTCATCGATAGAACTCATATGATAAATCGTTATCCACAAAGCGTTCTTCATATTTTCAAGAGAATCAGAGTTGTTTAAAATGGCTAAGCCATAATACCTTGATATTTTATCTATAACTTTATTCGTTAATGTTAAAGTTTTTTGGTTCTTTGATTCATTAGTGGACGGATCTCTCTTCGATGTTCTTAGTGTTTTTGAAGTACTTTGACCTTTTGCTGTTGTTGTCTTTTTTTTCTCATCATCATTGAAGTTGTTTTTTAAGTTTCAATAACTATGTGAGCATTTTCTTTCCTGCTGTTAAACGCCTGTACATGCGTTTTTTTACATGCAACACACATTCTTTCTTCTCAACAATGGGTTGGGTTGGCAAACAAGGCGCCGATATATTTCATATATTTTACGCCATACCGCTCCATAGATCGCTTAAATATCAAGGATTCCATCTACTTTCATTTTACCAGCACTTCCATCGCGATTAGTGCTCATTCGTTCTTGTGATCAGCATACCAAGCACTGCATTATTGATTTCTTCAAGTATTTATTTCGGTTAAGAGAAAAAAAATTACATTGTCAAGGCAAAATACACAGTGTATCTATTATATTGTATAACTATAGAAAAGTATTATTATTGTATATTTAAATTATAAAAGAAGTACACTTCGAATTAATCTCCATTTAAAAGTTTATACCAAAAAATTGCATCTATATTGTAAGGTATTGCTTCTATTAATTTCTGTTTGATTATGTTCTCTAAACGGTTTCATGGAAGATTTCTTATTATTTTTGGTAAATAATTATAAAATTTTATACCTCAGTACACCGCATTATCTTGGTTTTTTTTTTCATTCGGTGTTTCGGAATGCTTAAGTTACGCTTCTGTCTAGTTTCATGATTATGTATCATCCCTTGCAGAGGAAACTTATTAATATTTTTTAATATAAATCTTATGCAATTAAAGATATATACTGCGTAAATATAATATTGTGCTCTTTAAAATGTTTCCTACAATTATGACATATATTTCATTGACATAATGCCTTTATCGCCCTTTTTGCCTAAGAATGTTAATAAGAATATTTTAAAGTCGCATAATAAGTCAATTTACAAGGAGACATCTTCACGAATTTGCATAAAACTTTTTATGGTAAATCTATATTAAATATGTATCAGTTTTACCAGAGCTTTTGATCCAATAGCCCCAGGATGGAGCCTTGTGGTACTCCCCTCGTAACATCACCTGACTTCGTCCTGAGTCCCTCTACTTCTACCAGCTGTTTCCGATCACACAAATATCAGGCCAATAAATCAAAGGCAATTCCTCAAATTCCATCAATCCAATTTACGGAGTAGGCAGCAGTGATTCACATTATCGAACACTTTACTCAGGTCTACACTGATTAATTCTACATAATGCTTTTCATCTACAGTTTCCATAATGATTAATACTACTTCTGCTATACCACCTTCAATAGATCGTCCACAGATATAACCATGTTCGCATTTAGAGTTTCCGTTTTTGAAAAAAAAAATCATCAATCTATCCGCTATTACATATTCCAGAACCTTAGACACAGCTGGCAGAATTGATATAGGTCGGTAATTGTTAAAGTTGTCCACACTTATCTTTTCGTAAATGAGAACACTCTAGCAATTTTTAACTCTTCAGGAAATACACCATTATCTAAACACATATTGATAACAAAAACAAGCTAATCGGTCAGTCCATGAATTATTTTTTTGCAAAACATTGTTAACATTCCATAAACATCTTCGCTTCTTTATGATCTTAGCCTTCTGCCAATGTTAATCAACTTATGTTTGTCAACCGCCATAAAAAACACGAAGAGCTATTTTAAACATCAAGTTTGAGTGCTTGATTTATTGTTGCATTGGAAGTGCGCTATAGATCATTTAGATGATTCGCGAAAGAGTGAGGATCTGTAATTTTTCTTTCCGCTTTTATTGCCTCTGCCATATAACTTTTTGTTTATTTCAGTTTTCAAATTGTTCGTTAAAATACTTAACATTTCAACAATGTTCTGCCTTCGATTTATGTTTTCATTGGATATCCATATAGGATTATCTATTATTGTTCTTCTACTCATTTCAGGACAACAACCAATACATCTTCAGCATACAAGAAAAATAATGACAGAAGATTGTAGCTGTATTCTGATTATTTAAGTTGATGTAGTACTCATTCATTATTTGAATGAAGCAGTTGATATTTTTGTCTTTGATGTCACGACATTTATATTTTTGCAGGTTTATCGTTGGTTTATTAATTTCGCTAAATTCGACAGTTTGTGCATAATGGTCAAAAAGGATTTTATGGTATTTCTTATGTATTCATTTTCTGTTAGGTTCGTGATGATATTATCTATACGTCCCCGTTGTTCGCGTTACTCTGGAGTTTTCTAGTATTGACACATGCATCCCAAAACTATGTACGATGTCTTCAAACAGTTAAAGAAGAGTTATTAATATTTATAGTTGAATCACCAAGCAATAAACAATCTTCTCTCTTTCTGTCTCTTCAACTACAAATTGTACTATCGGTTGTGATATTTGCTTTTTTGAGGTCTAAATTTCAAGATACAAACTTCAAATTCGTTATGTATTAAGCCACCCTACTTAAGCAGGTGTTGATCATGTCAAATATTTTTTTTTTATTGCACGGTTTGCAAAAATGATAAAATTTATAGTTTTATTTTTTAACAGTTCATATACCATATTGTGTGGGAGTCATATTAAAGTAAATTCACACACAAAAATTTGAGATTCGTTCATTATTTTGGATAAAAACGAAGAAAAATGAAATGACAGTTAAATTTATGGTACCGTGGTTCTAGGCTACTATCCTTACCAGGAGCCGCCCGTTTGTTGACGGTAGGATAATAAACCAACCGACCAATTCAATTTTGATTTTTGGTCTTAACCTGGTGAGGCTTAATTTAAAATTTATTTTTAAATAAACATAACTTTTTAATTTAGTATGAAGGAATCTAAATGTATTTAAATGTAACAAAACCTTGATGTTGGAAAGGTTAAAAAATTAACGGTTAAAGGTTAAATTCGTCTGGTTTTACCGGACGAATTTTTTACCTGATTAAATGAACAACAATAATGTTAATAACAAAAAATATGACATGAGTTTTTCAGTTCAATACAAAATTTTTCGGATTTTCCTAGAGATTGTATCTGAAGAAAATAATTAGGACAAAAATTATGTTTCACATAATTTTTTTTTTTTCTTTTTATACCTTCGCAGGTATAATTTTGAGGTGCTTTTATTTTTTTGGTTCAATTTACATGTGACTTTCGTAGAGTTGACTTAAAAGTTGTGCAAGCCACTCATTGTTCAAAATGCCACTTACGTTTTAGAATAATGAAAAAACGGACATGATTTTAACTCACAGCAACGCAAGATTCAATGCTTGCGGATTTATTCAGTATCGCGGATTTATTCAGAAAGATTTCCGGATAGAGTCATACCTCATCCGAGAACATAATAATCTATAATAATCTTCTAATAAGCTTCCATAAAGGCTTGTGGATGCTCTTATGGAAGCTGGCTGCTTTAAAGCTAAACAGAGAACATGGCAGAAAAGCATGCTACACAGGAAATTAATCAGGTCTTAGTACTAAACCTTGTGGATAACGATCCACAGGTAAGTGATCGAGAGATAAGTCGTCAATGTGGAGTTACGAAGACGTCAGTTCAGAGAGTGCTCAAATATATAAATAATATGAATGAAAACTTTTTATTACCCTACCGGCAATAAACAAGCGGCTCCTAGTAAGGGTAGTAGTCTCGAACCACGGTACCATAAATTTAAGTGTCATTTCGTTTTTCTTCATTTTTATCCAAAATAATGAAGAAATCTCATTTTTTTTTTGTGTGAACTTAACTATCACTCCCACACAATATGGTACATGCACTGTTAAAAAACAAAGCCATAAATTTTGTCATTGTTAACATTTTTGCAAATTATTCGCAAACGTTCAATAAAAAACATTTGACATGATCACCACCTACCCAAGTAAGGTGGTTTAATACATACCGAATTTGAAGTTCGTGTCTTGAAATTTAGGCGTCAAAAAAGCCAATACCACAACCGATGGGACACCTGTACATCTAACACTTTGACTATGACCCATCACTAGACACAGATAGTTCGTTTTCGGGATTCCCATTGCCAACATTTTTTATTTTCTTCTTATTCAGCGCTAAGTAATACAGTGAATTACTAAACTCATGACTTATGTCCATAAAAGACAAACAAGATTACTGTCACCTATGCCAACGCCAAGCAATCGCATCTCCAAAACAAACCGTCTGTTAATTTCATACGCATTGTTGATTATCGGACAAAAATCTATTAATAGTTCTTGGCAAGAGCACTTGACACACAATTTAAATCCTAATCCACGCTCCAATTTCTTGGAAAAGGTTATATCACTAGCTTGCACTTTATCAGTGTTTCTAAAGCTGTAAACACCAAACTAACTCCTAATAAGGTGTAACTAAGTTTTGAATCTACAGTTACTTTAAAATCGCCTTAATTTTGAAATTTTTTGCAAAATATGTTAATACATATTTTGCATCACTTTTTGCAATGTCTTTTTGCACTTCATGCACGATTATTTATTTGATTTGCGGTTCCCTTTCCGATCCATTTTGAATACAATGTAAATGCATTGAGGTTCAAATATTATTGCCAATTTGCTTCGAAAATAAGAAACAATCATTTTAATTCTATCTTCGTCTATATTCACGCGTATACCGGTTTGAAGCCAACGTAAGATCCGATTTTTTATAATACATAATCCAGGTTTTGCGTTGGCTTGAACGCAAAACCTGGGTTATTCACCCTTCAATGTATATAACTGACTAAAATTTTGTAAATACAGTAATCCCTCGAACTGCTCGGTTTCTAAGTGTGCGGTCTCAATATTGCGCGGTTAGGTAAGCGAGGGATGTGCCTCCCTTGCTTTGCGCTGCCCGAAATTTCTGATTGCGCGGTAAATAATTTGATATGTACGTTCTTATAAATTCTTAAAAATCGTGCGATTATGTAAGTAACAATATTGTTTGCACAAAAGCGCGACTAATTTTTAATCATTTGCGAGAAGAGGAAACCGGTCCTAGGGACGGCTATGTGTTCCTGGTTGATAAGGGATGGTTTGAAAAATTCAAATCGTGTCAAAATTTGCGAAATATCAAACCAATTGGTGAAGCAGCATCCACGTTTTCCAAACACCCTTATGGATTCCAAACCAGGACTTCCATGTGGAAAAACGGGTTTATATTGGGAGCGAATGCCAAATAGGACTCCCATTGTCAAAGCAAAAGGATACGCCCCGGGACACAAAGCTGTAAAGGAATATTAACCTTCTTATTTTGCGACAATGGTGGGGAGACTTCAAGTATAATGTAGTTTAAGTATAGGAATTGCAAAAAATAATTTACCTATTCACTAACTGTCGGCGGTCAGAGCGAATTTAAGCGCTCCCATTGGTTATGTGCCGGTTTTAACTATTAGATAAATTTATGTAGAGATGGTAAAAGTGGCCCTAAGTCCGCATGGGATGTAGTTAAGCATTCAATCACGACTGTAGTATGGAGAAAGTTATGGCCTATAAGTGTTGTATTGGAGGTTCTAAAATAAATTTTATTTATTTCCAAATATTAACCGATTTGAGAATCAGCCAATGAGATTCGCATTGCGCGATTTCGCGTTGCGCGGAACTTTTTCGGAACCATTTTTCAGTTCGAGGGATTACTGTAACTTTAATTTGATCGGAAATTTTAATAGTATATAATTAGATCATACGATCGAAATATAAAAAAGTTTAACTTTTACACAGCAATACCCCCTCCTTAAGCTTAAGAAAGTACTTTTATATGATCTTCAAGAATTTTTATATAATTCGTTATCATTTTATTTTTTTAGGAATATCCCATATGATTATAGGAACTTTTTTTACAGTTTTGTTCCAAAGATCATGATGATGAAGTTTGGCTAGTTTTCAGGATATTCTAATTTATTTTGTGTACTGGTGTCCTAAGTTTTTTCCCCCATTAAGAAGTTTATTAACTATCGCAAACAATCCTAATCCAAAAATTCATACATCCCAACCCACCTTTATTATAAACTCAATTATTATAAACCGGCAGCAGTCATTATTTGTCACTCATGCAGACAAATTGATTTTCCATTAGGAAGGAAAGGTTTGTCTTACCGAAACGTTAAATAGAATGTAAAATGTTTCAATTCCTTCCAAGTCTCCTTCCAGTCCTGCTACACATTTGCAGTTTTTTCAACTTTATCTCAATATCATAAATTTCTGTAAATATGGAAAATGAGTTGTACAAACTCATGGTCAAACTGTATCGTGAAACAGTGATTAAAATTTTCAAGAAGGTTACGAATAAATCATTTAATTAATTCTTTATTTGGATCAATATGCAATTCAACTCCTAAAGATGAAACGTTTTTCCAAAATTAAACTTTTTTACGTATCATATTATTTTTATTACGTATCGTAAAAATCCCATTGCTAGATGTAAATAGTGTCGTAACCAGAAGGTCTTGCATAAAAATTCTATTGCTACATTTAAATAGTGTCGTCGCGATTCTACAAGAAACATGAATGATTCATCGATTTCGAAGTGGTTTACACTATTTATATTACGCTACTATATTATAATAGGGAATAAGTTATTTCGTAGTTTTTCACGCGGTATTCGCACTTCTCGTGGTATGCTTTTTTAGAGGTGAAACATTGCACTAGTTTATTCTTATTTAACTTGTTTGGGTTGTGTCATTTTCAATTTTTTAAATACTAAACATGTTTATTCTTAACACTTTAAATTATTTTCTCATTTGTTAAGTGTTTTCTATTTATTCTGATTCAGTTAACTTCCGACTTCAAATTAACTTATATTAAGGTGTGTAGTGTTTTGTGTGTTGTGTTCCGGTTGTAGGCAGCATCTTCCTCCAGTATATTTTAATTTGTCGACAATACGGCGAGTAGAAGATCTGCTACATAATTTCTAATTATGCCTCATTTGAAAATAGTTATGAGTCAAGGGTGAGCACGGGTATTGAATGAAATACCGGGTAAGGTACTTTAAATGTATTGAGCTATCGGTTACTTTTAAGGAGTACTTTTCACAGTTTCAAGTATCCGAGCACAGTACTCGCGTATTAGGATACTGGTATTTAAAAAAATGTTACGATTGTATGAAGTGAGCTTTCAACGTCAGTCCCTTCAAATCCAATTCTACTGGCACTATACATTTTTAATTTCATTAAAACTTAAACCGGGATCTTTCATACCTGACAACCATCTCAACTGAAAAGTTGGTAACACCATAACTCCGTAATTTTTCATAAGAAGAATATTTAAAAACCTATTCTGCAGTTTCTCAATGTACATATCTATGATGATGTCCCAATCACATTTAAATTCATTGGTGAATTTTAGTTTTTGATATTTATCGCGTAAAGGAACTAAAGTTGATAGTAAGAAATCAAAACAATACTTCTTTCAGATTGTAAGTCGAGAACATCTGCAAGAAGTTTCATACTAATTGTGTACTCTTCCTAATATAAAATTTAATTTTCATAAAAATTCTCCATATTGAGTTTACTCAACAACACTTGAAGAGATTCTTTGTACTTTATTATTTGTGCTACCGGATTGTACATTGATTTTTAGCGTGTTCTAGTCGGCACATTTAGGTGAACACTTGGTTTCCGTAACAATTTCAGCACATTTTGGGTAGCTAAATTTTTTCTAAAGTTTTCTAAAAGTGTATTTTTGGTTTTTAACGTTGGTTTTCTATTAACAAAACTCTTGAAGTCTGTAGTAGCATTTAAGTTAAGGGTATGACTTGAATTTAAGAGTGTGAGACATTTACTTTAATAGTATTTATTACTTGCGCATCGTGATCTATTGATCATCTCTTCATTAATAACAAATTCGTGCTCTTTAACCTGCGACAGGATAAGGCTGCAGCTTCTCTTTGAAGTGTAGTGGTGTTTATCCAATATGCAGTAATTCGTAGAAAACTTTTGTGTTCTGTGGACCAACATTTTCTAATTTCATTTTGTGCTGCTAGACTGTGATGCAAACGAAAGTCGAAGATAAAAATATATTCTATTGCCAAGGCGCTCAAAATACTAGGGTACTTCGAAAATACTCCGCCGTAATTTTCGCCGTTTAAATGTATCCGGATAACGGGTACTCTAACAAGAAATTATCCGATTAGCGGATACAGTATTAGCCGGTTACTACACACCCTTGTTCAGCAATAGTTTTTTTAAAGTATATTATTGCAATAACATCGTATTAATTCACCTGCATTCAATTTGTATCGATATGATGTCGAAGTTCCCTATTTTAATATATCAAGATATAAAATGTACAGGTGTCCAAATTTCGATGGGTTTGCAGGGTATCTTGGAAGTTATGAAAAATAGAAAGTTGCGGTTTTCACGAACCTGAGCTACTTTTTTGTGAAACTTATAATGCGGCAAACCAAATTTTCATAGCCCTTTTCGTTTTTGATATACAGAAAGTTTCTCAAAATATACGATTTTCAGACACCCCCTGCTTCATTAGCCTTCCCTAACATCAACTTTAGTTCTTGGTAATTTTTCAATTTTTGCAAACAAAAGTTACTACGAATAAAAATATTATAGTAGTGAAATGTTATAGTTAACCTTCTATTTTTCATAATTTCCAAAATACCCTGCAAACCCATCGAAATTTGGACACCTGTACATAAGCCTGGTAAACCAAATTACGTCACATTTTTTAGGACTTACAATGAAAAAGTTTCTCGAAGTATCCAGGTGAGAACGTGTTAAACATAACCCATGTAATGAGACTGCTTTATCGCAAAATAAATATCGTTGATATGAACTTAAATGATGTTAGAGTTGGTCGTCGACTTTATAAATGTTTTACGTGGATACCAAGAACCAGGATCTTACATACACACTGATACAAAATTTGTTTGAAGAACGTTTGAAAATACAAGTTTTTTTTTCTTACTGGTGGCAACTAAGACTTCGTAATACTTCAATCTATCACAGTAAATCACACACAAAAAGTGAAGAACTGATATCAAAACACAATTGTAGGTTGCGTTGAAATAAAAACCAAGCACAAAAAACATTAAATGTGGGAAAACAATGTCAATATTTTGATGAATATTTCTCTGCTGAAGCTCTACAGAAAAAAGATTTATAGTCCGGAAGGATTTGTACTACTTTCTCAATATTACTAAGCACACTTGAAAGATGTAGGAGTACCCTGCTATTAGAAAATCTACCATTCTAAGGCAGAAATATTCTCAACAAGTGGAAAAATTTATTGTGGGATTGTTATTAAAATAATAACGAAGATATTATTTTATACTTTGACGATGAAATTTTATATTTTTATTTTTTAATTTCAACCGGTTTCGGCCTCACTGACTATGCTCAGGAAATCACGTCATTTCTTAAATGATTTTTAAAGATATTCCTTCCTTAAATTTTTGTTTATTTGTTGTAGAAACTTGTAATATGTATAATTTATGATATTTTGTTATTATTTAATATCGATATATTATGGCGCGAAAATTTCTTATAATTTCAGGTTATGTGTTCGGATGAATTTTCAAAATTTTGATACTTTCTAATTGTAATAGAAATATTGCACATTTGATTTTAGGCAAACCATATAAACACTGTCTATAAAAACAACTTAATTTAACGATATGCAGAAAACCATGCGATATGCAGTTCTTTCCTTTTATAATCTATAAAGTGATGTGTTGGCATAATATTTCACATAATACTTGAGTTATTCCAAAAAGTGATAAGGCGGTCTTCCAAGAATTTCAACTAAACAAATATACTGTGATTATTTACGATTTGAGGAACACCAGTACACAAATATCGATTTCAAAAGTTACTAGTTACCTGATCGTATAAAAATAAATTAATTACAATAAGCCAAATTGGTAAAAAGATAACATTAAAATACAAAGATATTTGTAGAGGAAGATTAGATAAGACCTCGTTTCCTATAAAAAAATTATTGTTAATTATCTTAATAACTAATTAATAAACAAAAAATCATACCAATTAATTTTTCATCAATTTTATGAGACAAACCGGGAAATAATTTATCACTCATAATCGTAACAGTTTGCTTCCAATCCATAATAATAAATTCTTAAGTCTTATAAATTATTGTTTTCTTTCTTTTGTTCTTGATTTGTTTTGATTGTATGCGTTGTCATGGTACCCCACACTACTGACACAGAATTTTAAAAAAAGATCAATAAAAACATGCAAATATAAATAGAAAGAAAACGTGAATAGTTTTTTAACCGGCGTGACGTAAAGATAATTAAAATCTATGTTGATATCATAACAAGATAACATTATCTGTAATATTTTATCCGAAACCTATGGCATTTCTTATTTCATTCTTGTGTAAAAACAAACAGCCGAATAGTGTGTTATGGATCGTAATGATTTGGTGAATTCTTTTGATTTAAAAAAGTATGTTATTGTGTGTTTGAAAACGTCAGGATGAGATTAAATTGTTTTAGATCGGAAGATTTTATAAGAAATCATTGTGACATCGAGTGTTTGAACGAATTTTTTGATAGTTTGTTGCAAAAATGGAAACAAAAATGGAGAAACTTCGACGACTGCATACAAGATGTTAAAGAAAAAATCGATATTGCCTTTGACGAGTTATCAATGAGGGATTATTTTAATGATATTTATTTAGATTGTTTACAAGTAGCTTTAGAGTGGTAAGTTAATGATTACAATAATTTTTTTTAAATTAATATTTTTCATATCTAGCATTATTATGAATCGATTACACGACAAAATCTACTCATTAATTATTTTCGATCACGACGAAATCGATAAATTGTTTTACCAAAAATGTAAACGTCTTTCTGATAAAGATATAACAGCAGAACAATTAGGAGCACCATCGGATTATGCAATCCCATTATTTGCAGCGGTAATTATTATCATAAAAACATAAATTAAAATTATATTTAAGAAATATTTACTTTTTAGGTGGTTGAATTTTCTAATTTGGACGTTAGAAAAAGCCCAATTGAGAAAGTTAATTGCCTTTGCACGACTTACGACTTAATTTTTGCCGAGTTAAAATCTGGAATAATTGAAATTATCTCAAAATCAGGTAATGTTGTTATTTATTATAATTGCTTGCTTCAACTAAAT
Organism: Onthophagus sagittarius; assembly: GCA_036711965.1. Classification (NCBI taxonomy): domain Eukaryota; kingdom Metazoa; phylum Arthropoda; class Insecta; order Coleoptera; family Scarabaeidae; genus Onthophagus; species Onthophagus sagittarius. Next base: position 37,081,788 of record JASERS010000003.1, on the reverse strand, counting down.
GCAATTTTAGATATGGAAAATCAGATCCCTGTTATTGAAAACAAAGATATCATCCCAATTTTAACGGCTGTAATTATAAAATCGAAAATAATTCATTTACACTCTAATATGTATTATATTGAACATTTTTTGTGGAAGTTGCGAAATTCTCAAGACGTCCAGTAAGTACAGGAAGAGGCAGTTAAACCGCACTATTTAATGCTATAGATAAAAAGGCGTTATATATATGAATAATTTTGATACATGTAAATTCCGGATATTTATCCATATTTTTGCGTTTCGTTTACGCGGCTTTATATTAGCTTTGTTACAATTCAGTAGATTTCAATGCATTTCTTGATATGATCGATTGCAGTTGAGATGTACACAACGGGTACTAAGGACTGTAAAATATCAGGACTGCTACATGCTGTAGATTTATCTTAGTCATGTGTTTAAAGATGCATGCTAAGATGAAAAATGTGGGAATGCAAGACAGAAACACGGGAACTGGGGAGAGTACGTATAATTCAAAATATGTGGAGATTGTGCAGAGTATTAGAGGATCACTAGAGGGTTGGTGGTCAAATTTAAGTGTGATGAAGTAAAGACAGCCAATGGATATTGATTGGAGAATGAGGAGAGCAGGTAGCCTGCCAGTTTCCTGGTGGAATGTGACGAATTGAGGAAGAAGGTAATGGGTTGAATCTGGATGAAGTGAGGTTGTGGTAGATTTGAAACAAAGAGAGCTTGAAGAGCTATTGTTTATCCAGATGACTATAACATCTGGAGATAATAAATTACATTTTATACCGAGCTTCCTTTTTAACTTGACAAAACGGAATATCTTAAGAGCTAAGCATCGACCAAAAAAGGTCTTGGATAAAATTTGTTCGATTTGAAGACAGACTGTAGGTTTCCTGGTAGAGTGTAATGAATTGAGGAAGGAGTTAATGGGTTGAATGTGGATGAGGAGAGGTGGTGGCAGAGATGAGATGGGGGAACACAAAGGGAGCTTGGGAAAGTATTGTTGTTGTTATTATTATCACCGTTATTTATGGACTATAGTCCTCTGAAGATAATAAATTGCATATTATACAGGTGTCCCATTTAACTTGACAAACCGAAAATTTCCAGAGCTAATCATTTTACTAAAAAAGTCTTGGATATAGTTGTTTGAAGGCAGACAGGTGTACTCTGGCGGAGTAATGGGAAACAACTTACAAATTTTAAATATGAATCCTCTTTTTTATAGCAGAATCAGATTCTGCAGGAAAAATTACATTCATTTGACCTATTACTTTTATGTTTTTCCTCGTTTGCAAAGTGTCGTATTTAACCTGAGAAATCGGAATATCGAATCAGAAACTACGCAAGGAACTAAAGGATGTTTTAAACAAGATTTGTTTGTTTTTAATTGAGACATTCAATGGTTGTAAAGATAATTCCGTCTCTCACACCCTGACGGCGAAAATGAAAACAACTTGCAAATTTAAATAGGGTACTTTGTATAATTATTTATGTCTACATCAGTTCAAGACTCAAATAAGCACCTCAATAAGCAAAGTGTAAGAGAAAAATTCTTCTAAAGTTGGATAAATCCGTCCTACAAAAGGTGAAGAATTACCTTTTTCAAAGGACATCAAATATCTAGGAGTAACCTTACATAAAACATTGTAGAAAAAGATTGAGATGTTACCCCTGAAAGACTGTACTGGCTCTATGTATCATAACTGTATCCACATGATTTACTAGGAGGTATTTTTTCACCTTGTATAGTACGGCAGCCGGGCAAGCTTTAGTTATCAGCAAACTTTCAAAAATCAAACGAGTAGATGGATTGGCAATCCCTGGTGCAATGAGTATAATGCAAATTTTAACAATTCTACTAGGTCTAATTTTTTTGTGCACTGCCACATACTTCAGATCAAACAAACTTACTGCCCAGACTTAGAACAAGTACGCAGACTTACTGTACTGTATTTCAAGCGGATGTGTCTGCAATTGACATGGTTACTAATTCCGTCTAGAGAGAGAAGGATGTTTTTCGAGTTAAGCCGCCTTTCAGGCGCTGCAAGCTGTAAGAACTGTGTCGTCAATGGTTAATGACTACAAGAAAACCTTAAACACTTTGTGGTGATAATAAAGTTTCTTTGATATCTCTAAAGTTTCTTTGACCCTAGGTCTTATGTCATTCTGAAGTTGATGGCAATGAAGTGTTTGTAGGACCAAAGCCAGCACTTGGACTACCCAGAAAAATTTCATATAGTTATCTATCGGGATACATACGTCCTTAGTATTTAAGTACAGTAAAACCTCGGGTTACGAACTGAAACAAATGTCTCAGTTTACGAGCCAAATTTCGGATGTTGACTCGCACGGGTTATTTTTGTCGTTTCTAATTTGGCAAGGTACATTTTTTATTTGTGGTTGTTGTGGTGTGCGCAGGTGTTTTCGTTTCGCTGAGAACTATTGTAAATCGTTTTGCATTGTTTCAGGTTACGAGCAACCTTTTGGAACGAACTAAACTCGTAACCCGAGGTCCCATTGCATTTTACCTAATATAATAATAATATAAATGAATACATGTTTCAGCTCGTAACCCCAAAAAAAAAACACGTAACCCGAGATTCCACTGTATTCCCATGTGAGTGAATATGTTAATAAATATAATTTTCGCTGAAAAATTTACAAAGCTTTTATTGTTGTAATGCCTATATGGCAACACCTCAGAGTTCGTTTCTCTCAGTATTGCTCTCAACTGCGGAGAGTTCGTCGGTTATTTAGTTATAAGTGTGGAGTTCGTCGGTTTTTTTCGCAATTCGTCAGTCCTCTCTGAGTTCGTTGGTATCTTCACATTTCGTCGGTCTCCTCTGAATAATAATAAACAAGTTTATTGTTCACAAGTATCAAAAGCCTTCGAGTAATTAAGCAGACAAAGAACGGTAATTTTATATACACTATCCATCGCACAATGTCATCCATCACATACAGCGCGATCTGAAACCAGGACAAACACCAGATTGTCATTCAACAAGTGAAAAATGTGAAGGACACCCATCGTGTTGATACCATATTGTTGCCTTTGCAAGTAGGAACACATCGTCCAAATAGTAGATGTTCAGTACATTTTGTAGAAAGTGAGGATGTTTTTCCATTTAGAGTCGTATCGCCGAAATGTGGACCAGAATCTCGTCTACCAAGAGTCAGATGAACACTAAGATGGTATGGATGCAAACGATTTTCCTTTAGTATTCTCCATACTGCATAAACGTGTGACTCTTCGAACTCCCAACCCAACCCAACCTTTATGTATTATTCGGTTTAAAGAAATTCTTTAGTAGAAGATGCTTCGATCGATTTAGATGAATAATATTTTCCAAGAAAGCACTGTAAATAAATAGACTCTACTCTCTAGGAATATCTCGCCCATTATTACGTCGAAAGTTACGCCATATTATTGTTTTTCATTGTTTCATTTATGCGTTCTTCTGCTGGTTATTTTTGGCAAATAAAACCTAACAAACTAAAGTTTATTCAATTGCAGATCATTCAAGAAATAATACCAATGATAATTGAAATAAATTAAGCGATAAACTGTCAAAATGATACAGCCTTCTAATAAAAACACGAACGGCTTCCAGCATTTTGTGTAGGATTTTGATAAAATACCCAATATGAGGAAAACTATAATAAATACGTATAGCAATGTTTATAGATAATTTGTAGAGAATTAAATTCCCGTTCTGATAGGCTAAAAAGATATGAGGCGTTCCATTTAAAATTTTCGACTTTCTCGCAATTGAACACAACGAAACGGTAATTCAATTTTTGACCAGCCTGTATAAAGTACACTGATATAACAAGTGACAATCTATTTGACAGCATATAAAGAGTTATCGTGTAAATACAAAATGTTTTTGAATTAACGTTGGCTGAGATTTGGGCTGTTAAAGAGCATAATTATATTTGCCAACAAGTGTTATCAAAGTCAATATATTTTCTTACGTATAAATGAATGGTGTAATAAAAACTATAGCATTCCATTTAAAATAACGAAGTGGAGGTCTACTTCCGGTAGACTGGAAGTAGTGGCCATCTTGAAAATACATTAGATTAATAGATCGGAATGGACAACCCATGTTACCGAAATTTCAAGCCTCTACGAATAGTGGAACCTAAAAAAGTTCTAATGAACCAGTTACGTGAGACTCCATTTCCTCTTTCAACCTCCTCAGCAATATCTTTGCATAAATTTTGAAAGTTGTGTCCTAAATAGTAATCCCTCATAATTGCTCACCACCATTTTATTCCCTTTTTTATACAGTGGGCATATTATCCCCATCCTCCACCTGTCCGAAAACCTCTTCCCCATCCATACGTCGTTTACTACCTTCCATAGCTTCTTCTTCAGTGTCTCCGTCGCCTTCAACCACGCTTCATTCTGGATCTCATCCTCTCCTGGCGCTCTTCCCCTCTTCAGTCACCTCAACACTGCCTCTATTTCTTCCACTGTTACCTCTTCTCCTCCTTGCACACCTCGCTCTCCCTCTTCCATTGTTCTCTCTTCCACCCTCCTAACAATCCCATGAAGTAGGTTCTCCATTCACTCATTTGTATATTTCTGCTGACTTCCCCTCTTCCTCTTTAAATATCTCCATACCTCATTGTCCTCTTTCCTTCAGCTCCCTCTTCTTTTTCTTGCATTCTTCTTTGTAGTTTCTCCTGGCCTCTATATATCTACCTATCTTTACCTCCCCTCTCTGCCACTGTCTCAGTCCCCCACTCTCTTCTCTTCCTCCTTCTTCGCCTATTCTTGCATTAAAGTCCCCTCCAATGATCAGGTAGCCCTCCCTTCCCTCCTCTGTCATATCTTCCCATCGCCTAATTGTCTCTTTCATTGCGTTGCTATATACTGTGACTACCTGCACCTTCTATCCCTCTAGCTTGATTTGCCTTTTTACCATTCCCTTCTGCCTCCATATCCCCTCCGTCCTACTGTCCTCCATCATTCCGCTCGCTATTTCTGTTATAATACCTCTGCACGCTCTTCCTCTCTTACTTCTCCTCTCTGCAAACACGCAATCCCATCTATAGCCTTCTGGCAACTTTCCCTCAATCTTTGCCCACCCTCCTTCATCGACCCAGGTCTCCACCATGCAAATCACCTCAAATCCCTTCAAATATTCCCAAAACTGCCTTCCCTTATTTGTGATCCCCGCTACATTCCAGAACACCATTTCAGCCCCTTGCTCTTCTCTGGCCTCACCCCTCCCCCGTCTAGTTTTTTGATAAAGTCCTTTTGTGCCCTCTCCTCATGTCCTCATAATTAATACTTCTCTTCGCCAACTCCGCCGCTATCTGGTATTCTCCACAGTTTCTATCCCTCGTTTCGTGTCTGTCACCCTTCCCCCTAGCTTTGCAGTTTGCACATATCGCCTCTCTCTCCCTATTCCCACAGTTTTTAAACTCGTGACCCTTTTCCGCACAATGCCCACATACCATTTCCGATTTGCAGAAGCGTTGGAGGTGCCCGAAACCCTGATATCTGTAGCATCTCTTCACGTCTATGAAATCTTCTATTTTTAGTGACGACAACCCAATATATACTCTCCCAAACCTCGTTATCACCTTTCTAACATAATTTACCACACCCCTTTCCCTTCTGCCCGTCTTGAACATTATTCTGACTACGTTCTTGAAGTCATCCCAACCTATCCCAACCTCTTTTTAGATTTTACGCTAATCAGAATAGAAGATAGGATTGAGTTCGATATATACCGGAAACCGACACAGCACAGCAAAATCATTCCGCATGATTCATACCACGATTATACACAAAAGTTAGCAGCATTAAGATCATGTACAGGATGTTTCGGTGAGTCGGGACACAAATTAAACCACTTATACTAGAGTAAAAATGATGATGATTCGTGTAAAAATGTTTGGTCTAAACAAATCGATCTACGGGAACCATACTATACAGGCTGTTCCTAAAATTTAGATGCTCAGAACTTTTTTATTACCTTATAAACCTACATTTAGTTTTGCATTTTCCAATAGAAAATTTATTTTCGAAACTGTTATGACTTTTACGAAATTTTGCTAAAATTCACCGTTGTTGAGTTAAATCCAAAAATGTTGGACCCCGACAATAACAACAGCAAAAAAATCTAAGCTAGCCATGATAATTGAACGATGAATTGAGTTACCAACTCGTTTAACAATTAATCGTTTGTATACAAACTTAAAGGGTTCAATGTATTATCGGCTTTTAGAACCTCTTTTTACTGTAATTATTGCCCTGGTCTAACATTTTTGGATTGAACTCAAAAACGGCGAATTTTAAGGTTTTGTTCAACTGTTTAATTGTTAAACGATTGTTAGTGTTTAGTTGATGGCTTAATTTGTCGTACAATTGTCATGGCCGGCTTACAGTTTTTTCATTAGCATTTTTTGCCGGGGTCCAACAATTTTGGATTTAACTCAAAAGCGGTAAATTTTATCTAAATGTCGTAAAAGTAATAAAAGTTTCTAAAATAAATCTTCTATTGGAAAGTGCAAAAATAAGTGTAGGTTTACGACTAAATAAAAAAGTTCTGAGCATATAAATTTTGGGAACACTCCGTATAGCATTGTTCCTGTGGATCGATTTAACTCACAATCTCTCTAATGATTCTACTGATATTGGATTACACTGTACAAAATTTCAGCACTCTACTTTAAATAGTACAGAAAATATTTTGAAAAATCACTTAAAAGTTCTTAACTTTGAAGACCTATAACTCCGATATTTATTTGTTTAGACCAAAAATTTTTACACGATTCATCATTTCCACTCTACTATGTGTCTCTATACTCGCCTTATAACTTGGGTCACCTCCTTGGACTGTGGTTGGTGCTTTTCCTTCGCCTCCAATTGTTCTTTGTGATGGTAATTTGTTAGTATCCTCATAATTCGTCAGTATCCTCTGAATTCGGTGATGTCCTCGCAATTTGTCAGTTTCCTCTGAGTTCGTTTGTATCCTTTGAATTCGTCAATTCGCCCGTCTCTTCTGAATGCAAGGTTCATCATGAAATTACTCATTTTCAACACGATCCAGCAACTTGTCACGAAATTAGGTTTTTCTTTGAAATTCTTTAATTCAACACACCTGAGCTCATATAATTATTTCTTATGGGGATATCTCAACTCCAAGGTGTATGAGCCTGGTAACAATACTAGTCTTAGGGCCGGTTTATTCATCTTTGGTTAAATTTAACTACTGGATATTTTCCATGGTTACTGTAATTTCACTTGCCATGATTGGCTATATGACCAGTAACTATGGTAAATATCCAATAGTTATATTTAACTAAAGATGAATAAACTGGGCATAATTCAAAAGAACAGAGCGTACAAGATTTGATAAAGAAAATACGTGGAAATGGCGGTGATTAAAACTCGAATTTTTAGACCTATCTCATTTAATTTCTTATATTTGCTGTACTTATAGAAAATATGATGTGTATTTCATATACACTGCATATTTCTAAGAACAGGAATGTCTCTTTGTACATAAATCGTTTTTTTTATCTTTATGGAAAAACCGTAATGTGCATATTGAGAAAATACAAAGCAATGGACACAGACGACTTGGAAGAAATACAACAATATTTTGTTGTATCTGTTTATTAAATCAAAATAGTCGGTGGTTCAAATACCAATCATTAGATGAGCGACCATTTATATTTTTATATTATTAAATGTTATGTCTCTAATTATGCCTCCAATCTTTTGTACCACTGTGTATATTACCGTGTACTCAGCAATTTTGTACCCTCTTGAAAAACATGCAAAACATATTCGTTGTTAATTAACAAATTTCTTGAGCTAGATCAATAAACCATAAACCAAAAGTCTTCATACACATTCCAAGAGTTTTTGAATTTATTGTCATCACCGATAAATAAGCTTTAGCATTTGTATAGTATGTATTTACATAACTAGATCTACAACAGGGATTGGGTATGTTATAGTATAAGATATTGTATTGACTTAAATGCCCACTAAATATGTGAAAAGCATATTAAAAGATCACAGTTACTCAATTTGGGTGCATCTCCTCAATGATGACCTTTTGATCTTGTATGAACTAAATACGTTTCATTTACAAAGATGATTTTTAGTAAAAATGTTCAGTTCAAACGATCTTTAGCCTTCAGGTCTTCAGCGACATTCAGTTTATGACATTTAGTTGACTGACTTCGAAAATTTATGGTTGCTGACTCAAAATCTTTGAGAACATCCGGTATATCAAACGGAACATCATAGTATATGAATCCAAACACATAGTATTTTTCGTGAGTCTATTTTGTCTGAAATTGACAGCAGAAATAACCTAGGTTTACTTCGAAGACGTCGACTACCTTCAACAAATCTGATTTATTTATAAATATGACGCAGCTCATATTGTGACAATAGCATGCAATTCAGAATATTGAGTAGACTTTGAGCACTATTGTTTTGAATCCATATACATGGGATCGTGTGCCTAAGTATATCTTGCTAAAGATTGATGGCAGAAATAATCTGAAGAAGAAGCATTTTATTGCTTCATAGGGTTTCAATGAATCTTATGTACGTATTGATTTTTAATATTCATAAATTTGGGCCACCAACATAGTCAAATCATCATAAATTTGCTCTTTATGTCCAGCTTTTCAAAAAATATTCGTTGTCTCATGACTGATTGAAGAAATTAACCAGATATTCCTTATTGTTGTTAAATGCACATTGTATCTTCTTCATGCCACCAATAATGTGGTTTGATAGTTCACTGGACTGGCTTTAGTTGACTTAATTTAGGAAGGTTGTACATTTTCCTTCAAATTTGTGAAGAAAAATCTTTGTTTATTTTTCTGTAACAAATTAGGGAGTGGTAATAATGAAATGGTAGATAAGTATATCCGTTGTCATCGTTCTTGAACGCACTATTACTATATCTTCGTTTCACCAATAATGTCATTCGATAATTTATTGGGTTGAGTTGAGTTATATCGGGATGGGTTGGGTTGATTTAGGAAGGTTCCACTTTAGTTGTTTCTTTAGATCAAATTGAGGAAATTTAAGCGTACCAGTTGCCATCAAAGAAGTTCGAAATTGGCAAACGTCTATTATCCATATTTAGCCACTTTGCTTTAATGAGCTTATGTGAAATTGTTTGACGACCGGGAACACCATACGTTCTCTGCCAGCATCTGACTAAATCTGCTATTAAAAATGAGCTTTAATTAATTACACTCAGCAGCAGAAGTCTGCGTACAAAAAACTTGTAATACTTTAATTGAAAAAATAAGAGTCATAATCTAATGTGATAAACTTGATTTTTTTTATTTTGTATATTAACTACATATAATTCTATTAACAAAATATGCTTCAACAAAACAGAAACAGTAGTTAGAGAAAAAAATCAAAACTAAAAATTCTACAAATAACGGGTATGCAAAAATCTGCGTACAAGTCAGGACAGTATTTATAAAAAATTCATAAATGAGATCATTGTTTCTATATTAATATGAGGTCGGATAACCTTTACGTTTAATGACCTCCCTTAAACGTTTAGGCATGGAGTGCACTAATTTCTTCGTTTCGTCCGAACTGATTTTGGCCCATTCCTCAATCATAACATTTTTTAACGTTTCCTTCGACGTTATGTTGTGTTGCCGAATCCTGCGTTCCAGTAAATCCCAGAGGTGTTCGATGGGATTCAAGTCCGGCGATTGTGGAGGTGTTTTAAGTTGCTTTGGGGTATTGTATAGTAGCCAAAGCTTAGTGTTGTGGGCGCAATGTTTGGGGTCATTATCTTGTTGAAAAAAGTATTCGGGCCCCAAGCCCAAGTTTTCGATGCTAGGCTTCAAATTTTCTTTTAAAATGTCTATATACATTTTATGGTCCATTGTCGATGTTATGAAAACCAACCTTCCCACCCCTTTGGTGCACATACACCCCCAAACCATAATTCCACCACCTCCGTGTTTTACAGTCGCTTTCAAATTTTCGGGATTAAGGGCAGTATTAGGTTTTCTCCATACAAGTTGTTTACACTTAATGCCGAAAATGCAAAATTTGCTCTCATCTGTAAAGAGAACTTTCTCCCAGAATTCAATGGGCTTGTCTAAGAGTTTTTTTGCAAAGGCGATCCGCTTCTGACGATTGACCTCTGACACAAATGGCTTTTTTCGTGCAACGCGACTGTGATAGTTAGCTTTTTTTTACGTCCTTCTCACCGTATCTTTGCTGATAGTTTTATGAAATTCTTCTTGTACATTTTCTACTATTTTTTTTGCCGCCAGCCTAGGTTCTTTTCTAACCTGCTGTACAATTTTTCGCTTCTCTCGGTTTGTTAAAAGGGGTGGTCTACCAGATCGCGGACGTGAGAGGTAATCTTCAGTGTCTTTATAATTATTAATTACTCTTTGAATGGAAGAGTGTGACCTGCCGACAGTTTCTCCTATTTTTCGAAAAGATTTTCCCTCTTTCCATAACTTTACAATAATTTTTCTCTCTCCCAATTCAATTTCCTTTCCTTTCGTGTCCATTCTAACTTTTAGCTTCTAAGCCTCTGCTAATATAATTGACACCGATTATCTTTTATTTAAATCGGAAAGCGTACATCACCAACTACGTATTTAAGTAAATAAGTATATTTTGGAGAAGGCGTCTTTATTTGTACGCAGATTTTTGCATACGCATTATTTGGAGAATTTTTAATTTTAATTTTTTTTGTAACTAATATTTCTGTTTTATTGATGCATATTTTGTTAATAGAATTATATGTAGTTAATACACAAAATAAAAAAAATTGAAGTTTATTACATTAGATCATGACCCTTATTTTTTCAGTTAAAGTGTTAGAAGTTTTTTGTGCGCAGACTTCTGCTGCTAAGTGTAAATGTTAACCGATCATCAATAATCACACCCAAGTTCCAAAGGTGCAAATTAGGGAGAAAATCTCTCTTACAATTAATCGCAGTAGTCTTAGACAATGTGACAAAATTATAATTTTAACAATTTTATGTAGTGCGATTTAACTATCTCATTCTGTATTTACATTTAATAATTCCCTTTCGCAGTATACCTAAGACAATGTTTAAAACATCACATAATTATAATTAATTATAATTTTTATAATTGTGTTTTTAGGAATACCATTTCTAACTTTAAAGTAGCAATCGAGAAGATATCAACGTTAAGTGATGAAGATTTAAAGCCATGTGAGGGAAAAATATGCAAAGAAATGGATCCTTTGAAAATGATGCAACTCATGACTGATGAAGAAAAGAATAAAAAAGACGAAAAGAAATCGTTGGTCGAAAATCACGTTCATAGAATTTACAATTTAATTTTAACATCAACAACTTGTAAATTAAATTATTAAATAAATTAAATAATAAAAATCTTAATTAATGATGTCGGTAATACAGAACGCTGTAATTTAATTTATGCCGAAAATAAATTATTTTTCAACACATTTAGATTTAATTTTTAATAAATTCAATTATTAACGTAATTAATACTGCAGAATTAATTCATTACGCACGTAGAAAACGTAAGCAACAAAATTTTAATATATTGCGCAGTAATTTTAATTTCGTTATTTCAGTTTTATTATCGAACGAGATCGTCGAAATTATAACAAATTCTCGGTTTAACGTATTCTCTGATACTTATCGCAAAAAAACTAGTTCGATTTAACAATTATCAAATTTTTTTCAAACTCCAACTGTCGTTTTAGATCATTCCAAATTTTAGGTTATGTTATTATTAAATATGGCGCAATATTCGATTCGAGCTAATTTTAATAATTAATCTTTACGTTACGTCATCGAAACAATTAAATTGTAAGTAACCTTATAAAAACTTACCTTAAAACGTAAAAAATAAGTAAAAAGTAGCGTTTATTCCGGAACGATTCGCGTTAAACGCACGTCGAAATTAAATTTCGCGCCAAAAGAAACCGTTTTTACCCACCGGGTGGTCATTCATTTTCGTTTTGCGCTTATTGTAGTAGTGATTGCAATTGTGCGAGAGGTTGAAAGAGTGTGAAACTGAACTCGGTGTGTTTGACTGTGTTGGAGGCGAAAGAGTAAAACGTTAGTAAGTACTTACCGTTTGGAAATTGTCACAGTTAGTATCGAGATGTTTTTAACCCCATTCAAATCCCCCCTGTCATAGGATTCTTTTCAACTCCCCGTTGAGTTGACTCTTGTCTGATTTGTCAGCCAGTTTGGAGCGTTTTTTGCGCTCAACACTCGATGGTTTATTGCGTTTCCTTGGTTTATGGGTGACCCAACTAAACGATGTAAAATATTCTAGAATATTTCACTGCTTTAACAAACGCCTAAACTAACCCCCTTTTTTCACTGTGCGTTTCATTTTTAACCTTGGAAGTTTTAACCTCTTGTGTGTGTGTATCTTCTTTTGAGGTAATCAAGAAATACTATATTATGTTATTAGATTGTTTTATGTTATATTTTGTTTTCAATTAAAAAAATTTCTAGGTTAAGTTTATCCTATTTAAGGTGTTTGTTGAAAACGATGCTTTTCTCTTCATATTTTGGGGTTATGCTTTGAGGTTTAACTTTAATTTCTCTTTAACTTGATACTTTTAATCGTAACGTGTAACTCGTTTTATTTATTTTTATATTAAATATTGATTTGACAAATAATAATTTTGATCTGTTTTATGAAGTACAATTTTCAATATCAAGGGAAAAAACGTGTTTTGCAAAGATATTCCAACATATTTAATTTGTTTGAATGTAACGGAAATACACAATGTATTTCCTATATCTTTATTGAAATATGCTATCACGATTGACAACATTGGCTGTAAAACGGATTACGAGTAATGAAGAAAATGTGAGATGATATATTGTTAACAAGATTGCAATGACAGGAAAAATGGTTATATATTTCTGGTGATTACAAGCTGGTGAAGGTGACTACATTCTATATTGCAACTAACCAACAGAGACGACAAAGAAATTCACCCAAAAAATGAAGAAAATGTATGATGATATAACACTGTTAAAACGATTGCAAGGACAGGAAAAAGTGCTATATATTTACGATGATTAGAGGCTGGTGAAGGTGATTCTGCATCTTATATTGCTACTAACTAACAGAAAAGATAAAGAAATTCAATTATATTAAAAGAAAAGGACATTCCCAATAACTTTGGAAGGTAAACCCAAAAAATGAACAAGATGTGAGATAATATTATACTATTAAAAAGATTGCAAGGACAGGAAGAAGTGTTATATATTTGTGGCGATTAAAAACAGGTGAAGGTGACTTTACATTCTATATCTCAACTAACCAACAGAGAAGATAAAGAAATTCAATTATATTTTAATTCATTAATTCAAATTCGCCTTCTATTACAAAATGTTAGATATTGAGCTATTTCTTTATTTTCTGTTCGCTTAATACTACCTCGGTTTCATAATAAGTGAGCCATTTTTTTTTCGGTGAAACTTATTCGGAATTAAATAAATAAGGGCAATGCTTTGAAGGGACAATTGCTTGCCTACTATTCATTTATATTAACATTTTGAACCTCCTTAAAAAAATATAGTATTTACAAAAGATACAAAAATGGCGCACTTAATTTGGAAAAAATAAAAATTGCTAATGGCTCCTTTATTATGAAACATAGTAGTATTTAATATGCTTTTCTTTTTAGATTAATTTGGAATATATGTACTACATGGATTAAGTGATATCAAGATTTAATCAATCAAATCACAACTTTTTCTCACAACAAGAATAATTTGAATTGTGTGGTAATTTTCAATGGCTATTCAAGATTAAATTTTTACATATTTAGTAAGAGGAGACCATGACATGCAATTGGTGTTAAGTTAGTTTGTAGTGTATGATATTACAGGCTATATTATGATGGTGGGGGTTCGGGGTACAGACTACAACGACAAAGACAGACTAAAGGAGTCTAGCTGTTTTAAGAGGAACTTCAATGTTATACATATGTTTGGATAAGAAAAAAGAAAAACAAAAAGTAAATACAATTTTCTCTACAAATAGAGGAACGTCAATATTACATATGATCCAGAAATCCAACAAAGAAAAATCCTAAGGGTATGTTTATTTTGGAGCTGCAATAAGATCAGCACTAAATTCGTTCTATGGATTGTTATACAGGAATGTGTGCTTTGATTGGTTGATCCAATATTTGTTTCAATTTTATTGGCTTTCTATGTTAATGTAAATTCTCTTATTGTTTATCGCAGCTTCAATATAAACCTACCCTAAAAATAATTAACGTTTAGAATTGAGAGGACTCTCTGACTACCTTACTGCTCAAAAGTCAAAGCGGTATCCTGAGATTAAGAATTGTACTTAGAGATTCAAGTCTCCTCACCATCACAGTATCGCCTGTAATATTGTAAGCTCCAGTCAGATGTAAATTTTCTCCATTAATATGAAACAATGAGATTGATGCAGCTCATAGATCTTGAGTAGCCTACAAGATCTATTGTAATTTTAGTTCTCAAAAAGATTAGGGCAAAAGTAGGTTTTTAATGAACATGGTATTATTCCTAGGTCTTCTTAATTTATGTTGGTGTGTATTAAAAGAGCTATAACAAAAATTTTGTGTATTAGTATCCCTGAAAAACAGAAAATGGTACCACAAGGTTCTTTGGTTCACAAGATTAAGATTGGTACAAAAAATATATGGAAAAAATGTCTCATTTAGAACTTATTGACCATCAAAGTTCTTATACAAAATTATATTTTTTACTATATCTAGATAATACAGTAGCGAAACTTTTTATTGGTCACGTAAATCATACTGATATTTTTTTTGGTAACGCACTGATCATTTGCTGACATTTTCAATCTCTTTGCAATTTTTCCTCCGATTCGCATTTCACTCTCAAAAAAGTGTTTTCTGTTTCTTATTTGAAATACCGATGTTCTATTTCTGCGGCATGTATCCTAGTGGGCTTGGATATAATTGCATTTAAAATCTCTTAATGTTAATTTGACATCTAGCAAGAATGGTCTTTTTCTAATAAAGGACTAATCGATGTGGTTAAAATTAAGGGTTGTTGAAGATAACTTTGTAACCCGTGTCCTGATCGTGCTCCTCGCCTAAATGCCGTTCTTGCAGAACAAATTCTGGGTAAACTCGCGGAGGATACTAGTTTTAGTGTTCAGCGTTTGTCTATTCTCTGAGTTTAATGTTCCGAAAATAATAGTTAACCACTTAATCAGACGACAACTCCTTCCTCCACCCCATGTCACATAAAGGCATCCAATGGTGTTAGATCAAGAGATCTGGCGGGCTACTTCACTGGAACGTTTCTTCCTCGTCTTCCAATCCAGCGATGTGGAAATGTAGAATCAAAAATTCACCGTCGTGTAGAAAGCTTGTTTCAGATAATTCATTTTGAAGAAATTATAAATAATTCACCTCATTCAGTCGGAATGGCAAAACAAATGGACCAAGAATGATCTCAAGATGGAAGATATCTATTAATAATTCCAGCCCAAAGATTCACTCGAAATTTTCGGTGAAAATCAAAAATCCTTAGCGTGTGGATTTTCTTCCGTGTATTCGTAGAAGTTGAATATTTCATTGTGAGTGAAGCTTGCCTCACGTCACTGTGAATAAAATATTTCCATGGAATTAGGCATCTCCGGCACGAATACTCTGAATAAAATTGAAAAAATTTAACATTCGCTGAAAATTATTAAGCAGAATTTCTTCAACTCTAGCCATATGGTATAGACGAAGAAGTTGTTGTCTTATTAACTGGTTGATAATAGTTTTCGGAACATTAATCGTCCTCTAGTGGCGTATGGTCTCACAGACCGATGGTTTACCTGAACGCTGTATTCTACCTGACATACGCCATTACTGAAACGTTAACACCAGAGCCAAACGACGAACACTAATATTAATATCCTCAGCGGGTCTATATATTGATAGCGACACTTAAATGAGGAACATGATCAGGATCAGCAACATGAGGGGCAAACTGTTCAATCTTTTGTAAACTTCTTTGGGGTCATGAAAAAGTGCGCCGATTTGGCGTTCGACGATTTGAAAACTACCCCGACTAAACTCGGCACAGGCTTCACAGCCAGGTTATCTTCATAAGAACTCATAATTTTAACCACATCGGTTAGTTCTTTATTTGGAAACATACTGCAAAAATAGACTTTTTTAAAAGTGAAATATGAATCGAAGGAAAAAGTACAAAGACATCGAAAATATCGACTAATCATCAGAGCGTTACCAGAAAAAGAATCAATACAATTTACTTGATCAATAAAAAGTTCTGCTAATTGTTAGGTGGTGATGGTGAAGAATATACCACTTGTCCATTGCGGATGGACATGAATGTTACATCAAAATATAACTTCCACTAATACATAAATACACTGTGAATCTCATTAAAATCTGTTGACATATTTTCCAGAAAAAGCTTTTCCAGATATGATTTTTTCAAGAACTTTGACGGTCAATAACTTCCAAACAAGACACTTTTTCTACATACTTTTTTAACCAATCTTAATCTCTTGAACCAAAGAATCTCGTAGTACCATTTTCTATACTTCATTTTGGGACACCCGGTATGTTTAGCCAGTTTTGATTCATCTTTTCAGTTTTGATCCTTGCCTAATGTAGAAAAGTTGTTATTTTAGGGACAAATTGCCAATTAGTTTGATTTAATATGAAACAATGAGGCAACAATGATTAGGGTTATTACTATTGCTGCTGGGCTGAGGGGAGCTGTCTACAAGATCTATTCTAATTTTAGTCCTCAAAAAGTTTAGGGCAAATGTAGGTTTTTAATGAACCTTAGTATTATTCCCAGATGTTGTTTTTTTATGTCGGTGTGTGTTAAAAGAGTTATAACGAAAAAAAGTGTCTTAGGCAGTATTGAGTCATCTTTACAAAACCTACAAGTTTGATCCTTAGCTTGTCTAATGTAGAAAAGTTGCAATTTTAGGGATGAATGGCCAATTAGGGAACCTGAGAGGATTTCTTATATCCCTTGTGCTAAAGCTAACTATTTTATGTGGTTGTTTTTAGTTATTTTATGTGTCTTTTTAATAGTCAACAAAGGGTTTTTTCGATGTCTCTTTGCCCAGCTTGTCCGTCTTGTAATTGCCCTCAACGTCACTTTCACCTGGAAACAATTTCTCTCAGGTTACTGGTACATTCTCCGATCAATGCCATGTCATACTTAGGGGCCTAAATTACCTTCAGGGTGGATAATCTTCCCATTCAATGTTTAGACACACTTTTCTATCCTTTTTGAACCTATCAAAGTGATAAAGAACTGTATAACAAATTCAAACATATACAGAACACATGTACCTTATTCACAAATATATAACATAGCTAACAAATTTCAAGGCATGTAATTCCTCAAAATGGCTACGGCTAGAGAACATGCAATTTGAGCCAATTATAGTTCACAACCAGGCCAGAGTTAAATGAAGAGTGGTTTTTTACTCCCTCTTTGCCAACTGCTCTCTCTGCTTTCTCTTCATCAGTGCAGTAACAAATAGAGTCCTGAATAATTCTTAGGGCGGCCCAAATAGCTATAGAAATATTTATTGATGCACCTTTCTGCCCCTTTGTAAATTTAAAGCGGTATATTAATTTATAGCAAGAACTTTTGCTTAAAAATTATGTGTGTCCTAGTTGAGCCTATTTGGTCCGCCAATGCCCAAATTCAACTGGTTTTTAAGCATTGGTAATTGGGGTTTAAAATCGATTTAATTTTGATTTATGTTCACCAAATGTAAAAGTGAAATTTGCTTAATCATGTTTTTTTTCTTTTTGTGTTAACTTTCATCATATTTTTTTTCAAATATCTAAAATATTTGAATTTGTTTACAAATTGTTTAAATCAAACTATTTTTAACGTGATAAGAATCCACGTATATTTAAAACCTGTTTTAAATCATGCTGTTTTCTTTAAAAGAATATGTACGATTATAAATTATCATAAAATTTTTAGAATACCATAACGAAAAAATTAACACACTTATTACTCATGTCCACAATTTACACCATTTAGCTCTTCAAATATACCTACTAATTTTACTGCATTTAGGTTTGAAATAGAAATAGTTAACATTTTTTACAATCCAATGTATTGAGCTATACAATTTAAACAATATTTTTGTAGAATTTAGACTCATTTTTAAACAATCTCTATGTATTTTCTAAACGTATTTGTTCGTCTTTTAAATGTTCAGTCATATTACTAAATGAAATTAGGCCGAGAGAGTGGTTCTTCTGATTTCGGCTCTGTAGCGAATATGTGCTGTATTTGTTATCGAATAGCACTGTTGTGTATCGGAACGTGGACTTAACATTAAAAAATAAACTTTAAGAACGGTTTCTTAAAAGAGGTTTGTGCCACACTTTTTAAATGAGTTATAGTCAGAAGGTTAGTACTAGATTTCTTTGAATCATTTAATTTCTTCAATTTCTTATTGTACGTCGATTTAAATTTTTAATTATATTCTTAGTACTTGCATTCCAAAACCAACAATATTGAAACATATGCTGTGTTTCGTTTTGTTTATGTCTGTTCTCTGAAGATTAGACTGTACAATGTGAATTTAATTGTATTATTATAGTTAGCCATATTATTATTATTAATGAAATCACCAAACTTCATGAAATGTCTCTCTAGCTTTCCGCGAGCTTGTGAAACACGTGTAAATACGGACCAAGTGTCTATCAAGTCAATCAGAAGGTAGAAGGTATTCAGTTCACTAAATAGAACATAGTCTGGCTGACTGTCTCGCCTTGGTAGTAGGTTGAACACTAGGTAATATATTTATACCAACCAAGGGCTGGAACACTCGTCTTATACTCCTTACATGTAACCCAAGCTTAAGACTTAGTAGACTTCATAGTTAGGCCCATTTCATACAAGTTAGTTTTCGGATAGGTTGTGTTTCCGACTTTGTCGCTGTCTCCAACTTTCCTTATCCACCTCCTTAATACGCTATATTTTAGTATTTAGAAGATAGAAAGCTTAAAATGTTCCTATATTTTCGGTTGTACCTCTGTATGTCCCTACCCATGGCACTTACCCGCCCCCATATCTCTATCCCCTCCTTGCTTTTGATGTTTATCTCTACCTTCGAATAAACCGTTCTTTGTAACATTCCCTCTTCTTTCCCTTACCATATCGAAACCTCACCCAGAATCTTGCAGTGTGGTTTGCTATCTATCTATCCTCTCTTCCTAGCTGCTCTTCTACCATCCTTCACCGTCATTTCATCTACCTTCACTTCTTCCCTCGCAAAATATCCCCGTGTTTCCCTCGCCAGTTTCAGAACCTATCTCCAGTATCGATTTTGTACGTAAAGAGAAAACCAGCAATTGGGTTTATAGTGGCGCATTAGCTAAAAAGGATGCTTTCATACAGTAGGACCGGGTCATCTGACGTTGAAGACATAGTGAGCTTACTGGTGTAAAATGGGACGAAGTATTTCATCCAAATCTTAGCAGATTCGCTTGTAAAACATAATCTTCTTTATACACTTTGTTATACTCCTTACATTCTTTTGGATGGGGAATTAAAACTTCCAGTGAACCACTTGTCTTATATGAACGAAATGATGGAAATGTCAATAGCGATAGCCATTCCAGCAAAATATAACTCTAAAGATGTCAGTTTGAATTATATATTTTTATAAATTTGTCCACATCCGCTAATCTTATATGTAATAGTTTTATTTTCTGTTTACTTACTGTTTATTCTCTTCATTTATAAACGCGAAGTCTGGGAGCTTAAGCTGTTTAATCGTTTTAATGGAGTGAATATGTTGTTAATACATTTTTGGGAAGATTGTGGTATCCTGGGATCTAAGTATGTATGTATAAATGTTCTCTAGTAACTCCTCTTCTAAATACTGATACAAAAATCGTCTCCTGAGCATATTAAGTGTAAAATTTTCTTCTACTTATTGTCACTACTGAGTACTGAATAACGAATATTTCCTTTCTCAATTCTTCTCTGGAAAATAATACATTCTAGACAAGAATTAAGATAAATCTATGTTTAAATGTATCAATGAGATTTATATATCAAGTAGTTGAGCATAATCTATAAGCAAGATATGTTAGAAGGGCCATATGAGGCTTAGAAGAATCGTCTATGAAAACAAAAAGAAACTGTTTTTAGGTTATTATAAAGAGGTTGTTATAAAAATTACCACAGAATGATCTGGAAGTGAATTTAGAAGAAAATCTTCACTGATAAAACCAAAATATGGAAGAAATGTTATCAAAATCTTTTAATAAGGTACATTTTTGCGGATATTGGCTACAAAACATTTTGATAACCAACCTCAACTTCAGCAATACCTCATACTGTTGCAGATGACGCATCTTCCTAAAATTATAGACGCAGCAAATCGGAATTAACATTAATCACTTTTAATTCCACGAATATCGATGTATTCAGTGCAACAAATAACAAACAACTGCAAATGATGTTTAATTCTAAATATTCGCGAGGAATCTATTGTTGATTTGTTTGCGAGATTGCGCAATATTTATTTCAATATTGTAGTAATTGTGTAGTAAACATCAGACGTCAAAGCTTCACATGATAAACTTATACCTAATCAATTGTTAAAATCATTGTTTAGTTCAGTGACTAAGACTAAGACTAAAAACCGCTATATTTATATAAAACGTTGTAATAGATTCCTTAGAACCATAATTCGTGGTACTTGGTTTAGTTGTAATGGTTCAGTTGTTCTGATTCTTTTTCATAATATGGTATATCTGATTATACTAATTCTATTGTACTGAAATTAGAAATTTATCAACATCTATTTCATCATATTCCAATGGAGCTGAAATCATTTCCTTAAACAAATATGGATCGTGATTAAGGCTTTTCTGAAAATATTGTTGAGTTTGTTTCTTTTTTCCATCTTTTGAATTCAATTGAAAAACGTTTGTTGGTTTGGTATTTTATTAAAGAGTGGTGAATACATTTTAGTTCTACCGGTTTCGATCTGGATTAGATCATCTTCAGGAACCGTTAGGAACACGTTTAAATTTGGTTTCAGAGTAGTTCATAAATATCTTTTATATCTCGTCAAAAAACTGTTTTTGTTGTTATTTTGTTTAAATATCTTCGAAAGAAATTATAGTTCAACGTGTGCTCAAGTATAAAATGAGGTTCTAAATAGTTTTTTGAAGAGATATAAACGATATTTATGAACTACTCTGAAACCAAATTTAGACGTATTTCTAACGGTTCCTGAAGATGATCTAATCCAGATAGAAATCGGTAGAACTAAAACTTATTCACCATTCTTTAATAAAGTATAAAACCAACAAACGTTTTTTAATTGTTTTCTAAGAATGATTAGATATGTAGACAACAAAATATTGAGAATGAGATGTCACATTGCAAGTTTTATTGTAATAATTCAAAATGAATCTTGAAGGAAGTCTTTATAAAGACGTTGCAGAAAACTAATTTGAAAATGATCAACTTGATGGTTATTTGACAATTATTAATGAAGAATGTAAAAGTACTGTTTACGAGTTCGGAAATATTTCACTCCACAATCTGCGAATTCACCTGCAAAAGAGAAAATTTAAAATTTTTTTGTGTATGATGCATTACAATCCAAACAAATCAGAATTATTATAAGAATTTATGAAATGAAGTAATAAAGATTTTCGAAATAGAAGATAGGATTTCAATATCGATACGAATATTGCGTTGGTTTCGCAATACCTACATAATTTTATCAAGAATTATAAAAAAGGCTAATTTATTACTGTAGATAAGCGACATAAGCCTTGGTGCGGTCATGTATAACATGTAAATTAAGAAATGTCATCAAAAAGATAGGTATCTTTAAAGTTAAGAGATAGATATATTTACAAACATCGTTATAAGCGAATATGCGTGTGTCCAACCAATGAACATTTACCTTGCAATAAACAATCTTATCTCCTAGAAAGGAGACAAGGCGCTTAAATTATCAACAGTATCAACATCTATAAAGATTATAGTATAGTAAAGGGGTTATTAAAAGAAATCTGCAGATCAATAATTATTATAATATGATAATTACAATTAAATTGTTGGAATATTTTTTAAATGCTATTTGTTAAATATTTAATGTTTATAACTAAACTGTTTACTTTTTTCTTGTTTTTCAGTTTATACAAAAAAATTGATGGAATGTTTGTCAACTTTGGTCCATTTTGAAGAGTGAAGAGAGTGAATAGATTATTAAATTACCTACCTAAACTAAGCTAAAAAGATGGCAGCATTAGCACAAGCAGCTGCCTTGTTGGATTTCAACAGAAAGTTGGATATAGGTCTGTTGGATAGCGTCGTTGTAAGTATGTACGCGGGTAATGGTGAGACTCAAAGGATGGCCCAAGAGGTTCTTACGACACTAAAGGAGCACCCGGATGCATGGACGCGCGTTGATACAATTTTAGAGTATTCAACGAACGCCCAAACGAAATATTATGCCTTGCAAATTCTGGAGCAGGTTATAAAGACGAGGTGGAAAGTGTTACCTCGGAATCAATGCGATGGAATTAAAAAGTACATTGTCGCCTTGATAATCAAAACGAGTTCGGATCCGATATCCCTGGAAGCTAATAAAATGTATTTGAGTAAGTTGAACGTGATATTGGTGCAGGTTTTGAAACGGGAGTGGCCCAAGAATTGGGAACAATTTATTCCGGAAATCGTGGGAGCAAGTAAAACGAACGAAGCTCTGTGCCAGAATAATATGTGTATTTTGAAATTGTTGAGCGAAGAGTTGTTTGATTTTTCAACTGGACAAATAACACAAACGAAGGCGAAATATTTAAAAGATACGATGTGCGCGGAATTTTCCGCGATTTTCCATTTGTGTCAATTTGTTTTGGAGAACTCTCAAAATCCGCCATTAGTGAACGCGACCTTAGAAACACTATTGCGCTTCCTGAACTGGATCCCGCTTGGTTATATTTTCGAAACAAAACTGATAAATACGTTAATATTTAAATTCCTACCAGTGCCGATGTTTAGAAATGTTACTTTAAATTGTTTAACAGAAATTGCGGGGGTAACGGTAAATAATTATAATGACGTTTTTGTTACATTATTTACGCAAACGATGTCCCAGTTGGAAACAATGTTACCCTTAAACACAGATATTAGAAGTGCGTATCAACGTGGACACGATCAAGAACAGAATTTTATACAAAATTTGGCATTGTTTCTTTGCACGTTTCTTAAAGAACACGGCAGTTTAGCCGAAACGAAAAATCCGGTTTTAAGAAATGCCTTGCATTATTTAATATTAATCTCCGCCGTTGATGAAGTTGAAATATTTAAAATATGCCTTGAGTATTGGAACACTTTAAGTTCCGAACTTTATCGCGAAGTCCCTTACACTTGTACAACACCATCTTATTATTCTTCACTCTCCGGAAGACGCTTAATTTATCAAGAAGTTTTAAATCAAGTAAGATATATAATGATATCGCGGATGGCTAAACCGGAAGAAGTGCTTGTCGTCGAAAACGATAACGGAGAAGTCGTACGCGAATTTATGAAAGATACCGATTCAATTAATCTTTACAAAAATATGCGGGAAACTTTGGTTTATCTAACTCATTTAGATTACGCGGACACGGAAAGAATAATGACGGAAAAACTACAAAATCAAGTAAACGGTACCGAATGGTCATGGAAAAATTTAAACACCTTATGTTGGGCGATCGGGAGTATCTCTGGGGCGATGCATGAAGAGGATGAAAAGCGATTTTTAGTGACCGTTATCAAAGATTTGTTGGGGCTTTGTGAGCAGAAACGCGGTAAAGATAACAAAGCGATTATCGCATCGAATATTATGTACGTGGTTGGTCAGTATCCCAGATTTCTGCGAGCCCATTGGAAATTTCTTAAAACTGTGGTCAACAAATTATTCGAATTTATGCATGAAACGCACGATGGTGTCCAGGATATGGCCTGCGACACATTCATTAAAATCGCCCTTAAATGTCGTAGACATTTTGTTACTACACAAGTTGGTGAAAATTGTCCGTTTATTGAAGATATTTTATCTACAATGTCTACAATTATCTGTGACTTACAACAACAACAGATACACACGTTTTATGAAGCTGTTGGTTATATGATTTCAGTACAAGTTGATAGTGCTACGCAAGAGATACTTATTGAAAAGTATATGGCTTTACCAAATCAGGTAAAATTGATTTACCTAATAATCAAACAAAAATTTTAATCATTTTCATATTGAATTTTAGGTGTGGGACGAAATGATAGCAGAAGCAAGTCAAAACGTAAACTGTTTAAAAGATCTTTCAGTAGTAAAACAAATGGCTAACATATTAAAAACGAATGTGCGAGCTTGCAAAGCGCTCAATCATGCCTATGTGGTACAATTGGGCAGAATTTACTTAGATATGCTAAATGTTTATAAGGTATGAACGATAATTTGTTATAAAATGTTTAGATTGATTGAAATTTATTTTCTTTAAAAGGTTATGTCTGAAAACATCACACAAGCAATAACAATGAATGGAGAATCTGTAACAAAACAACCGCTTATCAAAGCGATGAGGGTGGTGAAAAAAGAAACGTTAAAACTAATCTCGGATTGGATACATCGATCGGAGGATTATGCAATGGTGCTAGAGAACTTTATACCTCCACTATTGGATGCCGTTTTAATTGATTATCAAAGGACAACGGTGCCGGCTGCTCGTGAGCCAGAAGTACTGTCTGCAATGGCAACAATAGTTAATAAGTTAGAAAGTAAAATAACAGCACAGGTAAATATTTTTAACATAGTTCTTTACTATGTTTATCAAATACACAGCAATAATTCAGGAGGTGATAGATCTCTACAATTTCATGTATAGGATTATAGTCCAATTTGTTGATAAATGAATCATTTGTGTGATTATGGAGTGTACATTATGGCTGGCTTTAGTGCTTCACCGACGATCTGCGCTGACGTCGGTACCATCGAAACGCATTCACCGTTGGTTGTGTTTGTTTCAGTGCTTAGCTGCACCTCGGTTTTTAATACGTTCGGTTATACATGCGCTGATCAACGGTGAAATACTGAACACTTCAATATAACATCATAGCTCGTCGGCTGACTGACGTGCGCTGACGGACGCGCCTAACCAGCGGTCTTCGTCAGCGCGACGTAGTCGTACCAGCGTAGCTGTTTATCAGTGCAGCAGTGAATTGCTATATTCACTTACATTGATATATCTACGCCCGACCGACATCAGCGCAGATCGTTGGTGAAGCACAAAAACCAGCCTATAGAGTTGGAAGTTATTATAGAACTTATTCATTGTCAATAATGAATAAGTTCTATAAAACATATTTTGAAAAATTTTGAATAATACTATCTATATAAAGCAATACAAAGTTTGTACTTTCCAAAAATCGTATGGATTTCAAAATGTTGCACTAAAATTAAAGAAATGTAAAATACTAACAAATTAAAATATTTCACAAAATTGAAAAAATAATTTAAGGAATTAAGAGATCAAATTATAAAAGTTTGAAAAATGACTTATATATTTTAGAGATGTAATGGCGCTTTCTAATGGCCAAAATAATATAAATGATATAAAAATTGGCGCTTTTTTGGTAATGGATAAATATATTGGCTGTCATATTAGGTATATGATAGTATCCAAACATATTAGATACACTGTCTTGATAATTATGAAAGATAGAAAGTTGCGGTTTTCGCGAACCTGAGCTACTTTTTGTGAAATTTATAATGCCGCAAACCAAATTTCCATATTTCTTCGTTTTTGACATACAGGGAGTTTTTCAAAATATATGATTATCAGACACCCCCTGTATCTCGTCTATGTGGAAACTTAGCAAAAAAGTAAAAACAGGTTCTAATAGATTTTTTCACGTAGAATTCAATGGTGCGGGTAGAAGTATTTTAGTCATCATGGTTTTTGAGTTATAAATACAACTTAGGTTTTTTTAAATGGAACCACCTATACTTTATATTTTCGTTGAACTAGATTTTTTTCAAGCTTTTCAAAAATATATAATACTCTACTCTTACATTTATAATTAACCTCAAAATTAATAAAATATATTATAAGTAGGCTATGATAAATGCCCATTGCTACGATACCGGAATAAACAAAGAATTTTGAGCATACTATAACATTTTTACTGATACTTTTATTACTAAATAAAATATCTATTAGCGGTAATTTTTGTTTGCAAAAATTGATAATTAATTAAAAATTAGAGATGATGTTAATATGGTTTCATGTTACAAGAATTGTTCAAAGTTAGTTCCAATTTGTTGCACTACAAGTTTAGTAATGCGTTTAATTGCATTTAAAATTATTATGGGATGTTGTAAATGTGAAAAAGCATCATTTACAGCAATTTTCAATTCAATTTTAGTTCTATTGTAGTTACCATATTTTACTTTATATGCCTTTATTTAACCCTTTGTCGGGCGCATTATTAGTGCAAACAAATTCAGGCGCAATGCGCCTGAGAGGCACACCTGTTATTGAAACCAAACATTCTGGTGTATTGTTTCCTTCCTTTGGCCAAGACAAATGCTGGGGGCAACAGTCTTTTATTTTTTCTCACAGTTCCAACGTATAAGTTTTTCTTTTTCAAAAAATCGATGAGATTTATATCGGTAAACCAATTATCGGCTATACTGTTACAACTGCTTCTAAATATCGGTTTAGCTATTCTTTTTTACTACCTGACACGGCTTATTACTGACAGCGAAAACACCTTCAGGCTGTTTCTCAGCATGAATCTCCTTATTCAACGTATACGTCGTCTTGGCATTAGCACAGGCAAAACATTTTATGCCGTACTTGTTCGCTTTGGACGGTATGTACTGCCGAAATACACACCGTCCACGGAAACCTGGTGGCATTTCATTGATTGCCACGTTTCCTCCGACATTGTAACTCTTTTGACAGTTTTCTACAAATTTTTCAAACACGTCCCGAATTGGAGCAAGATGATCGATTTCTTTTCGTTCTGCTCTGGTAGTAAAATCTTGACGATTTTACATTTTCGAAGACAACGCATCAGAATTTTGAACCGTTTGATATTCATTACCAATACAAATTTCTCGACACCGTCGCCTTCTTTTCCCCAAAACTTTGACGATTTCCTCTCAGTGCTCCTGCTAAGTATAATAAACCAATAAAAGCCCTTAGTTCGATGACGTTTGTGAGCGCGACGTTTTTTTCGCTGGAAAATTTATGCTTTATCGATTCAATATATTGGTTTGTATATCTAACTATTGTATCCAAAATGTCGTCTGTGAACAAATTATGCCAACAATCAACCGCAGTTTGAGCATTTTTAGCGTTTCTTTTGACTCCAGAACGTTCAGTTATAACATTGTGACATCATCTACGAATATTTCTTGGTGGCGGATTTTTATACCATTTGGTTGTCTTATCCTTTCCCAACAAGCAATTGGCTTCAGTACCAGGTCTTTACGTTTTTCAATGAAATCTTCCGAGTCAATATCACTTTCATCTCCAAAATCCTCGTTTACTGAGGGGTCTTTCTTGTCGTCTTCGAGATTTGTTATATCATCAAAATAATTTGAACAATTTTGGGACATTTTAATGGAAATAAAGGGCAGTCGGAACCACCAGCTATTTTAGATACCTTTTACTACTGGGAACAGCAACATTTGCAGTTGTGATAATTCTTTATTTGGTTTGAAAAATATAAAACTTCGCGATGACTTTTTACTTCTAATTAGGTTTCGAAGATAAGATTTGTTCTCACGAACGGTGAGGACTATCTCAAAACTCGTCAATCACAATCTCCCATGTCAAGTACTGTAGTCATATTCAACAAGTTTATTTGCATTATTTGACATCGGTGATTGAGGGATCACGGATAAGTCTTAGCGCTGAGTGGAAAAAAATATTTATTTTAGAACTTATTTTAGTTCAGTAATGTCCTTACTTTATACCTTTTTGGCTGAGAACAACAACACTTGCAATAGTGGGAATTCTTTTTTATTTGGTTTGCGAAATATAAAACAACTTTTTACTATAACTAGATTTTGCAGATAAAATATTTGTTATTACAAACAGACATATTAATAGAAGAAAAAATAATAAATAGAAGTATCATAGAATATTACGTGATATGTGAAGAAACAACTAAAATAATCACATGATGAAAAAATTAATCGATTTATTGGCAAAAATATTTATGACGCATCTGGACGCAATGAGCTTATGAAATCAAGGTAATAATAGGTAATAAATCCATTCTAAAAAACGCGCGAGCTAACGGACTAGGTATACTGTAATCAGCAGGTAAAGAAAGTAGTCTATAAAGAAGTACAGACTTCTGCACTTTTTAAGACTTAAAAGAGGAGCGAAAACATTCTACTTGTGCCTGTCAGGCCAGTTGCGCCCGACGGAGGGTTAATTGAATAAGCGAAATATTATCCAAAATTTCTGACAAAACCTCTTGCAAGATGGCGCAACAATTGTGCGCTAATCGCAACAAAACCGCAATTGAATATGTCAATTTGATAACGATTTTATAACTTCGACGTTATAAAAATCGCCAAAAATCCAGTTCTTAGGATATTTTCTTATAACTTTGCCACATTATAGAAGAAAGTGTATACTTTTTCATGAACAAAACCACAACTGAATATTTCAATTTGTTTCTGAGAAAACAAACTTTGAATTTGTCGAGAATGTCAAACTTTGTTCATGGTGTTAATTGCCGTTTTGTGTGCGTAACAATGAAAAATTTTGAGTACGAAACTCAAAATTAAGTTTGGCAGTAATTAACTAAATTTACTGTGTAAACACAGTAAATTCTATTTTAATTTTTCACATCGACACAACATGACATAAATCACAAAATAAAATGTCAATAAGATCAACAAATTTTTTAAAAATGTATTTCCTGAAGGTGGTTTAAACGTAACCGAAACCGGTAGAAACATTGTATGAAATACTATCGTCTGGTTAATAAAAGTGCAAAAAAAATTATTAAATAAATATAACAATTAATTGTATTATCATTTCATTTCCTGTTAAAATTGCAAATTTATAATAGTAAATTTGACACATTTCTTGCATTTGTAAATATCTGACGTTCAAAAATAAGTGGTGGATTGACAAAACATTAACCCAACTCCAAATGTCATTAATTAATTTGGTTATTTTATTAATTTTTAAAGTTTAAAACACGCAGTTTTGGAAAAAAATTCATTTGATACACGATAGCGAAATTCTTGTGTCATTTCGTTATCTAGAATCAAAAATAGTTATTATCACATTATGATTACTATCAAATTTGTTACAGTAAATTCTGATACTAGAATAAATTCTAGTATCCTAGCAACGCGACAACTTAATTTATCATAGCCAACTTATAAAATAATGTATTTTATTAAATTTCGAAGTTAACTATAAAGGTAATAATATAATATAAAGTGTTATATATTTTTAAAAAACCTTGGAAAAATTCTAGTTCAATAAAAAATTAAAAAATGGGTATTTCCATTAAAAAAAAACTTAAGTTGTATTTATAAATCAAAAACCGTGATGACTAGAAAATTTTTACGCACACCATTGAATTCTACGTTTTTACTTGTTTGATAAGTTTTCAAATAGCCGAGATACAGGAGGTGTCTGAAAATCGTATATTTTCAGAAACTCCCTGTATATTAAAAACGAAGAGGGCTGAAAATACCCTCTTCGAAATGAAAATTTGGTTTGTGGCATTATAGGTTTCACAAAAAGTAACTTTCTATCTCATAATTACCAAGATACCCTGCAAACCCATCGAAATTTGGACACCCTGTACAGCGTGTTCATAAAGTTCACTTACTTTTGATGTTCTTTAAATAATGGTTTTCTCAAAAAGTTTTATAAGAAAGATTTTTTGTTAAAAGTAAAAATAGCGAAATTATTTGCTATTTTAAAATATCCAGACTTTTGTGTCACCCTGTATGTAATAAAATATGCAATTGTGATGTAATATAATTTTATTTTTCTCACATTTAAATTATTTTTCACAAATATTTTACAAAATAAAAGAAAAATTAAAAAAATAAAATAAAAATGAACTACATCTATGGTGAAACCGACAGGTCCACATATAACAAATAACCATTTTTCTAAAATATTAACAAATACTTAAATTTTGAAATGTTAGCATAATATTATTTTTGATAAATAAGCAAAACCCGATAAAAATAAATTTATATGGTACCACAACAATAGATCTTATTACATAATTCTCTTATTTAAAACTATTAAAGTTAGACATATATCATACTTACCATTAATTAAAGGGAATCTGATGGATAATTCAACCAGCATACAATATATAGGGTGTTCAGTTTTAAAAACTTAAGATAAAGCCATTTGAAAACATCAAAAATAGCTGAACTTTATGAACGCGTTGTATAATGTATCTTATATTTTTTAATAGTGACATATACCTATTGGTTTTGACTATTATCTGGCATAGATTCAAAGGAAAATCTGAAAATATGTCTGAGTTAAAACCCTATGAGTTAGTAGCATATACTGTTGTATTAACAAATTTGATAGTAATCATAATGTGATAATAACTATTTTTGATTCTAGATAACGAAATGACACAAGAATTTCGCTATCGTGTATCAAATGAATTTTTTTCCAAAACTGCGTGTTCTAAACTTTAAAAATTAATAAAATAACCAAATTAATTAATGACATTTGGAGTTGGGTTAATGTTTTGTCAATCCACCACTTATTTTTGAACGTCAGATATTTACAAATGCAAGAAATGTGTCAAATTTACTATTATAAATTTGCAATTTTAACAGGAAATGAAATGATAATACAATTAATTGTTATATTTATTTAATAATTTTTTTTGCACTTTTATTAACCAGACGATAGTATTTCACACAATGTTTCTACCGGTTTCGGTTACGTTTAAACCACCTTCAGGAAATACATTTTTAAAAAATTTGTTGATCTTATTGACATTTTATTTTGTGATTTATGTCATGTTGTGTCAATGTGAAAAATTAAAATAGGATTAAAATAAAATTAAAATTGAATATTTCCCAAACCAAAAGTTCAAATATCTATTGTAAAGGAGGTAAAAAAGTAAAAAAAGGAAATTTGAATTTGGGAAGGGAAATATGGGAAAATGTTATTGCAGTTTGAGTTCATTGTATATGTTAGGGTTTTTTAATTTTATTTTAAGGTGGAGTAAAAGGATTTTTCAAATACATATATAAAGGTTTTTCTGTGTAGTTAATTTGGTCATTCAAACATAAAATTTGTGGATGATTATGTTTAAATTTTCTAATTTCATAAAGTTCAAATATTTCCAAAAGGTTACTTTTATTTTTCTTATGAAGTAATGTTGTGTTTTTTGTTTCATTAAATTGGTGTTCTTTGTTAAATACTATATGTCTTCCAAAGTTAGATCTCTGTTGTGTTGTATGTTCTTTTATATGAGTTTTTAAACATCTCCCTGTTTCACCAATGTAAATGGCTTTACATGTATCACATTCTAATTTGTAAACTCCATTATCGTTCATTTTATTGATTTTATCTTTGTTGTTAATTAAAATTTTATCTAGTGTGTTGTTGCTTTTGGATGTTATAACTATATTGTGTTTCTTAAAAATTTTTTTGATTTTATTATGTATGTTACCTTGATATTCTATTGTTCTATAAATTTGTGTTATTTGTTATATTTGTAAGAGTGGTAAGTTTTATGTGATTCTGTTTGTTTCTGTATTTGTCAATCATTTTGTTGATGATTTGTGGTTTATATCCGTTATTTTGGCCAATTTGTTTGATAATGGATATTTCTGTTCTAAGTTCTTTTTCACTAAGTTTTGTGTTGAAGGCACGGTGTATATATGCGTTGAAAGTTGCCATTTTATGAGCATAATCATGAAAAGAATCATTTGGGATGATAGTATCTGTTTGCGTTGGTTTTCTATAGATACTGTATTGAAGTCCGTTGTCTGTTTTTAAAATTGTTAAGTCTAAAAAATTTATGCGGTTGTTATGTTCTATTTCGATTGTAAATTTGATGTCTTTATGTAAATTATTAATATAGTTGTGTAAGTTGGTTATTGTTTCTTGTTTCTTGTCTGTCATTGTCGATAAAAACGATGATATCATCTACATATCTTAACCATGTTATGATGTTGTGTCTATATGGGTTGTTATTGTTTATTATAAGTTCTTTTTCAAGTTTGTCTAAGAATATGTCAGCTAGTAATCCACTTAGTGATGATCCCATTGGAAGGCCCTTATTGTAGGTGTAGTAAGTGTTTTTAAATTTACAAAAGTTTTGCTGTATGCAAATTTTAAAAAGGTTAAATATGTTTTTTCTGTCGGTTTCATCAAGATGGAATTAACATCTTTAAGAATGTTGTTTAAAATTTGAAGGGTTTCATCAGTTGGAATGTTAGTGTAAAGGTTAGTGATGTCAAATGAGATCATTATGTATTTGTCAGGAAAATTAATTTTTGTAAGTTTATTAATTAAATCGTATCTGTTTTTTATGGTGTGTTTAGTTTCAAATCCTGTTATATCTTTAAATATGTTGACCAAAAATTTTGCTGTTTTGTAAGTGGAAGAATCGATTGAGGAAATGATAGGGCGAATCGGTATGTTTTGTTTATGTAATTTCGGCAAACCGTACAATCTTGGTGTTTTGGGATTCATTGGTAAAATAGAATAAATGTTTTTGTTGAATTTTTGTAGTGTTTCTTTGGATTCAAATATAATTTTTTTAGCTGTTTTGTGGAAACTTGTAGTTGGATCCTTTGAAATAGTTGTAAAGCCGTTTTCTTTTAAAAAATCTTCAGTTTTCTTTATGTAGTCTTCTTTGTTCATTATTATTAAACCTGCGTTTTTATCAGCTTTGGTGATAGTTAGATTGTTTTGTTTTGTTTTGTTCCTTTTTTTACTTTTTTACCTTCTTTACAATAGATATTTGAACTTTTGGTTTGGGAAATATTCAATTTTAATTTTATTTAAATCCTATTTTAATTTTTCACATTGACACAACATGACATAAATCACAAAATAAAATGTCAATGAGATCAACAAATTTTTTAAAAATGTATTTCCTGAAGATGGTTTAAACGTAACTGAAACCGGTAGAAACATTGTGTGGAATACTATCGTCTTGTTAATAAAAGTGCAAAAAATTATTAAATAAATATTTATTTCAAGACGAAAAACATTCCTATAAAATAAAATATATAAATTAATTGTTAGTTATGGTGTGTTTGCAATATGTCCTCGAACGATTCGTTCGGCTTCGTTCTCGAATGCAAAAGTTTCATTTCGCTATCTAGAATCAAAAATAACTATTTTATTCATGAAATAGTATTGCCTTTTTGAAATACCACTGGACCTTCGGTCTTTAGCTTGATAATAATAATATGTAAGTTGGTAAACTTTACACAAACTATACTAACATTAAATTTAATTATATTTAAACTATACAGAAACAATAATCTATAAATTCAAAAATGTAGTTTAGTTAAACAACGTCCAAAATGCATTTTTAGAGATGATGATTTTCCCTACCACATTAAAAAAGCGAGAGATTAAATATGAAGATCAATGCTCCTTGACTGCCAGACGCCAACAAAAGACTGCCAACTTGTTGGTAGCAAGAGGTACAATACCTCCAAAGTCCTGTTCATCACTTTGAAGTTTACCAACTTGTTGACAGCATGAGCTTTTACTGCTGCAAACACTATACATTATCTTAAGAGCTGCCAACTTGTTGGCAGTATGACCTTTTACTGCTAAAATCACTGTACATTATCTTAAAGACTGCCAACTTGTTGGTAGCATGAGCTACCATGCCTACAAAGTCCTGTTCATCAGTCTGAATTTTACCAACTTGTTGGTAGCACGAGCATTCATTGTTGCAAATACTGTACATTATTTGAAAGGCTGCCAACTTGTTGGCAGCATGAGCTTTTACTACTTCAATCACTGTACATTATCTGAAAGGTTGCCAACTTATTCACAGCATGAGCTATTACTGTTCCACAGACTGTATATTATTCTAAAGACTATGTATTTTAAAGGCTGCCAACTTGTTGGCAGCATGAGCTACTATGTCTCCAAAGTCATGTTCATGAAGTCAAATTGAAAGTCAATTTGAATTTTATCAACTTGTTTGGTAGCATGAGCATTTATTGTTGCAAATACTGTACATTATTTGAAAGGCTGCCAACTTGTTGGCAGCATGAGCTTTCACTGCTGCAATCGCTGTACAACATGTTAAAGGCTGCCAACTTGTTCACAGCATGAGCTATTACTGTTCCACAGGCTGTATATTATTTTAAAGGCTGTCAACTTGTTGGCAGCATGAGCTACCATGCCTCCAAAGTCCTGTTCATCAGTCTGAATTTTAACAACTTGTTGGTAGAATGAGCATATATTGTTGCAAATACTGTACGTTATTTTAAAGGTTGCCAACTTGTTGGCAGCATGAGCTGTTAGTGTTCCACAGACTGTATATTACTTTAAAGACTGCCAACTCACCATTTATTTTTGAACTTCAGATATTTACAAATGCCAAAAATGTTTCAAATTTACTATTATAAATTTGCAATTTTAACAGGAAATGAAATGATAATACAATTAATTGTTAGTTATGGTGTGTTTACAATATGTCCTCGAACGATTCGTTCGGCTTCGTTCTCGAATGCAAAAGTTTCATTTCGCTATCTAGAATCAAAAATAACTATTTTATTCATGAAATAGTCTACCTGTATACAACTCGACAATCGAAAATACCCATATCTCGACGTATTGCCTTTTTGAAATACCACTGGACCTTCGATCGCGTGGTATTTCAGACAATACGTCTCATATTATCGAGTATTTTCGATCGTCTTGTTGTATAATATTTAATAATAACTGCAGTCATTATATGATCGTTTAATTTAACTGTTAATGTCAAATATTACTTACTAAGCTGTCAACAAGATTTTTGTATCCATCTTAAAATTTAATTTTAATCATGTAGGTGGTCGGTTTTCTATTTTCTTCTGGTAGTTTTTTGTTTACCATATGGTAAACATTTATTTCATTATAAGTTGGCGAAGTCTAGTTGTAAATACCGAAATGTGGTAATTTGTGGTGTTCTCATAATATGTTTCTTTCTGTCAATGTTTATCTATAAAACATTAATGTTTGTTTTATGTGTTCGTTTTCTGGCTTTCTCTTTTATGATGGTTCTATAGTACTTTTCATTTTTGTGTTCCGCTTTAATAAATAAGCTTAAATATTATACCTTACCACTATGTTTAGTGGCTATTATAGCGTGGTTAAAAACATTTTCTTGTATTCGTCGTTTGCAGAGTCTAGTTATCCTTTGTAAATCTCATAGAAAGCTTATCTTTTCATAGAGACGTCTACTATCAAGCTTTGAGAAAACATTTACTTACTCTCTTATTACAAGATAAGACTAAATAATGTTATATTAAAAGTGTCTTATTTTAACTTACTCTAAATTTTTGCTGTATGTTTATTAAATACTATGTATATTGAATTTTGTTAATTAATTATCAAATTTCAGTAATGATTAAAATACTGACTAATTTGAAAAGTTACGAACTTGTTTTCTTTGTAACTGTTTAAAGTTGTAGATTCTTCAATAAATACAATGGGGATTAAAATGACAACGCAACATCCGTTAAGTGCAAACTTATTGGAAATATTGACAACATTATAGTGTCAGGTATGAAAATCTAGTCAGTATTTTCTTTGAGTTTGCATAAATTGATTACTCATCATGCGCAATCAACATCATTTTAATCTCTAATGGTTAAAATCAGGTTAATTAATAACCTAGCATTAAAAGGATTGGAAATAAACAAGTTATGATTGTCTAAAAACTCAACTCTATATTTGTAATTTTCTGAATTAATTTGAATAATTTGTTTAGGTACCGAAAATATTTGACGCGGTTTTTGAATGTACTGTGGGAATGATAAACAAAGATTTCGAAGAATACCCCGAACACAGAACGAACTTTTTCTTACTCCTTCAAGCGGTAAACAACCATTGCTTCCCAGCCTTTCTCAACATACCTCCCGCGCAATTTAGACTGGTCTTAGACAGTATAATTTGGGCGTTTAAACACACTATGCGTAACGTCGCTGATACCGGTTTACAAATCTTATTCCGACTATTACAAAACATTGAAGAACAAGCGGCAATTGACGAACAAGCGGCTCATAGTTTTTATCAAACGTATCTCACAGATATCCTTCAGCACGTATTTTCTGTTGTGGCGGATACTTCACATACAGCCGGATTAGCTATGCACGCCACGATTTTAGCATACATCTTCTCATTGGTTGAGGCGAATAAGATAAACTGCCAGCTTGGACCGCCTGGAACGGATAATGTTCTATATATACAAGAGTTTACAGCATCTTTGTTAAGGGGAGTTTTTCCGCATTTAACATTTAATCAAATTAAGATTACTGCACAAGGGATGTTTAATTTGAATCAGGATATTCCGGCGTTTAAGGAACACTTACGGGACTTTTTGGTGCAAATTAGAGTGAGTGCAATTTCTTACAATCCTACAATCCCGATTTTATACGATTAATTAATTCTAGGAATACACTGGTGAAGATGATTCAGATCTATTTTTGGAAGAACGTGAGAAGGCTTTACAAAAAGCTCAAGAGCAAAAGAGAAAAGTGCAACTTTCAGTGCCCGGAATACTAAACCCGCACGAAGTTCCCGAAGAAATGCAGGATTAGCCGCTTAGTTAGCTTTGTTACATTAGCCAGGAGAGTAAAACTGAATTCTGACCTAGACGATAATATGATATTTTTGTATTCTTACCTTACTTGGAATATAATCATCCGATAATCCTAATACACAATGCAGATCCGGCGAAAAATTTCGTGCATAAAATATTTAATTCTAAAAAATAAATAAATTAATAGAAGAGTTTCAGTTAGGTTGTTGTGACATTTTCGGGGTAATAAGAGTTATGTTTATTCATTTTTAAAAATTATTTTTGAAATTCGTTAAAAATTAAATTAGAAATTGCCGGACTGCGTTGTTTCACGCGTAAAACACACATACACCTTTTTTTATCCCCCCCGTTTGATGTAATAAGAGTCCTAACGTTTTAAAAAAGTGTTACAAATAAACAAAAAAATTAAATAAAGGTGAAAAACTAACGTTATTTTTTAAATATTTCTATTTCCTATTTGTTTTTCAATTTTCCTAAGTAATTATAATAATTTAATGTTAAAAACAAGGTAAGAGTGAGCTTGATTTGTTTATCTATTTTTTTTCTTAGCTGTAAATAAGGCTGTATCACTTTTAATGAAGAGTAATAAAAAACTATGAACGAAACCAGTGGAAATTGTAGAGAAAGACTCAATCGAAAATGAAAACTAGTTCGTAAAATACATATTATACGTTTGTACAAAATCATTAAAAAAAATTATTAAAAATAAAAATTAATGCTTTGCTACCCGTTTGTAATAATACAAAAAATCTAATTAAAAAAAACTTAAGAGGTCTATAGCGTGTATACAAGTTGTTGTTAAAAGAAGTATAAAAACAACTTATAATAACAGTTGTATACTGTTTTTTTTAATAAGAATGTTTAGATTTACAGTTTATTTAGTTTTTGAATTAAGTTTGTTCTAACTTAACAATTTAATTTTCATTTTATAAGTAACTGTTCACAACGCCTTTAATTATGTTTCTTTAATAAATGTGTCGGAGAAAATGTTATGCGCAAAGAAAAATTGTGTGAATTTTTTAATAATAATTAATCTTTCCTACCTTTTCTTTTTTGTTGTGTCGTTGAAGAAATGATGATAGTCTCTATATCTGTACGCGTAGCGAAATGATGAAGTTAGAACAATTTTAATATATTTGTGATTATTTCATTAATAAAACTACAAAAAAAATTTGAATTGTTCCTTTTTTTATTATTAACATATCTTAAGAATTAGATTTCTTTATGTTTTTTTTTGAAAATCAGCGGAGCAAACTTTCATCTTTGTAAACTAATAAAAGTACCGATTGTAAAAGCAAATAAAGTATTTTAAATGCGGGTTTATTTTTGAAAAAATACATACTAAATAGGCATTTCATTAATATGTATTGATAGTTCGATTTTTTAAACATTTTGAGAGGTCGAGCTAAATACCTATTGGATTGGATTACAAGAATTACATGTGTGACGTGGAAAATAGCATCATTACTAATCCTAAAAATTTCTGATCTTTTATAAAGAGTAGGAGAAGTGTGGAGTCTATTCCTTCCATACTGACCCTTGAAGGGGTTTCCGCTAGAGGTGGAGACGAGGTGTGTGAGCTGTTTGCTAAGTTCTTTTCCTCTGTATTTGTTACTGCTAACCCTGCCTACCCGTTCTATCTAATGATTGTGATGACATATGCTCTTTGGGTCCTATAGTGTTTGGGTTGATTGAAGTTGAGGAGGCTCTTAAAAAATTAAATAAAACCGTCTGTACGGATGGTATTCCTTTCATTTTGATTGAGTGATGCTCGCATTCCCTTGCTTTGTATATCACTATCTTATTTAAGAAATCCCTTGAACGTGGCATTTTTCCATAAATTTGGAAGCAGCCCTATGTTCTCCCTATTTTTAAATTGGATGACCATGGAACAGCGTCCAACTACAGACCTATTTCTATCTTGCCGGTGTTTTGGAAGGGTTTGGAGAAACTAATGCACGCTCGG
Source organism: Onthophagus sagittarius (assembly GCA_036711965.1). Classification (NCBI taxonomy): domain Eukaryota; kingdom Metazoa; phylum Arthropoda; class Insecta; order Coleoptera; family Scarabaeidae; genus Onthophagus; species Onthophagus sagittarius. The sequence continues at coordinate 37,042,937 of JASERS010000003.1, read as the reverse complement.
CTTTTCTTTTCTATTAAGTCCAAAATTGATCCTGGACAGCATGGCTTCAGTAGTCATCTTGGCCCTTTATTGTTTAACATCTATATAAATGATATATTTGATGTGATTCAAAGCTGCCATTGTCTTATGTACGTGGATGATTTGAAATTATTCACCTGAGTTCAGTCCCCTCTGGACTGTTCCCGATTAAAGCGTGGTCTTGATAACCTTCAGGTATATTGTCTAAACAATCACCTCACTCTAAACTATTCTAAATGCAATGTGATCTCTTTTTCTAGGAAGAGGAGTACTGTCTGCTACAACTATACGGTTACTGGTGACGCTCTTACCCGTGTGACTTCAGTGTATTAAAGATCTGGGTGTTACTTTCGACGATAAATTGTTATTTAATAAATATATTAATTTGATGGTATCCAAAGCCTTGCGAATGTTAGATTTTGTGAAGATATCTACTGCTTCTTTCTCAAGCATTACTGCAATTGAAGTATTGTATTTTGCTTTCGTTTATAGCATACATAATTACTCCAGTGTTGTTTGATGCCCTCAGTATTAAACATACATATCTAGGATAGAAAGAATTTAAAAAAATATATAAAATACTTATGTTTTAAATGTTCAATCCACTACTCAGACTGTTTCTCTTCTTGTAAACATTTTGGCGTTTCAATGTTAAGCCAGCGCCGTGTCTGTGGTGATGTACTGTTTTTTTTTAAGTTGCTACATAATATACATGATTCTCCTTCTCTTCTCAATGCTATAAATCTTCATGTTCCTCCTCGTTTCTTGCGTTTTGACTTTTTGGTTTACATACCGACAACCTGCCTCATGTGCTTTTTTTGCCTCATTTCGCGATTAGCCTCTGCGCAATTTATGTTACATTGGATCATATTGTTATTTTCTGATTATTTCCATGCGTATATGAGCATAAAATTTACCATATTTTATTTTATATACTTGTAAAAATTATACATTTATTATTATATTTATTATTTATTATATTTTTATTATATTATTTTTATTATACATTCACACAAAAATTGTAAATAAATAAAAAAAAATCCTTGGAGCAAATTGTCATCGTAGACTAATAAAAGTTCTGATTGAGATTAAAAATTGATGTCTCATAAACAAATTGAGCTGCTCAAGTATGGTTTTGTGTGTATAAAAGTACATACTTTTCTTTATAAATTATAACAAATTTCATTAAGATGTCCTACGAACACGATTTTTTTTTAAATGATAAAGAAATATTTAATGAAATGCTACAAATTTAGAAAAAGTAGGCTGTAGCTGCGCTAATAATAGTAATTTTAATTTCAAATAATTTTAAATTTAATAAGTAATTTTGGTTTGTGATAATTATAAATTTTAATTTAATTTGTATAAATTTTGGCTAATTTAATTATATAATTAATACTATAATTAATATACTATTATTTACTATTAATTATATAATTAATATACTTATAATTATACATAATTATAATGCTAATTTATTAATTAAGTATTGTTAGAAATGCCGCCCTCTTGCCAAGATGCACGCATATAGTCTTCGCCTCATAGACTGGTGTACTATTTCAAAGATTGCAGCCGTATTTCGAATCGTGTTGAATACGTCACGTATCTTATATCGTAATTGCTCCACATTCAAAAGCAGAAATCTAGATTATTTAAATTTGGGACCTAGCGGGCCGTGGATGAGGTCCTCCTTGACCTATCCAGCGATTAGAGAAACATTTATTTAAAAAATTCCTGACTTCCAAACTAAAATAGCCTGGCGCACCATCGTACATAAACCACATTTGATTTCTTAGAAGCAGCGGCTCGTCCTATCAAGCAATCCCCAATAATGCATCAAATGCCATTACTTGTAAAACTTGCCTCATCACTAAATAAAATTTTACCTCCAAATAATGGATTTTCGGTCAACAAGTTTGCAAACCACTCACAAAAATTTATACGAAATTGAAAGCCGCATGCGTAAAGCTTGGACGCTTTGAATATGGTAAGGATAAAATAAGTTCTCTACCAAAATCTTTCAGACAAGTATATGAGAAATGTTAAATATTTGTGCTAATATTCTAGTGCTTGTAGTTGGATCATTTTCATCTTCACGAAGAACCGCTTCCTCTATTTCAGGAGTTCTTGGAGTTCTTTTTGTTCCTGCTAAATTTCGCGTCTTAAACGTTGGTTGAACGAGTGCGGATGTATTTTTTGAGCTCTCATTTATCGTGCTTTTTTTGGTGGTTGCTGATGAGATGGAATTGTGAATTTTTGATTGTGTTTCATTTCTGTTGCGCCTTCAAGTTCGAGGTATTTTTTGATCCTTTTTATTATCGCTATTGATAATTATTTCTTACGTTGTTCTGTGTGTGACTTGCATTAGGAATATTCCTCTGCTTGCGCACGTGTGGCGACCGGTTTTTCATTGACTTGTTTGTATCTACTTCTTTCCGCTATTCGAGAAGTTTCATTTATTTGTTTATTATTATTTTTATTATTATTATTTTTTTTTTCTCTCTCTTCTACTCTTACTGTCTCTCCCTTACCTTATTTCCGTGGTCTAATCTGTGTAAGTCACCCTGATAGGCCCCTGGGTGCGGAAGAATCGTTTTTTCCTGTCTCCTTTTCGATTCGCTACTTTAATGGTTTTCCAAAAATTATTTCTTTAAACTAACTTCTCCACCCAATTATAAACGATACTCTCTCCTTTATCAGAACGTAAATGGCCTGCGAACTAAAGTGATTGATGTTTTTAGCTACCTCTCTGTATCCGAATATGATTTTGTTGCATTAACAGAAACCTGGTTATGTGCCGATATAAGTAATAGTGAATTAAGCCCTGATAATTATACTGTTTTTCGTTGTGATCGACGCATGGAAATAATGGGGGTTGCGAGGGGAGGAGGCGTTTTGTTGGCAATTCGCAGTGCGTTGCGGGCTGTTCAACTGGATTTGCACAGTATAATTGACATCACACCTACTTTGGACGTTGTGGGGGCAAAGGTTTTTGGCTTGAATGGGCAATTATGTTTTTTCTTTGTTGTTTACATACCGCCCTCCACCTCTATAGATGACTTTGAAACATTCTTGGAACAATTGCAAGCATTGCACTTTATTGCTGATCATTCGGTTATGGTGATTGGTGATTTTAACGTCCCTTCTTACTCGTATCCTGCCAGATGTGATCGCTTTGCTTCTGCACTTGAAAATTATGAGAAATTCAACAACTTTACCCAAGCGAATGCCGTCATGAATTTCAACAACCGCTTACTGGACCTGGTGTTTAGTAATTTTCCGTGCTCGGTTGACAATAATTTAGATCCTATTGTGGACGAAGATCGTCACCATTGATATCGCCGTGCCTAAAATGAAATTTTTGAATAAAGCCGGGAAGAAGTATCCTGCGTGGTTCACTTATGAAATAAGAGAAGCTATTCGGCTCAAGGAAAGTGCGCTTAGGGAATACAGAATGTATCGAACTGCTCACTATTTGGATAGTTTCAAGTACAACAGATCCCTCAGTAAAGCCATGATAAGTGCCGCGTACAAACTGCACTTAAATAATTGTGAAACTGCAATCCGTAATGACCCGAAAAGTTTTTGGGGGTACGTACAGTCGAGGAAGGGTACATCTCGCATACCTGGCGCTATGAAGTACCGGGATCTCGAGTTTACTACAGGTTCGTCGATTGTGGATGGGTTTGCCGATTATTTCGGTCAAGTCTATACTGTTTCTGACCCTTGTAATGTACCTATTTCCGGTTTGTCAGTGGAACGGACACTCCGAATCGATGGCTTTACGCAGGATGATGTTCGCTCAGCACTAAAGCTTTCAAAAAATAAACTTACTGCAGGTATCGACGGCATACCTAGCTTCCTTTTGAGAGACTGCGCTGCTATTTTTGATGTTCCTTTGCTCCATATTTACAACATGATTCTTAAGTACTCTGTAATGCCTGTGCAATGGAAGAAGGCTTATGTTTGTCCCGTTCATAAGAAAGATGATGCCACCAATATCGAAAACTATCGACCCATTTCCTTATTATGCAATTTCTCGAAGATATTTGAATCAATCTTATACAGATATATCTATACCTACGTGGAGCCTTATATAGTACCCTTTCAACATGGTTTCGTGAGAAACCGTTCTACGGTATAGAACTTGGCGTGCTTTACGCAGTATCTATGCGATGTTCTTGACGATAGAGGTCAAGTTGATGTTATCTACTTAGATTTCCAAAAGGCATTTGACCAACTTGACCATTACGCACTTTTATCCAAACTCAGTTTGATTGGCTTTAGTGATCAATTGACCGCACTTATGGAGTCTTATCTTCGCGGAAGAGAGCAGCGCGTTAGATACGCCAACTGCACATCACAGTCTATTCGGCCGACGTCAGGAGTGCCTCAGGGATCGAACCTCGGACCGCTTCTCTTTCTCATTTTCATCAATGACATCACGGACGCCATTCATTGTGAGAAGCTGCTGTTTACAGATGACATGAAGATTTTCACTTCGGTTCGGTCACCGGCGGATGTTGCGGTTCTTCAGAGTGGTTTGGACAGTGTCGTTGAGTGGTGTGTGAGTAACCGTTTGAGCCTAAATGTGTCTAAGTGCGCCGTCATGTCTTACAATAGAAGTTCTTTGATATCCTGCGAATACTATATTGGCGATGTTCACTTGCGTATAACGAGTACTATCGTAGACTTAGGAGTAACCTTTGATTCTAAGCTAACATTTGTAAATCATATTTCTGATCTTTGCACGAAATGCTACCGAACGTACGGATTTATTTATCGCAATTGTAAAGAATTTTCGACCGTAGGGCTTCTTACTGTTTTTAATGCCTTAATTTGTTCGCGTCTTGAGTATGCCGCATTGATTTGCAACCTTACTTTAATACTCATATTAATTCCGTAGAGCGCATACAAAGATTATATTTAAAATTTTTGTCATATCGTATTGATGCAACTTACCCGCCTAGAGGTATTGATTACCGCTCATTACTGAACCGATTTGCTATGGTGTCTCTATCTACACGTAGAGTAGTGATCGCTGTCAAATTTTTATATGGATTGTTGCATGGTATTATTGATTGCTCGCAGATTCTGTGTAACATTAATTTTAACGTACCCAGATTAAATAATAGGTCTACGCGTGTGTTCTATTGTAATTCTAACAGAACAACGGTGGGTCAGCGTGCGCCTGTGACAGTGATGTGTAACTTTTTTAATCAAATTTCTGATGAATGCGATATTTTTTTTGATTCTTGGTCGTTTCTGGATGATCGACTTGTCAACCAATTTGGGACTTGACAGACCAGTTTGTGGACTATATCCATTTTTACTATTTTTTTTTGTTTCATTTAATACCGTTCAACCTTAATTTAAGTTATTAATTTTGTTTTCCAGTAATTGGGTGTGGAACCTGTTGGAAATAAATATACATTATTATTATTATTATTATTATTATTATTATTATTATTATTATTAAATGATTGAACTTTTATAAACTCACTGTTGGCAAATGTTCGGACATCAGAGGTTTCTCGATCTGGATATTCATTTTGATATATTCTTTTGGCTTCACGGGAATTGCCATTGTTAAGTCCATACACAAAATGCATTTCTGCATATTTTCGATTACTAAATTCAACCATAATTCATTTTTTACGAAGAATTAAAAAGAAGACGCGTTATACATTAGCGACGCTAACAACACGTAGTGACGCTAAGCAAAAAAAATTATATCAATTGTCGCTGAACAAAATCAATAACTGTGTGACTTTTTCTCTCAGATATCTTGAAAACCGTGGCAGATACAAAAATAACGTATCAGACCAAAAAGTTGAGGAAAGGTATAGGAAGTTTAAATACGATATCAAAATTCATACAGGCTGTTCAACAAATACTTGAAAAAATGGGACACACCTGATAGTGTGGATGATGATTTTGTCATTTTATTGTAAAGATTCGTAAACATATACCAAATTAGAAATAATTATTTACAGTAAAATTAAAATAAAAAAATGTATTTTACTACTCTGTACTGACCACGTGACGCATTTTTGACCACCTGTTCATTAGCATTTTTTTTCCTATTTTATAGAGTACTACCGCCCTCTGAAGTATGTACATGTCGTTCATTAACACTCTGTATATGTTTAATTAGAGGTATATCTAATGTATGTTTAAGTATGAGCTAAAGTATGTTCAAAATTCAATTTCCTACAACTTTTGTTTGAAAGGTATTGTTTTAGAAGAATTGTTTAGAAAGGTATTGACTCGATAAGTTTTTTACGAAAACGGAATCTGTTTCCATTCTTCAAACAAGGCGCTCTTCAACAGATTTGTTAGAAATGTGTGTGTTCTTGAATTTTTGTATCCACAGTTCACATGGGGTCTATAGTACAAGAGCCAGGAACGTACTTTATAGAAGTACGTTCCGTTTTTATAAGTTTTAAGTTTTGGGTCGTTATCTTGGTAAAATCGCCAGTCGCCACCAACGGACAGTATATCAACACTTTTAGGTAAATTGGTTCTTAACATGTCTAAATAAACATTTTGGTCTATTATTTCTTCGATAAAGTATAACGATCCTGAAAACGACACCATACCATCACAGATCCACCACCACCTTTATTTTTCTTTCTTCATATGTATACTTACCATTCGAACCAAAAATGTTAAATTTACTTTCATTAGTAAAAAGAACTATTTTGCAAACAAAAAATCTTTGTTTTCATGCTGTTTCGCGAATTTTGATGTAATAGTCTAGTTTGTTTTGCTAATTAAAGGTTTCCGTCTTGCTTTCCTGTCATTCAAATCAGCATCATGAAGAATATTGCGATAGCTGACACACTGGGTTTCTTTACTAAGTCATTTTCAGCATCTTTTTTTATTTTTACTAAATATTGTATGTCCGGGTCTGTAAAAATTGTTGGCCTATTTATCGTCCAACTGTTGATTTTAAAGCGTCCGATTTTGCCATGTGCCTTAAAACGACTTCTATTAACAAATTAGATAAAGTTGATTCGATGTTCATCGCGATGATCAGAAATAAAAAACGGATCAAATCATCAACAATGAAAAATTCTTTTTATTATTTAAATCAGTGCTACAGATATTTCGGACACATTCGAGTCCTTCTTCGGACATGACTAATACTTAATTTTTGATTTAATTGCACGTGGGATTCTTGTCCCACATGCAATTAATTTAAATTCATTTTCTTTTTTAGAAATTATAGAAGTTTTTTATTCATATAACGTGTCCTTCAGATTTTTAATATTTTAATTTAATTTTACAATATTTCTCTTCGACAAATCTCCTCGTTTTGTCAACATTTCTCACTCTATTAATAACCACATGGTGCATTTGCCTCTAAAATCTCGTCTTGTTCACCTTCGTCATATTTGATTGACGGTAAGATATTTAAAAATGTTTAAATTCGTTGACTTATACTAATTCTTTGTACTTTCTTAATTAACTATTAATCGTGCCCGAAGAAGGACTCGAATGTGTCCAAAACATATGTAGCACTCATTTAAAGAAATAAATAATTCTTTTCATTTAACAAGTCTGATAATCTCTCGCACAGATCGAGTCGTTTGGCTTCTCTGTCTAGACTTGCGGATAGCTAACAAAATTTTCGTACAAACAATAAGAAAATGATATTTAGGGAATTCCCCTTAATATTATCAAACCTCTACATGAAGTTGCCTGCGATTGTTATTTCAACCCTCTGTATATAGTTTGAAGCAAAACGTTTTTCATGGAAGTTTTAATAATTAGGAGGGGAACTAATTTAAATACTAAATTTAATAATAACTAAACATCGTTTGTTATCTTTTCATTTTTATTAACAAACAAAAAAATTTATTACACCTATACATGGTGAAAACACGTAATTTTTAATATAACAACTAACAATAAAAAGCGGCGACTCTAAATATAGACACAACGATAAAATAAATTTTATTTTATTTTTAATTCTAAAATTTATCTTTCTGATAAGTTTTTTTTCATTCTTTTAACATTAAATTAGTGTACATTTAACAGTATATAATATAGTAACGTCACAGTCATGATTATTTCATTATTTAGTTTTCTCGTTTTTTTCTTTTCCTTAGATTGTTAAGGAGCAATTAGAAAGTATCAGAAAATTAAGAAATATGCTTACAAATTTTATTCACTTTATAAACGTACAAACGAGCGGGAAAGTAATTTAAAAAAGATTAAAAATTGATCGCTTAAAATTTTAAAAGTAATGATCGATATTTTATTTTTAAATTATTGTTACTCAGATTAGTCTATCTAGTAATACCTACCCCTTCTTGAGGCACTATACAATGATTTTTTTTTCATAAATTTTTAAGTCTATCTTCTGATCATATTTTTAAAGCGAATCACAAATAGATTTTTTTATTTGTTATTATCAACAATTATTTTTAGATTCCTGCTCGAGAGTAATTTAAAATAAATCAGTTTGAGACAGAAATGTATTTTTTTTTAGTAAAGTATGTTTGATTAATATCGAGGTTATAGTTACCATTTCTCATACATTCTTAAGATTTTGTTGGAAAAAGTTAATCATTCTAAACTTCCTATTCTCTCATACTTTCGATCCCCCGGAAGTACATCACAATTCCATCATTTTAAATGGAATGATGCACTTCTTAGTTATTTAGATTTTAATTTCTTTTTTCCTTGTAATAAAATGAAAGAATATTAGCTGAGATATGGAATTTCAAAAAGCATGGCGTAACAAATATAATAACTATACAAATTTCAAAACTCAAATCAGTTATAAAACACTGTACGTAATTATCACCTCGATATTCCATAATATTTCACAACGGAAGTATGTGATTTAATATTTTTGATCCAAAACAAATCAAGATTCATTTTTTACTTTTTCTTTTTCTTTAGTATTTACAAAATACATGTTGAGCATAGATCATTTTTTGAAGATATGTTATCAAATCATTTGATTTTTTTTTCAATTTTTTCTTAATCTCGTAAATATCAATATATATTGTATAATATGTATATATCTTATATAAATAAATTGTGATGTATATCGAGCGGTAAATGATATGTATATCATCACTTTCACAAGGGTACAAGTGGATATGTTTTCTTTGTCATTTTTATCTCCAAATTAAATTTTAACAAATAAAAATAACATATTAAAGCAATAATTTTTTGATATCATTATCTTTTGTGCTTACAGGAACAGTTTCACATAAAAAGAAATTAAATAAATTTTTTTTTCTTAACAACTAATGATTATGTCAATCGCTTCTTCATTTTAATTCATTTTTATATAATTTCTTTAGATTTTATTTTTATTTCATTTCTTTCCATTTTCTATTATTTTTCTTTTTATAGAGTAACTTTATCTTTAAAGTCACCAACATCGTTTTAGTTTTTATCCAAGGTAACAATTTCCATTAAAAAAGCTTTTCTACCAAACGTTACATTTATTAGTTGGATTCATGGGAGAACCTAATGGGCAATTATATGCTCTGGCGAAATCCCAAGAATTCGATAACGGTCCTAAAACCCGAATCGGACCCGGAGAATGCACGCTTGAACGGATTTTCGTTAGGGCGTCTTCCGGACGCATTGAACCGCACCAAATTTGGGCATAGTTTAAAAAAAATAATTGATCGTGAGTTAAATTTAGTCCTGGTAAATCCGCTTCTTTGCCATGTTTCGCTACCCATTTTTTATAAGCCTAAAACATGTTTCAAATTAACAGCAAAATTAAAACATTTTTTTTAAATGTACTCTAAATGATTGTTTTAATCCTCCATTATCGGCGATATTTTCTCCTTGGGTCATTCTTCCGTTCACGTACAACCCAACCTCATCAATTTTGTACCTTGAGTATTGATCGATTATGCATTGTGCTCTCTCTCTGAACGCGCGAATTGTCGCGTTGTTCCACCATTGCATCATATTTCCGTCTTTATCGAATTGCCTTCCTTCAAAAATTAAAATAAATAATTAATTCAAAAAGTTATTTTCAGAAAAAAGCGGTTATACCTTTATCGTCGAACCCATGTGTTATTTCGTGACCAATTACAACTCCAATCCCGCCATAATTTAATGATTTTGGAAAATGTTGACTATAAAACAAAGGTTGGAGAATTCCAGCAGGAAAAACTAAAAAGTATTAAAAGATTTAGGTTTATTGAATCACAATGAATATAAATCAATGAAATATAGTTCATCAGATTGCAAAGGCCGAATGGGAAAGAGGGTAGAATATGAACGAAGATATATCGATATTAGGAAACTGGAGGAAAGGGAGAGCATCAAAGGTAGATAGGAGAAGCTAGAATTGGAAAATATATGGTGTATACGGTATGATAGATATTCAAAAATATGATAGCCGGAATGGAAAAGCGGAATGAGGACGAATCGCTGAATAGGACTTATGCGGGGATGGATGTGGAACATAGAAAGGGAGCGAAAGGAAAAATCGTGGTTATTGAAGACAAGATGGGGGAAGGAAAAGGATACGTAGGAGGAAGAGATCTTAAGTCAAAGGTGTTGGAAAGGCTGAAAGGGAAAGAAGGAGATTTGAAGGTGAACGCGATGTCGAGAATAAAATGAAATAAGGTGATAGCAGAGGGGGGATCCAAGAGCGATGCGGATATGGTAAGCGAAGAGATAGAGAAAAGGGAAGAAAAGGCTTACGAGGGAGAAGAATAGGGTAGACCCCAGAATAATGATTTTTGGTGTACCGAGGGAATTACAAAGCTCGATAAAAACTAGGCGGGGCTGACGGAGCTAGACAGACAAATGATGAGTTTGAAGCGGTTAGAATAGTTTTCTGGAACGTGGCGCAGATTACGATCAATTTTGGGAGTATTTGAAAGGAGGGTGGTCGACGATAGAGGGAAGGTTACCAGATGGGTATAGATTGAATTGTGTATTTGCGGAAAAAGGGAATAAGATGGGGAGGGATAATAACAGGAATTGCAACAGCTCTGGAAGAAGAGAATGAAAGGTTGGAGGAGTGGATGAAAAAGGGTATGGTAAAGAGGAAAATTAAATGGGGGAAGCAGATGTTACGGATAGTCACTATCTATAATATGGTAATGAAGAAGTCGGTAAAACGAGGAGTTGAAAGGTGAGGGGACTGAGCGATGCTTAATAATGGGGAGTACACTTATATAGGGGCAAATGGAGCATTGATTATGTGGTGGTGGATTAAGAGATGTGGGAGTGGGTGGAAGGATTTAAGGTATGAGAGTCCGTAGAATTGCATCACCAACCGTTGGAGGTCGAGATAAGGAAGGTGAAAAGAACTATATGTTTGCAACAGAAAAGAATCCGCAGAAGATAAATTTGTTCAGAAAGAGGGTTAAACCACTACAGGAGAAAATTACAGAATTGGCAACAGAGGGTAGAGATAGCGAAGAAAATACATGATTTGGTGAACGTGGTCGATGAAGCAGTTTTAAAGGAGAACTTGTGAGGGTTGGAACAAAAGTAGGCAGAAACGAGTGGTGGTATGGTGAGTGCAGTAAGGTGCAGTTTCCTCTTCACGAGTTCCCTCGAGAAGAAAATTGACGTAGTATTGTAATTAATATAAGGAAGCAAAAATGAGGTATAAGTTTTTGATTTTCTAATTGCAAGACAGCAATTGTAAGTATATGTATAAGATAGTCTATGTCTATGGACGATTGGCGTACGGACGTGCTTCAGATTGTTTTTGAAATTAGCTTCGGATTTAGGCTTGGGCAACAACCTAGGGCTGTGACCCATTAAGAGACCATCTTTCTGAAAATGCGGGGAGGGTATGCTCAATGGTATAACCACAGAATAATCAGAAGACAAACTCGCCCTCTTAGCATAAGTCACGCATTCATCACTGCGCATATTGGCTTGCCATTTTACGGGAATAGTGTTTACGTTTGTGTTTACTGCGTTTTGAAGTTATTTTCTTGTGATTTGATTTTTGAAAGGAGTGTAGTGTTTAGTTTTTATATTTATGTATATATAAATGAGTTTTATATATATATATATATATATAATTTTATTTTTATTCATAAAATTATGAAGTAATACGGCTCGGTCACCAAAATCTTACTGAATCAAACCGACACAGCGATCCCAAGGGCATGTTAGGTGAACTTAAAAAGATCTAAGGTGCCGATCGAGAGTTTATCTTCTGGTTATTCTGTGGTATAGCCCAGGGTTTTCAAATTCAACATTTCTTCCTTGGTTTAATTCATGCCACACACAGGGCTGAATCCTGATTCTAGCTAGACAAAATTATTTTATGAGCTTAATAAGAGCTGTAATAGCTTAGAAAATAATAAGATTGCAACATTATCGATAATGATTCACTAATGCATAATCCATTAACCACTTTCGATAATTTTCGAATAACCGAGAAATTTCAAACTTTTTAATATCAGGTTTTCACAAAAATTGATCATAACTCAAAAATCACAAGAGTTGAAGAAAACTTATTAAACTAATATTATTTGTAATTAATAAGAAAAGCATAATCCATAACTAGTTACAAAAAAGATATAAGAAGATTCCAGAAATACAGCGCAAATCTTCAAAATATCATAATTTTAGGGTTTCAAGTTTTGCATGAACGCAAAAAGTTTATAATGAAACATAAACGCTAATCCATAACCAGACACAACCTAGATATGGGAATTCTGGGGGAATGGTCGAAAATCTCCTAAATGTCATCATTTAAGAGTCATATTATAAAAATTAGGCAAACTCTAAAATCAAAATCCACAAACAAGTCTTGTGCATAAAAATTATATGTTATGGTCTAAGGATTCATAATCCATAAATCGTTAAAATTTGGCTATTATAATTTTGCAATAATAACGCCAAAATTTGTATAATATCATAATTCATGATTTTTATTGCAAAACTTTTTCATAATTCAAAAATCAAAATGGATGACCGGACTTCATTTCCTAAAATTGTCCATAATGATGTGGAGAAGCATAATTCGTAACCAGTTATAATCTAATTCTATATAATTGATTCTTCTTGCATGAATATTGTCGGCTATGAATCATAAACGCTTAGTCCATAAGTAGATACAATCTAGATAAAAGGACTTTCTAGTATGCTGCGCTCTGAACCTTTCATATCCTTATTTCTCGTCTCCCATGTTCTGAAAGCTGCACAGTAACTTCTTACATGCAAAAAGCTTTCAGAAGAAAGTTGCTTTAAGAAAAACTTATTTTGTCTGCAAACCGTAAGTTTTGGCATAGCTTTTTACTTTTTGTCAATGTAGTCTCGGATTCAGCGCAGCGTACACAGAAAAGCTATATCAGCTAGAAATAACAATAATCCCCCCTTAGATATCAAGCTATACTGTTTCTTGCAATTTTAGTCCTCTATGTTGTATTCACCACCTTGATTTTTGAATAATTCCTAGTTCTGGCTCCCAAATTCATAATTAGCAACCCAACAGATGTCACTACCTCCAAGTTTTATTAAAAGATCAATAGAAAATGAGAAAGTGTTACCAGCTTTAATTGCAGAATTTTTATTATATCTTAAATTATGGTTCATTACGGCTCGGTTCCGAAATATATCATGAATATCAGAATAGAGAAATTCTCAAAATTGTAAAATGTCATGAAACGAAGTTCCATTTAACAATTCTTTTTGTTTTCAAAGTAACTTCTTACACACAATTTTTCTTTTGTCTAGCTAGAATTGGGATTTAACCCAGTGTGTGTTAGTAATATGTAATACACTATCGTCGAATAAATTTTGAATGACATACAAACACTGACACAAAAGCACTTTTTTTGTGATAATTTCTTGTCAATAAATATGTGTGCTGGTCCATGAAAAGGGAGCTTGAGTTTTCGTTAAAATAGCTAATAAAGATAAGCAAGCCGTATCGTCAGTTTCTATTTAGTTATTCTCTTTTTTAGAAAGGCAAAGTATTGTTTCAGGTCTTGAGATTGAACGAGGATAGAGGCTGAATAAATCGTCTCCACAAAGTTCAAAATCAAGTAGCGAATTATCAAAACTTGTGTAAAAATACTGATGACTCAAACGGTTCATCGCTTTAACCACACTGGGGGGTGACAGCAGGATTTTTCTGATCTGAGTCCCAAATCACTCTGGAATTATTGACAATGAAACGGCAGTTAAGCTAGTACGAGAGGGTACCAGTACTGCGTTTGTAGGGACAGAGCCGGCAGTTTGTGAACATTTGTGATGACCAAATAAGGGATGGAAAATTCTGCAGTCAAGTGATTTATCTTTAGAGCGTCAGACAATCTTCGCAGCTTCATAGGCGCCATTTTTTGAAAATAAGTATGAGTGCTAAAAAACCTAAATTGGGTTAAACAACGAATGACGGTTCTCAAAAAAAAGAATGATGTGTCTGATACATGAGCATAGTTTGCAATGAAAATGCTTTCTGATTAAGTCTTATCACTTCAGTGAGAAGAGTGCACTTCAGAATCACTTCAGTCAATGAAGTGTTCTGGAAGCACTTCAAATTTTCTCGAAGTCATTTCAAGTCTCCTGGAAGCAGTGGCAATTCTTCTAAAAGTAGCATCATATTTTCTAGAAGCATTTCAAGTCTTTTAAAAGCAATATTAAATTTTCCAAAGACAGCATCGAGTTTTTTGGAAACAATATCAACTCTTCTGAAAGAATGTCAAGGCTTCTAGAAGCTATATCAAATCTGTTGGAAGCAGTATTAATCGTGGAAGAAAAAAAAATAAACATAAAAAAGATGAGGTTTTTGAACAACATTTTTCTTCACACATAAGCTATTCATAGACCAGGTCACTATGGTAATAGATTATAAAGTGTATATTGTCATATTGTTTAATAAGTGTTTGAAAATGTTGACACATCCAGTTGAAAAGGTTCACCATCACTGACCTAGCTAGATAGGCGATGAAATAGAAACAGACTAATTACTTCATGTATTACAGGGAAAAAGAAAATTTTGATAAACGTCATGGAGGCTATATTCAACCTACGTACCATACATAAATGACACAATCCTCATCGACAGTGAAAATAATTTGACCACATATCTCAGAAATACAGGATGTAACTGATTTTGATCTTGGCTAAGATATCTGTCTTGAAAGTTAAGAACTCTTTAAATATTTTCAATATAGTTTGTCTCAGAAAGATAAAATTTCGGGAAACAGTGGAATGTAAATTTTCCTACTAGTTCTTAGACATTTTTGATCAAAGCGTAATTCAAACGCAATAAATGATTCGAATGTCTAAGCATCGTATTTGAGTTGAGATTCAAGCTTGTTTTCATTTCATGAAAATAAACGAGTGTCAAAAAGAATAAAGATAGGTAAATAATAAAGTGTCTTAAATGATCTCTGGTCATAACATTAAACTGTTTGCAAAATCTTGTCTCTCTAAAACCATAACATAATTATTGTTCGATAACTTCGTCTTCTAAGAGTAAGTATCAGAAGCGTGTTGCTGAACGTAAAGAATTCTTAATGAATATGTATTAACAATTTTTGAGATTATTTTAACATGACGAGAATGTTTTGCAGAACTGTTTTTGATGAAACATTTTAAATAATAATAACACTTTTGATAACTGTATTTGGATTTTTTCTCTAAAAATCTCCTAAAAATTTTATTTACTCAAATAAAATATAGTAAGTATCAAAAATTGCACGGATAGAAAATCAAATCCTCCAAAAATCCCTTGATATTGCTTAAAACGATATTCATATTAAAGCTAAAATCTTACCTATATCATTTTTATTGGGATTATAAAATGCATTAACCACAGCTGGTTCCGTTGACCATTTATCCTTGTCAACCGGTTGTCGTAACTTTTGTAAATTCTGTTCAGCTTCATATTTTAATAAATTTAAAATATTCTTCATAAACTCATTTTTACTAATATTCAACTACAAATTAAATAAAAACAAAATACTCCTTATTTTTTTAATAATCTTAACATACTCCTGCATATTCCTTAATCAATTCGGTGCTATTCGTGATTAATTGCGGATAACCAATCCTCTCATTCATAGCATCAGCTTTTTCTTTTGCAACCGCTCGAGTTTCATCGTCCATCCAATGATTGTGAGCTAATAATTCATTGAACGCTTCGCGAATCGTATGGATCATGTTCAAAGCAGTTTCCTAAATGAAATTGTTAACACTAAAGTTATTAATAAAATGAAAATTAATTACTTTGCTTTCATGATTAAAATTATCCCGAATAAATAAAGCACCCACAGCCATTCCAAGTTTTTTATTAGTCCATTCGACACATTGGGACCATCGATGTCTTTCACTTAAAATCCCTAAAAGAATTTTTCGGAATTCAACGCGTTCTCTTTGATAATCGTCGATCATATGCGGAACTAAAGCCATTATTAATCTCCATAAAACGTAATTATGTATTATTCTAGTTAAAAAAAATGTTTTTTTCTATTATTCTTTTTGGTTTGTTAAATCTTACCGTTTATCCGTTGTTTCAATTAATTTCCCCATTTCAATGAAATAAGATAGACCATAAGCGACGACGGGTTCTCTTTCATCAATTTTCGCCTCTAAAAATGTCGTCAAGTAATCGAGCCACTTAATTTGCGGCACAATCTTTTGAAGTTCCGCAAGCGTTAATTTCTTGTATATCGCGCTGGTGTCGTGTCGATCCGCTTCCGGTAAACTCGCCTGGAAAATCGTTGCAAAAAGATATAAAACAAATAAGGGACATAAATTCGTTTCAAATTAGAAACTCATTTCCTCGTTTAATTGAACGAAAATTGCCGACAGCTTAACCAACGTTCGCGAAAATTTTGATTTTTTTTAAATCATATTTTTTAAGTTTAATTAAAGTTATTTGATTTTTTTTTGAAAGATACTTTTCTATGGGGGGTGTGATAACATTGAAATAAAGTTAACATTTCAGCATTCTCTTTTTGTTTGGAAAGTTGTTGTTCGTATAAACGAGAACAAAGTTGAAAGCTGCGCACGGTTCGCGGTGAGTTGGGAATCGATTGGCGTCGTTCTCATCGCCGAAACCCCAAACGACCCGAAAAGAACGCCTCGAAAAAGAAATAAATCCACCACGAAGTCGCGAATATTTACGAGAGAACGTCGTCGTCTTTATCGCGCGCTTACATTCGCCAACTTCTTTTCAAATTCAACCACGTGCCGAAGTTCTTCGCCAGCGGTGGTTTTATTCGCTCCCAGGAGAACTGCTATGTTCGTCATGTACTTGTGATAAGCTAGCATATCACCCTCGCTGCTTGCTTTTAAATAATAATCTCTACTTGGTAAGGCTAATTGAGTTTGATCCAACTACAATTAAAAAAATACAATAAAATAACAATTTATGATTTAAAAAAAATTATTACCTGAAGGATATTAACAGAACTATTTTTATCATCCGGTCCAACCCATTGCTCGACTAAAACTGCTTCGTTATAATCACCTCGGATTTTACCCAAAAGAGTCTCAATTGAGAATTTTGGAGGTTCCCAATCGTGATGGGTGACTGGCCAACCACCCAAAGAATTTAACACTTCTCTTAGTGGCAAGTCGCCAATTTTTCTAATCTGGACTAAATAAATGTAAATTTTTTATTTTAAACTTAATTTTTGTATTCACAAAATTTTCTAAATAATTACAATTACAGTAAAATCTCGATATTTTAATATGGGTGAAATATTGGATATATTCTCTATTAATAAATCGGTGTCCAGAATGATTGCTACACAAGTAATAAATCCTCTTTTTGATGAAATGTCCTTTCTTATATAGTTTTACAATGTCCAAAACTGTGGACTTTGACGATGAGACACTGAGTCTACCCCTTAAATACACTAATCTCCAAAATTATCGCACCACCTAAAATATGTATTAAGTTTAAAGATATTTTTTCTTTGAATCAACGGATGGATTTTGATGATTCTTTCTTCACGGTATAGGTTGATTTTTAAGGAAGAAATGTGTTGATGTGCTTTGGAATTTATCAGAAAGAACCGCTACATTCCATTTACATTACGTTAGAATGGCAACACTTCCCAAACTTTTTTTTCAAGAATCAGCTCGATATCTCTTTTATCAAGGCAGATACATAAGTTTAAATGTAACGAATTTTTATTAACATTTTAAACAAGTAGCTGAAAACCAAAAGACACTACATAATTCTTAATCAGTTCTCTCAAATTTACCTAAAAACGTGTATTTCCGCCTCTCTTACGAATCACTTCTTAATAATAGCGATGAGACATACTTGAAATCAAGCGTCGAATTTGATCTTGATCAATTGCATCCCAAACCTCTCTTGCCATTCGCTCAACGTTGTCCAAAACGATAGGTGGTGAATATCGGCCCCTTAAGTGACATCAATATTATCCCATAAATTCTCTATTGGATTGAGATCAGGGCTACAGGGCGGCCGGTCCATGGTTTATATATGAACTATATCTCTAACTATATGCATTAATAAAAAATTATTTCCTATGTAAGTTTGAGCAAAGGGTACCACGTGTTTCGATAAAATGTCTGTAATATACCTTTTACCTGTTAATGAATCTCTTCGCAAAGAAACAAGGTCTGTTCGTGCTATAAGCGAAATTCCACCCCAATTGTTGCAATTTGGTGCTTTGGCAGGAATCCGTGCATGCAAAACACCTTCGGCGAGACGACTTTGTACAATGTTAGTACTATTTCGAATATTATGAACATCTGTTACTTGTATCTGTAAACTTCTCATTGCAACAAGACGTTTCTGTAAAGCACGAAGTCTAACAAAACGATCTGTAGTATTGTGACTCTCCTTCTTCCTTGTCCAGGTGGTCTTTATAACCATTTGTTTTTTGAGATCGTTGAACGGCACGTGATATTGTTGTATGAGAAACTCCTAATCTCAAGCCTATTTCATGATAAGTTATTCTTCATTGACTAAAGTAACTGCCTCAATACACTCATCGCGGTTTACATATCTTGAAATACGATCCATGTCAAATATACACTTAATAACTTAAAGCAGCAACTTGCTAAATGTATAAATAAAATTGATAAACACTTCTGTAAAACTGTTTGATATTTCATAGGTTGCTTGTTTCATTAGTAAGGACTACATTTTAACAAAATTAAGTCAAACTTAAGAATGTGTATCTTCCTTGATAAAAGAGATATCGAGATGATTCTTGAATGAAAATGTAGAGAAGGGATGCCATTCTAACGTAATGTAAATGGAATGTAGCAGTTCTTTCTTATAAATTCCATAGGGTATTGCAAAATTATAAGAAAAAACATAAAATTCTTTTTACAACCCGTATATAGATAAAACGTTGACAATTGTCGGAAACTATCAACCTATACCGTGAAAAAAGAATCATCAAAATCCATCCGTTGATTCAAAAAAAAATACCTTTAAACTTAATACATAATTTAGATGGTGCGATAATTTTGGTGAGTAGTGTATAATAATAATAATAAATTTCTTTATTGACTACCAAAAGGAAATATAGGAAAAGATAAAAATAAACAAATTAAAATAATAATAATAAATAAAATAACTATTTTGCATATACATACAAATACACACACGATGTATACATACACATCAAACAAAACTTAATAATAAGACAGTCAAAGGCGAAGTCCAGATTAACAGCCTCTCAAAAGCCTGTTACCCGTTCCACTTAGCCAGTGATCGAGTCTCTATATAACCAACATAAGAATTTAAAAAAATCATTGTATTGATTTCAATTCTTCCAAAGACAAAGAAAAGAAAAAAAGAACACCTCGCAACACAGAGCTGCAAGTCATCCCCCCCTTAAGCAAATGATCCAAAGACAAGAACAAGAGTCAAGGTCAGAACACCGAGGCAGCGTAGACATTATGTTGCAATTTTTGAAGTGACAACAGAGCGGCACGTAACTTTACTTTAAAAACGTCAGGCTTTAAAATTTTTAACTCAAAAGGACATAAATTGTACTCTATAGTTTTTTTATATGTGCAGGTATGGTGATGGTGTTTCTATGCCTGAGGTTTAAATTGTGTACATCTGCCTTGAAGGTAATCTTATTATACAAGTAAGGTGGCTTTCTCGTAGTGACCACTTTATGTGCCAGACATAAGAAATAATATTTGAAACGATTCCTTATATTTAACTAGTTTGTGCTAATTAGAGTGTGAGATATTTTTAAACGTTTTCTGAAATAAAGCGCTCTCTGTATACGTTGCATATCGAAACCACACTAACACTATGGTCCGTGTATGGTCCACCCAAGACCAAACCGCTACGGACGAAAGACAATGCTGTGTATTTGATTTGATCAGAAGGGTGTAACCTACTACGAGCTGCTGAAACCTGGGGAAGCTGTCAATACTCAACGCTACCGACAACAAATGACCGATTTGGATCGAGTTTTGCGTGAAAAACGACCAAAATACCAACAAAGACAACATAAGGTGATTTTGCTGCATGACAATGCACCAGCACACAAAGCAAAACAGGTCCAGGAAATGATAGATAGTTGATAGATAGTTGGGAGATTCTTCAGCCCGTGCCTTACTCACCGGACCTTGCCCCATCCGATTATTACTTGTTTGCATCGATGGGACACTCACTTGCTGAGCAAGGCTTTACTTCTTACAAAGATGTACAAAAATGGCTCGATGACTGGTTTGCCTCAAAAAAGCAACAGTTCTATTGGTGCGGAATCCACAAATTGCTAGAAAGATGGGAAAAATGTATAGATAGCGACGGACAATACTTTGAATAAGTTACTTTGTATCATATCATTACAATAAACGTGTTTTTTTTTGTACGAAGATTCCGGTTTCATATTTACACACCTGGTACACCGCTGCACAGTGTACAAACTTTGACAGAACCAGCGTTTCACAAAGATATGTTTTTGTTGCATTATTTAGTATGTAACGGTGTGGATAAACACACCGAAGTGCTGCATAAGCTTTTTTTATGCAAGCGGTCACATGGCCACTAAACCGAAGGTTGGTGTCAACTAACAACCCCAGATTCTTCGACTCCGGAGATACAGTCAAACTTTCCCCATTTGACTTAATATTAATATCAGAAGGTGACAAATTATCAAAAATAAGAAGTTAGACTTTGATGGATTTAGGGTTAAAGCCATCCAGATAGAGTATTCAGAAAGTGCCGCGAGATCCTCGTTTATTTTCGAGCAAGATAATGCGATCAGATTTCTCGAAAGGACATATATAATTGAGTATCGTCTACGTACTTGTGTACTGTCGAATGCTTAACACATTTTGGCAGCTGAGAGGTGTAGATAGAGAACAGCAAAGGCGCTAATATCGATTCCCGTGGAACTCCTACATCTATTGGCAGGGAAGCTGAAATTTTTTCATTTAATTTCACATGTTGAGAGTGATTGGACAAATAACTGTTAGCAAGAGAGACCGCTTCATCAGACATACCAACATAATGCAACACAGAGAGCAATATCCGATGGTTTACTTTATCAAAGGCCTAACTGTAATCTAAGAGCACAACCACTTCGTGAAGGCCTCTATCTCGAGCTTTAATAATATCATCAGTGACCTTTGATAAAGCCGTGGTACATCTGTAATTTGACCGAAAGCTGGATTGCGTTGCAGGTAAAATATCATACCGGTCTATATAATTACGTATCTGCAATTCCATGCACTTCTCCAATACCTTCGAGAGAGTTGGAAGAATGCTAATAGGACGTAAGTCCTCCAAATCAACTGGATTTGTCTTTTTGGGCAAGGGCATTACAACCACATGCTTCCAGACATCAGGAAATACTGAGTGCTCAAAGCAGCAAGAAGGTATATCCTGATCTTATTATTAGTTGGATCCTAAAATCTGACGGATGTTGACATTTTTCATGAATTCTTCTATACAGGGTCTGTATATAAGTCTTAAAGTCTTCAAGAAAGTCAACAAATTGTTAAACGTTTTATTAAATAATCGTATAGTTATTGGTATAATGTAAGATTGCTTAAAAATTTTTAAGAATGTTTTCGACTATTTATTATTATTTTCATTAAATATGCTCCCCACAAAAACGAGACATATAAACGAGGGAATCAGTAATTAGTCCAAAACACATAAATTAATCTTAAGCGGGGTAGACGAACAACACTTATTATTTTCATAATCAAAAGCTTGGTTTATTCCCAAAACTTTTAATTAATTTTCATAAATGTTTTCAATATGGTTAGTTTTTGAAAGATAAAATTTGGTGATAAAAAAGTCCAGTGTTAAAATTATGAAATTGCGGGATGAATGCTATACAGGGTAGAAACAAATGCTATTTACTTACAATTTTTTATTACGTCGTAAACCCTCAAATTTTCTCATTTGATTTTAAAATACCCTTTTATTTCAACATTTATATGACCATTTTCCAGTTATACCTAAAATATTCAAGCTCGTTTTTGAAATATTTTCATTCATGATGAAATTGTCAAATAAAAAACCGATTAAGAAGGTGACCCATTTTATGATTTATTTTCAAAATTTGTAGCATTTCATGTAATTAACAATCTCCTTAATTATCTTTGAAAAATCGTGGAAAATCCAATCCTTAAGATATCTCGATGAAATTTAAACAAAACGGACAAAATCATAATCGTAACTTTTATTAGTTTACGAAGATGACAATTTACTACAATGATTTTCAAAAAAATCATTGTAAACTAATTGTTGACGTAAAATTGAATTCTTAAGATATGTTAATGAAATGATGGCTACTTGCAGAGAAAAGTATGCACTTCATGAACAAAATCGCATTTGAAAAACTTATTTCGTTTATGAGATATGAATTTTTGAATACAAAAGGAATTTTTGTTAGGTTACGAATAGGGCTGTTGTTGCTGAGTTTAACCGAACTTTGTATCAAAATGACACAATTTTCAGAATTAATAGATGATATTTTTATTATTTACGATCGAATCGACTAGATATTTTGGCTCAGTGAATGATTTTTGGTCATTTTACATTAAATTATAGAAGAATTGAACTATGGCAAGTCTTCAATTCAAAGAAATCAACCATTATCTACGATTCAACGATAAAATAAAGAGAAGGCCAGCTTGTTCTTCTTCGCCACTGTTTTGATAATTAGGTTCAACGGTTGTATATTCCGGGGGATTTTGTTATTGTCGATGAGCAGTTGCTCCAATGCCGTAGTAGTGTATTTTTCAAGCAATACAACCTATCAAAAAGGGTCAAATATGGCATCAAACTATGGGTTGTAGCTGATTCTGAAACGTTCTATGCTAATGATTGATTATGATGCAAATTCTGCTCGTATAAGAAATCAAGATGAAGGTATTGTCTGTAGGTAATTTTTTTGTATATTATAGCTTTTTATTTAGTTTTTTTTAGATAGGGCTAAATGGTAGAAATGTCACTTGTGCTTTATCATAAAAATCGAAGCAAAATACGATTGCTTCGATTCTATCTCCTTACTATCTATCTTGGTTAACACAAGAAAACATTTGCAACAGCATTATCCACTCCTTAATTGCTGATTCTGACATGAAGATATTGCATTTTGTCAACAGTATTTGGTATTTTGGAAACAAAATAAAATTTTATATTTACTTCTGCCACCAATATTTAGTCTTTAATTAATAGTTTTTGGTCTACTTACGTCAAGATTTTGCCTTATGTCCAATAATATTTAATATTGTGGAAGTAAACTGAAAAGATTTATCAACAGTGCCTTGTTCATTTTGCAATACAAATGTTTTCTGCTAGCACTTCTATGTATAAGCAGTACTAAGTCTTTTTTGGCAGCATTTCAATTCTTCTAGTAGCTGTATCAAGTCTTTTGGAAGCGGTTCAAGTCTTCTAGAAGGAGTACCAAGTTTTTTAGAAGCAGCATCAAGTTTTCTGGAAGTTTTGTAAGTCTTCTCGAAACTTTTTAAAGGTTTTGAAAGTAATATCCAGTATTTTAGAAGCAGTATCAAACCTTTTGGAAACTTCAAGTCCTTTGCAGATATTTGCAGTCCTTCAAAAACGGTATCAAGCGTTCCAGAGGCAATATCGAATCTTCTGGACGTAGTTCCAATCTTCGAGAAACATATCAAGTCTTCTAAAAGTATTTTAAGTCTACAGCACACGGTATCAAGTCTCCTAGAAGCAGTATCAAGTCGTGCAGAGGCAGTAACAAGTCTTCTGGTAGCAGTATCAAGTTTCTTAGAAGCATTATCAAGTCTGCTAGAAGCATTTCAGGGCTGCTGGATACATTTCAAGAGTATTAGAAGCAGTAGCAACTCATCTAGAAGCAGTATCAAGTTTTCGGGAAATAGTTCAAGTCTTCTGAAAGCATTTAAAGATTTTTGGAAGCAGTATCAATTTTCTTAGAAGCATTGTCAGGTCTGCTAGAAGCATTTCATGTCTTCTGAATACATTTCAAGCCTTTTGGAAGCAGTATCAACACATCTAGAAGCAGTGTCAAGTATTCTGGAAATAGTTCAAGCTTTCTGGAAGCATTTCAAGCAGTATCAAGTCTTGCAAAGGTAGTGTCGAGTCTTCTGGAAGCATTGAAAGACTTCTGGAATCAAGTGTCTTTGAAACATTATCAAGCCTGGCAGTTCAGGTTTTCTGGATGCATTTCAGGTCTTCTGATACAATATGTGTATCGAATATCGATAAGCTTCATGCTGTATCGGACACTCCTAATTATAAAAATGACAATTTGCTTCAATGATTCTCAAAGAAATCGTAAGAAATCTGATTCTTAAAATAAGTTTGCAAAATGATGGGTTTTTGTAGAGAAAAGAATGTATTTTGTCATGATCAAAACAGCATTTAAAGACTCTATTCGTTTTTGAGATATTAGGTTTTGGATTCAACCTAATTTTGTAGCAATTTATAAAGTTAGTAATATTATTAACCATTTTTGAAAAATTGTAGAAAATCCAATACTTAAGATATGTTGATAATATTTTCTGTGTTTTATAAAAAAAATATGTACTTTTATACGTACATATCTCTATATACTTGAATATCTCAATTCATTTTTAAGATATCAAAGTTAAAAACTCAACCTAATTTTGTAGCATATTGTAAAATTAAAAATTTTCTTAATGATCTTTGAAAAATCGTAGAAAATCGAATTGTTGAGATATCTTGATGATAATGTTTGTGATTTATAAATAAAGTATGTACTTTTATAAGCACAAAACTATATTTGAATATCTCAACTCATATTTAAGATACCAAGTTTTGAATTCAATCTCATTTTGTAGAAATTCGTGAAATTGACAATTTCCTGCATTATTTTTGAAAAATTGTAGAAAATTCAATTCTTAAGATATCTTGATGAAATTTCCTGTGATTTATAAAAAAAAGTTTATACCTCTACCCACAAAACCGTACTTGAATATTTTAAATCTTTTTTGAGATATAAAGTTTTGAACTCAACCTAATTTTGTAGCAATTCATAAAATTAAATGTTTACTTAATGATGATGGAAAATCGTAGGAAATTGAATTCTTGAGATAACTTGATGAACTTTTCTGTGATTTATAAAAAAAAGTATGTACTTTAATACTCGCAAAACCACACTTGAATGTCTTAATTCGTTTTTAAGATATCAAATTTTGAACTGAATCTAATTTTGTAGCAATTCATAAAATTAAAAGTTACCTTAATGATTTTTATATGCATAAAACTATACTTGAATATCTCAATTTGTTTTTAAGATACTCCGTTTTGAATTCAATCTATTTTTACAGTAATTCGTAAAATTAACAATTTCCTGCACCATATTTGAAAAATAGTAGAAAATCCAATTCTCACGTTATATGAATTATGTTTCATGTGATTTAGAAAAAAAAAGTATGTACTTTCTATCCATAAAATTTTGAACGCAACCTAATTTTGTAGCAATTCATAAAATTAAGTTTCTTTAATGATTTTAGAAAAATCATAGAAAATCAACTTGTTGAGATATCTGAAGATAATTTTTGCGATTTATAAAGAAAAGTATGTTCTTTTATATGCATAAAACTATACTTGAATATCTCAATTTGTTTTTAAGATACCACGTTTCAAAATCAATCTATTTTTGTAGTAATTCATGAAATTAACAATTTCCTGCACCATATTTGAAAAATCGTAGAAAATCCAATTGTTACGTTATCTGGATTAAGTTTCATATCATTTATAAAAAAGGTATGTACTTTTTATCCATAAAATTTTGAACGCAACCTAATTTTGTTGCTATTCATAAAATTAACAATTTCTTGCGTCTTTTTAAAAAAGCGTCGAAAATACAATCCTTAAGATATCTTGATAAAGCTTTCTGTAATTTATAAAGAAAATGATGTATTTTATATCCATAAAATAATGAACTCAACCTAATTTTGTTGCTCTCCATAAAATTAATATTAACCATTTTTGAAAAAATGTAGAAAATTTAATCCTTAAGTTATCCAGATGACATTTTTGTGATTTATAAAGAAAAGTATGTATTTTTATACGCATAACACCGTATTTGAACATCTCAATTATCAACCTAATTTTATAATATATCATAAAATTAAAAATGTCCTTAATAATTTTTAGAAAATTGTAGGAAATTGAATTCTTGAAATATCTTGATGATACTTTCTGTGATTTATAAAGAAAAGTATATACTTTTATACGCACAAAGCTATGCTTAAATATCTCAATTTGTTTTTCAGATATCAAGTTTTGAACTCAACAAATATGAGTGAAAATTAATAATATCCTTACAAATTTATGAAAAATCGTAGAAAAAAGAATTCTTAAATATTATTATATATATATATTATGTTATTCTTGAATATCTCAATTGGTTCCCGATCTATTAGTTTTTGAAGATAAGGCAGATTTGTAGCATTTCGTAAAAATAACAGTTTGCTCAATCATTTTTTAAAAATCGTAGAAAATCGTAAAAATAATTTTCGGAAGAAATTGGCTTTTAGAATTAGTTGGAAAATTTAAGTGTTTCGGGCATAATAAAAAATGTGAAGAATATTTTATAACCTTGTATAGCAAGAAGGAATTGTGAATCCTTGGGAATAGACGCTTGTACCGGGCTTTTATGCAGATCATTAACCTTGGTTATTTGAAATCTCGTGTATCGATCATAATGATAAATCAGTCTTACAATTAGCTCAGCAAGTTCTACTATGAATATTTGTTTATTGCTTTATCTGGTAGCTGCTGCTACTATTGCTAATAAAATTATCAAAATCAAAACCTTTTTTTAGACTTTTTACAGCAGTTAACAATTTCAAAGAACTCTAGTGCCAAGAATTTCTAATTCTGATTCCTTTTCCTTGCCAGCAGAAGAAAAAAGAGAAATAACAATATTAATTTTGTCTTCAAAGTGATCAGAGTTTTCAATCAAATCGTATTGACTTATGCTTTATAATTTCTTTCAGCGAATAGTAACCATAATACTAAGTAATTAAGTGGAATAAAACAAATTGTACAATTCAGTGATAAAATCTTTACTCTTTCGACCGGTTTCGGTTTCTTAACAAACCATCTTCAGGAAATCGTCGAAAAAATAGAAAAACAAAATGTTAGGCAGTGTGAACATTAAAAAAACAGATTACATTAAATAAAAAATTAGAACGCTGATAACTAAACAATCCACCAAAAATAATAAATGTGTAGCAAAACATGTGGCATTAACGCTATAACGCTATATCACAGCGTGATGGTTTGTTAAGAAACCGAAACCGGTCGAAAGATTAAAGATTTTATCACTGAATTGTACAATTTGTTTTATTCCTCTTAATTAGTAATTAGTGATAAAAAACGAAAGAATATTATATATTTAATAATACTAAGGTATTACGATTGCAGATTTGAATTTTCCATATCCAATAAAAGTCTAATTTTAAATGTGGCAAAGGTTAGTTATTTTCAGTTATTTTCCTGCATCGTCAGTCGTAGTTATCTCAATGTTCATTATTTAGTTTAAATAAATCAGCACAAATTGTAATCTAATTTGTATTTAAATTATTTCTTAAATAATATAAACAATATATAATATATAATATTTTTAGTAATAAACTAGAAGAGAGCACAGATGTATTAGAATGCAAGCTTGGTGTTCGTATGATATATAATCTTAAAATTGTATTTCTTTTTAAGATTAACTTGTTCTGATGATTTCTTTCTTTGATGATATGGCCAATAACGCCAATCTATACATCAGTATAGATTGGCGTTACGAACTTTACTAACTTTTTTGAAGTTGTATTTAGAATTAAAGCTACATAAATTCCTTAGGAATGACAACATTTTGCGACGACTAAGTTCTTAATAACTAATTTTTAATCATTTAATCCCACAATTTCACGTATTTCTGGAAAAGATGCAGTAGGAGGAAATAAAAGTGCATTTCTAAAATGTCTTGTTTTCCCCTAACGCTAAAGTTTGTCAGGGATTCATCAAATATTTAAATATTTCAATTGGTACAAAATAATGGAAATATTAATAAAAAGATTAAAAAGTTGAATTTTATGTAGGAGCGCTTACATCTATATCGAGGTTTTATTGTAATTTTAAAACCGTTAAATACTTACGCATATCCATACAAGATCCATAAAAAATTTTTGCTTTTATCGTGGCTTCATTATCATTTTGATTGATCGCCTCTTCTAAGACACCTTTTAAGATAACTTGAAGCTGATCGGCCATCACTTCAAAAGTGCTTATTGAACTCCGGTCTTCCGGAATGATATGCTTTTTATTCCATGTTCCGCAAGCATACTGGAAAAAATCTATACATGGATCGGCTGTATGATCCATTGCGGCTAATAAAGAGGATGCTAAATGGAAATGATAAACAAGATGATTTATTTTTTTTTTAATAATGATAGTATTAATTAATAATACCTGTTCTGACACATTCTTCCGTTAAGCAAATCTGCCTTATATCATCTGAAAATAAAAAAAAATAGTAATGAAGAAAATAAGAAAAAAAAGCAAAAAAGAGGAAATCTTAAAGAAGGAACGGTTTGGTCGTAAAGTGAACCAATCGATACGGGCAATAAAAGCAAGCAAGGCACGCGAAATCTAAAGGCCTTGGGCCACTTTGTAGGCCAGTAAACTTCCTTTATATTAATTTAGTTAAAAACAGTTTAAATTTGTTGCGATTAATTTTATTGGGACATATCTACAAATGAAAAGATGAGGAGAAAAAATGAAATAAATAAATCTGTAAGACGGGTGGCAATTCACGTGGAGAACATCGGGCGACTCGAACCGGTGATTTATGGAATAGGGCAGAGGTAACTTCCATCGGAGGCAATCTGATAAACGAGGATTGTAATCAGGGGAGCCTCGCGTGCCGTTGGAAAAGTTCAACCGTTAATTGAACTGGTTATCGATTGTTCGGATGAACGATAGTGGTTTTTAAAGTGACCGATTCAATTCAAATATTTATTTATTGCATTTATTTTAATTGAAATAAAATTCATGTTTAGTTGAGAGGAAATAAATTTATTTATTTTAACTTATTTTGAAGCCCAAAAATTTCTGTTAATTTAATTACCTACACTTCTGTACTGATAAATCCTGCAAATACGATTATGCACTACTTTTGGTTTGAGAAAAACTGCGTCCTAAAAATGCTGACCAATTTTTTTGATATTGAGCAAAGCATTCATATAATAGAAGATCAAACCAAAAAAATACTGAAAAAATGTCCATTTTGAAGATAAAATATAATGTAAGGAAAATAGAATTGTTCGATTTTTTGTTAAATATTACAATATATACTAAAAAAGGGAAAATGATCAAGAGGCAAAACTATAATTTTGTGTCATAATGGCAGCAAGGATGGCGTTCTTAGATAACAAGCAATTTTTTAATCATTGAAAAAAAAGTACTTTCAAATAAATAAATAATCATTTATTATGCAAAGCGGAAAAAATCTTTAACAATTTAGCAACAATACATAAACTAAATACAAGTTATTAAACAAAAATAAAGAAAACTATTACTTATACGCCTCGCACAATCACCGGGCAACAATTCAGGAACAAAGACCTGATCTTCCATTGTCACCCTGACACAAATGAAAGAGAAAAAAAGTATACAAACAAAAAGATTTAATAATACTAAATAATAAAACTAATTCTAATTCACATTAATTCACAATCAAATAATATTAATATTTATAATATTAATCGACTATCAAATACAAATTAAAAAAAAATGAAAAATGCGCATATCTAATTTATAAAAACTTAATAATATAATGATATAAGAACTAAATGAAGCCAAAAATAAAAAGAAATGTAAAACCAAAAATCAAAAATGAAAAATGCCAGACCGCTAAATAATGGACCCTGAAGACCCTGAATAATAATCAAACTTTGACTCTCGAGCAACCCTGTATAAAGTCTCCTTCGAAACCGTGCCGCATCCGCGATCCTAAGGTCAACAGGCAACTCATTGTATGATTTGTATATATGGTAGGAGAATGAACGTTTAAACATTGAAGTTCTGTGATACGGGGGGTAAATATCGTATCTTCCTCTGGTATCACGACTCCTTACCAAAGAATTGAAACGAATTTTATTAAATAAATACTCAGGAATTTCAGAGTTAATTAATTTTTTATAAAATAACAGAGTGTGAAGCTGTCTTCTATTACCCATTGACAACCACCCCGCCTCAGTTAGTTTATAAGTTATGGAATCGTATTTACGAATATTAACAAACTATATAATAATATTTTAGTTCATATTTCACAAAAGCTTTACCGTCATTTGAAAAATGTAAACATAACAACAAATTTGGAGATAAAATGAGTAATTGAGTACACTACATAACACCGTCCGACATTATTAAAGATTTATTAACATTAGTCCCTTGAAAACAATAAAATTGATGTGATTATGATGGCAGGTGAAAGAAAAATCACTCAATCTGACATGTTTAGATGGCGATAATCTTTGAAAATTGTGATAATGCCTCTACATTCAATTGCTCTTGTTAAAATCAATAATTTTGTTTAAAAGAAATTCGCTATTTAATTTCCTAGCTGTACATGTTTATATTATTTCATAAATATTATCATATTTTTGGAGATTATGGATGAAATACTCGTTCATAAATTGCTGTTATATCATTATCTTTTTCCAATAAATAATAGCGTATTCCTAAGACAGTTAGGGGTTCCTCGAGTCACAAGTGGTCCTTGTGGTTTACTGGTAAGATGATGAACTGCATTCGTAAGGAAGAAAAAGTGCACAAGAAATATAAGCGTGACGGATCGATGTATTTTAGGTGAATATAGGCGTTATAGGGCACTATCGAAACAACTTATTGCTGAAGCTTCTAAGTCGTACTTTACGTCGGTTGAACAATCTTTAAATTCTGATCCCTGGCCTTATGTTGAGAGATGGCTTGAAGCTTAGTATTCAACAAAGCATCGTCGAATTAGTAACTACTTTCGCTCCTGATCCTGTAAGCGCGGATTTTGATCAGTTCCTTCACAACTTGCAGTTATCTATTGAGTCTTTCACATTAGAGGAGGTGAAGGATGCGTTGAGGAATTCCGTCACTGCTGGTGTTGACGGGATTCCAAATTTCTTGTTGAGGGACTGTGCTTCGTGTGGCTGGTGTAGCCACAATATTTTTGTTAATAATATTTTTTTGTAATTTTACGCTGTTATGTAAAAACGACGTACTACTTCTTCCATGTCTTATGTCTGCTCAATTTTGAAGAGAGGGAACGCAGCGGAAATTGTGAACTGTAGACCGATTTCGTTGTTATGCTGCTTTTCCAAGACATTTGAATGTGTTCTCTTCAAGCATGTTTCACTCCACTTCAAAAACTATATAAGCCTCCTTCAACATGACTATGTTTGCAGACGATCAACCATCACTAACCAGTCTTGTGGATTTAAGCATTGCATCCGAGACATCATAGATATCCAGGTGGACACCGTATATTTGGAATTTCAAAAGGCGTTCGATAAGCTGGATCATTTCAGCTTGTTAAAAAAAGTTAAGTAACCTTGGATTTAGTGCGTCACTGCTATTGTTGATGAAGTCTTATTTGCTAGGTGGAGGCTTCACTTCTATGGGATTCTGTCCAACTTTGAGAGTTCCACAAGGCTCTAACCTCGGGCCGTTACTGTTCCTAGCGTTCATCAATGATATAACTGATGATATAACTATAAATAATTGGATTGCGAAAAACTATGGACCTAGTTTCGGAGATAAAAAACTTTTTGGTCCGCCCTATTGGCTGTAAGTTGTTGACATTGTTCAGTAGTTTTAAATGCAGCTCCTTGAGGCTATTTACACTAATACCATTGACTGCTGTCTTCAAATATCCTCAAAAATTTGGCCAGATAATCATGCAGGCCACAGTATAGGTCTACCTCTTCCTATCCATCTACGCTGAAATTCTTCAGAAACTGATTCGAACTGAGTTTTTGAAGAAGTTTGCAACATGGTATCCGTTGCAAAACATTTTTCTACTTTTAGATCTAGTATTAGTCCTAGAGATAATTCTAGTGTTAATGCTAGTAATGATGAATGAGTTCTAATTTTAGTTCAATTAAAATTAA
The DNA here is from genome assembly GCA_036711965.1 of Onthophagus sagittarius. Taxonomy (NCBI): domain Eukaryota; kingdom Metazoa; phylum Arthropoda; class Insecta; order Coleoptera; family Scarabaeidae; genus Onthophagus; species Onthophagus sagittarius. Next base: position 37,010,351 of record JASERS010000003.1, on the reverse strand, counting down.
AACCGGTGATGAAAGCCTTCGTATTTATATGAATACGAACACATCCAAGGCGCAACAAAAACACTATGATGAAGTGGAGTCCAGTTCTAACGACGATCCTGTAAGCACAACTCCTGTTCGTGTTTTTACAGAATCAGTTGAGCAACTAATTCGTGACCCCTAATAAGTTTAATATAGGTAAAGTTTTCAAGGAATATGAAGCGTCTGAGCAGACTGTTGAAGATCTCTACCACATGCCCTCACCTTTTCGGAATGATTCAAGCTCTAGTCCCATTCTATCAACTTCACATGCAATCGTAAAGAACCACGATTGCATGAGTGGATCAAAAAAGGAAAAGTTTCGGAGAGCAGTCAGAAATATTATCTAGCACATTTGCACATTGAGCACAATTGTTTAAGGAAAAGCTGGAGCAGACTGGGATGAGAAAGCTAAAAAGGAGACAGGAAAGAAATGCAAAGTGTTTCTTCACAATAAGCGTGCTCAAACCAAGAAAAGAAAGCTTGAAACTAGCGCTGTTGAAAAATAGTTTGACCTGTAATAAATTTTTAGTTAAATGTAGAACTACCTGTCGTTGACTGCCTTTATTTGAACACAAAAATTAATGAAAACGGTAATTTTTTTAACAAAACCAACAGAGCAGATTGTTAAATTACTAGCAAATCAAAAAAAAGACCATTCATGCAAAAACGGCTGAATAAAGCCAACTTTTTTGGGCGTATGTCTGGACAATCGAATCACAATCGAAAAAGGTGGTAAAGAACCATGCTTTTAAAAGATTAATCTTTGTGATAAACCATATTTCCGACACCGTTCGTTTGCGCACTATTGTTTATTAAGACTTCTTTTAATTATTCTGGACTATGCTATTACTTCTTTAAATACATTATATTATTTTTTTAAAACTTGGTAAGAATGGATATCATAAATATCAAGAACCATTTTCGACAAAAACATCTTTGAGGATACCAAATATTCACTAATTCAAAAATTACTTGAACCAGTTAAAATGTCAGTAGTTAGTGACTTATTTCATATAATAGGTTCTTTATTTTGATCGCTGATATTTTTTTATTACAAGCTCAGAAGATACTTATAGATAGAAACTAAAATAGACCATATACGACTTAATACATTTGTCCATTTTATAGATAAATTTGTCATTGCATTTTTTAAAATTTTTGCTAATTATTAAATACTGAGTGCAGTTGTTACCCTTAACTAAGGGAGTAAACCAATTGACTGGTTTGTTGGAACTAATGGACGACTGTTGAAAATGAATGTTTAAATTTTATTTATCCACAAAAAATTAGAAGAAATTTTAATTAAGGTCAGTTATATTACCAGGAAATTGGCGATGTTCTACCGAAGACTGATCCACAAAGATTTGCAATAAATGAAAATAAAAGACAAATTGTTAACTTTTCTAGAAGCAAATCTTTTGGAAGCCTTCTGGAAGTAGGTCAAGTTTTCGGAAAGCATTTCAAGTCTGTTAAAAGCAGTTCAAATCTTCTAGAAGCAATATCATGTCTTCTGAAAGCATTTCAAGCCTTCTGGAAGCTGTATCAAGTCTTGTGGAAGCATATTTAGACTGTGGAAGCATATCAAGTCTATTAGAAGCAGTATCAATCATCGAAGAAACGAAAGGTGAAGTTTAGTAATGTTCTTAAGCAGGAACGGTGCAAGACCTATGTTTTTATCAATCTACACGTAAAAAGGTTCCAAGACAGATGATTATAAAGAAAAATATAAAAACAGCGTTATATTGTCAAACGAGTGTTAGTTAATCTAAATAATTAATTAAAATTAATAAAAAATCCATAAAAATATAAATAAATAAATTAATTAATTAAACTTTTTGAATTCTTTTGAGAAGTACTGTCATTACAACCAGCATTAGATACAAAACTAGAAACATTCGGGTTTGTCTGCACATTTGAAAACAGTTTTTGGTGCATTAGAACCATTTTGATCAATATATTTCATAATAAAAATGTTTATATTTTCTGGAAAATGACCCATTTAGTATTTATAATTATTTCGCGTATATTAAACAACCTGAAGATGTATCTAACCAATTAGTACTATTTTAACACATCCTAACAATATTTTTCTAGTTTTAAGTGTCGTTGATATACGTTGATTAAGTATCCCACGGATATTTGTAATACATTAGAACCTGTTTGGTCACTATATCCCATCACTATATCTCATTAAAATTTTTCATTTATTATACGCCACTATTGGTATTTGAAGTTCTTTCAAATACCAAGCCAACTCTTTGAACTTTATGTTACTTTGGAACTAATTGAGTTCGTTTAAACTCTGTTTACATCTTAATCCAAACTGAATACTTCCATTTTTGTGGAAACAAACACATGTTCTTGCATTCTGCTTGAAACACTAGAAATATTTAAACCTGATCAACTTGGCATTTGGAACCATAAAGACGGGTTTGAGAATAAAAATCTCAAATATTAAGCTTTTTATGGAACTTTGCATTTAAATTCACTAAATGGCTGGAAAGACCAAACGACTTTGGTGCTAATTAAGTTCGTTTGAATTCTGGTTGCATCTTAACGGGAACGAAATACTTTGATTTTTGTAAATTTTTTAACGTAATTTTTGAAACCAATATAAAAATGTTGCATCCTGCTTAAAATGGAAGAAAAACTTAAACTCAATGAACTTAGAATGTTAGAGCATAAAATCAGATTCGGGTTGAAATCCGAGCTTCTCAGAAGTGTCCGACGTCTTCGAAGCCGGCTGTGATCAGTTTTAAACTTGCCTTGCATTTTAATTGCAATCCAAACATTAGGATTTTTATGAAACTTTATACATATAGCGTCGCATCTTGATTGAAACAGAAGGAAAATTTAATCTCTGCCGACTAGGAAGACGTCAGCCGCCTCTGAAAATTTCAAATTTTACCGACTTAGACAATGTGAGGAAAAAGGCCATCAACCAAATTATTCCCTTATTAGTTCGGCTGTAACGTAAAAGTAGACCTAAGATATTTAGCAATTCCAACTCAGACAATTGAATATAGAAAACGAGGAAGACTTGAAACAAATTTTTCAGAGACCACAGAGAGAGGGAAATAAGAATGGATTATGAATTATGTAACTAAAACAGAAATGAAAAATGTGACCTCTGTATAAAACGATAAATAATAGTATTAATAGAAAAGACGTGAAAGATTCATTGACAGTTTATGTGAAAATTCCTTACATTAACAAAGGTAGAAGTGGAATGACTATGGCTTGTATAAATTGAATAATCAGTTTGACATTGTTGTTTAATTGTTTTCCAAAAAACCATTACTTGTATGCGAGAATAAATTGATGATATTGTTTCTCTTTGTCCTCCTACAAGTGGAGAGTACAAAAGATGCAAAAAAACTATTTGTAATAATAGAAATAACAAAACCAAAATGCTTAAGTGATATAGAAACTTGTTCTAGCAGAAGATAAATGAGATACACCTTAGTTTAGCCAACGGTTCTAGCCGGTATGGTGTAGGCTAAACCTGGTTGTATTACACCTAGCTAATACTAGGTGTAATCGCACTTCGGCTTTTAGCTGTAACAGATACAAAAGAAAGAAGAAAATCCTTAATCCTTAATTATTATTGTTGTAATTAAAAATGCTGGTGCTGTATTTTAGACGAAGATGTAAATGAAACTCTTACAGAACATTTTACGGTACAAAACAAAAGCTGCATCAATTCACATAAAAGTCACATGTTTTCACCAGATGAATCAGATTATGTTCCTAACGATACGACAATGCGGAGTAAGTTGGACAAAACATCCTAAAGAAACTAAAAAACCTCGCAAGAGGAAAGACAAACGTAAACTAGAAGGCAAAGAAAATATTTCAATAAAGGGTGTTTTAGTACCAGTTACTGAAATGAAATCTGGCTGCAAGGAAACTTGTAGGTTAAAGTGCTTTACAGCTGCTGTTGAGGAGAGACTCTAAATTTTCAAAGCTTAAATAATAAAAATTTTATTGCATTTTCAAGCAATATCACATTGAAAATTTTTTCAATAACTCCGCATCCGCTAAACCCACATTCGTAAAAACACTACTTGATTTTTTGATCAGTTAGAATACTAGAAGTATCTACAATGGCTTTATGTTCTCACTTCGATGTAGGAGGAGCTGCATGCTTTCAAAGACTGAACAATTTGGTAACGTCATTTTCTTTCGAGAAAAACGTTATTCACATTATTTAAGGAACCAAAGTTTTACAATGAAAGCCAGGTGCATCCTACAATACACAGACACAGTTTTGGCAGGATCATCTCAATAATCTTTTTGGTTAGTCTGCGGTAATAATATTGATTAGAATTCGAAAACTTTTAAAAGAAAAAGTCTTTCACCTTTACTTTCAAATGTATAAATATTGAGAGTAATATGAAAAGTTGCAGCATTGATGCCTTTACAAGTTAATTATATCACATAGAATGCGGAGCGTGAATTTAAATCAAACCTGCTTGAAGTTTCTAGAAGAAAATAGTAATTAGAGTATTGTTCATATGTTTTTTAGCAGGAAACTTAAAAGTGATAAAATAATTAAATACACCCAACTTTTTTTTTACACGGTAAATACGTTCCTTAAAAAACCGTGCAAAAGAAAATCGTGTAAAAAAGTTATAATAAAATGTATATTACATATTTATAAAAAAAGCTATTTATTATTAAAAAAAAAATAGTGTACAGTCAAAATTCCAACGTAACAAATAAAAATGTAAACTAAAATTAAAAATAAAAATCAATTTCGCAAATCTTCATCGCTACTTGATAACAAACGTGCACGTTTATTACGGACTTTACTAAAAGTGTTATCATCAGCATCATCAGTAGATATGTCGGATATGTTTAGCACAACTGTCGAATTTAATTCAAATGAAGAATTTCGTTCGTTATTAACGGTCTGTGTTGCTTTTCTTGTAGTTGTGAAGTCGGTTATTACTTGCTGCTGTTTTTTTAGTGTCTCAATAAGCTTATATATTTCTTCATATCCAGCTACACATAACTTAAGACTACGTTGTAATTTCAATGCATGCTCCATGTCAGGATCATGAGTAAGAAAATGTTGTTCCACACTTGTAGCAAATTTCAAGCCATCGCGAATTAAATCAGCCCTTAATAGCTGAACTTCATCTTCTACCTTGTCATTATCGGTTTCTCTATTTTCACAAATTGTCATAAATTCGATCAAATCATCTTCATTCAAAGGGCTTCTCGCATCAATGCGTCAATATCAGCCGCTTGAATGTTGTTAAAACCGTTGCCACCAACTGTATTTGATAGAGTATAATTTTAGAACGCACCGCTGATTTTTCTGCTACAAAACTTTCACTTTTGACAATTGTTTAATGGCAATAGAAGCAAGTGTAATGCAATCCATAATCGTAAACTTTCTCCATACTTCCAAAACAGTCAAACTTGTTTCTTCCACTGAATCTAAAATATATTTAAACGTTTGCTTTATGTAGCAGATTTTAAATGTTGCTATAATGCCCTGATCGAATGACTAAATCCGAGAGGTAGTATTATGCGGTAAAAATAGCAATTAACCCAATTTGAATAACAAATTGACGAGCAACGAGCAAAAGTATTTTGAATTCCAAATCTTTCTCTTCCATATATTTCTGGACTTCAGGAACAAAGTAGTTGTTGAACCAATTTGTAAACAGATCAGCCGTCATCCATGCCTTTTTATTCGCTATGAAATGGACTGGAAGATGTTTAATGTTCTTACCTCTTAATGCTCGTGGCATAAGAGATTTGTTGATTAATAAAGGCTTTAACATTTTATCACCAGATGCGTTACGACATAGCAAGAACGTCACTCCATCTTTGGCCGCTTTAAAACGATCAGCTTTCGGGCATTTTCTTCCAAAACATTCCCGTTTCGTCGGCATTAAATATTTGTTCTGGAGTATAACCGCCCTCTTCAACGATTTTTGCTAGTTTACCCCGAAAGATTTTTGCAGCATTTTTGTCTGCTGATGCCACTTCTCCCTTTATTTTTACATTGTGAAATCCGTGTCTTTTTATTAAACCTGTCAGCCATCCCTCACTTGCATTAAATGCCAGTTTCTTCGTTGCTTGAAGACTTATTGATGGTTCCAATTCCTGAAGTCGGTTATATATTCTAAGTGCTTTTTCTTTTATATGTGTCCCATCAATAGGTATTTGGTTATTTTTGACTGTAAAGCTTCTTTTCAAATTACGAATTGTCGAATGGAATTCTCATTTTTTTCTAATTGTTCTTATAGTCGCTTCGTTTAAACCAAAAACTTTGCCAACAGATGTAGGACCTTCGCCTTTCTTTAGGCAATCTAAAATTTTTATTTTAGTTTCTAAGGAAATTGCTTGTCTCTTCGAAAGTTGTTGTTTAGGCATATTATTAAACAATAAGGATGCTATAAAAGCAATCCAAAATAATTTTGCTTATAGAATTTTTCTAAAGCGATAATCTAATAGAATATTACCTGTTTTAGTAGCAAAGAATTATCATCATTACAAATAATACACTGGAAATTTCACCATCGAATTAAAAAAACTTTAATTGAAACATCCACTTTTAGAACTTTACCGAAATTATTTATTACGTCTCACAGACTGACCACTCTTAACACAAAATAAATACTGAATAACGGCATCATGTGTTTAAGTTGAAGCACAATGAGATAAAGAAAAACAGTGATCATAAAATTCTGGTGTTCCCTATAGTAGACCAAGATATAAACATGTGGTCATAAACCGACCGACTTCTGACCGCGGTATTCCCCCATTGTATTTTGCTACTATATACATACGTTTCTGAAAGACGCTATCAAAATTAGAATTAAGAATTTTTTTGTGATTCGTGTTATAACAAAAAATTCGTGTAAAAAAATTTATTGGTGAACCGTGTTATCTTAAAATCGTGTTAAAAAAGACCGTGTAAAAAAATTGTTGCGTGTTACATACAAAGGAATCCTAATGATACCGGCTCATCCACCAATTTTTAAATACTTCAATCTGTTTTGTTCAAAAAATCATTTTACTTAAAAATGTTATTAAAATAGTAAACAAATTAAATAAAAAGTAAATGAAACGATCGAAAATTCTTAACCTCCTCAAATCATGTGTTTTCATACGTGACCCAAAACACAAATAGCAAAACCCTCTCGTAGTAAGGGCTGTAGTAAAGCGTAGGCGTCGTTGACGTTGCGTGGGCGTACGCCCCCTCGTACTACGATCAGGTGAGCGCCACCAAACCGAAACCAACAACCACCCTCTGTTCCCTCGTCTGTGTTTCCTTTCTGTTCCTTTCCCTTCTCCCCCCATTTTTGAGTCGCGCTCTTTCTCATCGTACAGTCTCGTGGTCGTCGTCGTCTGCTACTGGAATTTTCCTCCCTCGACCCTTACCCCCCTTTTGTCAGACCGTCGGTTCCCGATCGATTTTCCTCTACCCTACCACGCCCCCTTCGCCTGCCACCAGGGTCGTTACCTCATCGCAGCTCGGATGATTATATAATTTTTCATGCTGCGCGGTTCTCAAATTCCAAACTCGCCCACAATTTACAAATAGGATAGTTACGCTGTACGCAAGAAATTTGATGTTGTGCTTTTACGTTGTTACTGTAATCACTACGGCTCATTTACGTTAAAACATCATCTGATCGGTCAACCGGGGATTATTTCCACGATTGTTACCGCTATACAGCTTTTGAAGGCACATTCAACAGGTTTATTAACTTGATGGGGGTGGTTTGTTTATTCCAGAGGTATTTTTTAATAAGGCTTTTATTATAAAATTTAAAAGCACAATTCGATCTAACTTTAAGTAAAATAAAACTTTTATTATTCAAAGAAAGCTTTTTAATTGAAAGCGGTGAAGAGTTTAAAATCTTATTTGAAAAGTTTATTCAATAAAACCCTAAGAGTATTTGATGTTTATTTTCATACATTTATCTATGTTAGTGTTATTAAATAACTATTTTGCATTGAAAATTGAAAAAAAGAAGTCATTATAAATAAGTTAATTAACATAAATTTGTTTTTTTAATTTAAATTAACTTAAAAGAGAGAAGCTAACCAAAACATAAAAACGACAAAAAACTAATCTCTCTTTAAATTAATCAAACATCATTTCGTTTGTTTGTTGATCCCTCCACGGCCACTCTCTTACAACCCCCGACCTTGACCCTGCTCAATAAACCCCTACAGGACATCGACTAGCAGGTATAACATCAAGGATAAATCAACACCTTTTAAATTTTCATTTTATTTTTTTAATATACATTAATAATAAGAAATTTAAAATAAAATAAAAAGAGGAATAATTTTGATTAAAATTAATAAAGTTTTTCTTACCTTTACCTAAACCACAACTCTTCGTACCACTTATAAGTAGAACCAAAGAAGTAGCAGCTACTACAACCAAAACCAAAACTGCCCCCAATAATACCTTTTCCCTATACGGTTTCGTTTTCATCGGAAAAACTCTCGTCTTCGTTGTACCGCCGGAAGTTACCTGGACGATTGTTGTACGACGTGATCCGCTGTTGTTGGTGAGAAGGTGACGGTCGACGACGGTTTCCGGCGGCTCGGTGACGCCGACGTCCGAACTTTTTAGGTACCCGTTGTTCATATCAGGACATGTCCATTTTTGGTCGGTCATCTTCGAAACCCTTTTCTTTATTACTTATTTGGGATAGAAACGTTTTTCCGACGACGGTTTACGACTTTGAAACGAAAAAAAGGGGGTTATAAGGAAGGGGCGGTCTCGACGGGACGCCGCGTCCTCTCCTACTGACGGCGCGTCGCGACGGAACCTATTGTAGAAGTCGTGATCAGGTGCTCTGAACCAGGAACCACCTGTAGCTAAGGGAGCTTTTCCGATGGCCGAATATTCACGAAGTTACACGATTTTCAGCTAAATATATTGAAAATAGAAGAAAATGAGGAAAGAAATTGTTACAGTGAAATCTCGAACTAAAATTTGATAAAAATATACAATGATATAATGCTGAATGATAATTAAAACTGGAACTAATACTAGCATTGGAACTACACTAGCATTGGAACTACACTAGCACTGGAACACTACAGATAGAACCAGAAATATTCAGGTTTAATAATAATAATATTTTACTTTAATTTTATTGTACCCATATAAAAAATAACACATACATGTAGGAAAGATTCGAGAAGATTCGAAACCGTTCCAATGCACTCGGTCAAGGGCTAAAATCGATTAATAGAGGAAAGAAGACGGAGAAGTATAGACAGTTGTTGCGAGCAGTTCAGAGTAGAGATGTGCGCGTGAGTGACTTTTTTGCTCACTCACGATCGAGACTAACGCGGGTCACGCACGTCACTTACGTGAATATTATACTCACGTGAATGTCTCGCTCGATCCCCGTAATTGCTCTAAATTCTGTTTCTAAATACGTCCAGTTTTCGAGATATACCCATATGATGAATGTGGAAAATCGTAAATTAAAAAACATAGTAACGGTTCATGTTCCGTATATTTGTTATTTTCCATAGTGTACTTTTGTAGCTATATGGACATGAAAGTGGAGATCTGGACGAACATTTTGAGGTATTGATGGCATAAATCGGACTCTCCGTTATTTCGCTACAGCCTAAAACAACTTAACAAAATCAAATTCTTTTATGTTTTACCCACTTTTAATCGCACCATAATGAAAAATAATTATATATGAATAAAAAAGTTAACTATTCTATCCTATAGAACATTTAATTCCCTAAATTTCGAAGCATCATGGTCGAATGCATATTACCAGAGATATCGTTAATTTACGACAATTGTGCGAAACTCCATTTATTTATTGCCATTTTCAATATATTCTTGAAATATTATTAGGAACAATTTTTTTTTTAATAAAGATATATTTTAACTATTCCAGGCGCTAAGTATAAACATTAAATTCACTAAAATCAATATAATTTTACCTGTTCTAAATGTTGAACATTAAGCATAATTGGTCATAAGGATTTGATTTTGGCGGAGTTCCACTATGTGCACTCTCATATTTGGCTGATCTTATAAACGAGACTTTTCTTTGTCTTTTTATTTGTATCGTCTAGGTTTATATTACAAATTATATTACAGAACTTTTATGGAATTAAATATTATATTTAATATATACTACTTTACTTATTGTTAGTATAGTGCGGGATATGATCACTTTTCTACAATTTTTTGTATGTCTTGGGTCGATTTCTCTAATAACACTCCCGAGATAATTACCCATCATCCCTGCATTCCAGTAACATTGATAACATATTTCCAATGTCTTTTTCGTAACTTTCTGGTCCAAGATTGCATGGAAAGAAATGTAAGTGCAAATGGAGAAAATGGATTTTGAACGACATGTTTGCATTTATGGCATGGTAATTATGCAATAAGATAGAAATTATTAATTATTAATTCTCATCTTTATGGTTTCCTAAAAATCCATGGACGGTTTGTTTGAAGGTAATTCACGCCTTGCTTCTTTTGTTGTCAATGTTGACATTAATTTGTTGTCATTTATTAATTTTCCTATTTGATGGCCAACAATATGTCTTCTTTTAGTTGAGCGTACGATATTTGTGGAAAGAGCTGGGTGAGATATGTAAATACTGGGCCTTATGGATTCAACGTCTTCACAAAGTTTTTCATCAAATCTAGTTTGATGTGTAGTGGAGGCAATATGACAGATGCTGGTCTCACCAGAGGTTTATTTAAGACATTGAAAGCACCAGCATCATAATGTTCTCTAGAAGGCCAGTCTTTGCGCTCATAATGATGCTCTCGCTCAACTATTCTTCAAACAAAGAAAACAGCAATATTTTGTAAAATCGCCTTGTAAGCCTGTAACCACCGCAATTACCTGAAAATCATAGACAGTCAATACTTAAAAAGTAGAAGTTAATATATTGTTTATTGGGGCAATTACTTTTAAATCTATAGAAACTTTCCATTCAAGTGAATTCTAATTCCATACTGAATTAGAGTCAAATATTGATTTCAATGAATTTAATGTTACAATCAAAATGGCAAAAAAGTGCAATTTTGCACGATTGTCGTAAATTGACGATAATTGACTCTGGTAAAATACATTCGATCATGATATCCAATACTTCGAAATCTAGAGAATTAAATGTTCTAGAAGTTAGCTATTCTAGATATAATAGCTAACTTTTTTGTTCATATATAATTATTTTTCGTTACGGTACGATTAAGGGCAAAAAAATGGAAAAAATCTCAAAAAATTTGATTTTGTTGAGTTATTTGAAGCAAAATAACGCAGAGTCCGATTTATGCCATAAATACCTCAAAATGTTCGTCTGAATCTCCACTTTCATGTCCATATAGCTACAGAAATACACTATGCCAAATAACAAATATACTGAACATGAACCGTTACTGTGTTTTTTAATTTACGATTTTCCACATTTTTGGGTATATCTCGAAAACGGGAAGTGATGGCGAAAAACTGAAGAAAGTTTCAGAATCAGCACAACAGTCTACGTTATAAAAAATTAGTTCACAGTCTAGTAATTCACAGTCTTTGAGATTTTTCTTGTAAACTAGCGTTATCTGAAGGGATGGTTAGACCACCAAGTGACAATCCCTCCAACCATGAAGGCACACAATATGTGTGATCACATTTCCTCTTATGAGAATAATCTCCTAATTTAAGATAAGCTAATTTAACTCCTTTTTGCAATAAAACCTCCTAAATAAGAAAGGCCGTCTTTTTCAGACTGGATCGTTGTATTATTATCAGTATTCATATTAGTTTCATTTGCAATATTATCATATGACGCAAAAATAATAAAATTTAAAAATATTGAAATATACGATAACACAACCTCTCCTTCTCGGTTTCCACGATGCCGGACCAACTTAGTGAAGACGGATGGATTCGTTATAAAAAAGGGCGCCACACCATTAAATCGTAGAATTACATACAAAACAACAAAAAAAACCTAAAAGGTGAAGTGGACTAAATAATGTCTTTAGTAAGAAAAGAATAAATAATAGAAATATATGAAAAAACAGTGACAAAAATAATAATAATCGTTATAGTGTGATATTAAAAAAAAATATTGGCGAAAAAAAAAACAAAAATTTTCTATAAATTAAGAAAATCAAAAGGTAGGTGGAAATGTTCAATTAAATAGGTATTTTAAATAAACTATATAAAAGATAAGTATTCAAAAAAATGAACTTAAAACTTGTTATGTAGATAAACAGAAAAAAAATTAATTATGAAATATACAGGTTGTTAATGAACGACATGTACATATTTCAGGGGGCGGTAGTACTTGATAAAATAGGAAAAAAATGCTAATACATAATATGTGGTCAAAAATGCGTTATGTGTTCATTACAGAGTGGTAAAGTTTCAATTTATTTTTCTAATTTTGCGTTTTTCTCCGGTGTTTTTTTGAATAATTATTTCAAATTTGGTATACACCTCATGTTTGTGAATCCCTACAATAAAATGACAAAATGAGACATCCATTGTGTGGTTTTAAATATGTGGTTTTAACAAGGCAATTACTGCATTTGGCAATACGTTATGACAATGGATGTCCCATTTTGTCATTTTATTGTAGGGATTCACAAACATGAGGTGTATACCAAATTTGAAATAATTATTCAAAAGAACACCGGAGATAACCGTAAAATTAAAAAAAATATTCTAACTTTACTACTCCGTAGTGACCACATGATGCATTTTTGACCAAATGTTTATTGACATTTTTTTCCTATTTTATCGAGTACTACCGCCCCCTAAAATATGTACATGTCCACACCCTGTATAATGAAATTATAATGTACATAATAATTAAATATAAGTAAAATAAAATTGTAATTTGTATTTTTTTTTATTGTTCAAGATCCTTTTTTTAATGGTTGAAGACCAAAAGCAAAAGGAATGGCAACATGTTATCACTCATCCTAACATTGTACATTATCTTAAAGATGGAGGTAAGTATGCCATCCTTTACTTCGATTAAAGGTTGCTTATAAAATAAATTGTTCGTTGAATTGCAGGTTGTAGAGAACTTATGCTAATATTAAATCTATACATGATAGGAAGCATCATACATTGTTTTTTTATACGATACGAGAGAACAATTAAACAAATCATCATTTCGCAAAATTTTGTTATAACTGTTCCATAAGCGCAGGGTGGGCGAATTAGTAAACGGATTAGACACTGAGGAGCACTGTAATTAAAATAAATTACGGATAAAAGGTAGATCAAATATGTGGCCGAGACACTTCACAAAAAGACGTTGGATCAGCTCTAAACAGTTGATATAAATCTGGTACATTGGATTCCAAACCACCGAGCAGAAAGGACACTATTAACATAAGAAGAGATTTTATGGCATTAAGATTAGAAAAGACATACGTAGTTCTAAGAATAAACCCTAATTGTCTCATAGCTTTCAGAAAAATATACTCAATGTGATCTGAAAATAATAGTTTTGTATCTAGAATCACAAGATAATTGATAGAAGTAACACATTTAATAGATTCAATACCAAGTAGATATGAAAAATCAATGTTCAATCTTTTCCTACTAAAAGAAATTTTAGAGTATTTTTTATAATTAAGAATAAGTTTCCTTTTGGAGCAATAACTGCCAAATGGACGTAAAGAAGTAAAAATTTTACCATCATCCACATATAATAAGAACCTGGAATGATTAAAACAAGATCTAATGTCGTTAATGTAAACTAAAAACAATAACGGACCGAGGTGGCTCCCCTGGGGTACTCCAGATGTAACAGCTCGGGCTTTCGAGACACAGTCAAGTAAACGAACTTCCTGACTTCTATTTGAAATATGTGGTTTTAACAAGGCAATTACTGCATTTGGCAATATGTTATGATCAATTTTATCAAAAGCTTGTTGAAGTCCATATATTTGGCAATTATCATTTACCGAATTTTGAATAAAATTAAAATAAGTAATTAAATTAGATTCAACAGATTTATCAGGCAAAAAACTAAATTGCTCATTTATAAAAATAGGTTTTATCAAAAAATAAATGTATTTATAAATAAGTTTTTCAAAAATTTTAGGAAATAAGAATAAATTAGAAATAGGGTGATAATTACACTAGTTTACAAATTTTAAACAAAATTTTCCTCAAAGTCTGCGTTTTTTTTATAACATATAATATTGTGCTGATTCTGAAATTGTCTTTAATTTTTCTCCATCACGTGCAGTTTTCGAGATATATCCAAAAATGTGGAAAATCGTAAATTAACATTTAGAACAGATAAAATATTATTGATTTTAGTGTATTTAATATTTATACTTATTGCCTGAAATAGTTAAAATACATTTCTATTTAAAAAAATTCGATTAACGAATTAAAAAAAAATTCGAAAAACGAAATTTAAAATTCGAAAAATGATTGTCGTAAATTAACGATATCTCTGGTAATATACATTCAACCATAATGTTCAATGCTTCAAAATTTGGAGAATTAAATGTTCTAGAGGATAGAATAGCAAACTTTTTTTTTCATATACAATTCTTTTTCATTACGGTGCGATTAAGTAAAAAGAAAATGAGAAAAATACCAAAAAATTTGATTTTGTTGAGTTGTTTTAGGCTGTAGCAAAATAACGGAGGTTCGATTTATACCGTCAATACCTCACCAATGTTCGTCTGGATGTCCACTTTCTGTCTATAGACAGAAGTACACTATGCAAAATAACAAATATACTGAACATCAACCGTTACTGTGTTTCTTAATTTACTACTTTCCACATTTTTGGGTATATCTCGAAAACTGGACGTGGTGGCGAAAAACTAAAGACAGTTTCAGAATCAGCACAACAGTTAGTTACTTACCACAGTCTTTTTTGTAAACTAGTGTTATTGATCAAATGTTTGTTACTAGACTTAAAAATATGAATAAATAAAGCTTTCTTCCAAAATGTTGGAAAAACAGTTTCAACAATAGAGCGCGAAAAGATCTCAAAAACAGGGCAAGCTAGTTCGTCGGTACAAGCATTCAATAAAATACCCGGTAAACCATCTGGTCCAGGAGCCAAATTCACATTAACAGCCTTCAGCAACTCTTTAACATCACTTTCATTAAACCAACACAAAAGAATCATCATCGGAAACTGAATAAACAGGGTCATCCAATGAACCATCCATAAAAACCTCACAGAAAAATGTAGAAAACATTTCAACAATGTCCGAGGCATTGGAAATGGAAGTTTCACCACACGTTATGGGTACTGGTATTCTACCACCACTACCCTTTTTATTGTGAATATAGGACCACAATTGTTTCAGATTATTAATAATCCTGTATATTATTCAGATAGTTTTGATAGTCAGCTTTAATAAGACTCTTAGATCGTTTACGCATTACCTTTTCCATTTTTTATGTAATTTGAATTTCTCTAATAATCCTAATGGTTGAGGGGGCATACCAATGAGGAAAACGTTAACAGTTTCCCATCGCTCTGTGAGGGACATGGTGCCTAATCATTAAAGTCAGTTGTGAGTAAAATACCTCCACGGCTTGATTAATATTAATATTAGAAAAAGCATAATCCCAATCAAATGAACGAATGTCTTCTTTAAGAGAAGCATAGCTCGCCTTATTGAAAAAAAACCTTTCAGATTGACCATCAAACTTCAGATTCGAGTTGAGCTCAAACCAGAATTCTAATGCTGAATGATGGTCATCAAGATTAACCAACGAATCCATACAATTTTGGACGCCAAGCTCAGCAGAGCGATTACAAAGAATCAGATCTAATGTACGACCGTTTGTATTACAAATAGTATTAAATTGCGAACAATTACAATATGAGAATGTGCCCAAAAAGTCTGAAGAATCACCAGAGGGAAACAGCACACCAGCAGAAGAAGTGTTGCAAGCTAAACCAGGTAAATTAAAGATGACGCCATTTGGATTTCGTTCATAAATACTCTGAAGCTGGAGAAGGAAGCTATCAATTGCCGCACTATCGTACGGAGGTGGATAAACACACCACAGATTATAATGAACATGAATAATAAAAAAATAAATTATCGGATTATAATTGACACACTCTCTCTCCATGGTCCTTTCGGCCTTTGATACTTCACCCTATTCATCGATTCACCTGTCTGATTTCTTCATAACTAATAAGACCTCTTTTCTATAATTTGCGTTATCAGGCGTCTATGGGATGTCACGTTTTAATCAGTGTTAACCTCCTATTCCAGCCATCACCAGTTATCTAATCAATAATATACTATAATACTAATAGTATTATTACCTCAATTTTCCTGAAGATAAGTGTTGTAAACTAAATATAGCAGAGCCTCGATAATCCGAACTAATTGGGACCGATAGTGGTTCGGATCATAAAATGTTACTATAGCTAAAAATAGCCGTATTGAATAGAAGAAATAAAACACGTACATATTAGAACTTAAAAGAGTATAATTTTGCGAACTCAAAACAATTATTGTAAACATAAACAATATGAACAACAAAATGAATTATGTTTATTATCTTTAAGGGCCCGTAGATACATATGTCAGGTTCGGTTAAAATATATACAACCCTTTTTTTCGCAGCAAGATCCCGGATTCGTTTTAGTAACAGCAATTGTGCAGAATTAGACTCGGGCTGTTTTTCGAATCATTTCATGGCAGTTTCCATTGAGTGAAATGTTTCTGAATGTGAAGGGGTAGAATTATCATCAACGTCGTCATCATCGCTGCTATCTTCGACATTAGCATTATTGTTCTTGTTGCCTAGTACCACGTTAACAATCTCATCATCTTCATAAATTTGAAATCCTTGTAAATTATCGTCAGTTTCGAGCCATTCATTCACATTTTGTTCGTCGCACTTTTCGAATCCGGGTATTCTTTGAAAAGTGGTTACAATGTCAGTTGTTATATTATCCATCTGGACACTGTCGTTTTCTTCGTCAGTTTCTTCGCACAGTTTATTCCAGCCATTTTTTAAATTAGCTGTTGTTAAATTGGTCCACGAGTCCGCCAACATATAACAACAGTCTTTTAAAGTTAACTGTTTCGAAAAAGCGATCACACTGTCTTCGTCCTGGTCGTTAATAAGCAAGCGTCGCAATAATTGCTTTCGGTATAATTTTTTTAATTTGGCTATGATTTCCTGGTCCATGGGCTGTAAAACAGACGTCACATTTGGTGGAAAAAACATCACCTTAAAATCCTTATCAATTGTGTTTAAACGGTCTGATCCAGGGTGATTCGGCTCATTGTCAATAAGCAACAATACTTCTCCAACTTTGCCCTCTCTCTTTCTGCATTTTTTTACCTCGGGTATAAAAATCTTAGAAAACCATTCCAAGAAAATTTCGGATTCCATCCAAGCATTTTCTTATCCTCTATATGTGACAGGAATACCTGTGACATTTATGAAGCAACGCGGATTCTTGCTTTTGCCTATCACCAGCAAGGGAAGTGAATGCATGCCACTTGCGTTTGAACAGACCATGGCAGTAATTCTGTCTTTACTTACTTTATATCCAGGAGCTGTTTTTTCTCGACGAGATGCGAGAAATTTGGTTGGTAACGCACGTCAATAATGCCTGTTTCATCTGCGTTATAAATATCATCCCATGAATATTTTTGTGTCCTTACAATCTCGTTAAATTTCATTTTAAATGCTTCTGATGCAGCACTGTCACCAGATGAAATTTCTCCTTCAATTTGAAGCTCCGTAATTCGGTGGCAAAGTGTTTCAAAATTTGCAAGCCCTCCGCTACTTGCCTTGAAATCGGAGGTCACTTTTAACTTGTAATAATTCGAAAATTATTTAACGGTTTTAAGAAATAACTAGTCGAACTAGAAATTCTTAGAGTGCAACCTTTCGTTATTTTAGAAACTAGAAATCACGTCTCAAGTTAACGACGTCCGGTATAGAGACCAGACTTCGTGTTAATTTTTGTTAAAAATTATGTATCCGCAGTTTGATGGGGGAGATGCGAATCGACACGAAGAAGTCGTTAAAACTTGGACGTTAGATCATGTAAAGATTTGATGTTTTCCACTGTTTGGAAATTACGTGACGATTTTTGGGATTAGTTAGTGGCGGATGTTATCTTCTGGTCTTGTGGGCGAGGAATTCTTCCCTTCCACAAATTCCCTCATTGGCTTAGAAAATTATTGTAAAACATCCGCCCCGTATTTTGGATTAGCCGCAGGTGTCGGGGATGTCCAGACGTTCGGGAACGCCTAATGAAGGTTTTGCACCCCTCCAAGACCCGAGGTTACTTAAGGCCTTGCACACGTCATAATTAAAAAAGGGAATTCTGAACTTAGTTTCAATTCAACTTCGAAAGCTATCTTCTTAAAAAGATTTCGAACCAATACTCAACCAGCGCTCTGTTAGACCGAAACTTAGATTCGCTTTAACGCCAATTCTAAGTCCCGTCGAAATCGAGAACTTTGACTCAGCTTCAAGGGCAACTTTCTTCTGATTCGGGCGTCCGCGTCGTGTCGGAAACCGTATTCATTTGAGGATTTGGTGTGTTTGTGTCGAAGAAGCCTTTCCGGATTATCCCGAGAAGATTCCAACAGGATCCAGGTTGCGACCCATCACCAAGACCACCAGATCGGAATACACGTCTGGGGCAAGTCTGTTTGCCAGTTCTCCCTATCATTTATCGGTCAACGAGAGTTCGCTGTAGGGTTAGGTTCAGACCGGTCATTTTCATTCCTAATTTTGTTTTGTCCCCTTAAGTAACGTCGGGAATCACGTAGGTAGTTTTTAAGATTAACTTTGTATCTTATTTTACTTTTGTTTTATCGTTATTTTTGTAAATATAGATTAAGTGTGGTTAGAACACTTGTCGTTTTATTTCACATTTCCTGAGAGCCTTAGTGCAAGAACCCACGGTTCTGAAATAGTGACCGCGCGCTTGCCATTTAATCTTGTTTGAATAGATAAGATCAGGTAGGAGTCCTTCAGACTAAGAATTAGGTAACGCGAAATACTGTTTCTGGTGGCAGCGGTAATTACCAGAGGTAAAAGTCGTTTCAGTGACGGCCTCACCACAAACTTTTCATTTAATAGTAGAGCCTTTTCACATAGGATTGGACCAGAAACAGGTTCGCCCAAACTACGTTTTTGAGTAAACCGTAAATAGACAGCGTCATCCAATTTTATATGTTGTGCAGTTTTTAAGGTTTTTCTATTTGTCGGTCCGTCATCCGAGTCCACTTTGGTAATATAATTTTGCATAGATTGCCGTTTATTTTTAATATTGGTTATTGTTGCCTTTTCCACACCATAAATCTTGGCCAGACTTGATTCAGATATTCCCTTTTCCACACTATTTAAAATTTCCATTTTTAATTGCATTGATAATGACGAATGTTTTCGTTTTCTTGTTTCAGTCATATTGATTATGACAATATAAATTAAGTGAATGCACTAACAATAAGTTGCGTTTCGCTAATAAGAAACAGTTTGGGTACTTTAACAACCCGAATTTAATGTCCCACTTGGGGTAATCCGCTTAATTTTTGTTACAATGACTTCTACTATTTGGTTAGCGAATAGTTAAATTATTGATTCTGTGTTTATGATAGTCGTCAACAGAGGTCATAATTATTGAACAAATATATGTAGTTATTGTTTTTTTATTCCAAATACAAATTTTTCTTATTATGGTTTTATGTAAAAAAAAAATATAAAATTTCATTAAAATTTTAGTGAAATTTTTATTTTTTTCTTTCAGCGTTCGGATTAGGAAGAGTTCGGATTACTAGTGTTCGGATTGTCGAGGTTCTACTGTACACTGTTAGATATTTTATCAAGATTTAAATTTATTATCATGAAGAATCTTTCACAGTAATCTTTTCATTTACAGATAAAATCTTTTCAGTCTGTTTAACGTAGTAGAATATAACTATTACGTTGTATTTTAATCATAATTTTTGTAGATTTGCGTGTGTCTGTGGGCATTCTTCAAGAGTTAATACAATTACCCAACGAAGTACAATGAAACGAATGAGCGTTCTACCGTGAAAAGCTCTTCAAATGGAACATCAAAGCTTCCGTTGCCTGCGAACGCTTGATAAAGGCCACATATTTCAAGCAAAATGGGGTTAAACCAGACACTAATAACCACATTATTCAACAATCTTTGTTTACGTTTTGAAAAAAAAAACAATATCGTTAAAATAGAATCCTAATTTATTGAACAAATGAAAATTAAGAAAAATCATAAGTCATCGCTTGACGATTCTTTGAAAATCTGAAATGTGTCAAAATTTTCCGTTAAATATTAAAAATAGAATTTTCGAAAACAATGCACTCGTGGAGTAACGTTTCTGATTCTGTAATTCAATCTTTCGTGTTTCGTCTATTAAAATAACTTATCATGTTATATTTTTCTTATAGTCCTTGACGGGAGTTTTTAAGTGCTTTATTTGTACCAGCCAGGTACAAGACGCTCACCTCTGTCCACATTGTTCAAAATTATTCTGTTACGATTGCATTTCGAGATGGTTAACCGAAGAGTTAAGCGAATGTCCAAATTGTAGGGTGTCTTTGGAAGTTGAAGAGCTGGTAGCTTGTCGATGGGTAGCCGAAGTTACTCAACAATTAAATATGCTTCAAGCGCATAATAACGCGTATTGTGATGAAAATCCGAAAGACATGTAATTTTTTTCGTACACATTATGTATTATTTTAATTTTTTATGTTTCTTTAGTTGTACAGTACACGGCGAGAAATTATCTGTTTTCTGTTGGACGTGCCATTGTTGTATTTGTCATGAGTGCGCTCTTTGGGGAGGAACCCACACCGGACATACGTTTAAGCCAATTTCAGAAGTATATGCTCAAGAAGTATCTAAAATTCGCAAAGAAGCTAATAATCTTCGAAAAAGATTGAGCAAACTTGTTACAAACGCTCAACAAGTAGTAAGATATTTCATCTTTGTATACACTTGTAACAATGTTTATTAATTTATTTTTAATTATTTATAGGAAAAAGCAGCGTTTACAATTCGTCGTGTTAAAAATCAGCGTCTTCGTGAAATGCAGGATATGATTGGAAAAGCTGTTGTTGCATTAGATAGACAGTTAAAACCAAAAATGATGACGTTGAAAGGACAACAACAATATATTACAAAGGAATCGAGTAATTTGGAGATGTTACTCTCGCAGATCGATCACCAATTGAAAACGTGTTCTCAATCTGAATTGTTAACGAAAAGCGCGGCGTTAGCGAAAATGATTTACGCTGTTAAACAATGTCATGGTTATTACTCAGGGTTATTAGCCGTCGAACGTTAAGTTTTATCAACCGCCTGTATCAAGTTCTCAACAAAGAGATAATTTTGAAATTCGACAATATTTTTTGAATCAACTTAATCTTTCATTTTAATAGCCAAAACGGTAGTATGTAAAGTAAATTTATTAAATTGTATAAGCAGGTTAGATTGTAATAGATTGAAATCAAATTGTAACTAATATCAAATAATTATATCAAACTAAAGAAACTATTGATTATTTTAATCCATTTGCTATTTGAACGTATTCTATGGTTCTTAAGGTGTATTGCGAATGAGTAAGTCACAAAAATTTGATATTGTTTAAGACCTAAAAATTACTCATAATATTTTTAGCAACATCAACAATTTGGCCTTTACTATGGTTATGGAAATAGCCTAACCCTTAATTTTTCTCCTTCTTCTTTCCTTCTTTTTCTTCTGCCACATTGCAATTCAATATTTTCCATATACCTAAACATCCATAAACATCCGATATTATCATCCATAGAAACTCCTTCACGAGCAACCAACATAAACACGCTGTCTTCAGATTTCTATTTACTCGTTTATGTAGGGTCCCTTTTAGCCATGATGATTTACTTACCGAGGTTAGAAGAACTATAAAAATTGTCTTGAACAACGGTTTTTCTTTAACCGACCACCAAAAAATCTTTTTCAGAATACACAATGCTCAAATAAATAAGGTTTTATATCCCCACCACTAAAGTATTTCTAAATTTATAGCCGTACCTTATATTTTTTCAATCACAAATCCGCTATCACGTACCCTTAAAAAATATAACATTATATATCATCAAGATATCAACAAAATATTAAAATTGAATATTGTAAACACATTAAGAATCTAAGAAAATCCAAACCCATGGACCTTTACGAAGTATATTGCACAAGGTCTTACAACGTCAATGACAACCTAATCAACGAAATTAGTCAAATTTACCAAATTCATTTC
This sequence comes from Onthophagus sagittarius, assembly GCA_036711965.1. Taxonomy (NCBI): domain Eukaryota; kingdom Metazoa; phylum Arthropoda; class Insecta; order Coleoptera; family Scarabaeidae; genus Onthophagus; species Onthophagus sagittarius. The sequence continues at coordinate 36,988,045 of JASERS010000003.1, read as the reverse complement.
ATTTCATATCTTTTTAAATATGACGTTGAATCTCACTACTTCTTCTTCCTCTCTTCCCTTTCCCACCCCATTCATACTTTTCGAAATGCAACAACACCTATTCGACCAGTTTGAGTAAAACATTCCATAAAATAAAGCGTTATAATTTTATATTTAATGTTTTGTGATTCTATATTTTGAGTATCTTTATGATTTTTACCTAATCATCCCGTTATTTTTGATGGTAATTACATTTAAATCTTTAACAAATTTTATTGTTTTTCTTTGTTATTGTCAACGATAACTAAAGTCATTTTTATTTTTTTATTGTACTTTCAGTTGTGCTTGAAGAAGAGGATCGTATACTATGTATACTATGTAACTATGTTTTCAGAGTGATGTAATTTTTTTCAAGTATTTTTTTCATCGTCTGTACTTTTTTATTTGATTATAATAATAATTTCACGATGACAATCGAATCAAAATTAGCCAAATCAAAGGTGTGGCCAGAAGACTACATTCAATAAAAAGAAAGACATTATTTTAAAATGAAGAAATGCTAGTTACAAAGCATTGTATATGTCACGGGCGCAGCCAGGATTTGGGTGGTTTAGTTTAATACTTCTCATAAAAAAACGCTACGTATTTTTTCGGTATAATATAAAGTAATACTTTCACACTGGTCTGAAAGCGCTTAAAACCCGATCGAAAATACATTTTTTTTTAAAAATTTTGTTTTTTTAAATGTCACATATATTTGAACTATTTAGAGACTGTTAGCGATAATTATGAAGACATGGGTGTTTTATAATAGCTACTTCGCGAAATAACTTGCTATTAAAAATTCTTTGTTTTTGTATGATGAAATTTTCTATAAAATGGTATAACTTTGGACGGTAAAAAAGATGGCGTACCATTACTTGAACATTTTTTGTCGATGGTTTCTTATAAAGTAAAGAATAGTCTTCATTTTGTGCCATTCAAAACAAAAAGAATTTGCTAAAAGGAAATTACAATCATTTCTATTAACATCAATAAATACTATTTTTTTTTTGATATCTTATTCTCTTATGTTAAATATCTTGTGAAAGAACAAATAAGAACAATTACCTAATATATTTTTATTGCTGAAGGTATGATGTACGTAGCATAAAAAGAAATTTTGCACCAAAGTGCGCTGTAAGAAAATAATTTGCAGCCAAAGATTACTTAACACATAATTGCGGGTATTATATTTATTCTTGTTATGATTTCGATATTTTGACGCTGTGTTTTGGTTTTTATATTTGTGATTTTCAAAGATAATACATTTAAAATGTAGTTTCACTTATCTTCAAGACGAAATCGGGAAAACCACAACGAACTCGATTGGCTGCTGAGGAAGGTCTTAACTTAATAATACTCCTTAATTTAACTAAAAGTAAAAACTTGGAGAGACTATCAATGGACATCATTTGTAGCATCCATGCGGTAATGTTTTAAAATATAAGAGAAGAGAAATATATAACATAAGAAAATAATATAAAATAAATAATATAAGAAAGAAACATACCCAGAAAGAATGAAAATCACTGAATCAGTTTGCGACATTGGCTTACAGAGTTTATTGATTAACTCCTGTGAAAAAATATTGCAACCTTCAAATCAGAAATAAAATGTAATTTTACGTTGTATAGAAGGTAATAATCATAATATTGTGGAAGCATCCGCGAACATCATCGACGTCAAATTCTATGTGGTTTTACCATATAGAATTTGTACGGTACCAAACAAATCACAATTAATTAGTAGCTTCCATAAAATAAGTTCAAACATAAAGTTTGAATGAAGAAGTGAAAAATTTGATTATATTGGACGATTCTCCAGAAGAAAAGGTGACGAAGAATATAATAATGATGAGGGAGAAAACAAGACAATGAAGAAGACTTCAAATGGAAATAAATTGTATTACATATACAATACATTATATTACATCATACGAAACGTCATAATCGGTCACGCTCATCACTTCAAATTAAGAGTGATGAGCGTGATGTTAATGTTGCTATTGCTTTAAAATAACAAAGCTTCATTACATTTTTCGAAGGTTGATAGATTTTATTAGACTGTAATATTCTGCCACATTTTTATATTTTTTCTATGTTACTTCCATTCTGTATTATATTGAGTTAATATTAATATTACATGTATTTGAACCGAAGATGATACAGCATATTATACAGAAGTAGATTCGGCATTTCAAATTATTTTTTCCTAAAATTGTAAACGATATATAAACTTCCATAGTATTAATGTATCTAACAACGAAAGCTGTCATTTCCAGTATAACCGGAAGTGGTATAAGGCTACTACACTCAAACTATAGGCTTCTTTTATTACCTTGCGTCAATTTGTCAAATATATACCAAATTTTTCGCTACTATATAGTTTTTTATAAAACTATTTAGATATATGTTTAGGAACTTTCGGTCATTTCGGAATGATTTATACAAATTTTTTTAGGAATTATTTTCTTTGAAGGACAAATTTATAAGAAAAGGAAATGAACATATATTTAAATAAAAGACGTACTACTTCTGGTTGACAAATTTAATACAAATTTGGACACAATATTGCCCTTTTGGTCTTTTAATGGTATGTTTAAGTTTCATAATGACATCTAGTTGCTAACAGCAAAATAATATTTTCGATCGGGTGCGCCTATGGTATATGTACAGATATTTTAGAAATTGGTGGGTAAATATCATAAATATCTCGACTTTCCTTGTTCGACTCTGGATCGAAAGTCTTAATCAGTGGCGTATCCAGGAAGTGTATTTGGTGGGGTGGGGGTATATGGAATTGGGAAGAAAAAGCTCAACAGTACATTAAAATTAATAAAAAATTGTAACTCCAATTCAGATAAAACCATTAACAATTCTATTAGTACTTTTTTGGAAGCATTTTAATTCTTCTGGAAGCAATATTAAGTCTCCTAGAAATATTTCAAGTCTTTCTTAATTATTTCAAGGTTTCGGGAAGTATTTCAAGTCTTTTGGAAGCACTGTCAAGTCTGCTAAGGGAGTATCAAGTCTTTTGGAAACAGTATCAAGTCTTTTGATACCAATACCAATATCAATATCAATTCTCCTAGAAGCAATTCAAGTATTATGGAAGCATTTCAAGTCTTCTATAAGCATTTCAAGGCTTCTTCAAGTGTTTTGGAAGCAGTATCAAATCATCTAGAAGCAGTATCGAGGCCAGTGGAAACAGATCAAGTCTTTTAGAAGCGGTATAAACTAACAAAGTTGCAGGCCATGCTTTCTTTTAGGAATACGCGCATGAATGGCATTTATTATTTTGTATAAGAATCACTAGTAGAACTTCCAATGCAGATTGTTTTACTTCTATTGGCAAATTATGCCAAATAAAGTGTTCATCATGCCCCTTTCTGCCTTCACTAAAAGTTTTCTTATGTATGGTGTATACATTGTTTAATAATCTAACAACTTAGTCCCACTTAAGTCATACCAATAGGTAAGACTGAGCTGAGTTGAATTGGGTTGTGGCAGGGGATTGTCCAGAGACAGGAAAGAAGGGCGCAGATAAGAAAGGGGAGATGTAATGAAAGGTATCCAGTAGAGATGAACGATTCCGTGTTTTTTAATGGACGTAGTGATCGGTGATCGTTCTTTCTCAATCACATATCATGATAATCACATATTATAATAACAGAGCAAAAGAAGGGGCTCAAGTGATGATATGTCCACCTAACACAACCTAACCCAACATAATTAAATGAAATAAAACCGGGTTTAATATTTTGACATCTATTGTTTAAAACACAATTGCTGGCATTAACTTGGGCATTTTAAAAAGTAACTTTAAATGAATCAAATGTGTATTTGATCATATTTTGATCATTTTATTTAAAGGATCAGGTATCTACAAGAGAAATATTCTGGCTCGATCAAACACTGACATTAAAAAATTCTTAATTGGTCAAACACCGCGTCTTTTACCCTATCTATATCGGCTTTAAATTGATATATTGGGGATTGTTTTGAGATATTAATCACCAAAATATCTTCATTTACTCAAAGGTTGTGGAATATAAAGAATTCAAATCGATGTTGTCAATTTCAAGTTCATCCAAACATTAATATTTCAACTTTTGTAGATTTTGTAATCAAATCTATTAGTTTAGAGTGAAATTCTTCTTATGAAGCTTTATTTTCAGATATTAATTATAAAAATATCTTTATTCACTTAAAAGATATTAAAGAGATTAGTAGCCATGTTTATAGATATGCAGAAAGAATCACGATATTTCAACGCGATCAGTACATCGTGTTCTTCAAAAATTCCGTCCATTTAAGATCGCACCAAGAATTGCAAAAAAGATGAGCAGGAGGAATTATTTCTTACGCGCGCATTATTTTCTGATGAAGCGACGTTCCATAGAAATCGGCATGACAATCGCCACAACTACCATTATTACGCCGATGAAAACCCACACGCCAAGAAAATGATAAACCACCAGCAGAGATGGTCGCTGTTGGTCGATGTTTGAGGTCGATGTTTGAGGTCGATGTTTGAGAAGGCATACTTGGAGAATATCTTTTGGGTCTTTATTTCATCGAGGAGCACCTGAACGGCAACAGTTTCTTGAGATTCCTTCGCAACGACATCGATGATCTCTTGGAAAATGTCCGTCTAGCCGCTCTACGACAGATAGTTTTCCAGCACGACGGAGATCCAGCGCATAATAGCCGTGTCGTTCGGGAATTTGTCTATGAAATACTTCCCTTGACTTCTTTCTTTGGAGCTGCCGGTTCCAACTAGTATCGAGGATATGAGGGAGAGAATTCGCGCGGTATACCATCAGAAGTCCTCAGGGTAGTGTCTAGAGCCTGTGTCGAGGTTGCGGTAATGCTTCCAGCAGAAAGGTCGTCATTTCGAACATTTAGTTTAAGTTGTTAAATTTTATTTATCTGCATTTTTCATATCTATAAAGAAGGTTAGTAGGTTTTGATTGTAACAAATGGAACCTGTAGCGAAGCAGATTTGAATGATTCTGGGAATATTGTTACTGTACGCAACATTAGCTTTAAGTAGACGTGCAATGGGAATTCTTTTGAGATATTAATCACCAAAATATCTTTATTTACTTAAATATTATAGAATATAAAGTTATAATTCAAGTTGATTTTGTCAATTTCATGTTCATCCAAACACGCATATTCCAAAAATTCTAGACTTTGTAATCAAATCTACTAGTTTAGAGTGAATTTTATTTTATTAGAATTTTCTTAATAAAGCTTCATTTTAAGATATCAATCATGAAAATATCTTTATTCACTCATTTGTTGTTGCACATATCAAAGATCACCAGAAATCCAAGACCAAAAGACCAAGGTTGACTCAATTGAATTGTTCGATGGATCTTCACGAGTAATGGAATTCCTTTTAATTGAGGTTAAGTGTGTTAATGCTAAACCAGTATTGGATGTATTTTATTGTCCTCCAATGATAAATTTCTTCGAGCAATTTGAGGCTCTCTTTGAAAGACATGGTATGTGCTATGACACCACAATATTAATGGGCGATTTCAATATCTGTACTTTGAAAGATGACCTGTGTAGTCATAAGTTGCGATTTATCACATCTTCCTTAAATCTCCCATCCCTTCTCAGCCAACCCATCACCTTAATTCACCTGACCATCTCGTCTTGCACAGATAAGATTCTTGTTCACGGTCACCTACCTTCTCTGCAACTTTCCAACCATGATCTTATTTATTGTGCTATCCAAGTGCGAAATGTAGTTCGTCTATGATGATTCATTGTAATAATACCGGAAAATCACGGTCACCGTTCTTTTTTATTTTACGTTACCGTTGCCAACCGTGATTTTTTAGTAACGGTGAAAAATCACTGTTACTGAAATATCGCTCATCTCTAGTTTCTAGAATACCTTGTCAAGGAAAGGGGAGAAAAGGGAAGTTAGAGGACAGATACCGTTATGGCAATAGGTATAGAGAGAACTGGACGGATGATGTGGTAGAGTATTGGGAAACAGTAAAACATATGTTGAGAGGGTGTAGCGAGCTGAGAGAAGAAGAGAGGAATTGAAAGCAAGTTCTCGATGAATGGGAGAGAGATGTGATAATGGATAATAAGTGATTTATTTTGTATTGTAGACGTTGTATATTGAGTGTTCTATGTGTTTATCGTGATGAAATTATCGAACTGGGTACTATCGGGTTGGGTTGGATTAGGTTCATTTGAGATCATTGGTTATGCTGATGATCTGGCATTGTTGGTCATAGGTCGAGATGAATGTGAACTGCACGACAAGACGTCGTATGCGGTTCAACAAATTATTGATTAACTGGAGGAGATGGGTCTTGACATTGCTGTACGGAAAACAGAAATGGTTTTACTTCAAGGGAGAAGAAAGATATTTTACAAGATCTCTTAACCTTGAAGTAAATGGATCTGTAATTCAAACTGCTGAAAGGGTCAGTATATCGGAGTGTTTATCAATAAGGACATGACCATGACGAAACATATTGAAGAGGTATCAAGTAAGGCAACATTCATGAGTAATTTACTTTTAAGGTTGATGCCGAACTTAGGTGGTCCAAGGTCAAGACGTAGGAAACTTCTTGCATCAACGGTTATCCTATACGCCGCTCCTATTTGGCAAAGAGCCCTTAAATTTAAACGATATCCTGATATGTTGACTAGAGTGAATCGAAAACTCGCCATCGGAATTTGTTCCGCATATAGAACAGTTTCTGCTAAAGGGATTCAAGTTACTGCTGGTTTGCCTCCGCTGGATTTACTTGCTTGGACCTTGGAGAATAACATTGGAGAATAAAATAGTTATTTTTGATTCTAGATAGCGAAATGGTTCGAGAGAAAATCGTTCGAGAATGCAAGAAAATTTCGCTATCGTGTATCAAACAAGATTTTTTCAAAAATTGCGTGTTTTAAACATTAAAAATTAATAAAATAACCAAACTAATTAATGACATTTGAACTTGGGTTAATATTTTGTCAATTTATTTTTGAACGTCAGAAATTTATAAATGTCACAAATTTACTATTATAAATTTGCATTTTAACAGGAAATGAAATGATAATAGAATTAATTGTTAGTTATGGTGTGTTTGCAATTTGTCCATAACAATAAATCAACCATCAACCAAAAGTTTACTTTTACGTCCTGTGAACAAAAAAGTATCGTTCAGTACTTCAAGTACTCAGCGACTCTCAATCGTTGAGTACTACGCAAAACTGAATTTTTAATAGCATTTTTCGAAAAAATTGATTTGTATTCTTATTCCCCGAAGCAGTACCTTGACGGGTGGTTCCGGGAAGAGAGGGGGAAGGGTTTTAGACTGTTGAAGTATACTTCAACCCGTCACTATCTGACCACATGATATCTTCGGTCAGGTGTCTGTTTACAGATTTCCTAATCCCCTCTATAATAAACGAAAGGACTAGGTCATTTAGGTTAAGTTGGGTTGTATTATTATTTTTAAATTAAAAGCGTAAATTTTTAATTGCTTAAATTTATTTTATTGTTAAATGATACTTGAACAGCTTTTATTTGAAAGCACCCATTCGTATTTTCCCAATTGAGACCTTTTTGGAGAGTACCTATTTGTATTTAGAATTCATACGTATTTTTAAAAATCGGCGCGTATGCTTATTACGTGGAATAATAAGCATAAAGAATATAATAGCATTTTATTTTCACTAAATATACATTTCTAAACAAATTTGTATATAAAGTACTAAACTCTATAATCTAAAAAAATATAAATTGTAATACCGGATGACAGATAAAAAGCTGTAATGCTGTCGTTAATACTCCGATTTTGTTGAAATGCCATGAAATGCTTTAATATTAACGAATACTAAAAATTCAGGCTACAAATAAATTTTTCAAGGCCATCTTTAATTTCAAACAATTGACAAATCTTTTTTAATTGCTCATGTACATTTTTCCGCAACGTTATTAGATAGTAATTTTTACATTTTACTCAAATTTTTAATTTTTTTTATAATACAAAAAAATTGGCATTCGCTTCAAATTAAAAATGACGTCGAAAGATAATTATTTCCAGCATGAAACTTAGTATTCATCACAATTTCATTGGATAGCTGGCTCATTAAAATCGGAATATAAATGAGAGTTACAGTTTGGGGCGTTTTTTGTATGATCCGATATATTATTCAAAATATATTTCCAAACCTGATTTTTATAAAAAAATACTAATCCCAAAAGTAATAGATTATTAAATGTTGTTTTAAATCTTCCGTTGTAAAGTTATCTCATATCACTTAATATGTAAACCGGAAAACTCTACGTCAACATTTACAATTGGTGTATATTTGTATTTTGAAATTAATGCGTTATGCATAATAAAATCAGTAATAATTTCGCTCTTTAAAATTGATGTAATTTTTAGTAATGTATATTTATAATGTATCCTTCATTTTTGCGCAAAACGTTCAATTTATATATGATTATATGTCCTGGTACAATAAATTTGCCGCCTCGAAATTGTTTAATCATCTGTATAGTATTAACTAAAGGTATATCATGCTTCTTATGTGACTTTATAAAGCAACCTACATAACTGTTCATTAATTAATGTTCTGAAACTATCCAAAGTATTTGTGTAGTATACAGCAGCATCTAACCACGTTCCCCATCTCCTTAGAACTAATTGTGGGTATTTGGCAACCGGTCTCTAAATAATTTTACTCTTAACTCTCCTACCACCAAAATGATTGAACGAATATTGACGACCAGGTCAGTTTAAACCCATGCATGGTACCTAAGATGATTATCTTAGGTTTTGTTTAAAGCATTAAAAGGTATGTAAAAAGTAAGAACTAAACTATAATTACAATAAAACGATGTATAAAAAGCTTTATGGAATGGGTTAAGTCACTTCCTCGACGTTGATGACATACATTATTTTTCTTCCCATACTTTCAATTGCAATATTTATACTATTTGCTACTTCCATTTCATCCTTTGCAATATTTGATTTTTGGACTTCGATTTAAATCAATAACTTCCAGAAAACTTAATACTGCCTCTAGAAGACTTGATATTGCTTTAGCACACTTGATTTGCTTCCAGAATAGTTGATACTGCTTCCTGATTAGTTGATACTACTTGCGCAAGAATTCGAATACTGCTAGAAGATTTGAGATGCTTCCACAAGACTTGAGATGCTTCCACAAGACTTGAGATGCTTCAACAAGATTTGAAATGCTACCATAAGACTTGATACTACTTCTGGGAGACTTAGTACTATTTGCTGAAGACTTAAAATTAACCCTCGTACCGCCAAAATGATTGAACTAGGATTGACGACCATAACAGGTCAGTTTAGACTCATGCATGGTAAGCCTTCTTAAGTTTTGTTTGAAGCATTAAAAACTATGTAAAGTATGTAAAAAGTAAGTATTAAACTATAACTACAAGAAAAAGGATGTATAAAATGCTTTATGGAATGCGTAAAGTCACTTCATCGACGTTGATGACATAGATTATGTTTCCTCCCATATTTTCAATTGCAATATTTATACTATATGCTGCACCTCTTTCATTTTTGAATTTTTGATTTTTGATCTTAGATTTAATTCAAGTTGCAAACATTTTCAGCTCAATTAGAACTTTTTCTGTTCCAAATTATCAACACATTGTATGCTATATGTCCAAATAATTAATAAATAATACATATGGCCATCTTCTAGTAATTTTACGCCAACTATACTCTCGAACATATGCGCCGGATACGTGAGTGCGCTGGATGAAGACTTCAAGACTTGAATAGCATCCAGAAGACTTGATATTGCTTTTAACACACCTAATTTGCTTTCAGAAGAGTTGATACTGTTTCTAGATTAGTTGATACTGCTTGCGAAAGAAGTAAAATCCTACCAGAAGACTTGAAACGATTCGAGAAGACTTGAATTCTTGCATAAGACTTAATACTGCTTCTGGAAGAATTAGTACTGCTTGCAGAAGACTTGAAACGCTTCCAGAAAACTTGAAATATTTCCAAAAGGCTTAATATTTCTTCTAGAAGACTTGAAATGCCTTCAAAAGATTTGATATAGCTACTGGAAGACTTCAAATCTTTCCGTAAGACTTGATACCGCTTATTAAAGCCTGGAAATGCTTCCAGAACAGTTGAAATTCATGCTTGATCATCACAATCTTTATACTATAAACTTGCAAAAAAACAATTATAGTTTTCGGTTTATTATTAACAGGTTTGAAGGAGATTTAACAAATATTTGTTTACCATATCTTATTAATTTATTTACTAACGGGAATCAATCTTATAGTTTCCGGTACTTTAATTTTGTACTAATCTAGTGCAATGAATTTAATTTCGATGAAAATTTTCAAATTAGATGAAGCTTTCAACAGATATGCAGCTACATCTGAAAATATGAATAAGACTTTATTATTAGGTAGCGACTGGGTAAGAAAAAATTTATATTATAAATTCGTCATAAATAAATATTCGTATTGTTTAGTATAACCGGAAGTTGATGCCACAGATTGCATAGCTACATTGATAGTTTGTTAATTCTTGATTTGACATTCAAGTAGTTTTGGTTTGTTCTGATGCAATGATGTTTTAACATACTTTATAAGAAATATTATATAATTATATAATATTTCTTGTCACATTTAATCTTTAAAACAAATGTAGTGTCAATACATATTATAATTTTAAGTGTAAATCATTCACGGTTTTTTACCATCTTGACAAAACAAACAATTGCGTTCATATTTCAATGTATTGTAATTTTTAATAATACCTGTATTTTTAGGACAATACCAGTTTTCAATACCGCTCATAAATCGTCCAGGACCCCAGTATTTGGAATCCCGGAATATCAGTAATGCAAGCCTATCTACGTGACATCGTTTGTAATAATCAATATTTTAATTAGTCTCGAATGAAAAATATACAAATTTGATAATACAGTTTGCATGATATTAAAATACCCAAAATTACAAACTCGTTCTACTATGTTATCAAATGTGTTTTTCATAAAAAATATTAGTTAAAAACGAATTTTAAAACTAAAGTAAATAATCTGATCAAAAAAATAGTTTTCAAAATATTTTTTGTTCCAAAGTCTAGCTTATTTATTAACAGATATTGGATACTAAGGATATGTATGGCCAAATTATCCGAAGTTTTGGAACTTCATGAAGATGTATTGAGCAAGGTACAACATTATTATATTAAGATCTTCGCTTTAAAATCGAATAAAATGAAAAATCGATATAAAACATCTGGTAAATGCGATTTATGCTTAGTCCTGACGAAACTGTCCTTTTAAAGAGTAGTTAGGTAGATAAATTAAAAATTGCAAGAAATTGTATTGCTCATGAAAAAGAGCACACATTAATTTATAAAAATCAAATATGTTATTAATATAACTAACGAATTCCATTATTCACGATTATATTGAAAGATTTTTTTAATATTTCGTTTTTTCAAAAATTAATTTTCTCATAAACGATTAAAAAATCTCAAGTATAGTATTAATTGCAAAATGGTATTAATTTTTTAAAAAATTAATTTTTAGAAATGATAAAAATTTTGTTGTTTTACAAATTATTATCTCAACGAGCAATTGATTTTTAACTACGGGTTTGTTCATGATAAAATAGATAAACTTTCCTCACAAACAAATACAGAACACTTCATCAATAGAATGCATTAACCCAGATTTTAGCATCGTCCTTTTAAAAGAATTATTAAGTTAAACTACAAGTTTAAAAAGGTCGATAAAAGTAAATATATATAAACAAATAGTTTTAGTAATAATTGGGTTAAGAATTCAATTTTATACAATTAAAAAAAACAAGTTTTCTTTATAAAGTAATTAAAAACTTCGTTTGTTAAGGAAGTTGATTCCCTACCCTATTACGAATCCAAATTTGTTATGGATGTGAATGCAAAAGAAAAGATACTTCAAATTCATCTTGATGTCGCCAACTGGTGCCTCTTCCGCTACGAAGTGAGGTTAGACTCTGTAGGTCGTTTCAGTGTCTTCGTGGCAGCGAAGAAAGAGTGGGTTAAAACCAATGAAGGTACAATCTGCTACCTCTTTAATACCTTAAGGCCCGTGTTGGCAGACTAAAAGACCCAGAGCAAGTGGATGAAGCAGCCACGGAGGGAGAGACTGTCGAGAGGATGGAAATAATTGAGGTTCCAACCTCAGAGGTTGATGAAAATACGTTCATTAACCTGGACGTCCACCCCAAAACCCCGGTTTTGATCAAGGAGTTGGATGAGTCCATATTGGACACACTTTTCCGGACATTCTTCGGAATGACCGGAAAAAATTATGTACACAGGGTAGGTGAGTTAAGGGTGGTGCATTGCAACTTACATTATAGTAGGGTAGCAAGTGGCCCTTTGTCGCCATCTTAATATGATGATTAATACTATTGCACTGATCCAAGAACCTTGGCTTTTTAAATCCAAGGTCTGCGGTTTCAGTGGTTCTATTTAGCTGCCCTGCCAGTGCTAAAGTCAGAACTGCTATTTAACAAAACAAGTGAATGCTAGCCTGTTGCCTCAGCGCATAGGAAAAGACATTGCGTCGATTACAGTACAGTGTACCATTAATCGGAAGGTTAAAGAAATCACGATGACATCAGTTTACCTACCGTTTGAAGACTAGCCTCCATCGCAAAGGTTGGTTAGGCTGGCCGAGACCGCTAGAAAAGGAAACTAGAATCTTGTCATCGGATGTGACTCCAATGAACATTCTACTGCTCGGCATAGTGCCGGTGATAATGGAAGAGGCAAGTCCTTTCCTGAAATCATTTTTACCAGCAATTTAGATATACTTAATCGAGGCTCTAATCCGACCTTTATGATCGCTAGAGGTCAATCAATTATTGACATTACTCTCGCTTCGATGAGTATCTCGTCCTCGATCCGCAATTGGACAGTTTTTGACAAAGTTTCAATATCAAACCATAGGTGGATCATCTTTGATCTTGATACCATAAAGATTGGAAAGAACGGATGTGGACGCGTTCAGATCTATGCTAACTGGCAGTCTGTGCAAAATCGGTTTACGTAAGCCAACTGATAGCTTTAATGTTGAGGAGTACTTAAATACCATTTGCGACTCCTTAATTAAAGCTTACAAAAAGGGTTCCAGGTTTCGGAAGTCCCATGTGTTGACATCAGGACACCAACCATGAACCTACTACAGATGATTGAACCTCAAGCGAAGAAATTTGTAGAGAGTAAAAAATAAGGTGGGCAATTAATAGTTTCTCGCCGTTCAAAATACCAGAACCAGATGGTATTATACTAGCCCTTTTGCTATGGGTTTGGAGTTACGGTAAACTTCACACCAAAACCGGGTAAGTTAGATTATTTCACACCGAAATCGTTTAGACCTATCAGTCTCTCCTCCTTTTCTTTGAAAACTTTGGAGAGACTGTGTGATCGCTATATTAGGGATTTCTGTCTACGAAATAAACCAGTAAATCCTAATCAACATGCCTACACTCAGGGCAAGTCCTCACTAATGGTTTTTCACTCGATGTCCAGCTTTGTTAGTGGGGCGTTGGACACAAAGGAGTCCCCTCTAGGTGTTTTCATAGATATAGAGGAACCCTTGTTGGATTGAGATCACTCTCAAACATAGGATAATTAAGCTTAGAACTGGCGACATCAGTCTTCAAAGAGGAGTTACTCAAGGCTTGTCACAAGCGGGTGTATTTTCCTCAATGTTGTGTAATCCCACCCTGTACAGCCTCTTAAAATGCGTCGCTATAGCCAACATTACAACAGTTGGTTATGCAGATGATCTAACCATTCTTATCAAAGGTAAGTACATTTATGTGCTTGGACATATCTTGTGTGATTGCCGTACTGTACAAGATCTCAGAATGAGAGACTTTGGAGAAGAATGGGTGAGCATGAATGGCATTATGAACACATCTCTGAGCGGTATCCTAGCCTTCGGAAATGCTTTAGGCTGGTTGATGTAGCCGAGGGGAGTGCTTAAGGTTGTTCAAAGGGCCCGTTGAGGCTTAAGTGCTGTATGTCGAAGCATATCCTCTCGTTTTCACATACATACATACAAAGAGGAAACAAAATGTATTACCCAATGTAAGATATTCTTGTGTTTTGATATTTTTGTTTAACTACACGAAATCATGATTCATCGCTACCAGGGCGGCTCGTGAGCAATCTGTGTGGGGGGGCTCAAATAAGCGTAAAGTTTTTTGGAATTTCACGCACAAAGAAGTGCATTTTGCATGGCATAATTTCAATTATGTATATAAAGGAATCATTACTTTGTAAAAAAATAACCTTAATAATGTACCTTTCTAAACGCCTATTTATGTATTAAACTTATTTATTACTTTTTAATTAATGTCAAGAATTGTTTGAACTATTGCACTTCCAATTGATCGTAAATGTCCAAAATATTTTAATTATATAAAAACGCCCAATTAACTCGGCCAATTAGTTCGGCTCAGAAAGACAAAATTTGCCAGTTAATGCAATGTTATCATGAGAAATCATTTAGGATTATTTTTGAAGATATGCGACCACGGGAATAACGCTATGGTTATAACAATGCTATTGCGTTCACAAAGGGTTTTTCCTTAAAGTTTTTGTATTACGTTAATTTAAATAAAACAATGTTAGCGCTAGATATTAGTTGGGCTGAGTTAAGCTATTAACCTTAATTCCACCTAACTATTGAGCATTAAATATTAGTTGGATTGGGTTAAACCATCAACCTTAACTGAACCCAACCTTTAGCGCTAAATAGCTTATGTTTGTTTTTCAATTATACCGTGAAGGCCGCTATAGGACTTGCGCCACTACGTGGCCACCTTTCAGAATACTTTGGATTTATTAATTACTAATTTCTGATATAAATGGTGTAACTGTAAGTAATAATCCGTTGGTTCGTAAGCATACTACTCATACTACTCTTGAGTTCTTCTGTAAAATTACCACGTCATATACTCTCAAATACAGTGTTTCCGTTTCTTATAATTACCGTAAGGGCGATTTTGATTCTCTTAGCACTCATCTTATGATGAATGATTGAGAGGCACTGTTGTATGATGATGATGTGGATCGTTGCTTGCAGTTATTTTGTTTCATGTGTGAGAAGCTATACGGGTAATTGAGAAGAAAAGGAGCGCACAAGAGATGAAAGCGCTATGGCGTTAGCATTGATTATCTCAATTTTCTCTTCTGAGAAGTCGAGCAAAATTTCTAGTTGATCGGGATAACAAAAACTACACAAGGAGCACTGAGACAAAAATTGCTTCAAACCCAAAATATGTTTGGTCTTTTGTTTACCATGGAAAAGAGGAAAATGATATCCCAGCTACGTGACTCATAACGGTATTGTTGTTACTGATGCTCAGTCTGTTTGTTCGCTATTTGCTTCCTACTTTCACTCTGCCATTTTCCCTGCTCAGACTGGTGTTGTGTTGGTTTAGCGACTATCTTAATTACGGTCAGGATTTCGCAATGTGCTTTGAGCGTTCGGAAGTTGACAAAGCTTTGAGGGGAATTGATACATCAGGAGCACCGGGAGGACATTAAGATTGTTTAATGTATGCTACAGTGCGACATTAATGTGCTGCGTCTCAAATTTCTTAACACTGAACGCTGCTATATGTAGTGTAATTTTATTACAAGGAAGGCAAATATGATCAAACACGACTATAGCTTGGATGATAGCATCATACTTAGAGTAACTCAGGTTAGGGACTTGGGCATCACATTTGATGTGAGACTGGCATTTGATGGCCGCGTTAACGTAATTGTTACTAAAGCTTGGCGCATGCTTGGGTTCGTTATGAGGTCACGCAGAATTTTACAAATATTTGTGCTATAAAAAGGCTGTATTTTATGTATGTGCACAGCGTTTTAAGCTTCTGCAGCTGTGTTTGAAATCTCTATCATGAAACATATATTTCCAGAATTGAAAGGATTCAAACGATATTCATATCTTATATATGCTTTAAAAACAACTTTGCTTACAGTAATTACGAAGCAGCCTGTGTCTACCAGCCCGACCTCTTCGTCTTGATTATTTATTTTATATGCCTACTCTTCGTACGAATGCCTTCCGGAGCTCTCGCATGATGAGAATGGCGGTAAATGGTACTTGCGACCTTTTACATTGTATTACGGGGGTTGACGTCTTTTGCAACTTACTCTGCGCGTTTAAGCGTTTGATAAATGCGGCATGTAAAGCTGATCATATCAACTATGTAAGTCCAATTTTTACATAAAAATGGAAATAATTAGTTAATTACTATAGTTAGAGTACATTATAGTTAGTTTCATTAATACATCTTAAGGATTCGAATTTTCATGATTTTAAAATTTTCCTTCTTTAAAAAATTCTTCAAACAATTATGTTTCAATAAACGTTTCATACAGGGTAGGGGTGTAACTTCCTTAGAGAAGTTGAAGCCGTCCATACCAAACAGACGTTATCATAGAAGACACTACCCTTAAAATTAGCTAAAGAATCCCCCCTGAAGTTTGTGAACGTCATTCAAATACACCCTACATAATACAATTCGATAAAACAAACAAAGAAGTATTCTGTGTTGTTTGTAACATGCAAATTTTCTCCGCACTAATTGAAATCATTAAATCCGCCCATTTAATTAGCTGTGAATCATAAAATGATGAAAGTAAAAAAAACAAGAAACACTTTTAAAACTGCCAGTCATTTATCTATAGCACCTCCGAATGAACCCGTATATTTAAAGGTTGAAAAAAAATATTGCAATACGTTTCGTCATCTTTATTATCTTTTCAAGTGTTATATAAATAGTCTCGACACATACTTAATAGTGAGTAGTTGAAGCCGCAGCACTGTATTTTTTAGTCATCGTTATTTGGTTTGAAATCGTTCACCATGCCTTGTTTAAGTTGTATCGGTCTATTTTTCGTAATATCAGCGGTAGCTCTTAAAATTTATATTAAATTAAACACACGATGGAATGGAAGTTATACATGTTTAAAAGGAAAAACAGTAATTGTTACAGGATCAAATACAGGTAAGTAAAACAATATTTTTAATACAAAACATCACTAATTTCGAATTACGTAACAGGTCTTGGTTATGAAAACGCGTTGGATTTTGCTATGAGAGGAGCCCGAGTAATTTTAGCTTGTAGGAGTAAAAGTAGAGCGGACGAAGCCCGAGATAAAATTGTCGCTAAAACAGGAAATCAAAATGTAGTGGTTAAATTATTAGATTTACAATCGTTTAAATCTATAAGAGAATTTTGTGAAGATATTAATAAAAACGAGGAAAGTTTAGATATTTTAGTCAATAACGCCGGTGTTGCGCATTTAGGTGAAGGTAAAACCGAAGATGGATTGTTAAAAGTTATGCATACGAATCACTTTGGACCGTTTTTATTAACACATTTATTAATAGGTACGTCACTTTAAAAACAAATGATTAATATTAATTTTTTATCCTTATTCTTTATTTTAGATAAATTAAAAAAATCCACACCAAGTCGAATAGTAAACGTATCATCATTTTTAGCCAAATCAGCAGATTTAAAACTAGATCAAATCAACGAATATCCAAAAACATCATCTATACAAGCTGAAAACATTTTGTATAATAACACAAAATTATGCAATCTCTTATTCACTATAGAATTAGCTAAAAAACTCGAAGGAACTGGCGTGACAGTTTTAGCGGCACATCCGGGAGCTACAACAACCGAATTGGGTAGAGGACTAAACAAATTCATCTTAATGGCTTTTGACGTGTTAAGAACGTTGTATTTTTGGACACCTGTCGAAGGAGCGCAATGTCAAATTTATTGTTCCGTAGCTAAAAACTTGGAAATATATCACGGAGAATTTTTTGGAAATTGTAGAAAGCTAGAAATGTATGAAAAGGCTAGAGATGTTGTTTTGGGGAAAGCTTTATGGAGGAAAAGTGAGGAGATGACTAAGTTAGGAGAGAATGAGAAACTTTAATTTAAAATTTGTTGTGTTTTTTTAATACAATTCTTAAGTTATTAAAAATTTGTTTTTTACATTTTTATTGTCAAAATCTAGTTAAATTGATCTTTATACTTCTGACACTTTTTGTATTCAACCACATTCTCCTTACTTCTTTAATGTTCTTTCTCCTCTGGTGAATATCTTGATGCTGTTCATCCATTTCTCTGTCCTTTCTCCTTTTACCTCTATCATCCTTTTATCATTGAGACACATGTCCACTCGGACATCAGCCATTACAAAAAACTTGTAGGCAGTGAAGTTGTTAAAGATACAGTTTGCTTATGTAACATTATTTATTACATCAACTCTGTTTCTGATTTAATATAAATATGCCTTTCTAAGGTGTTGCATGATTTGAAGGCTGATTTTGGAATGGAAAACTGGTCATGTGCTTTTGATTGTGTGTGTAGACAATAAATTCCAAATACACTGTTGGAAATAATTCACGAGCACATCTTGTATAATTTGAACGTGTGTGTTTATCGCAATGAAATTTGGTATGAAAGTAGTATTAAATAATATACCTTACCCTCCTATGGAGAGTGGCGTAACCATGCTGGAAGGGAGTGGCGAAAATATCTCTCATGAGTAAATAAAGCATTATTTCAGGGTGCATTTCCACCAACACGTCCGATGCAATATGGAGTTATCGTGCATGTATAGGAGACGTAGTACAGCAGACCATGACGGGTGAGCTGTACATGCAGTCGATGTGTACATCCACCATGTATATTGCACCCAGCAGATACTACTTACGGTAGACGCTCACCACGTCTCTGATGAACCAAAATATGAAAAAACAAAATTTTCATCCAATCAGCAACTATACTTACGTCTAGCGACGGTCCACTCATGACGTATCCGACGATGTTCGGGTGTTAATGGAATCCGTTGTATTG
The DNA here is from genome assembly GCA_036711965.1 of Onthophagus sagittarius. NCBI lineage: Eukaryota > Metazoa > Arthropoda > Insecta > Coleoptera > Scarabaeidae > Onthophagus > Onthophagus sagittarius. The sequence continues at coordinate 36,969,073 of JASERS010000003.1, read as the reverse complement.
CATGACGCGGTACCACCGCCAACGGGACACCATGATACTGACTGCAATTGTGAACGTACATGTATTCTGCATCCACAGCAGACAATGATGGATCTACGATATGTAGATGAGGTGCTATGGCCCATAGTACTACCCTAGTTTCAGTGGCGCCCACGTCTTCTATAAATGCACGACAACGCCCTATTACACATCGGGTATTTTGTGCAGATCTTTTTGTGCACAAAATATGGTAAAGTACCGCATATGAATGCTTCTATAGCCAGTTCGTTCTCCGAATCTGAATTCGATCGAACGTGTATGGGATATGGGTCCGAAACTACCGTTATCTGGCTACCTCGGCGATTGTTGCGGGGCTATGGAAGCGAGTTGAGGAGGGATGTGTTCAAGGTGTTCTCACAAATTATTTCCAACAGTGTATCTATTGTATTATAATTTGTGCTGTCCGTATTAGTATGTTAGGGCTCCGGTGTGTGGCATGTCATATAAAAACTGGGTCACGCCAAGAATTAAGCAGAGCAGAAATGCAGCAAGAAAATAAGAAAAATAGTACATACTACATAACAAATATAATTCAAAACATTCCTACTTTATTATTGTAGTTGATTAGTCTCATTATTACTAACAGTTAGTATTCGTCAAATAAAACTTATTTACAGTACAGTTCATTGGCTTCCCACAAAAAACAAACCTGATACACTTGTCATCTCTTCTTACATTCAGTGCAGAAATGTTATGACGGTGCAGAAGGGATTCGTAACTCATTCCACAAACTGAGTAAAATCTATCCAGGCTTAGAGACAAATATTTGAGAAATCTCTTCTGGGTTCACACCAACATAATGCATTTGACATTCATATTATGGTGACCAAGAAAACATATTCCATTTTGGACAAAACATAGTTCATAAACAGATGTTTAACATATACCAATAGCGTTGGTTATAATGAGGTCTTCGTAAGAGCTACAAAGGCTATGCATCAGTAAGATCCAAAGACAGGTTCTTTGTAGAAACTTTAAATTTTAGCATTTTCAGTGTTATTCTTACAACCTCTTGATAAATTTATCTAATAGTTAAAAACTGGCTTATAGCCAATGGGAGCGCTTAAAATCGCTGTAACCACTGCTAGTTAGTTTAAGTGGAAATTGCTAAAAGTGGACATCAATAGAATATTTTCTACTTGTCTCAAAACTAGTAAAGTTTTTACAGTTCATAAGAAAGGGTCGTTCACTAATATTAATCAGCTATATCTATAAAGTGACTTTTCTAAAATTTTTAAATTAGTTATTCAAGATTGAACTCTTTTACTTATTTAAATAAACATTATCTAATTGTTAATAACCAGCATGGTTATAGACGAGGTAGCTCAACGGAGACTGCTTCAACTGATTTTGTTCAATTTATTTATGATAATCTAGACCAGGGGTGGCCAACCTAAACTACCTCGCGAGCCAAAAATAAAAATGTTGTATAACTCCGCGTGCCGCATAATTTTTTTTAAATTTTGATTCCCAAAATGACCTCATGCAACCACTTTGCGACCACTGATCTAGACTGTGGCAAGTATACCGTGAGGCTATTTTTTATCACGTGCCTTCGATACTCTAAAACACGTACTTGTGGTGAAGATATTAGAGACCATGGGTATCATACGTCATGAGACGTAGAATGCAGATGATATTGTCAAATACCGCTTTAAACTGGGAATCTGTTGAATTGGGTATTCCCCAAGGCTCCATATTAGGACCACTGATTTTCATATTTATCATTAACGTTTTGCCTTTTTTGTTAACTGATGTGCATATTGTAATGTATGCTGATACCAGTATTGCCTTGGCTGCGGATACTCTGGAATCATTACAGATATCATCCACTGATACAGTTCACGCTTTTAAGTAAAGTGGTGTGAGAACAATCGTTTGATCTTAAATTTAAACAAAACAATTTGCGTTCGATTTTAGCATCGTAGAGGTTTTAATTTAGCGAATATTAAATTGGTAACTATTGCCAAATTCTTAGGTATAACAATTGATAAAAATCTAGTCTTTAACGACTATGTTGACTACGTTTCGATAAAATTGAATTCTGCATATTTTGCACATGTAAAGTTAAAAGACTCTTTGGATATTGGTGGTGTCTTAAGTGCATATGCCCATACCCACTCAGTTTAGGCGTATATCACTCTTATTTGGGGCAGATCTGCTGGGTAATGAGGGTGTTTGTGGGTCCAGAAATGAATTATTAAAGCCATATACGATCTTCAACCAAGGAAATCCTGTCGACTCTATTTTCGTACAGGGAAGGTTTTGACATTTACTGGTTACAGCCATATGGTTTGTGCTTAGTTGACTACACCGGTTTCCGCTTCGTAGCCATGAGTATGAAACAAGAAATAACAAATTATTTGTTGTTAAGCATTATTCGAGAACTCGCCATTCTATTGCTTTGTTGAGTTATATGATAAACTAGCCACTTCCATTAAAACTGCCTTTTGTATGATGGAGATCCGTAGATTACGGAGTTTTGGGGAGATTTGCTCGGATTGCTTTGATTTGACACTTTGCTTTGATTGTTGCTTGCAACTTTAATCAACAATATAAAAATTCTAAAAAGAAGGAGAAGACTCTGCAGGAGAGTAATATTTATAGTTATTTTTTAAAGATTATGACCAATGGATATCTGACTGGTTGAAATAAATTATTATCATTATAGATTCAAGTCATGCAATTATTAAACGGATACCAAAATTGAGAAAATACATTTAACAGCTTATAACTTTAAAGTGACTGATCGGGACTGAACAGAGAGAACAAGGAAAATGATTATAGGATTTTCATAATTTTGACAATTCTTCCAACAAATCTAATAAAGATTAATAAGTGTTAGATCGAATTCTTAAATGTCGTATAAATGAATCTTCTGATCTCTCCTCTGCTTCCTTTCATATTGTATAGCCCATTTTTTAAGAATGCCATTTATTTCTCATAGAGTTCTCTATCTGTATAATATCCGATTCTTATCTCAATCAAGAGTCTCGTGTCTTTTATACAAAACATTGTATTTAGCCATCTGAAGATGATTATTAGTGAAGAAGTTAAGTTATTTTTTGACGTTTTGTGAGTCATTAAACAGAAGAATACGTATCTTACTGATATAATCCGCTACGTCTTTTATAATAATTTTCAGTCCCATGGTTACTCAACTACCTCTGCAGTTCCTCTGGGGTCCGGCCTAGAACCGCTGTTATTTGTTTTTTACATAAATGATTTATTAGACTCATTTACTTGTCCAGTGCTCGCTTACGCTGATGACTTGAAGATATTTATAAAGGTTGAAATAAAGGTGATTCAGAAATGGTGCTAATCGAATTCATTTTCACTAAGCACCAATAAATGTTGTTACGTATCATTTGGTACGTAACAACATGGTTTGTTGTCTTTCAATTAAACTCTTATTACGATATATCTAAGTGTAATTTTTGATTCCGAATTCTATTTTTTTTTGTTGCGTGGGCTTGGGCATTTTGAGTTGCATCCCGACGATCATGGGTTGACGCGTTGGCGATTAAAGTACCCTAATGATGCTGTTCATGACTTTCGTTATACCTCGACTTCAACACGCATTTATACGTCACATTAGCTGATAATTGAAAAGAGTCACCGTCGTTTTCTAATGTTTCTTATCGTATGGGTAGCCAACATATATCAAGAGGAATGAACTTTTTGGACTTATTGCACCGCCATGCGTTTCCTTCTCTACAAACCAGAAGCATGGATCAGACTGTATTGTAATAATTCGGAAATTATTTAATGGTTGTGGGAATAAACCATCCGAATAAGAAATTCCTATCGTGCAACTTTTCGTTCATTTTAGAAGCCAAAAGTCACGTCTCTACGACGTCCTCTGTTTCGGACGTCTTCGCAATAATTTTGGAAAAAGTTATGTATCCGCAGTTTGACGGGGGAGATGCAGATCGAAGCGAAGTAGTCGTTTTAAAGCTTAAACTTAAAGATCACGTGGAATTTGATAGTTCCCACTGTCTCTGATTTTTGGGATTAGCTAGTAGCGGATGTTATCTTCTGGTCAAAGAATTCTTCCCTTCTACAAACTCCCTCATTGGCTCAGAAAATTATTGTAAATAACCGCCCGTATTTTGGATTGGCTCCAGGTGTAGGGGATGTCCAGAAGTTAGTTAAGCCTCAAGAAGGTTTTACACCCCTCCAATACCCGAGCTTACATATGACATTGCAGACGAACTCAGAATTCAATTCAACTTCGTACCATATCCTCTTAGCAAGATTTCGAATCGAAACTCTATTAGCGCTCCGTTAGACAGCAACTTAGATTTAGCTTCAACGCCAACTCTAAGTTCCGCGGAAATTGAGAACTGTGACTAAGTTTCACTTGCAACATTCTTCCTATTCAGGCATCCGCGTCGTGTCAGAAATTGTGTTCCACTTGAGGATTTGACGTGTGTGTGGAGGAGAAGTGTTCCCGGATTATCCAAAGAAGATTCCAATAGGGTCCAAGTTGCGATTCATCAACGAGACCATCAGATCGGAATTCACGTCCCAAGTAAGTCTGTTTGCTAGTTCTCCCTATCACTTATCTGTCAACGAGAGTTAGCTGTATCACGTCTTTCGTTAAGAATCATTTATTTTTGTATTCGTTCTTTGATCGTTATCTTTGCAAATATAGATTAAATGTGGTTAAAACACGTGTTTGATTTCACTTTTCCTAAGAGGCTTAGTGCAAGACCCCACGGTTCTGAAATAGTGACTGCGCGCTTGCCATTAATCTTGTTTGAATAGATAGGATCAGGTAGGAGTCCCTCAGACTAAGAATTAGGAAGCGCGAAAAACTGATTCTGGTGGCAGCGGTAATTATCGTAATGCCCTCACCACAGTATCGTACTTGCAGGTTATGGTATGGTGAAATGGATTGTGCTTCATTATTGTCGGGAGTTTTTATTTTTGTATGAGCTTTTATCCACATCCACCTCTCTGTGTCTACTTTTTTGTTACCCTTTAAGTTTATACTTTTCTAATGCATATAAATTATTATGATGAAATTGTTTCTTTTACTACAGTTAGTACAAGTGATGGGAATACCGCTTCTAACCGTGTCGCGCTCCAAGAACGGTCGCTACGCAAAAATACACGTTCCAAAATACCATAACCTTGAAAGAAAATTTGCAAAAGTTCGAATGTAATGTACTTGTATGGATAGAAAGGAACGGTTCATAGGAAATTGTCACGTAAAAAAACGTACAATAAGTCGCGTAATAAATCAATAGAATATCCTGTCAGTTTTTTTCATATCAAAAACAGCTGGTTTTGTAGCAAATTAGAATACTTCATATTTTCTATCGCTAATTACCATAATTTTAAAAAATTACACGCTACCCGGAAACTTGAAAAAAGATTATAAACGTTCACAATTGCAACAATCCGATCCTCATTTCTCAAATAGCGTACCATCACTACAAATATGTAAGGTACATTAATAGCGATCAGAATTAGGTGTTTAAAAAATCGCGCTGGATGTTACGTTCCATTAAAATAATGCTGCAAAACATCGTTCCTCAAATAACGTACCATCATGTAGTGATATAGTATACACCTATGTATCTCGTTACGTTCTGTAAGGGGTATTTTAATATCGCGTGGAATTGGTACGCTCCTCAAAAATACCGCTCCAATATACCGTTCCTCAAATATCGACCCATCACTAGTTAGTCCTTTCTTAATTTCCAGAGGTTATTCTTATATTTTCTCTGTCTGACCATATTATTCTTGCTTTAAACTTAAAATAAGTTTAAGGCAGGAATATTTTATTCTCAGTGCCCTGAATTTGGCCTTCCTTGTCCTCCTTTATCTCTATTGTTATCCTTTATAAACCATGCTGTATCGTCACATCCACGTTTCTTGCAATTTGAACCCACCACCTTTTTTCTACAGATTCACTTTGTTTTAGTTCTGCTTTTAATTGATATATATACGTATATATTTATATATATACATTTTTTTGATAATAATGTATTGCATGGTTGAAAATAAAGGACTTATTATTATATTTTTCTCTAGAACTTTCCCTGTATTTCTTTACCGAAGTCATCTCTTACTGTATTCTTTGCTGTTCTACCTACATCTCTTCTATAATTCTGCTGTTCTAACTACTTCTTTCTATTTATATAGCTATATCTATATTCTTTTCTTTTCATCTAGATACTTCCATGTTATTTTCATTTCGTTGACTATATGTATCCGCATCTTCGTCTACCAATTTCTTTTTTTAAGCCTTGGGCTTATACTGTTTTTTTTTTTACAAACATCTACAATTAGTTCTAGTATTGTAGCTCTCAGTATTATCATCCATTATTCCATTACATACAACTTTTCTCTGTTCTGGACTTAGTTCTTCAATCCTTATTTTTCATTTCTTTTTATTCTTGTTATGAGAGAATAAGAAGGGAGTTTGAATAGTCTTATATGTGTCCTTGTTATTAAAGCAGCTATTTCCCACTAAATGTATGTAAAATTAATTAAATGACTTGATAAAAGATACCAAATAAATGAATTCACTGTTAATCAATAAAATTTTATCCGTAGCAACTCACTTATTTGATCAATTCATGTCAACTCTTTGACAATTCTCTTTGATAGCAATTTTTCTTCAGCAAAAAAATGAAAGAAGTAAAGGTAAATCCAACCCAAAAACTTTATACAAATAATGTAGTAGCCGTCCCTCCACCGCCACCAAGGTAAAAAATAATTTCTTAACAAAAAGCAATATTTCAACACTAAACCTATTATAACCGTCTTTTAGATTCAGTTTAAATGAATGGTACTTGAACAATCGCCAAAGATATCGAACCTGCGAAGACCAACAAGCTTTGGCAGATAAAATCTTAGCAGAATGCGAAAGGGTGCGAGATGAAGTTAACGAAAGAACACTTTTAAATAAACGCGAAGTCGATCATAAAATCCAAGAAAAAATTAAAGATATAGAATTTAATAAAAATGAAATCGATCGACAAAGGAAAGTTGTTTGTAGTGAAATCGAATGTTTAACATTGTATAAAGAACGTATTATGGATGCTATGGCTTCATTAAAAGACCAGTCGCTGAGGATTTGTAAACAATGTTTAATTTTTAGGGAAGGAAGAATAGGAATTGATTTGGTAACAACAAAGTTTATATCGATACAATATTTTCTTATTATTTTTATAGTGTCACGACGACGTAGAAAGGGAACTTTTAAAAGAAATTGATGTAATCGAGGGGGCCAACAAATTGCTTGTTAGAGTTCTAGAACAAGCCAACGAACAAGTAAGAAGATTAAGATCCACTATTTATTTTATGGATCGGGATAGTGAAGATAAAGTAAACGTTTTGAAAATAGATGGGCATAACTTGAGCTTGAACGAGAATAGCATGAATTTGAGTTTGTATTATGGATACTCACCATTGGATGTGGCGTCAGTATTAAATTTCCCAAAATAATTTTAAATCATTTTAATACCTTTTCAGTACAATAACTGTTGAGGAATGGGAAGTGGCAACAACAAAAAACATTGAAAGAGCAGCTAAAGAAATAAACAGCGCTCGACCTTTAAGAGCTTATGTGGATGTTATTTTAAAACAGGTAATTGATGATTTGGTTGGACAATATCATACAGTAAACGACGCATTTCGACGACGTATAGAAGAAACCAAAGAATCTAAATATAAATTGGAAATACAACATTTAGAAGTAATTTGAGTCTTATAAAAATTTAAATTATGGTTTTAAATATACATATTTTTTTATTAGGTTGTTCGCCAAGTGAACGAAATGACGCGAAACATTACTAATCTTGAGAAAGCCATAGCTGATAAAGAAGGTTTCATGGCTTTAGCTCATACGAGATTGGGAAATCGCGCTCAGAGACCGGGTGCGGAACTTTGTAGGGATTTGGTCGAAACAAACTTGGTGAATGAAGTTCGGGAATTACGCCATAACACGCATACTTTGCAACATATGTTGGCTGAAGCTCAAGCTTCTCTTCGTTATTTATTAAAGATTCAAATTCAACTTGAAGAGGATATTAATATAAAAACGAATACTTTGAAAATTGATGAAGTTGATTGCATGACTCTTCGTCAAAGTATGGATTATCACGCTTATTAATTAAAAAATTGTAATGTAACAGCACTTAGCTTAAAAATATATATAAATTATTGTGTGGTTTGCACTTTTATATGGTGTGTCATGTCTTTTGGATTTCTTTAATAAAATTATCATCTTCAATAACATCATTTGTGTATGTATATTAATATTAGTCTGTTTATTGGAAAAAGAAAGATTAAAGTTCATTTTATCATTTCTTTTCTAATCAATTATACACATCGTTAAATAACATTAAATTAACTAAAATATTCATAGGAATGTTTGAAGTAAAAGTCAAAATTTAAAAAGAACCGACCGAACCATTCTTTGGAATTTAATCTCTTTTTCATCAAAATAAATCGAACTCTCATTTTACAAGTAATAACACTGGAATTCATCGAGACACAACCCCCAAAAACAAAAACCAATTATTATCGAAACGAAAACGCAACATATTAAATCAGCACTTGTTTCACTTTCTTTTTAATTTGAGGGTCCAGCCTGATCATCTTGCGGAGGTCTTTAAGAAAATAATTTTATTAATTCTCTCATCGTTTCCTCAACCAAGTTAAATCTTACTGATTCTCTTTTTGTTCTTTTTCCGGTGTATTAAAATCACTATTGCCCAATTGACCAGAACTTTGTTGAGTCTGCTTATTTACCCTATTTGGTTTGCGAAGTGTTAAAAGTGAAGGGGTCCAGCTAAATGGAGACGTGGCAAATGCAGGATCTAAAATCAACCGTTTTAAAAATTAAATAAAAAACTTTTAATGAAATTAACCGCTTGAAGATGTTGGTGCTGATGAAGGTAAAGCGCAAGCACTGGCACTGTCATTCATTTGCATCCCAGGTGGCAGCTTTTTCAGGTTATTGATGTTGAGAAGCGGCTTGGGGAAATTGCTGGGATGCGGAGGACTAACCAACTTTCGGTCGAACAGTTTATGGAATCTGGATGTTGACGTTGACATCTTCCTATTACGTTGGTCCTGTTCGGGATAACAGTTTTGAATTGAACGAAGAAAAGATTCTAATGGTCCCATCACGGACTCCTATACACAAATTGTCTACTTTAAAATGCAAAACCAAAATGTTTCTTTTAAATAAAATAACTTATGCAATGAAAACAAAAAGAAATTACAAATTAAAGTTTCATACTTTTGTTGATTGATTTAATGAAATTGTTTCAGACCAATTTCCTGTTGTGTTTGAGCATCCTGCTACTGATGGTGAGTTCCTACTTCGCGCTAAAAGTTTTACATTAGATGCATCTAAAAAGTTATTAATCAATTGTTAAAAAAAAATTACGTAAAATAAATTACCGGGAGTTGATGGGGATTCCATAAGACCCGAATTTAGATCACAGTCTGGTTGATTTAAGTCTATTAGAGAGAGGTTTGAGGTTGTGCTCTGATTAAAATTAACTGTAACAAAAAAAAATATTACTTCTTTATCCCATTCAATATTAAGCCTTTAATATTTACGTAAACTATGACTAGGTTCAAAATTAGAAGGATTTGTATCCATATTATTCCCATTATTCCTATCTTGACGATCAAACAGATGCAACAGCATAATTTTTTCTTCAAAAGAACTTCCAGGTCGGGCTGTTAAAGATGCTCCTGATGTACTAACTGCCGGACTTGTTTCGCGCAGCAACATACCCTGAGCCATTGAAAACTCGGCATATTCAACATCATTTTCACCTAATTGAAAACAAACATTTATAGATAAATATTACAAAATAAAAGAAAAACGCGCGAAAATAATAAATAAACTAGACCAAAAAAGTGATCCTTTAATAAATATACTATGACAAATAAATCCAAATGTATTATAAATAAATATGAGAGCATTTTTGATCTAAATAAAAAATAGAAAGAGTTAAAAAATAATATGAACCACGGAAAGACTTTGGTTTTTAATCCTTCATTTTATGAACCGTTAGTTTCGTAAAAAATCATTATTTTCTTTAACCAGTTTGAATTGGGTTATCCGGGGTCTCCTTTTCCGCCACTTCTTCGCCTTCCTGAGGCTGACTTACATTCACTGATGTTCCGCAACATGGCTCGAGAGACATTGCTTCATTACCTTAAAACATTTTTACCCAAAATTACTTCATTTATCAAACACTTTTAAATTTCCCTCAATGAAATCTAAAATTTATTCAACTTATTTAAGGGTAAAGAAACAGTGAGTCCTCGAATTTTTAGTTGCGGAACTTAAATTATAAATACACGGTGTCACAAAAGTTCGAAAAATGTAAATTTATTCGTTTTTATTGTAAAGATTTCTTCAATACGTTTCTTCAAGATCGAGGATTGTCTTAGAAGGTGAAAATCAAAGGAGTCACAGAAATATAGGTTTCTTAATTAACAAGAACCATATTAGTCCGCAATGGAGGAGTTGAGAACTTGATTGTGACAAAGAATTTGTCACAATTGAACAATTATGGCTATCTTTTCGATTGCGGGGCTTAAATCTTGCCATGAGGTTGGGGTATAGACCCCCGAAAGTTAATTATAGAGTATTTTTAAATGAATTGGAGTCCACCCTCTCAAGCATAGTGCCAATGGTGGATTTAGTTATCTTAATGGGCGGTTTTAATATTGATTTTTTGAAAATAGATCACGTTTCAACTTTGGCGTTGGTTGATATGGTGGAACCCTTTGACCTTACTCAGCTAATAACTAGTGTTACAAGAGACACAATAACATCATCTTCCTGGTGGTTGATAGTGGGGTGTACCCTACGCATGGTATGTCAGATCACGACCTAACTTTTTGTAAACTGGAAATTGCCTCAAGCCGTGAACGTAGATCTCATATTCTCATTAGATCATGTAAATACTTTGACTTCGAAAATTTTCTGACAGACATATTTCGAATGCCTTTTTCCAAATTTTTGATATAAGAGATGTGAATGACAAAGTTATTTGCTTAATGCAGCTTATTTCGGCAGTTTTGGACGTGCATATGCCTCTTCAAATAATCTCTAGAGTGCGTCCCCAGACCCCTTGGATCACAGATAACATAAAACTCATGCAAAAGTTGCGAGACAAGGCCTATACCAATACCCGCAAAAATAATTCAGCCGCAAAGTGGGAATATTATAGATCTTTGCGTAACTTGGTAAATACATCGATTGATCGTGAGCGTAAGGCTTATTTTGAATCGCATTTGACATCTACAAATAATTGCTGGAGGGCCTTACATAATGCTGGAATGTTTAGAAGGAACTACGCACTTCCGTTACAACTCAGTTCGTTAAATGAGATTAATAATCATTTTATTGCCACAATTACGGGAAGTAGTGGATCAGATAAAGAGCTTGTGAATTTTTATAATTCAAACCTTAAGCAAAACATATATTTAAGTTTTCGGGCAGTAACAGACGGTGAAGTGGAACGCACTATACACAGTATGACGAGTAATACACTTGGATATGATTTTCTTAATATTAAATGTATAAAATTATACTGTCCTCACTTGATACCCTACATTCGTGATATCATAAATTCAAGTATAACTACTGGGGTCTTTCCGAAAGCTTAGAAAAGGGCATTAATTAAGCCGTTGCCTAAGATTAATAAGCCATCAGGTCTTAACGATTTTAGACACATTAGCATCCTGCCAGTGCTCTCAAAAGTTGCTGAGCGAATTTTATATGAACAAGTGGTCACTCTTGTCGAGAAGAACAATTTGTTGCCAGAGAATCAGTCAGGTTTTAGACGCGGAGTTGCACTACTGCACTTATACATATCGTGGACGATATTGTCCGGGAAACTGAGAGGGGAAACGTTACTGTCATTTGCTTGTTAAGACTACTCCAAAGCTTTTGATACGGTTGACCATGAGACTCTTGTATCAATTTTGGGATATTTGGGTTTCAATAAAATGGCAGTATGTTTAATGCGTGACTTTCTTTCGGAAAGAGAACAAGCAGTATCTGCAAACGGGCAACAGTCTAATTTTAGGTGTATACGGATGGGGGTGCTGCAGGGATCTATACTATCCCCATTGCTTTATGCTCTATACACGTCCAACTTCTATAAACAGATTAAGCACTGTAAAGCACATTTTTATGCGGACGACACAGGAACGAATATATCATTCCTTTTCGGTTCATGATGTTGAACAGGCTTGTGCACATATTAACGGTGATCTACATTCCTTATGTGAGTTTTCTTCCCGCCATAGACTTAAACTTAATCATATGAAATCGAATGTTATTGTGTTTGGTCCCAAGAAGCAAAAACAAATAGTCTTAAAAGAACTTCGCATTAGATTGAATAACGAACTCTTGCCTATTAAAAAATCAGTTAAAAATCTGGGCGTTATAATTGATGAGAATCTTAATTTCAATGAACACGTTAACGGGTGCATTCGGAAGGCATATAGCAGCTTAAAAGTTATATACGGCAATAGGACATTTGTGAATTGTAAAACAAAGATTCATCTATGTGAAAGTCTGGTTCTTTCTATATTTAGCTATGGGGATGCCTTGTATGCACCATTTTTATCATATGCATTAAAAAATAAAATTCAAAAGGTACAGAATAGTTGTATTCGACTGATATTTGGTCTAAAACGCAGAGATCACGTAAGCTGTAATTTGGCTACTTTAAATTGGTTGAATATGCAACGAAGAAGATTGCTACAAACAGCAATCTTTCCGTATCTTTCAGGAAAGGTACGTTTTCGTTCGGACGTGCACTCGGTCAATGTTAGATTTAGGGGTAGGTTATCTCCGCCGATATTTTATACCGTTAGTTTTAAAAGATCTTTCTCATATCAGATATGCAAAGTAATAAATGAACTTATGCTTTCTTGTGCGTTGACTGAGTGTGCGACTTTTGCCATTTTTAAAAAGCATTATGCTGTTTTTTTGTTTGGGCAGCAGTGTTCTTAACCATTTTTTTTAATTGTTTATTTTCTTTTTTATTAGTTTTTCTCTTTTTTGCTTTTTTCCCCATCTTTGAGAGAAATCTGTCGGATATATTTAATTATGAGATTACTTTACTTGTAATATTCGTGGAACTTATTATGACTTTATTTTTTCTTACCGCGTCAGTAGTAAATTTCTGTTTTTCATTTTTGCTCTATGGTGAGGTGGAAGATCAATAAATATTGAACCTCATTTGTTTACTTTAAGTGCTTTGTTACTATATTGTTAATTTTTTTTGTATATACTTGATTGTTGATTATCAATAAATTATTATTATTAAACATTTCTTGATGTTTACTTCAACTTGTTTTTATTCAACTTTGTAAGTCCTGATAATGAGCCATAGCAGTTCGAAACGTTGATGACTTATTAATTAATATAATTAATTTAACGAGGAATGTGTATTATTTTCCTTATGGAATTATCATCATAATACTTATAATAATAAGTATTATGATAATAATACCTAATTATTGGTTAATTAAGTAAAAATCTGCTTTACATATTTTGATTTTCATTCACCATTAGAAGCACTACAAAAATTAATGGCGAATAATACTGAATTGTTTATAATTAATTAAAATTTAAAGTTAATTATTACAAAGTTAGCGTTTCCATAAAATTGCATTTCTAACATTTTCAAAAAACTAACAGCACAAAATAAAAATGGTGTTGAATAAAATCTTTACTATATAAAATATTTAAAAATACTTGAAGATGAACACTTTAAAATTTTAAAAAACAGATGTTAAGTACATTATTATAAAATAAAATAGGTAAATTGCAAACAAGTTTTTCTTTCTTCTTCAAAATACCACTTTTTTCTATTTAAAAACCAGAAACTCATATTTATATGAGAAGTGAACTATTATCGGATTCAATCAAAACATTTTACGATTGCAAAGTCGAGTTTCATCGAAGATCGTCTCAAATCGAGTAGTTAAATTAATCCCTATTATAAAAAATTAAATTGCGCGTCAAACGAAGTTGGTCTTAATTTTTTCTATGGAGTTGTTTCTTGGTTATGCGCCTTCAAAATGGGCGGTAAACTGTTTTGTAAAATAATTCCGGAGGGATTATCAGAATACGTGCCAGATCTAGTGGAGCACTGTTTATATTAAACGTATATTTGTAGGAAAGGAAAACCAAAAATTACTGGATGCCACAACTATGGCTTCGATATGTGGACAATGTGTTTGTGATATGGCAACATGGCAAAGATCGCCTCCAACAGTTCTCAGATCACTTAAACGCTTAACATTTCATGATCAAGTTTACAATGAAAACGGAAACTGCCAAAATGTGACAAAGAACTTAGGATGTATCGGAAGAATTATGTCTGTAAGTAGACATAGAAGATATTGATCCCAATAGGTACTTGCAAATATCACCAAATCATCATCCTCAAAAGAAGAGGTCCGTGATCCGTACTTTGTTTCATCGAGCAGTGAGGATATGTAAAGGAGTACAAATTCTACGAGACGTCCTGCAGAAGAACGGATATACTTTGAAGAACATCAATTGAGCCACTATGCAGCGGAACAATCACCTGTGCAATTGTGTGGAATGTTTTACGTTGGCTAAACTGGATGTAACATCGAATGCCATATCAAGGAGTATGAGAGGGATGTTAGGTTGAAGAACATCTAACAGTCGGCAGTTGCGGAACATTGCCATTCAGAGAGACACCAAATAGACTTTGATAAAGAAAAGGTGTTAGCTAGGATTAATAAATATCACCAAAATCTGACAAGGGAAGTCATAGAAATCCACCGACATAGAAACAATGTCAACAGAGAGGATGGTTGGGAATTCAGCAGAACATGGAAGATGGTGGTGAACACAAACAAGACTTCCCCCCCTTCCAAACCACATACGGCGCAGTAATTAGTAATTTTTGATGGTAGAGCAATTTTAACCCTATATAACTATACACGAATTACAATAAATTAATGTTCCTGCTATTTTAAGCGCATATTTTCACTTTAGTAATAAGCTTGCAATTGGTATAAATTAAGGGGAACACGGACTCTATTGACAAAATACGGAATGACTGTCCACCAAGAAAGGTCAAACATTATTGAGAAAGGAAGTAGGTGAGCAACATTTGCGTCGGGATGGCAAGCTTTACGGTCTAGGGATAGCAGATTGAAGCCACAAAAATTTGAAGGGATTATTTTTTTAATAGTGTGTTTTTTATATTTTGTTATAGCGAAGACGTGTTGAAACTTTAAACGCGTTTCTCTCTAAACTATGTTTCTAACATTGGAAAGCCAAATGGAAAGGCTTCTCCGATAGGTTCTCTAGATAAGTAAAGGTGGTTCAAATTCGAAGTCCGAATAGACTATCTCGAAAACTACAAGAGTTAGACAAAAAGTAGCTTGCTTGTCATGATCTCTTTAAAAAAAACCAATGCTGAAAACCTCAAAACGCTATCGTTTTTGTTTTTCCGCTAAACGGCAAAAGCGAAAATATCGTAAAACCAGCAACTGCTATTATCTTGGACACTTTTTGACGGAGAATTTGACGAAGTAGTTGAAATTTTTTTTTGCTTTTAGATTTTGAGATGTTATGACAATTTTCGTTTTTTTTAATAGATACAATTCCTAATTTTTAGTTTATTAAATTCGTTATTTTTTTCTGATTTCAAAAATATAAGGTTCGACGACAGATATATTCCTTATTCTTTGAGAATAAAGTTAATAATAAGATTTATTATAAAATTTTCAAAGACAGCCATCTATAGTGTTATTAAATGTAAATATTTTATTAACGTAAAAATAGTAATTTAACACAGAAAATCAATAATTTAAAAACGTGGTCAATTTGAGCATTTTTTATAGCACTATTTCAATGTTTTGGGAAATCATATGGTTAGTAAAAAACATAATATTTAAAAAATTAAATCAAACAACTCCGTCATCTAGTGTCGTCGAAGAAACTAAATTTACAGTTTCCTTAATTTACGGCGTTGTTTAATTAATTTTTTTAATTTTAACTTCTCTAACGATTTTATTTCCCAAAAATATAAAAAATAGTTTAGAAATAGTCCTATAAAAAAATGCTCAAAATGATCACCTCAGAAATTAATTATATATATATATATATATTAAATTATTGATGTTTTGTGTTAAATTACTATTTTTTACGTTAAAAATATATTTACACTTAATAACACCGGATGGCGGTATTTGAAAATTTTATAATAAAGCTTATTTTTAGCTTTATTCAAACACAATGAGGAATATACCTGTTGAACCTTATATTTTTGAAATCAGAAAAAATAACGAATTTAATAAGCTAAAAATCAGGGATTGTTTCCATTAACAAAAACAAAAATTGTCATAATATCTCAAAATCTAAAAGCGAAGAAAATTTTTCAACTACTGTGTCAAATTCTACGTCAAAAAGTGTCCTTATAATGTCTTAGTTATAATACTCTAGCAATAATAATAACCAAGATAATAGCAGTTGCTGGTTTTACGATATTTTCGCTTTTGGCGTTTAGCGGAAAACAAAAACGATAGCACTTTGAGGTTTTTAACATTAGTTTTCTTGGAAAGAGATCATCAAAGAGAGCTACTTTTTGTCTATCTCTTATAGTTTCGAGCCTATTCGGACTTTTTTTGAACCACCCTGTACATACGATTATTTCGATTATTTAGCAATTCTTTTTTTATAATAAAATTAAGTTGAGTTTATTGTTGAATCTCAAAAAAATGTTTAAATAACTTTTTGTTAAAACTAATGCCATTTTGCTAAATAATCATGAATTTCAATAATCATGTGTACTTCTCACGCAAATCTAACGTAGTTAATGAAAACAAATAGATTTTTCTAGATGGTGTTTAAAAGTTGTATTAATACTTGCCGTGAAACTTCACAAAAAATAGTAATTTCGTTTTACATCATTCCACATCGTCACATTGTCAATTATATTAAAGTAAATAATAAGTTTTGGATACTTTTAGATGTTCTGTATAAAATAAACAATCAAAACATGAATATGATGTTGTTTTCAGATTTCGTCACTTCGAACCAGATTTTGAAGAAAGCAAAACGTGAAAGCTTCTAGTTTTAGATTTTATTAGTTCTAGTAATAGCTCTAATGTTACTTCAATCAACAGCGGCTGTGAAAGCCTTGGCACTTAAATTATAAGTACAATTCAGTATTATTCGCCATTAATTTTTGTAGAGTTTCTGATGATGACTGGAAGTAGAAATTACATGTTTCAAGCATATTTTTACTTAATTAACTACAAAAATTACAATTTTTTTCATATTTTTTCTAAACTGATTTATAGAAAATGTCCTGAACTTCACACTAACAAGAAGATATTCATGATTGAGCAATCATACAAACACTAAAATGAGAGAATTATTGAGCGAACAGTATGGGTCATGCCCCCCAGACTTTTATGAATCAACTCCTAGAACTACATTGACAAAATTTTGATGAAAGAAATGCGTCCTTGGGGCTAAACTAAATGTAAGCGTCTGCAAATCCATGTAATGACAAAGGACGGATACTTCAAACTTTGTTTATACATTGTTATGTGTTAATGTCTAAGTAATATGTATGCCAAAATCATGTCTTTGTGCTTCCGTTTTATTGAACTTTTGTGACACCTCACTCTAAAGCTGATTTTCGTGGAGATCATCATTTTTTATTAACTACTATAATTACAGTATACAAAGGAGTTGTCCAAATCTGCAAGGACTCACCGTTTATTTGCTTTGCGATCTCCACGGATTTAATACTAACTCCCAAATTAACGAAAATTAATCTTACCTGACATAGTTTCATCATCCACATCGTTTTCATCGTTTGAGTTATCTTCAGCCATAATCAAATTCGTTTCTTGATGATCATCGTCCAAAAAGTTTTCAGGTTCGCTTAGATCCTAAATTAAAAGAAGTTTTTCATCAACTCATTCATTCAATTAAAAAATGTTAAAAATATTTGCTTACATCTGTATCACTGCTACTGCTGCTTATTGTCATAGCCGTTGTTGCAACATTTAACAAATTCGGCGAACTCAACGAAACTCCCAAACTGATCATTCTTGGAGTTTCTGGAACGCTTTCGCAAATCGTTAACGGCGGAACGTCCTCCTCCGTCGCTTTCGGAATTTGGGTTTGAATCGATGAAACTGACGATGCACTACTACAACTCATATCAACTGACGATTTCGGCAAATTTACGCTATCGGCTACCGTCGAAGTCTTTTGACTCGATCGAGGACTAGAAGACGGAGATAACCTCGTTTTGGTTAATAAATACTTCGCTGGTATTCCCATTATTTTTTTCGGAGTTGTTGCGGCGTTATGTGAACTCGATGTTGAACGGAGTTCAAGACCATCATTTGGAAGAGGCGAACTAACCGTTGGCATACTATAAAGACTTTTTACCCCAGTTATTGCACTTGTTTCGGCTAATTGCGTTGTTGTTGCACCAATTGAAGCTGCCACTGCGTTTCGAGAGATTTCAGCAGCTAATCTCTAAATTTAAAAAAATATTCGTTAAATTTGAGCTTTCAAATAAGGTCATGTGCACCTTAAGTAACCAAAATTTCAAATTTTACGGTTTACTTATATCCAAAATGTAATTTTTTATTCAATTTTGACTATGTTAATACAAAAAAACGTGTTATTTTGGCAAGCACTACATATGAGAAAAGCTTCCCGATTGAAACCTAAATGATCCTGAGTGTGTGCCAAAGTGTCGTCTGCGATTTGAGGTTTATAATAGAGATGAGTGACTTTTTATGCCCGCTCACGATCTAGACCCACGTGGCCCACTCACGTGAATATTATACTCGAATCACATAACTCACGCGTAAGTCACGCCAATTCACATGACTCACGCTGGATTAGGCGATCAAATGTGGAACAACCATAGAGAACGATTACACGAACCTTTGTATAATCGCTGTAATACACAGGTTCGTATAATCGCTTGTATAATATTTAAATAATTTCTATGAAAGTTTCCATAACAATCAATGCAATTTATTAATAAACATCGCAAATTTTTCTAATTTAAATTCTAAAATAGTTATTTATGAAACAGTGCGTGAAATTATAGCGAGTGCTATATGTCACGTGAGTGCACAAAAAGCACTTCACGCACAGTTGCATACAATATTTTATCTACGAACTAAAAATTAATATTAATAAATATTTCCAATTTTTGAACTGTCAACAAATGATTTGACAAGTGTTTGTGTCTCGTTACTATGAAAACGCGCTAAACGGTTCGTGAAAAGCCGTGTGTAAAAGTAAATCCCATTTAAAATGCATTGCTACGTTACGCACTTTTTTCCGTAATGACGTATTTTACGACCTGAAAATGTCCTGAAAACAGCGATTTTACAAACAAGAGTAGATAAATATATTTTTTATTCATGAGACTAGTTCCGATTATTTCTAATTGGTAATCAATAGCTTTAGGTTCTTCTAAAATGGACTGCAACATAGTTCGTATTGACAATGTCACTTTTGCCTGCATGTTTTCACTTAAAAACTTAACAGATTTAAAGTTAGGTTGTAAAAATAAAGCTATGTAATGCAACTATTGAGGTTGAAATCATTTTTGCAATGTAGCTGATGTTTGCTTTTTCAGTTCTTTAACCATATCTGAATCTTCAGGTTGCAAATTACAGTGCTGAATAAGCTCATGTTCGCATAAAACGTAGTGGTTTAACGTAGAATACAAATCTGAGGTAAGATTTTCAGAACATTCTCTAAATTAATTTAAAAAATTTATTATAGATTTCAATGTTGTGAGATTTAAACCACCGAAAATTTTCATCCTTAGCAATCAATAAGTTCTAAATCTCCCCATAAAGTTCTTTTATACTGGTCAACAAGTAGAAAAGTGAAAATATTGGGTAAATAGAATTCCAACGTGTTGATATATGTTGCTTTAACGTCTTAAATAGTTTATTATTTCACTCAGAGTGCTTGAAATAAGCGACAAGTTTTTTTGGTGAATTTACAACTACTTCTAGCTTCGGGAGTGTATCGTTCCCTTCTAAAACATCGTACATAACCAAATTTAAATTATGGCATGCACAGGAAATTCGATAACTGCGAAATTTGACTGTGTAACAGAATAAAAAAGAGAGATATTGAGAACAAATATCAAAATAGAAAGAGTTTAACATCGATCGATTCTGTACAACGAAATAGTGGCATCTGCGTACCCGACTTAAGGGCGCCTAAACCGAGTTTCTAAGGAAACGTCTATAAGACGCCAACTGACTTCGATTAAATGAATGTTCTACAGAATAGTATAGCTAACTTTTTTATTCATATACAATTCTTTTTCATTACGGTGCGATTATGTAAAAAGAAAATGGGGAAAATGGCAAAAAATTTGATTTTGTCGAGTTGTGTTAGGCTGTAGCAAAATAACGGAGAGTCCAATTTATGCTGTCAATACCTTAAAATGTTCAGAAGTACACTATGCCAAATTCTAAATAACAAATATACTGAACATGAACCGTTACTGTATTTTTTAATTTACGATTTTCCACATTTTTGGGTATATTTCGAAAACTGGAAACTTAATAAAGTTGTTAACGCTCTTCTTAACTCTCCGTTAGGCGCGCATGTATCCAGCAGATACATGCTTAAAATTGCTTGCCTTCTGTTTAACGATCGATATCTCTGCAACCGGTTCAATGAAAAAATATGCAGTAAATTTTATTATAATAAGTGATTATTCTTGCTATACTGATATGAATTTGAAAATTATTGGCTCCTCAGTTCTTTCTTTATGGCGAATTAATTCATAAACACCCGATTTTTGTACATGCCGTCGCTTTATGAATTTTTTAATCAAAAACTATAAGACGAAAAAATTTGGCATTTCAACAAATGATAGTGTAATATGTTCTGAATGTGAGGTATATTTTATTTTTTCATATTTTGTATAATTTCGCGAATTTTCGCGGTTTAAAATGGTGCAGTTATTTCGAAAACGAGTAGACGGTTTTTAACGAGTTTTGCGCGCGCGATAGTCGCCCTCGGAGAACTCGAGAAACCTGTTTGGCCGTGGTGACTGGATATCTGCTTCACAGCCGAAGATACATACCATATCTATTTTGTACAGTATAAACAAAAATTACAACAAATTATATTTGTATGTTTAGCATTTAGACCAATGTAAACAATATTAATCAACAAATTAATTTTATACCATGGAAAATAAACTTATGCATCTCAGACACTGCGCCAGATAGTGATTCAATCACCTCAGTGATCCTAGTTTCTCAGATTCTCTGAGGACGATTATCGCTCGCCTGTTACTTCGCATCGGCGTCCCTTAGGCTACCTAATTTTAATTTCTTTCAAACACTGTACTTGCTCCAAATAATAGGGAAAATTTTATTTTGAAATACTATTACTGAAAAAATTAAAAAATGCCTTGTATGCAAAACATATTAGGCTAACACCTATTGACATACCAAATTTTTTGGTCTCGTATTTTTTGAGAGAAAATCATAAAGTGACGGTATGTACAAAAATCTCAAAAATCGGGTGTTTTATTGTGTTTAACACGCTATAACAGAAAGACTGAGGAGCAAAAATTTATATCAGTATGCTTGAAATGATCACTGATTATAACAAAGTTTACTGCACATTGTTTTATAGATCGGTTGTAAAGATATCGATCTCTAAACAGATGGCAAGCAATTTTATGCGTGTATCTGCTGGATACATGCCCGCCTAACGGAGGGTTAATCATCTTTTTTTTAAAAAAAATCGGTTTTTATAGCAAAATCTCATTTAGGCCCTTGATTCTATGAAGATATAATTTAAAATTATTTAAATTGTATTAGTTAACTGCTGTTATAATCTACACATCGTGTTCCACATCGAAATTGGTTTTTATAACTTCGTCTTTTTACTACGGTGGAAATAAAACGAAAAAAAACCGGATTATTCACTCTACATTAAGAAACACATCTTTCTTGCAAATTGTAAAGAAATAACAGGTTTAAAATAATTTTAGTTTTAACAAATTTAAATTCGATCCTGTTCGTGTTTATATAACTAACTTTTATTTATGACTATTATAAAAATCGACGTTCTTTGAAATTGTGGCATAGTTTCCAATATTTCTGATAGTTTTTACAAATGTGATGAATAATACTGGTAATAAATATCACTGGAAAAAATCACTTCAAAATACATGATTTACGATAAGCCCACGTGCAAAGTTAAGTCCAGGAGCGCACTTCGTTATTATTTTGTGCAAATACTTTTTTGCGCATAAAAAGCAATAAACACTTAAACAGTTATACTACTATTATAACTTAATTACTATGTACATTCGAGAAATACAAATTATAAATAGTGTTTTTGTATTTTTCGCTAATGCGGACCTGAACAAGTTCGGTAAAATATTATTATCAAAGAAAAAATAAAATATCGATCCAATCAGATCCCGTCGAAATCAGCGTTGCTCACGATCACGCACTTTCACGTGAGTGGTATAAAAATTGGTGCCCGCTCACGTCGGGTCACGCATGACCCATCGTGAATCACGTAATTTGCACATCTCTAGTTTATAATAGCAAATGTGTGAAAGGAATGTGTAAGATTTACTATTAATTAACTTACCTCTTTCGATTCATTAATTTGTGAAATATACTGATTTTGTAAAGCTTGCAATTGATTAATATACCACTGCTGATCTCTACATCTTTGATAGAATGTTGGAGCACGAACTTGAAAGCTAAAAATCCACGAAATCAAATAATTTCAAATAATAAACACCAATCAGCATTTACCGCAAAACTAAAGTATCTAAAGACACATTTAAATATCCTTCACTAGCTAACAAATCAAGTCTGAAAAACCGATTGTATCCCCAACATTCGCCAACTTCAAAATCGGAAGCAAATTCCCTGACAATATTTTTGGAACTATCTCTACTCGCTTGGTGAATCATTTCTACTCTATATTCATATTTAGAAGTTTCTGGATATCCGGCGCTTAATTCCAAGAAAACTGATAGGTAATTTCCGCGGACAACACCATTTCCATCTGGATAAACCTTTAATCTCCAACACAAGCCATTACAATGTAAAGGGGTGGAGTAAACTGGATCGGCTTTTCGTTGTAATTGAGAAAAAGAGTGCATAACAAATGTGCTGCTATCATAACTAGGGACGATTTCGCTGTGGAAATCCGCTGGAACAGGTGCAGTTACAAAACTGGTCATTGGTTTCTTTCGGATTGCATGAATCATTCTTGATAATTCCCCACTTTTTGAAATTAATTCCGAACGAGTACAGGTATGCAATTGGTGTTCAATTTCATGCAATAGATGTTCTAATTGTTCAGTTTCTTGCGTTAAAGAATCTTTTTGACCCATTAACGTTAATAATTTCGTTTTTAATTGAGAATCCAATCGCGCTATCATCAGTTCAACTGCGTTACGGATTTCACGAACCCTTTCATCCTTTGCAGACCTTACAGATTCCACATTCCTTTCCTAATCAATTTCAAATTAAAAAGAAAATAAAAACAAATTTAAAATTAATATTTTTATTACAAATTTGTTATCTTACCACTTCTTGCACTATGCTAATCAATTCCATTAATCTTCTACGTAATTGTGCTACTTCATCTTTAATTTGAGTAACATGCTGTTCATAAACTTCTTCTAAAGGTTTAAAAGTATGACCAGAATGAGTACCACCCCATAATGCGCATTGATGACAAATACAGCAGCGACACGTCCAACAATATACTGATAATTTTTCAAAATGTGTCATACATCTTCAAAAAATTAATAAATATTCTTAAAATTTTATTTTTTTTGTAAAACGTCGATATAACGGAATAATGCAGGAGAGAGAATTACATTTTTTAATTTGCGCTTTAAACTATTTAAATGAATTATGAATACACAAAAATTTAGATTATTATCTACACCGTTGCGTGTATTTTGTTCACCTTTATTTTTATACTAAAAATCTAAAGGCTTGAAAGCCCGTTCGTGATGTACCACAAACACTATTTTAAACTTTCAATTAGCAAATGTTTAATTTGGTGCGAGTTTTGTATTGTAATATAGTTAGTTTAATAGTTAAGGTTCATCATATAAAAAAGATCTTGTTTTATTTGATCTATGTAGAATTCTTGGAATCTATAATATCACCAAGAAAGTCATTGGCGGTGACGCGGCAAGTGGAATTTTATAATTGCAGATTAATTCCAGATGCCTGGAAAATTTAAAGGTACGTCACAGCTTACATATCACAAATGTTCCTTTCGGAGAATAGAACGTTATTGATTTTTTCGTTTCTGAGAATTTTACAGTAGCGTAGTAGCCTGCAATGAAGCTGGTTTTGTATACACGAAGATAGATTCACTAGCTATAAAAATAAGCTCCTGTATTCCGGAAATTATCTTTAACAATTATTTTAAATTTTGCGTCATATTAAATGTAATTTTCAATGTAAGAAAACAGCCAATAATCTTATATTTTAACTTGAATTGTATACATTTCTACATTTTAAACAACTTACATTTATTACAAAACGTTTCTTGTAAATAAATAATAGATTTATATATATTTTTTATTTATTGAAACACATTTTTTCTCCTTATGAACTTTTTTTTGGTATCTAAATTAATACATGTCAATACAGATAATACGACGTTTCGAGCGTATTTGCTCATCATCAAGTACATAAGAACCTACAAAACATCAAATCACTAAACTACCACCCTATTTCAATGAAAAAATCAATAATTAAACAATAATTAGCACAAATCACAACAATAATAATCAATATAAAAAGTTAAAACGTACAGTTATAATATTTTTAGTTTTACGTACTATCAATGTATTTTTTATTATTTATGTATATTTATTTGTACATTTTATATTGAAGTTCTCAATTTTACATTACAAGTTGACTCTCATACTAAAATAACTTTTATTTGGTTTTTCCTTACAAAATCCCTACGCCGAAGAACATCTGTTCTTTACCCTAGTTTAATGTTAATTTTTATATTTATACTAAAATATTTCTACTTTAAATCATTAACTCATTATTTTAGCATATAGGGTACCTATTTTTCAAGTATATGATTTACAATTAACTGTTTTGTTTATATTTTTGGTTATAAATATTGCATCCAAATTTTTCCTATAAAATGTATATTTTTCGTTACTTACAATCTTTGGTTTTTCAAAATTAAAATGATGTTTTTTTATTGAATGTTGGCACAATGCTGTCTTATTTATGGTTTTTAAACTTTTTACATCATATTGATGTTGTTTTAAACGTTTGTGAAGATGTTGTTTTGTTTCACCTATGTAAACTTTATTGCAGTTCAAACATTCAAGTTAATAAATTGCATTTATTTTATCTATAGGTTTTATTATGTCTTTTATATTTGTCATCATAGTTTGCAATTTATTACGATTATACTGTGCGAATTTTATTTTATTTATCTCAAACTTCTTAAAAATGTTTGTTATTTTATTAGTCATTTCTGTTATTGATAATAACAAAGAAAGATAAACACGATCAGTTATTAACGCTTTTCAGCAACTGCAATAATAGATTACAATTCGCAGTAGAAAAACCAAAAAACTCACAATTACCATTTTTGGATTTGAAGATAATAATAAGTAAAAATGATAATAAAATATACACATCTTGGTATAAAAAAGAAATATCAAGCAATAGGACACTACATTATTTGAGTAATCATCCAAAATCACAAATTTGAAATACCATGGAAAATTTAATTAGAAGAGCCATTACATTGACCAATGAACCATTTGTTAGAGATATAATAACAATTTTTAATATTCTGCTAGAAAATGATTATTAAAAGACGTTAATAAATAAAACTTGGTATAGGTTATACAATCATAATAGAAGTCAAACTGTTGACCGCTTAAACATCAATATAGGTAACACCAATAATGAACCAACTACTAAAGAAAATCATCAATATAATTTACGAGAGTAAAAATACAATTGAAAAAAAAGAGGAAAAAAATACATAACAAATAAAATGTTAATGAACAATATTACTCAAATGAAATATAAAAATATGATACAAATATGAAAGACATAACAAAACCTATAGATAAAATAAATACAATTTATCAACTTGAATGTTTGGACTGTAATAAACTTTACATAGGTGAAACGAAACAATATCTTCACAAACGTTTAAAACAACATCAATATGATTAAAAAAGTTTAAAAATCATAAATAAGATAGCATTGTGCCAACATTCAACAAAAAAACATCATTTTAATTTTGAAAAACCAAAGATTTTAAGTAACGAAAAACATATATTTAATAGGAAAAATTTGGAAGCAATATTTATAACCAAAAATATAAACAAAACAGTTAATTTTAAATCAAATACGGGAAAAATAGGTACCCTACCCTATATGCTAAAATAATACATGAGTTAGCAATTTAAAGTAGAAAAATTTAAGTATAAATATAAAAATTAACATTAAACTAGGGTAAAGAACAGATGTTCTTCAGCGTAGGGATTTTGCAAGGAAAACCCAAATAAAAGTTATTTTAGTATGAAAGTCAACTTGTCATGTAAAATTGAGAACTTCAATATAAAATGTACAAATAAATATACATAAATAATAAAAATACATTGATGGTACGTAAAAATAAAAATATTATATATTACTGTACGTTTTAATTTTTGATATTGATTGTTAACGTTGTGATTTGTGCTAATTATTGTTTAATTATTGATTTTTTATTAAGATAGAGTGGTAGTTTAGTGATTTGATGTTTTGTAGCTTCTTATGTACTTGTTGATAGACAAATACGCTCGAAACGTCGTATTATTATTCTGTATAGACATGTATTAATTTAAATACAAAAAAAAAGTTCATAAGGAGAAAAAATGTGTTTCAATAAATAAAAAAAATATGTAAATAAAAAAACATCCTTTGAAGAAAAGTAAAAAAAGAAATAAATAATAGATATTATTATTAACACTTGACTGATGTTGCTGATGAATGGGTCCGGAAATCAACTATTTTCGCGATACCGGATGTTTAAAATTAACTAAAATTAGAAGCTTCTGAGTTTTACCGTGCATTTTTGAAAAAAAATTTGGCGTTTTGGATAACATGTTGCACCTTCTCCAGAAAACTGAACTCCAAATCAATTTTAGTTCAGTCAACATCGGCTGTGAAAACATTCATATTTATATGATGTTCAAACTGTTTAGTACTTGAGAGTTAGATTACTTACTGATTATGGGTAATATCATCACTACTAGGGATATAATACCTATATACCGAAATTCCGAACGATTTATGAGCTATAGAAACCCGGTATTAAATTCCGGTATTTTGATATTATATGCAAAATATAATATCAAAATGCCGGTATTTATTATAAAATACCGGTATAATTGCAGTTGTAACAGATTTACACGAATAAGTCGTAGCAGAACAAAACGTTGACTTTGATTCACAGCACAATCCAATCCAACCCAACTTCGCACAATCGAACCCAACCTAAAGGTATAACCTATGTGGGACTAATCTGTCCTACTTAATCCCCTCTTCCAAAATCTGCCTTCTGTTCTTTTCTTCTCATATTGGTACAACTCAAAATCTACCAATCTTAAAGTTTTTGCAACAACAATCGATAACGTTTTACACAACTATATTACATTCGTACTTATGGGGATAACCGGTAGAAAGCTTCATAAGAACCCATAATGCAACAATAAAATCAACATTTTTTAAAGTTGATTATCTCAAATTGAATTGTTTTGACTTGTATCGGTTTTCTATCAAGTAAGCGATATGTTTTAACCATTATGGTATGTGGTCACCAGCTACTTCCTTTGCTCATTACCTTCCTTCACATCTCAACTATCTTAATGCTTAAGATAACGTCGGGCAAAGATCCGGGAGTAACTTTTGATAACAGACTTTTGATATCATACTGAGGAAATCGATGTCTGTGCTGTGAGGATACTTAGTTTTCTACTCTGTACTTCACTTTTGTTCACGAATCTGCCTAGATGACAGTAGATTTATTATAAAGTTGGTGTGTGGAGAGACGGATTGTAGTTGGTATCAGCTTCAGAGTAGGCATGTACCCAACCACGTTAGCTGATATAGCAGTGTCCTCTTTGAAAAATAATAGAACCAACGTTAAGGCTAACGCTCTACTACAGAGAAAATGCATGCTTTTAAATCTGAGATTGTAATCGTCACAATGTTTCGCTTGTTTGATTGATTTTTCTGTTACTGTAAATTTTTTTCTGTATTGTATAATAATGTCCGAAATTGATAATTGTTGGGCAGAAGTATGCTAAACTGCTGGCCCTATTTTTGTGCAAGTTTGCTTACAGAGTTTATCCGATGTGCTTGTTTCAGCTAAGATATTTTTAGTTTTCGGTTCTAGCGGAAATGGACTCCAACTTTTTTATTTTAAATGGAAAGTACCAATTTTTAATGGATTTTCGAGATCCCCGCTAAATTTTAATAGAATTTGATATAAATCATCATATGACTAAAGTGCACCATTTCTAAATAATTTCAATGTTTTCCAAAATTTTGGCATGTGCAACAGTAACAATAAATGATAATTTTTCGAAATTTACACTCCAGTCAAACTAAATATTCCCAGAGTTTGCATAGAGAAGACCCATACCTTACATAACACTTCAAAAACATTTTTAAAAAATTATACAGGTAGTCAGAAATTTGCAACGAATTTACCAATCTCGAAATGTCGAAAATTTAATTTTTTTTTAAATGGTAATCCCAATTTTTTCTTTCACCAACGTATTAGATTTAGTAATGAGGATTACTTTAATTTGTTAGTCATATATGAGGAATGTAATAAAACTATTAAAAAGGCTTGCGAAATTTTCCGTGCGCGTTATCCAAATCGACGAATCCTAGTCATGACACCACGACATGATTTATTTTGGTAATTGTAGAAACTATGACCAATTTATTGAAAAGCATAAATGAGTTACACCAATCACAGATAATGAAGGAAACGAAACTACAATTTTGGGGTACTTCAGAGCGTATACTGAAAACTCGTTATCAGATGCTAAAAGTGATTTGAGAATAGCAGAGAAAAGCATCCTCTGCATCATCCACAACTTTCATCCTTAATCTTACTCATTAGCACAAAGTTTAGGCCTTGTGACTGTCAAAGGAGCATTGATTTTTGTGAATTTATGTTGATTAAAACTCAGGATGAAGATTTCTTAAAAACAATAATAACGAAGATAGAGATAAGAAGACGAGATAATAAATATGAAAATTGGTATGTTATCACTTTTTAAGACAATAAATTTTAATTTGGTATTCGTTCTAAAGCATCTTTGTCAACGTCAACTGATCTCATTGAGATGTTAAATTTTGTAAATTGCCCTTAAACGGTGATTATCTCGGACACGGAGAATATTAGAGAAAATTGGTAGGTATACCAAATTTATGTAAAAATGTCCGTACTTGTTATGTGAATTGTAAAAATTTAAATAAATAATTATTCGGGAAACGATCTATTAAAAATGAACGACTTTATTTTATACTAATATTTCAAATTATATAAAATTTAAATAATTATATAAAAAGTGATACAAAATTGAAAAAAACATCATGTGCTCTATCCAAACACGCAGTTGACCAAAACTTAACGTAATATTTATTCTTATCTTTTTCAACTTATTTAATGATTTTAAAAAATGTTTCCTAAAAAGTGATTATACTTTTGATGTAATGGATTGACAAGTGTTGTTCATGTTATTTTATAATTTTAATATGTCATTCGTTCTCGTCTTAAAGTGATCTGTGGTAGCGTTATTTCAATAGTTTTCAGAACCAATTAAATTTTTCATCAACGTGAATGATATTATTAAATAAGGAACACAACTTTGTATGTATTCTAATTTGTTTTGATTATTGTATTTCATTATTATTTACTTCATTTTAGTGTACTCTGAAGAAGGCTGAAATATAGCAGTCGAAATATTAGTATAAAATAAAGTCGTTCATTTTTAAATAGATCGTTTCCCGAACAATTATTTATTTAAATCAAATTACTTACGATTGATAAAATTTTTTTTTTGTATTCTTATTATCGAAATTGTAAAAATGTTAACAATGAAAAAGATATAACCACTTTAAAATAATGTTTTTAAAGAAGACAGCGTCATCTGACCGATAGATCAATACTAATTACAATTTTTTTTTAATAAACCCATGCTTACTGAGGTGTATTAATTAAGATAATGTAAAAATTAAAAGAACTCTTCCTCAGTTTTAATTATATATACTTAGAACCGGTTTCGATATTAATATATCATCATCAGCTAAATCTACAAGCAAAAATAAAATTAAAAACAATAATTAAAAACAGTAATTAAATAAATTTTAAACTTACACTCAAATAAAAGATGTCGCAATATATAAAATGATTTAAAAACCAAAACAACAAAAATAAAATTGTAAAGTGGACGACACAAGACAACATTACAGAACAAGTTTCGCAAAGATGCCAAAAACTAGAATTTTAAATAAGAATATAAAGGTTTATATATGGAGCATAGTTGATCGTTCATTAATTTTTGTTTATGTTTATGTTTGTCTATTTCGAGTTTTTCAAGTAGGTCTAATTTTTTACCTTTTTTACAGTTATGTATGAGATTGATTACATTATTATAATCAATCTTATGATTGTATTCCACTTTCAATCATAACATTTGATCGTAACATTTGATGATGATATATTTTTATGTTCATTAATCCTTTTTGAAAGTTTTCTACCTGTTTGACCAATACATAGAGCATCACAATCTTCACATTTAATAGAATACACACCATTTTTATTTAAATTATGTTCTTTTATTTTGTAGTTTGATAAAAGATCAATAAGTTTGTAGTTAGTTTTAAATTCAATATTGATGTTATTTTGTTTTAAAATATGTTACTTTTATAATTTATGTCGTTGTATGGTAAAGAACGGAATGTAGTGTGTTCGTTAGTATCCATAGTGAACAAAGGGTCTACTTTTATTACAATATTATAGAGTATTTTGTTAATTGTATTTGCAGGATATTTTTTTTCTATGGCAAGTGTATTTATGAAATTAAATTCGTTTTGTATTGAAATTGTATTAATAGGGTACCTTATCATTCTGTAGATGTACGATTGGAATACGAAGAGTTTATGATTGTGAGGATGGTAAGAATCATATGGTATAATGGTGTTTAAATTAGTTGATTTCCTATATATATATCAAAATTTAGATTATGATCATTTCTATTTATAGTTATATCGAGAAAATTAATTTATCTATCTTTTTTAATTTCTAAAGTAAAATTCAACTTCTTATGTATATTGTTTAAATAATTTAACATTGCTATTAGATCCTGTTTGGTACCTTCCCATAAACAAAAGATATCATCTACATATCTAATCCATTTTTTGATGTTGCTATAATAACGATTAAGTTTGTTTAAAATATTTTTTTCCATATAATCTAGATATATATCTGTGATAAATCCAGATATAGATAGCCTCATAGGTAAACCATTTTCAAGTTTTTAAAATTTGTCATTAAATTTGCAATAATTTTGTTGAATAATAAATTTGATAAGTGATGTGATATCAGAAGCTATATTGATATCTTTATAATGTTCTTCAAGTAATTTATAAATAATATCAATAGTAAAATCAGTATCAACATTTGTGTAAAGATTAGTTACATCAAATGAGATCATAATATTGTTGTTTTGTTTATGTGTTTTATTTTATTCTCTTATTTAAAATTCTAGTTTAGGCATCTTTGTGAAACTAGTTTTGTAATCCTGTTGTCTCGTGTCGTCCACTTTAATTTTATTTTTGTTGTTTTGGTTTTTAAATCATTTTATTATACATTACTGTTTTTAATTATTGTTTTTAATTTTATTTTTGCTTGTAGATTTAGCTGATGATGATATATTAATATCGAAACCGGTTCTAAGTATATATAATTAAAACTGAGGAAAAGTTCTTTTAATTTTTACCTTATCTTAAATAATTACAAATTATTATTTACAGTCTTAAAAAATGCTAATGTACCAATTTTCATGTTCATAATGTAAGAGAAAACGAAATTATTCAACAAAAACGAAAATAAAGTATTAACTTACCCAATTTATCTTATTGTTAGTCCAATTGTTAATAATAACGAAGATACAGATGGCTAAAGATAAATTGGGTTAAATTGTAATTATTTGATGTAAGGAATTCACAGTTCTATTAGTAATCGACCAGCCTTATAATATAAAAAAAAAACTTACAATAACAGAAAAACCAATCAAACAAGCGAATCATTGTAACAGTCACAACCTCAGATTCAAAAGCCTCCATATTCTCTGTAGTGGAGCGTTAGCCTGAACGTTGTTATGTCTATGTATGCATATTTTCACAAAAATAATGCCAATACTTTGGCAAATACAGGTACAATCAGCTCGTCATGACAGACCCTGTAAATCTATATTATTAGCTTAATCAGAAAGAAGTTACTTACAAGGTTTTAAAATTATCGTAAAATTAAAAATGTGACAGCACAAAAAAATTAAAATAAAAAATAAACAACAAATAATTATATTGTGTTTTTTCTATACTCAAGATAAAATTTAAAAAATTTAATAGAAGAGAAAATCCGATTATAACATTGTTAGTACGGATCTGTGTATATGATTGGCTAGATGTACCTCTTTATAATACGTTTTCATCGCTTAACACATCCCATGAAATAAATACGACCTTATCAGCAATTAACGTATACTTCCTCTGTCCGAAAATAGTTTAAATTTTGTCCGGAAATAGTTGCTACAGTTCAGTTTGAAATTTGTCCGACAATAATATCTACATTATATATGTATATATAATTTTTTTTCAATGACAATCAACAGAGAAGGATTTAGTAAACAAAACTATATTACTTAAGTTGAAAATACAAGAGACAATAACTTAAACTAATTTATAGAAGTACATTATACTAAGCAGTTAACAGTTATTCAAATATTCTTTTGCCGTTTTAACAGCATTTTCGTCACATTTAATGGACAATAAAGTCGAACTCGAATGATTACGTTTCAATCTCATTTTGTTTATGTGTTTTAATTTATAATTGTTAGAACTTTTATGAAATAATGTACACTCCATTGCTTTTTGCAATTAAATAAATACATTGTCTAAAGTTTCTCTATTTATACCCCAAAAGGACTTTCTCACTGCATCGATCAGTTCATCGATATTTCTTTGGGGTAATTGATGTTGAACTGATTGAATTGAATTGAAAAAACCTAAATCCAGTACATTTAAGTCAGGACTGTTTGGTGGTTGCCATTTCAGTTGAATATCCCAACCATCTGCACTGAATGCCTGGGTTAATGTAGCATCGTTACTGTACAAATGCGGTTTTTCATTGTCTTGTTGTATATATATTGTATTTTTCCTAGAACCAACAGGCCATTTATTGCGTATTGCTGGAACTAAATTATGCAGAATCATTTTTCTTATTTCTTCTTTATTGACTGTTTCTACAGTTTTGATTACTAAAGTGCCCTTAGCTCGATTCTTGCTGTTTCGTTTAGCTGGTGAAGAAGAAACAAATGGCCAAATTCCTAATTTTCCATCAAAATATGCTTTCTTATGAAAATCCCAACGTGGACGAGCCACTGCTGCCATAAACATTACCTTTGTAATGAATCTTTTACTTTTACAGGGTCTATACAGGTTCTTCTTCGAAAGATATGTAAAAACTCTTTTCAGTTCTAGTTAAGTAGAACCATTTTTCGTGAATATGTACATAATCTAGTGAGTCCTCAAAATACCCCGATGGCAATAAAAAATTCAAACAAAATTCGATTCAGCGGCGTTTATTTTCTTCAGTCAGCAATGGTTTAACAAAACTAGTCATTCTTTTTATTTCCTTTCCTTTCTTTAATCTGTCATGCAATGTACTTTTTGGAATTTTACACGCATAACCTAACGACCTTAAGGTCGTTCTTTTACATAAAGGAAAGGAGGAAATGTTTGAAATTTGATGGCGATAATCTTTCACTTTTCGACCGCATTTATTTTTCTTAGAATCTACATTAATTGTTGAGTCATTGTTTTGGCATTCTTTACCTTGTTTCCACAATTTGGAAATGGTTGAACGGCTACAACAAAACTTACGTGCAGCAGCATTTATCGCACCTCTTTTAAGTTTTTCGTCCGTCACATTTTGCAATAAATAATGTAAAATTTGCTTACGTTGAGCGTTACTAAATTCTCCACCCTTTTTACCACCTTTTTGACTAATATCCGTAATATTTCTCACCATTTTCTAAAAGCGGTTAAGTTGCTTAAATATTCAAATTTAACATTTGACAGTTACTTATCACAAATCAAATTCGATAGTTAAGTTGTATTTTGGACATGCTATACTTTGATTATTATATTTTCAGCCTTTTGAATACAATACATCACTTTACCTTTAAATATTTACAATATTTATTGTATTGAACTGAAATGTAGCAACTATTTTTGAACAGAGGTAGTACATTTCATGTCTATTATACATTTTCTTTTTGCAATAAAAGTAAGGAGAATATCATTTTTGTAATTATTTTTCACCATGTTGAAAATACATGGTTATGTGAATACCATTAAAGCATTTTAAATTAATAATATAAGGACATACACAGTGATTCACATAAGAACCTATTAAGATGATGTAACGCAATTTATATCTATACTATATCCCTATCTCTATACTTTGATGTTGCATCTTACATTTTTAAAATGTTGAATAACAAGTTGTGATCAATTGAAGCATTTCAAAGTACCTTAATTTTCATATTAATATTTATAACCCTTTGATGTTGGATTTTACATTTTTAAAATGTTGGATAGCACGTTGTGATCAATTGAGGCATTTCAAAGTACCTTAATTTTAATAGACATTGTCGCCTCAGTGAACGTGATACATTATCTCATTTCATGGCATTTAATTCAATTTTTTTTCATTCTAATTATTACTTAAAATCACCAAACATTCAGTAGTGAGTTATGTAATCTTCAAATTTGACAAATATGTTATAAAGTTATTAAACTTTTTGATGTAAATAACTTGTTTTATGACCTATTTGTCAAGTTAGATCATTTCATAGCCGTCAAGAATGCATTTATGACCAGCAAGTGATTCAAATTCTTTATGTCACATGGTGTTGATTTTCCTTTGAAACATTCCTTTTCAAAAATGTCTTAGCAATATGATTCATTTGGAACATTTTTATATTTTAAGGGCATTTTTTTGTAAACAGTTAAAAAATTAGCAAATAAAAATAAAGTTGTAGTTTAGTTGGTGTTGCAGATTAACTTTTAGTTTTTTATAGAGAACGAAATGAAACTTTGTTTTTTAGACGCAAATTCAAACTTTTGACATATTTTCCTGAAGATGGGGACGAAGTTTCAAATATACATCGTAATTAGTACAACCACAAGTCTTTTTGTTTCTTCCTTTGATCCTAAAAAATATTAATCTAGTCGCTATTTTTGTTTTCATTTCCCTTAGCTTTTGCTGTTCTTGTCTTTTCCTACTTCCTATATTAGTTTCCAACATACTTCCCGTTTCTCCTTATTCCATGATACTTATATAACACCACTATATGCAAAATACTGCTACTGCAATGTACTCAATAAAGCAAACTTAATACAACCAAGTCAAGGATACATGTTATTGTCCTTGTTGTTGAACTGGGTACTCAGATGTAAATCTTTCAAGACTACTACTCTCAAATGTATCTAATCCTAGTGTAGTTTAAAACTAACTAATGTTATGTTTAAATAAACTGGTATATTAAATAAATAATTGTATTGTTCTAATTTAAATTTGTGGAAAGTCCTGTTGAGTCCGTTATATTAAGGTTTTACTGTACTTAATGATTGTGAAAAAAGTATATAATAAATTTTTCTTTTTATTTACATACTTATCTCTGTCGCTTTCTTCACCTCTAGCCCCAGAATGATTAACAGCTTGCAAAGTATCTAATTGTTGAGTGACTTCTTCAACCCATCTACAATTAACTAGTTCGTGTAGATGTAAAGAAGCTCGACAATGTGGACATTGAGATCTTTGTTCAGTTAACCACCGTCGAATGCATACATAGCAGCACAGTTTGGAGCAATGCGGACAGAGATGAGCATCTCGAAGCTTTTCCATACAGATAAAACATCGAAACACCTCTGCGAGTGTCTGGAAAAAATAAAATCAAGGTGGTTAATACAGTTTAATTTTATCAAGTAGATTAAAAGTAAATAAATAGTTGGATTTTCTTACGGACTCTGACGCATTACTCCAACAATCCATGATTCCAAGTCGTTTCTTTTTTTATAAAATTCTATTCCAAAGATATACTTTAAATTTTGACATATTTCATTTGTTCATTTATTTAGCGCGATTGACAAATAATCAAAGACAGTTAGGGAATAAATGGAAAATTTTTTCGTTTATGGTATTTTTCGAGATGAAGAAATTGAATCGTAACAGTACGAGGACAAAGAAATTCGCGTAAAGTTTCAATAAAAAGAAACAAGGTTACTAACCTCAACACTCCGTTCATCATTTTTGGTGGTACCTTTGCCCCTTGTCGACATTATCGATGAAGAAAAAGGGTCCGTCTCATCACTGTTAACCGCAACAACAAAGCAGACAGCTCAGTACCGCTACGCCAAACGGAAATTCAGGGGAAAAAACGGGATATTTTCACCTACTCTTTAGAACAACCTGTCATCCGAATACAAAAAAAATAATTGCAACAACACGCCGAACAAACCCACACCCCGCGCGCTTTACAAAACTACAATACGTCAACTTTATATTCAATTATTCATCTTTACATGAATTGATTTTATGTTATTTATATTTTTACGACTGTTACATCCATTCCTTTATAGATTTTATGTGACGTTTCATTTAATTTTTCAAGATGATTTGAATTTTTTTATTATTGCCGATAAGGTAGGGCGATGTAGTTAATATTTATTTTAGTTATTCATAGATGGCGGCATAAAAGTATGTAATAAAATCATAGTTTGAGAAGAAATAAAGTTTCAGCCTGGTTTATAGATATACGCAATTATCCCAAAGTCTGTAAAGTGTATTGTACCAAGTTGGCCAGAGACCATGGGGGGACACAAAATAATAATAATTTTATCCTGCCGTCAGCCCCTCTATAGTTGTAAGAGGTGAACTAATAGGGACCGCGGCAAATCGACGGGTTTAAATAAGTTTAAAATCTTACTGATCTTAGTTTTATGGTGAAATAAATATATGACAATAATAGAAATGCTTTAAATATTCAAAAAT
This sequence comes from Onthophagus sagittarius, assembly GCA_036711965.1. NCBI lineage: Eukaryota > Metazoa > Arthropoda > Insecta > Coleoptera > Scarabaeidae > Onthophagus > Onthophagus sagittarius. The sequence goes on along the minus strand of JASERS010000003.1, from coordinate 36,931,569 downwards.
ATTTATTTAAGATAAAATAAGTTGTATAATGAAGAAATACAAAAAAATTGAAAAAAAGGACAATAGTGCAATAAAATATAATATTTTATCTAAAGTGTATAGTATTTTAAGTTAACCCTCCAGTACACGCGCATTTTTTTTTGACGTAAGGCCAGGCGCGCACATGCGATTTTCATGCGATTATTTGTCGCAGCGACATAAAAGTAGTAGTCGCAAAAAATTTGTATGGTCGCGCATTTGCGATTGATTAATCGTGACTAGAGCCTAGTATCAACATGGACTTCATAGAAACCGCTTGTATAGTGGCTCTGTTATTACGAAAGAAATTAAGAAAGCAACGGAAAAGAAAATTTTGGGTGCATCCAATTTTATCTGACAGAGAACATCGGGGTCAATTTTACATTCTTCATGAAGATTTAAGAAAGCATCCTCGTAAATTCTTTAACTATTACAGAATGAGTGAAAAATCTTTTCTTGAATTATTAAAAATAATAGCACCGAAAATATCGTACCAAAATAGTAAATGGAGAAAATGTATACCACCTGAGGAATGTCTTGCAGTAACAATAAGGTAAGAAGGTACTTACCAGCTTTTGTTTTGTGTCGTCGTTCTGCCAAATTAACTAGATATTTTCTGCAAACTACTATTAGACTAGATATATAGAAGTAGATATTAAAAATAAGGTTAAATAATAAATATATGTTCTATTTGTTTAATTTAATTAATTTATTGATTTGGCAAGTCAAAATATGCATTGTCACCATCAGAAAAAATGGTTGCTGATGGTGTGGACTGTGCAGAGTTGACCGTTGATGTCGATGGCGCGGAGTAAATACTTTCATTGCCTCCTTGTTGCTGTTGTTGAAAATTTGATCTTGGAAATTGCACTTGGTCTACCGGACGGTTAGGATAAAGATGAGAATAAGATTGTTGCATTGAACGTTTTTTGCATTTTTCATGATATTTCAGATTTCAATTTTCGCATAATGTTTTTGGTCATCAGTTAATTTTTTGAACATTGGAACAAGCATAAGTGAAAAATTTTTATCTTCGTCGATTGTTTCACATTGCTTATCCCCCAATATTTTCAGTAACTTTTCTTCATATGGAATTGTTTTAAGCACAGTTTTTCTTGCAGCCCTTCTTTTAGATATGGATGTACTTTCCGAATTTTCTGTATTGGTTGCTAAAGAAGGAGAAGATATCATTTCTTGATTTTCTTGATCAATCTCAATTGATTGAGAAGGTCCGGTGTTTCTGGTAGTTGGTCTATCTTTCATTATTGGGAAAAGGAATTGCAATTGGTCGAAATAAATATATCTTCTTTTTTTTTGCTGCTTGCCCAGATACTGCTTTACGCTGGGCTGCTAATTCCCTAGCGAAATAATCTTTTAAATTTTTCCATTTTTTTTGAATAATTTTTCCTGCAATAAAAAACAGTTATTATTTATTTTTCAGATACCTTGCTACCGGCAATAGTTTCAATTCTTTACACTTTGAATTTTTACTTGGGGCTACCACGATAAGGGAAATTGTTGAAGACACGTGTAACCAATTATGGAACTATTTACAGCCTTTATACATGCCAGAAAAGTCTGAAGAAGATTGGATAAATATTGCCAAAGAGTTTTACTATAGGACAAATTTTCCGAACTGTATCGGTGCAGTCGACGGCAAGCACAGTAGATTACAGAAACCAAATAATACTGGTTCCGAATTTTATAATTATAAAAACTTTTATTCGACTATTCTTTTGGGTATAGTAGACGCCGACTACTGTTTTACAGCAATAGATGTAGGAACATATGGTGCTGGAAGCGATTCCAGTGTTTTTAAGAATTCGAATTTTGGTCAAAGATTACATAATAACCAATTAAATGTTCCTACTCCACAAAAATTACCAAACAACGAGATGGGAGAACCCATACCTTTCATGATAGTAGGAGACGAAGCATTCGCGTTATCACAAAATGTTTTACGGCCTTATCCTCGAAGAAACTTAACAATGAAACAAAGAGTCTTTAATTATAGACTGACTCGTGCACGGCGTATGGTAGAGTGTACCTTTGGTATTTTAACGAACAAATAGCGTATTTTGCATCGATCATTAGACGTGCGAGTCGAATTTGCCGACCTTATCATTAAAACATGTTGCATTCTACATAACTTCGTGCGAAAGAAAGACGGTGTGCAAATGGAGGACGAATTTTATGAGTGTTTATTACAGAGCTGTCCTCCAGCTGGAATAAGACCTAACAGAGTTGGTCTTAATATAAGAGACTATACAGGAAATTACTTTACATCCCCCGAAGGTTCAGTTCCGTGGCAATATGATAAAATTTAAATACTTATCTGCACAACATTTATTACATAAGATTATTAAAAACTATTAAATAAAAACAATATCACGTACCTCTCTTTTGTTTTTCTTCGGCCGATAACTTGTTCCAAGTGGATATAACTTTGCTATACACTTCTCCCCACAATTTTTCCTTTAAATTTCGGTTACTATACTCTTTCAAATGTTTGTTGTAAAGAGCTGGTCTTTTTTCTACCTCGATAATAATAGTTTCTGTGTCTAAGACACTAGATGTCAAGTCATTGTCACTATTATCAGACACTTCTGAAGATTCAGCCATTTTTAATAAATTTGTTGTAATAATTATCCTATACACCAACTTCGACCTGTGCTGCGACTACGACTGAACAGTCGCATGTGCGTGCATGTTCATTCTTGTTCATGTGATACATTTAAAGACGCGACAATCGCGTCGTTACAAAAATGGAGCAGGTTACATCTTTTTAATCGCTGCTATTATTTAGTCGCATATGCGCGCATTTGTATTTAATGCTATGTGTGTTATTTTTGCGACCAAACAGTCGCGCGACAGAAAATCGCATGTGCGCGCCTGGCCTAAGTGCTCGCACCGGACTGAGAGCCCGGGTTTCTTTGCCAAATAAGAGATGGTGCTGATGTGTAATTTGAAGCATATGTCATTGCTTTTTTTTTATAAAAAAATGCGTTTGTAACAATGCCGTTTTTTTTATTGTCAATAAATTCTTGATGAAACCACTCTTTTGATCTGCAGACCTATAGAGTTTATCAAAAAATTGCACGGACCGGTAAATTATTTTGAAAAATATTGTCTTAATTGTAAATTATGTAAAGTGAAATGGCATTAACTTTGAATAATAATAATACGTGATAATACGTGACCAGGTGTACGAATAGGGAGTTTATGTGTGAGAAAAACGTTTTGCTCCGCCCCCGATTCGAGAACATTATTAAACTTCACCTTTCGTTTCTTCGGTGGCTGATACTGCTTAAAACAAACTTGATAAGCTACCAGGAGCCTTGAACTGCTTTCAAAAATGTTGATACTACCTCTGGAAGACTTGATAATGCTTCTAGAAGCCTTAACATAGCTTTCAGAAGGCTTGAACTGCTTCCACAAGATTTTATACTGCAGCTGAAAGACTTGATACTATTTCTAGAAGATTTTAAATGATTCCAAAAGACTTGATACCGTTTGTAAAATTACCGGCAAAAAAATGTTTGAAAATGCAAACTCTTAAAAAAGACATTTTTATTGCAAAAGGCACGAAATTGTTAATACAATTTGATTTTGCTCCCAAAATACCAAATACTGCTAGGATACAAAATGTTCATTTCAAAAGTTGGCAGCACTTCCAGAGTGACCTCAGTGTAGTTAAAACGACGAACCGTTTGAGCCATCTGTATTTCCACACAAATTTTGATAATCCTCTACTTGATTTCTAGCTTTGTGGGGATGAGTTACTCAGCTTGTGTTCTCATTCAATCTCAAGATTATTCCTCACTTGCGCAATCAGTAATAAAAAAGTCCAATATAATTATATTTACAAACTCACTTCTACAGTATTATATATTTAGAAATCTGAAACTAGCAACTAACGCCATTAACAACGACAATATTCTGATCTGAAATAATACTTTGACGTTCGTCAACATCGGCAAATACAGAAAAAAGGGATTAACTAACTAGAAACTGACGAAATGACCTGTTTACCTTTATTAGCTGTTTTCACCAACACTTATTTTCGAAAGTAAGTCCTTTTTTCTTAGACAAGAACGGATATATTCAAAAAAAATGTTAACTTGAATGGTTGCGGTCCGCTGAACCAGCGGTTGCAAATTGCTAAAAGACTCTGTAAGTCGATAGTTAAACTTGCAGGAAAAGATTTTATTAATCATAAAATCGTGGCTACGAGAAAATACTGGAAATTATTTGACATCAGACTTACAGGAAAAAAACTTTATGACTAAAGTGGCTAAGAGAAAATACAGGAAATTATTTTCAGGATTCTGGGATGACCGCTAGGAGGTGCAAATACCACCTTTAATGTCTCGAAATCTTAACAATTAAACAAGTAGTCATCTTAGGAATGGTATCTCAATTTTAAGATACTTGTACATTTCAGTTTCAGTCCAGTCCTAGTATATTCCGGGTTCATGCCGGGATTTCATGAAAGAAGATTTATCGTTTAGAAGTCTGGGAGCTTTAAGAAAGATTTGCAATGAAAATACGATTGGCACCAAATAAATTAATTTTCTGGAAGCAGTTCAAGCCTATAGACGCAATGTCAAGTATTCTGACAGCAATATCAAATCTTTTGTTGGCATTCCAAATATTTTGGAAGC